>OX419338.1:12905746-12980746 GCA_948470475.1 Galaxea fascicularis | reverse complement strand
TCAGCATTTAGCCAAGTCTCCGTTAAACATACAAATGATGCATCGTTATTATCAGCAATTGCTTGCAGTTCATCGAGTTTGGGAAGAACCTGTCGAATATTGGCATAGACCATAGCCGGGATTGAAAATGGCGATCTCGTGACCCGTTTAGGAGGGTCCATGTGCATAGCATTGCTTACATTCCAGAGTTCACAGTTCGCTGGTTCCGGTTTCCATCGAAATTGTTGACCTTTCGCTTTCTTGCGGCCAGCCCGCTTAGATCGATTGGGCCTTCGTATTCCAAGGTCGTTTATGCGTTTCCAAACATCCGCAGGTAGCAATGATCGACAGGTAGACCTTCGGATTTTCTTGAGTTCAAATGACGAGTAAATTATTTGTCCTGGACAAACAACATGGCGGATCGAAGTTCTCGAAACACGAGACCACTCGATAGCAAAATGGCCGAAAAGGCCTAAGACGTACAGGAAACAATTCCACCATAGTAATCTGAGACTGGTTTGCTGTAAATCCTGCCACATTGTATGTCATGTACCAGTAATACAAACGAGAAACTAGACAAAATACACAGAGCTCACAAACGTAATGGCTGCCATTACGGCGCCGCTGACCAAGTGAGATAGACCACTAGTTGGATTTTACTAATGACAAGTATTCATGCCAGTACACACTACGCATGACTGTGATCAAGGTCTAACAGTATTTTAAGAATCAGCAAATCCCTCTGGAAGTAGATTTACTTTTACTTTTCCTGCCATCTTGACTTAATACTAACAGTATTATTTCATGACCCAAGTTCAATGTATTTTTAATCAATTTACAGAAGTTTAATACCTATTGTTAACTGAATGAAGAAAGTGTTAAGAATATTTTACTAGTAGGTAGGCTCTTCTTCTCTCAGTTGAACAACACAATTATTGTGACTTTTGAATTTCATTTGTGTAAAATAATAAAGTTTATTATAATCTGTGGGCAAGGTGCCTTATCTGTTTTTATCAAATAACTGACATTGTGTGCATTCTGATTATAAAAGCAATAGACCACATTTTGTATGTTTTTCTCGCTATAATAAAGCCATGCTGGGCCCGGTTGTTCGAAAGCCGATTAACGCTAATACAGGATTAAAAATTAATCAAGGAGCTTATTTCTCTGTCCCCAAATGTTTTATGCCGATATTCTGCAAAATTTTAGATTAGGGGAAGTCAATCTTGAAAAACAAAAAGCAGCGAAAACAGCTTTCATCCAATAGTTAAAAACTGCAACCAAAGTTTATGCTAATCCTGGATTATGTTAATTGGCTTTTGAACAACCGGGCCCAGGATGTTGGGAGAACACTCAAAGAGCTTGTAAATCACTTGCCTCTGGCTCCCGATTTACAAGCTCTTCTTGTGTTCTCCCAACATTCTGCATGGGGTATTACGCCAGAAAACCCATGGAAATGCAGTCTATTGCTTAAATATCCACTGTCCTAGCACAAAACAGGCAACTTTTCATACTACACCTATATTGCAATTTGTTATTAGATGAAGTTTCCCAGAGATCTGGGAAAAGCATGGGTTTCATTAGAAGCCAGCAACGGGTGAAAACTGACGCCTACGTTGTCAGAATTTTCCTCTCACTGCTGCCTAATTTGTCTAGATGTCACTAAATTGATTAAAAAATTAGTCAGGTCGTCACTTACTTTAGCTAGTTCAGACGGCTATTTCAAAAATTATTGAAACCCCTGAAAAAGGGGCCAATTTACAAGTTGGTTGGTCCTAAGGATTTAATGACAACTGATGTAAAGGCTTGGTTAAACTGTACTCAATACTGATTGTACCTTTTTGTAAAAGACAATTTTTTGCCAGGGTAAAAGAAAACAACGCCTTTGCCACTTGGCGATTAAAGTACATTATTAGCGTAATGTGGCAAAGTGTAGTACACTCTTGTTCAAATCAACTTTTCACCTAATCTTGTGCACTGTTATTCATTTGGTTTTTTGGTAAATGAACTCACACAAGAACTTATGATGATGATGATGATACTTTATTTATGTGTCAATTGAGAATCTAGCTCCTAAGTGGCAAGGTGCTAACTGGGGACACAGTATATAAAAATGAAAATTCAAAATATATACAATATTAGGATCACCTCAAAAATATACTATATCGAACTACAGTTATTGTAATTTAAGCTATCATAAAACAGCACAAATGTGTCGACTGTCAGAAAGCATACATGTATAGTGTTCATTAATTAAATTATTAAGATCTATTCTTCTAATTCTATTTTCAAAAACTTGTAATGTGTCCGATCTTGTAACATCCATACTCAGTTTTGACCAGAGAACTGGACCTAAATATCTAATGCTGTGTTTACCGAAATTCACAGTGTTAAATCTCGGTACTATAAAACAGCATTCCTCAGAGCATAACCAGATGAGTTCAGGCTGAAAAGGTCACTGATATACTTTGGACACAGGTGATATTTCACTTTGTACATGAGAATAGCCACATCCTGGAGCCGATGGTTGCATAAAATTGGAAGATTGGCTATTTTTAGAAGAGTGTCATGTTGCTATTTTACTGCAGTAGACATCTCGTAGTGCTTTTTCTTGTACACGCTCCAATTTGTGTGCATCAGATGCTGCACAGAAATGCCAGACAATATGTTAATAGTGGTAATATAGTGGTTTTATAGATCTTGAGTTTAGCTGAATGTGGTATGATACAATATATTTACACAGACGTGGTAGAACAACTTGTTTTGATGCCTTTTTCGTAACCTCGCCAACATGTTCTTTGAAATTCATCTGGCCATCTATGGATACCCCCAGCAGTTCTGATATTTGATAGCTTTCCACAGATGTATCCGTGATGACAATATCAATATCAGCAGTTACTCCAATATCTCTGTCCGTGGATTTGAGTCTGAATCGTACCGCTTGGTATTTAGAAAAATTACCCTGGAGTGCATTTATTGAGTACCAGTTTGAGACATTGTTGCCCTCATCATTTAACGTTCTTTCCACATCTTGGATCTGTCATCCAGTAGCGTAGAGTTCATGGTCATCAGCATACAATGATGATAAACAGTTACATACATTAAATGTTAAGTCGTTCTGAAAAATGTTATTGGTGCCTCCTATCCAGAGCACAACTTGTGATACTTTTTGGGACCATTAAGAAATTCAATACAAACGTTCTAAGTGTATTCAGTGTGGCTTTGTCATTTATTAAGTTCACTTCTATAGTTTATAAAACAAGCAAACGGATTGCTCAGGTTGTTAGTGTGTTTTGGTCGGAACTTGCACAGTGTTAATCCAAGTAGTTTGAAGGCTAAATCCTCCATGACTTGACCTGAAACAAAACAAACAAATACTCATATCAAATCAAATCACTGAGTGTTCACTATTAGTGTGTCATTGCTTTAATGGTTATACTTGTCAAATGCCTTCCCCTGAAAAAAACAACTGATGATTTACTGTCCCATTGTCTAAAATGCAAGCTCATTAATATTACAGGATGGCACTAATATCAGGAGAACAGGGTAATGATAATTTAAAGAATTTATACTTTGAACCAGTTAAATATGTAAAATCTCTTCACTCCACAATGGCCATATTTCAAAGCAATGTCTTCAAAATTTCAAGGGCCATGTGTATTCTTTGTGTTCAGTTCCATGCCCACCCCACACTTACCTGTGCACAGAATTATTTTTTCTTTGGCAAGATATTTTATCGTCTCCGCTGTTCTCAAAAGGCACTCTTCTGACAGATAAGGAGGATCTGCAAACACCAGATCAAAGGAATGTTCCGTGACTGAGTCTGGTAATTCCAGTGGGTTCTTGTAATCGTAAAATATGAAATCTTCCCCAAATACAGAGAATCTTCTGTCAAATTCAAATACTTTTGCTTCACATCCAGCTGGCTTGACCTCTAAAAGCTTCTTGTATAGGGTCGGTGCGCAAAGACATGCAATCCTAATAAGGTAGACAAAGGAAAGTCACGATATTATTTACAAAGGGTTACATGTAATCTAGAGAGCCCAAGCTTTCAATTTATGGTAAGAGAAATATTATTCAGTTCAAACTTGCAGCAAATTTCCTTAATTATGCTTTTGATCAGTTTGAAATCATGCCTGAACCAGGACTGTCACTATTTTTTAAGTAGGCAGGTGTTCGGGGACCAACTACTGGAACTGTCTGCTCCCAAGGAATGTAGTCCAAAAAGTATGTTAACTAGAAACATGAATATTTATTCACAAGTCCGTCAAACTTCTTCAAAAACTCAACTCTGAGTGAAGAAAACTTTTTTTAATACAGGAATCCTGGTATTAATTTTTTATTATTTTATTAACTTTTCCACTACATAGCTAATAAATACAAACAAATATATATAGTGGCAGGGACAGCACAACAGCAGGTAGCCAATTACTGCAAGCCCTGGCATACACCATCAAACTTAAAATGTTTGTACACTTTTGAATATTTTGGTGTGCATAAACAAAACACTACAGTCATAAGGAAAAAAGATAGCTGGGGAATAGTCCATTTTACAGTTGTGTGTTGAGTGAGCCAGCCTTTGAGTTGAAGTGAGGCTGGGGTTGACCTTGTTTTGATACAAAGCAGTGAGGGTCTGTATCAAAACAAGCAAGCTCACCTCAGACTCACTTCTCCTCAAAGGCCAGACCACTATTCTGGTACTTAAATAATTAAATCAATCAATGATATTTACCCAGGAAACTCCACTCACGACGAAGTGGTTTTCAGGGAAGTCCTGCATCCGGATCAAACTAGAATTTGGAAGTATTGGTTTTGGGGGAGAGGGGAAAATCGGAGTACCCGGAGAAAACTTCTCGGAGCAGAGTAGAGAACCAACAATAAACTCGACCCACATATGACCTTGAGTCCAGGAATCGAACCTGAGCCACATTGGTGGGAGGCAAGTGCTCTCACCACTGCGCCAACCCTGCTCCACCAGGGAGCACTTAATTGTGCAGATCAAAGTACCGGTAACCTGCCTGGGATCTAATGAAGAATTTCCAAGGAAAATCCCTAGATCCCAGTCCTTAATGACAGCATTGCTGAGCAAGAGCAGACTTGTGTGCCATTTGTCCTTGTCTGTTCCAGGCTATCAGAGTAGTTGGGGCTATTGAAACAAATTAACATGATGAAAAATAAAAGAGAGGGGACTAAATCCTAACCCCAGCCTTCCCGAGCCCTGTTAGCTCACTTTCCCCCCACCTTTTTGAGAGCTGGAACAGACTACCTTTGGCCCAATGCAGGCCCTCACACACCCCTCTATGATAAGGGGCTTGGAAACAACAAATGGTGGAAACATGTAGGTGACTTACGGTTTGTTTTCCAAATTGATAATGTTAGAGTTTAATTACCTGCCGTTGTTAGCTGCCCTAAGAGCTTCCTGTGCCAGTATCAGTGCTGTATCATCATCATACCAAAACTGACTGAGTTGCTGAAAATAAAGAACATTGCCATATTAAATAACAACCTAGAATTTATATTATGTTTAAAGCTCTCTTAAATAATAGGATATCAATCTCTGCAAAATCAGTCACTTTAAAGGTATTGGAAAATAAAGTATACAAAAAAGTGTCATTATTAAAACTCCCCTATTAGAACTTTTTGAGACAACACAGTGGTTTCAAAACAAGAGGGTCAAAACGTGTGCCTTAGTACCCAGTTTTCCTCTACTTGAGTGTTTTCTTTTTCCTGCCTTTGTTTTTGTTCATCACAAAATTCCTGCAAAGCTGCCAAGGCATGAGCTGATAACTGAGGTACATCGTCATCATTATCACCATTACTGTTGACCTGATTCTATAAAGTAAAATAAATGTTAATTGACAGGGTCTAATCTAATAAATGTTTTTATTTGCAAGAGTCCCTAGACTAGATTGAGCAGTTCTAAAAAATATCCTCACCTCCTGAGAGGGAGATAATAGAAATTTCAAGGGGGAGGGGGTTGGCAAAGCAAAAGTTTTTCAAGAAAAGTATGGAGTCAAATTGGAATTTCCAGGGGTGTGTGTGGGGGTGGGGGGAGACAAAAAGCCCCATGTGGGATCTGGAAACTAATATTATTGGATTCATAAGAATATAAACTAAATCTGATCAGTATCTATGGTGTCTACTAGTAGTTGCTTAATTAAAGAACATGTATACATATATTAGATGAGCAGTAAACCAAGCATTTCCCTTTCAGAATAGGTTCGGTAAAGTAGCATGAAATCTTACAACCCTTAACACCCCCACAACCCTTACAACACCTATACCCTCACAATCCCTATAACCCCTGCAACTCTTCAAACCATTACAACCCTCACAATCCCTACAAGGGAAGAAAGAGAGGTTACGTTACTGGAAGAAGAAGACAAATGCTCATAACCTGTAAAATCTACCAACATCCAATCAGAATCTCCTTTCTGATTACGTGCGTACTGGGTCTGATATAATTTGCTGAGTGTAGACTGGAGGTCAAAAACTGAACATGGTACAATAACCAAGAATAACCTAGAAAAGGACTATATTGATTTTAGTTCTAGCTAGAACTTATAGTCCTTTTTACCGATACGGCGGCCATCTTGAATTCCGAGGAAATTATGGGATACCCAGGGGGCAGATGAGAAATAATTATAAAGAATACTGTGGCATGATAACTTTTAACAATAATTTTTCGCTAACCATAGAAACCACTGCCAAATACCATGACAGAAAGATGTAACGCTTGTAATTTGTTTTGGAATATGAGAGACAAGCAGTAAAAATTTATCCTGAAAGCTGTGTATACGATAAATTTTCCAGCGATTGCCCCCTCGGCAGCCCATAATTTCTCAGTCAAAACAATAGAATTCAAGATGGCCCCCGTATCGGTAAAAAGGTCTATTACGTTCCTCTGGTTGTGGTTCATTAGTTTCAGCAAAAAATTAAACGAAGTGGCTGTTTGTATGGGCATGGCTGGAATTGTGAGCCTGCGGGTATGAGACCCCTGCCCCCCCTACCAAACCCATGTTTTCACTCAGACTGCCGGACAGCTTGCTCCCATACAAATTAAGAATAGGGACAATTTCCAAGGCTGGCTTCCCCAACAAGAAAATAATGTTTTTGGAAAAATTTCTGCACAGCCCCCTACATTAATTATGCATTCTAATTCATTAATTATGTATACACTTCATTGTTTCCAAGACAAGGACTTATTCCCAATGGTTTAGCATAAATACATTGCTAATTACAACTTACTGCATCAATAGAAGTGCATTTACTTGAGCACTTTCTTTCCTTTTCCCCTGTCTTTTTAAATAGGCCCTTCCTTTTCTGTTTTTATTATTTGTATTTTTTTTTTGGCAGACCAGCTGGGGGCTGAACCATCACTCCTTGTTCGACGTTGTATCACCAGTCTATTACCTTACCACGGCGCTACACAAACCAGTTGCAAACTACCCGTCAATAAATGAGTTTTATTTTACTTTTCCATATAAAAATCTTCATAACAATAAACACTAAACAAATGCACAAGAGACCCCCTCTGCACAAAAGAATGCGTGCCATCCTCCCTGTGATTGGTAAATTCAAACGTAAAAAGGAAATTTGATTTATTCATTTTTCTATTGAAAAAAGCCCCTCAAAAGCTTCTCTGTCCGAAAATGAACAATTTCAGCTTCCTGAAACCACCAAACATCCTTGCGGATCATGACAGGTACATAGAGTGTTGTGAGAACTGATTAACCTGGTTGTGTCGTCGGTAAAATGTCCTCGAGCTGGATGCAGAAATGTACTCAGCTGAACACGAGGAACTTCATCGCAAGACGCACACTATGATGGTCCACACTCCTGCCCATTACACGCTCTCAAATATTACCAGGGACTCGCATGATGAGCGACTTGTGGAAAGCTTACAGTTAATGGTTAATGGCTAATGGCAAAGGCTATTATCTCATCACAGTAAACCACAGCTTAAACAGCTTAAACACACACGGCATTGAAAATATGTGGTGGGGAATGAAGCGAGGTTTACCTCGAACAGGAACATCCAAAAGAGTTTTCGATGGAATATATGTGGTATCAGCCCTATGGAATAAAATCTGTTCGGAGACATCATCAAGCATACGACCGACCTTTATGCTTTATTGGCCTCTATGCACCTTTCGTGATCCAGCTTCGTGATGCGGACAAGAAAGAAACAAAATACTTATTGACCAATCGAACTTAAGTGTTGAGCTCTACGGACATTTCTACAAGGATAGTAATGAAAGAACTATGCACTCCAGACCAAGAACAGGTAAGAAATCATTTTATTTTCAAACTTTTGATGGTAGCCATGACCTCATTTTACGGCTAACCCCAGGCCTAAAATTTCTACAAAAAAATTACCTACAACGCGAAGCAAAACGTTAAATTTGTTTCCGGAGATCGAAAAATTCCCGTAAAATTACTTGAACATGGCATTTTCCAATGCCAAAACGCACCAAATTTACCCTGTTTAAAAAACGACTTAGAAAAAAAAATTAGAATTTTGAAAACAATGAGAACTGTAGTCTCTGAGGCGCTATTGTGTTCATGGAACAAAGACTGAATGCATATTAACGTATGGGGCTGTGCGGAAATCTTGCCCTGTTTTCTTCTTTGCTCGTATTTCGTCAGATAAACTACCTTGACAAACATAAAACCTTACAATTGACACTAAAAACGGGGTTAAAATACCTGACTGTCGTTCAACCTCTCCTCGTCCGCCATATTGAAAATTGGTAGCCTGGCCAGAACAGTGCTCTGGCTCGGTGGTTCCTGAGTTTCCATGACAACACTAATTAGCGTAATGGCTTTTTGTTCGTACAATATGAAAAAATAGGTAGTCGAGGACTACATGTAGCTACTTCTGCAGGAAGGAAATTAAAAAAAAAAAAAACAGAAATAAAGCAACTTAAAATTGTTTGGTCTCTCAACCAATTGAAAATGGGCCTCTGAGAGGACATGAGGTTACCGGTGGGAAATATAGAAGTGCAAAACGAATGAAAGTATACTCTGCCAGCAGAGTTCTCATCTTTTAACCGTTTGTATTTTCGTAGTATTTCCATTCCTGGGGCCTGTTTCTCACAGATTCTCTTATCTCTCTGTCTCTTGGTATAACATTCCCTTGATCAAATATAAGGTACCACTGGAAATGTTAACACAGAAATTTACACCACAGTTAGCGAGTGAGTAAGAATGACGTCAATGATCCGACATCACAAGATGAAAGGCCAACATTTTATTTTAAACACAAAGCAAGCAAACAACTTGATCCTTTATGAAAACTAACTTAACAGAACAACTTGATTCTTACTGAAAGTATTACCTAACATAACAAAAACTTGATCCTCCATGAAAACTAACTTAACCAAACAATTTGATTCTCTACTGGAATCTTGTGCACGAGGACATGGAGCAAAATTTGCTTGAAATTGACTTTACAGATAGGCATATATTTTCACAGATACTGAGCTATTATTTTTGCAGTTTTGTCTGCAATCATATCTTGTTTCCCTGATTTCAGTAACAACAATTTTAAATCATCTATGGGTATATCTGCCAAAGGCACAGGGTGGTTTATTTTTCTAAGATAGCTTTCGACTGCATCATTAAAACATGTGTAACTGTGCATTCCCTTATCAGTTTTAATAAGGACATGACATACAAGTTTGGTGTTTAACAGTGATGACAACGTAGTAACCTTACAGTGTGGACATACTATGGTTTCTTCCTTAATAAGCTCAGCAGGAAGGGAGTGATTGCAGACAAGGCATGACATATTTTTCTTTATGTCTATCCCTACACACTCTCCTGTGAGGTGGTTCTCTTGAAGACCTGGTGTATTTGTATTGGCATCTGTAATTTCCTCTATTTCTTGTATAACTGTGGTTTCGTTAGTGTTTACATATTTTGTGTCGTCAAAGGAACGTACGGTTACATTTTGCAGAAAATAGCTTTTACTTGCTGAGACTTTGTCAATAGTGTCTTCCCAAAGTGTCAATTTAATGGAATTTGTGCAATCAGCTACTACACACTGAACTTTGTAGTAGGTTTTCTCGTTCTTGACAACGGCTTGTTTGTCTGGTTGTTATGTAATGACTTTAACTTTGAGGTCAATTTGCTGATAAACAGGTGCCTCTAGGGCTTCTTGACACGTGTGAAGCTTGTTGTCAAATTTGTCATTGTAAGGAAATGCAAGACTTGTGGAGTGGAGTTTGGCACTTTTGGAGAGAGTATATTCTTCCTTGTCAGAGAAGAGTCTTTTGGTGTTCTTTCTTGTTCCAATTATTTTGATGGGGGACTTCTTTTCAAAAGCTTGTTGTAGTGTTGGTCTCTGCTTTGGAGAGTAGCACACCAAACTGACATTTTCTTGTTCACTAGTTTGTAGACTACAATCAAAGAAATTTGTTTTTGATTTTGTTGCAGTTTTGATGGGACTCAGCTGATGAAGATACCCTCTAAGTGCTAGAAAATAGAAAATAAGCTAAAATTAGTTGAAAATTAAAGAAACTGTTTAAATAAGATCCAGTTATGAGATAGATGAGATACACTAGTTCTGAGAAATTTATGAGAGCTGTCATTGTTCAGTATGCTATAGGCAGGTACAAAACTTGGACCATACTGGACTGGATCACCTAATTTTGGTTAAATGAACTCAGATCAACTATAATTTGAACTGAATAAAATTGTTTTGCTACATGTAGTGCAGACTCAGAGTTCTCAAGCCTCAGACATTGAGTGTAAGATTATCACACTCTTGTACTTAAACAATACTATTTCTAATACATTCCAGTCTTTTGATTTTTCAGTACAAGTTTATTTGAGGTAGAAAATTGTGAGGAAAGTATATCAACATAACCTATGATCATCGCAAAAAGTGAGTTAACTCTCAATGTTTTTTTTAGCACTATGAAAAGTGCCTTATTTAGAGAGTTGTCTACCTTACAGGGCTGATATTAGCCCAATATAAGGAATAAGAAGGGATCTAAATAGTTATTAGAATGGAGCATAATTTAGCTCAGAAGTGTAAGACACATGTCTAAGGTGCACAATTGTTCTTGCTAAAGGTCAAATACCACTGATAAACTACTGGGTAAAGTCACAACACGATTGGCTACTCAGAGGCACTCTATCGATTGGTAGACAATTTTGATGTCATTGCACAAATTATGACTGTTTGAAATATTCATAAAGTAATAATTTTATAACGAAATCAAGAGAAAATTAAAGATAGTAAAATAACAAGACAGCTTGCCAGTTGAGCTTTATATACAACATCACCTGGGCATTGCAAAAAAAAAAATGGTGACCCAACCAAACCAGTGAAATATCAGCGCAAGGGAAAACTTAACGTTCACGAAATTGATGCAAATAATTGGTTAAAATATCATTGAAATTTTAGGTGAAACCACGACTACAGGTAAGTGATACAGTCTAGTCTACTCCAATCCAAATTGATCTGGTCTGACTTACAATATGACTGTATACACCTGCCTTTACAATAATATACTGTACATTGTACTTACTGCATGGATAGTCATCTTTGCTGGTGTGGCTAAAATAAAAAAAGAGAGAAATAATGTAATTAGGTTATTTATATTGGACAAAACTTGGGTCCCAAAGGAAACATAAATGTGCGAATTTCTATGAATTAAAGATATAATAAAAAAAAGTGCAGATAACAGATACTTACGTTGACTGAGATGATGCTGGAAACATTGTTCTGTAAAGCAATTTAACGATACGAGTGACCGATACTCTCGATGGTTCCCTATCTCTTACCCGCCGTGTTACTGGTTTTTTACTTAGTTTGGAATGTTTAATGCACTGATTAACAGTATCGGTAATTGTATTCACAAGTGAATCATTATTAACATTTGTATGACCAGTATATACATGTACTATATTATCATACTGCAAACCAGGCACAGATATCAAGAACGCATGAAAGCAACCACGGAATGTTGTATTGGCCATCTTCTCGTAACCGAGGTTTCTGCTCCCATAATTTGTTTCTCTAAAAGTTCCCCGAAGGGAATTAGTTGTGTCTCGAAAGATAGTATTGGTTTACCGAAGGAAATATTTGGTTCCCCGAAGGGAGTTATTTGTGTCTCGAAAGACAGTATTGGTCTCCCTATGGAAATATTTGGTTCTCCGAAGAGAGTTAGTCAAGTCCCTATAAGGGTTCGCCAGATGATGTACGTGGACCAATTCGAGGTGTTTCGCTGCACAAATCGCTCCATCATGGCCGCCCAATGAAGTCAAACATCTCGGTTCAGCGTTGGTTTTTCTGGTGGAAATTCTGAGCAGACTGTCAAACAACCTAAAGAAGTCTTTTCTGGAAAACATCGTGCACATTGCGTGAAAGCTGTACCTGGTTACTGATGCAAAATAGCAAAACATGGTAAACAAATCCTCTTACCTGTAATTCTACAAACTGATTCTACCAACTGACTCCACGCGGAAGAAAGCAACATCGCTGGAACGTTTCAATCGATAAGTAGTCGATCGTTGACGACAGCGGACGAAAATGGATCGGGATGTAAACAAACCCTCTTAGGGGCCGACCATTTAACTCTTGAGGGGGGGCGTGGGTGATTTTGAAAAAAAATTTCCTGCAAGCACTTGGTGGAAGAAAAAAATTGCATGCAGCACAAATGAAATAGAAAAAAAATTCTTGCACTGCTGCGAGCAAGAAAAAAAATGTTGCAAAGCTATTTCATCATTCCTAGGGGGCCGTTTACAATTCTCAGCAAAACTGCAACCATTCCGGATAATCTGCAAGCCAGCGAGCCACTCTGGTTAGCCTATTAAAATAACACATTGATTGGCCTAAATAACACTCTGGTTAACCTAAATGTCACACTGGTTGGCCTACAGTTAGCTTAGGTAGCTTGCGAATTGTCCTTATAATGGGATAAGGGATTTCTCGCTTGCTCGGTTCACATGGCTCCAAGTCATAGGAGTCATGCAAGCCATTACGGTTAGCCTAAATTACACATTTGCTAGCCTAGTTAGCACTACAGTTAGCCTACAGTTCCTTAGGTAGCTTGCGGTTATTGGGATCAAGGATTTCTGGCTTGCTGGCTCGCACTGTATCCAAACTCGTTAGCTTATCACAAGCAGTAATGGAGGTAAATTTCTCTATTTGAAGAATCAAGTTTTATTAGACAAAGAAAAATAATTTGTTCATTTTTAATCTTTTCAACTGAAGCATTTTCATGTAATTACTTTATTGAAATATAAGGTTTTTGCAATGTCATAAAACATAAGACAATATATAACGCATTTGTTTTGGAGATTTCAGTCCACTTTTAAATTGTAACTAATAGTTCTAGCAGTAATTACCATGCTATGAGCATTTCTGAACTGCTTTTTGGTATTTTTAGCTATTTTTTTTAAATTAAGAAGCTAACCATTTTCAAATCTACCTCTGGAGCATCACTTTATAACATGAGAATACTGTCGTTTTCATCTAGGCGTGGACAAGTGACAGCAAAACATGTTCTAATGCGATGCAAACATGACATACTTGGTAACCAAACATTTAAAGTTTGAAGGGTGTTTGAGCACGTTTTACCAAAATGGCAGAAAGAATAGATATCGAAGACTTCTTCGAGGAAATTGATCCAGACATGTTAAAGTATGCTTCCGCTTTTCTTAAATGTGGGTTCTCATCAAGTGTAACGATAAAGCAATGGTGTGAACAGGATTTCCAAAACTCAGAGGTGGTGTACTTGTGTGCAGTTGAACGGTTTATACGATACCTACCATCTGAATCACCTCATTTCGGAAATCCTTGGACAGAGGAATACCTGGTTTGAGGTTTCGGCTGTATTTGTTTATCGAAAACATATCAACAAATTCGAAAACTTTTAAACTTAGGCGCGAAAGTTTGCTTAACGGCTATAAAACTTCAAATGTTTGGTTACCAAACATGTCATGTTTGCATCCAATTAGAACATGTTTTTCTGTCACGTGTCCACGCTTAGATGAAAACGACGGTATTGTTATTAGGTAATATTAAATGATTCTAAAGAATGATATTCCGAAAACATAGCATGTAGCTATACAAGAATGATTTTGTATAGCTTACAACATTTTAAGGCTTTGCAGCTCCATATTAGAACTATTACTGCAAAAACCACAATGTAAATGTAAATACATACTGTAAATGTAAACACGACACCGACACCGAAAAAAAAAATCCTGCAGAGAAATGAGGAGACAAAAAAAATATCCTGCAGAGCATGTAGGAGGGAAAAAAATATCCTGCCCACCAGGTTGCTAGAAAAAAAAAAAACTTGCTGACCAGAAATCACCCATCCCCCTCCTCAAAAGTTAAATGGTCGGCCCCTTACCACATGGAAAGAAAGCAACGTCACTGGCACGTTTCAATCGATAAGTAGTCATTAACATGCGAACACAATCCGAAGATTGGACCACTTACGGACTTACGCACTCGATGACATAGTAGCTACTTCTCTTCTAAGAGAAGTAGCTACAAAAACTTTGCATGGATAAACATCTCAACAAAGACGCTGTGTAATAAGTGCTACCGCGCTAAAAATCATCTGTCCCGTTTTGCAATGTTTCCCACAGAGACGGACGAAATGAGCAGCGTGTTCGATCCCACAGTCAAGACCTCGGTGAAAATTTTACGCGAAACGCCGCTAAAGTACCAATCAAGCGACCATATAAATAATCTACAAGAGGAAAAAGAAAACTTCCTCAAGTTCGGCAAGGCTCCAAGGTTCAAATTCGCTGGTTCCGTGGACTGGCTTGGCACCAACAAAAAGAAGACAGAGATTCGATTTGACTTTCTCCCGGAAGCGCGCTATATTCTGGAGCGCGTGCGGGATGTTTTCGGCAGTGGGGATGTTTTTTTAGACGCAGCATTTGGCCAGAGGATCTCGCTTGGTCAGGCTTCTCAGACGGTGCTGCAGTATTTGAAATCGCACGGTGTGGACGGATCTCTCAACGTGATTTGGGCAAAAGATCTGAACGGTAGCGGTAAAATGTTTTGGCAGGGGCCGAGTGTGCGATACAATAGACCCGAGGCTCGAAAGTTCACCTTATGGCTCAAACAAAGCAGTGAAAATGTTTATCTTCGAGAGTACGGGATAAAAAGTTTGATGGATCACGAGATCGGAACGCATTTTGTATCCTTTTTACTGAGTGCGAAATTTATTATCAACATAGTAAGTATTGAAAGGAATCTCTCAGTGGGTTTCGTCGATGCAAATTAATTCGACATGCCGGTTGCTTCCTCTTGAATTATGTAATCAAATCAAACACTGCTGGTGACGGAGAATAAATATAAGCACAGTAAAAAACAAATTTGCAACGAATTGTATCTAAAAGGCGGTATGAGCTTTGTCTACCATGCAATAATATCGTATGGGTTTCTGTAAAGATAGTTTTAACGTCTTAAACATACTGCCGGGTGTTGTGTACTTTAACAAGACGAAATTACTAATCATTTTTGCGGTTTTCATAAATGAATCGCAAACAGACAGCGTGTAAACGCAGTTTTTCACACATTTTTGAAAGTATCAGTTCCTCTAATTTTACCCTCTCAACTGGAATCGAATAACATCTGGGATACCCATCGAATAGCTGTGATATATTCCTCAGGGGTACGATTGTCATCGGACGCCTTGACAAAATCATGGAAACTTTTTCGTGCAAATCCGCCTGAAAGAAATAAGAGCAAATACATACAGTTATTGTTGCGTTTGTTTGCAAGCTGACATTTCTTACGACGCGAGAGCTTCCGTTTACAACAGGGGCCTTCGTCACGCAAGTTAAATGTCCTCACAGTTCATCCGACGACCGGTTAGCATTTGGTAAAACAGGAGATTACGGTGCGGGAAGTCGCGGGTTCAAACCCCAAAGAAAGTGCTGCCTTTGTAATGACATCTGCAAATACTAGACTTTCAAAATTAAATAAGGTGGATTTCCACTGTGGCGTAATTTTCAGGTGCGTAAGGACGTAAACTTTAACTGGCTTTACGTGCGTAAATAAAGTAGAGACGATATGTGAAAGCTCGCGCGCAAACGTAAAAGTTGAACCTCGCTCAACTTTTACGTTTACGAGCGATCTTCCATACATCGTTTCTATTTTATTTACGCTCGTAAAGCCAGTTAAAGTTTACGTTCATACGCACGTAAAAATTACGCGACAGTGGAAATCCACCTTAAGGACGATAGACCGTAGGTCCTGTACACCCCACACTGTTCGAAAAGAGAGGGGGACGTAGTCCCCAGGGTGGTGGTCAGTCTCATCTCTGATTTCATCCGTCTTTCACTTCATGCATAGACTGGGTGGGTGGGTGAGAGCAAATCCCGGAATTAACGGGAAGGGGTACTCAACAAAGTTTTATTTGAAGAGGCTCCGCCCTGAGATCCAACCAAGTTCCCCTTTTGCAACCTTCCATTGAAAAAAAAAAAAAGGTGGTGCCCCTTTCATATATTTACTCAAGAACACTGCCTCCTTTCTGTCAACCCATGGAATGAAGTTAGGAAGGATATTGTAGGAAACATCAAGCGTTACCTTAAAAGATGTGAAGCAAAACAAAATCACCTAAGTGACTTCAGATTTCTATACCCTTTGATATTCTTCAACTTGTGTTATCACGAATTCCCCCCCTCCCTCCCTAACGCTCCCCACGCAGGCTACTGATGACCAGTCAAGTTAGGCCTCATTTATAAGGAGAAAAGTTGCCCCGGGTAAGAAGGTCACTCTCTCAGCCGAGTCAACTTTAGGGAGCGTTTATATAGGAATGAAGTTGCCCTGCTTAACCGAGTCAACAGCGACTGAGTTGACCCGAGTAGGCTAGCCAAACAGTTTGTATGGAAAAAAGTTGTCCCGTTAGGGAAGGCAACCCTACCATCGATCAAGGATGACCCTGTCAGGCGGGTCATCCTTCTAGGCGGGCCAATTCTGTGTTTCTCACATAAACGGTTCGTCGCAGTATGCATTTTGTAGGAAAAGGTGGCTAGCCCAGGGTAGCTCGGTTGGGCAGGTGACACTTCTATCCGGGACGACCTTTTCCATTGAAACGGGGCCTTAGTTTATTCGAATTCACGGTCTTTAATTGTCGGCGAACGCTGATAGGGAGAAAGCTTACTTCCAGTGATAAATTGGACAACCTATATTAAAGCAATGAATATTTCACCTTAACCGTGTGATTCTCATTGTTAGCTTCGCGCCACCAACGATGGCTTACAACCGTGGTATTCAAACAGGAAAAAGTTCGACCTTCGCTCTCCTAAGTCTTACACCGGCATGGTGAACGAAGAAGGATTGGCAGCTGTCAATACTATTTACCAAGCGCAAGTAAAGATGCTGTTTCTACCCGCTTTACTATACTGTAAGTACAGTATTTGAAAATAGTGGTTCCAGTGTTTCTTAAGTAATTCTCCGGCTGGGTCACCCCACATGGGAAGCCAGTGCACATCATTCCCGGATGAACAATTGACTTCCCTCTTAATCCATATGTTCCAGATACGGCGTGTATGTCGACGGAAATGTCGTTCAAGGAACTCTTTGACCACCTGGCTTTTTATATCTATGATCCAGAACAACGCTGGAAGCAGGTGGTGCGGGCCAAGCGCTGCTTGTCCGACTGTAGTGAGGTAGGGGGCTGTGGTTACGACCAGTGCTACTTTGAAGGTAGGTTTTAAGGAATAAATAGATAAATAAATAAATATAAATATATAATATATTTAATATATTACCCTCGCCAGTACTTTTAGCACACAAAGGCTAGTGGGGCCGAGCAAATATATGTAACAAATGATTCAACTGGCCGGAGGTAAACCAGAGAGAGTCGGTTTTTTATATGGATGATCGAGGAGTTGAACCAGGGACTACCCACTGAACAACCCCAGCTAGTAGCCAGAGCGGGATTTGAACTGCATTGAAATCCAGTGCCCTAAACCTAAGGGCGTAGCTAGGGGGGTCCTGGAGTGTCATGAACCCCCCTTTGTAAGCCTTTTTTTAAGCAAACAACCTACAATATTCAGGTAACAATCTGGTGAGTACCCTGTGTTTGTTCGCCTTTGATTTCCTTACGTAGAAATTGCCACATTGTTCGTCTTGCGTTGGTTAAGACATTGCAGTCAACTCCCTGAAAAATAGACACCGTTGGGCCTACCAAATGAAACCAAGCTCTCTGTCTGACAAAGGTGTCCCTCTTACTTAGAGGCAAAATAACTGCAACGGTAACTTTTAGATGTTCTCTTTGGAGGGGTGTTCGAGAGAGTTAAAAGTAATGTCCTGTCAGTGAGCCAGGTTGAACAAGTTGAATTCAAGCCGAAATCAATATAATCAGCAAATTATGTTGATTAAAAAGTTCTTAAAACCATTTCAAGAAATTAACATGTAATTTTTTTTCTGCATAGGAGCTGTTATGATTCTACGTCAAGTCAACGAAATCGACTTCAGACTATTGTACGCGGGAAAAATTTGTTGCGATGAACTTCAAAGAATCAAGCGCATCGCTCGACAAGATTGCGTCAAGTTACCTCACTTCTTAAAAGACATCCTAAGTTATAAGAAAACACTCAATGAAATTGCTCTGACAAATGGACTTATACAGAAAATCAATAGACCGTTATCCTGTCGAAATGTCCCTCGACAGAATGTCAGAAAGAAGAAGGCATGGATATCCGCTCAAGATCGTGTGCCTTCAAGAGCTTTCAGTTGTCCTTCTAGAACGCGAAGTGGTCATTTAACAACTCGTCCGCCAAAGATTCTTTCTCAGCGATCAAGCACTTATAGGCGTCTATGCACAAGTGTAGCTTCTTTTTCTCCATTGCCATCCTAGCCGAAGCGAAAACGAAGCACCTCTTTTGTGGAGTCTGTCTAAGTTGTATCGAGGGCGAGTGTGCTGAAGTGTCGGCATTCGAAGAGAGTGAAAAATAGAAAAAAAAAAGAGAAGAAAAGAGAGTTGACGGCTTCAAAGAGATTTGTACTAATCTATTAATAAACGCTCTTGTTTTCCTGAATTTAATTATTCAGTATCATCTTGCTGGATTAATTTCGATTCACCTGAAAATGCATGACAGTTTTAGTTTTTTTTTTTTTTCAGTTTTTTTAAGGGGCACTGGTTTACTAAGGGTTTACCACGGCTTTAGAACACAGCTTGGAAATGGCTAGAAAAACTCACAGAGTATTTATTTCAAAAGTTAATGCGGATGATTTGCATTTTTTACCCTGTTACATCCTCCCATTTTAAGTTACAGGGTCGTAATGACATGCACTTTTTCGTCAATGATCCCATTTATTGGCCCAAAATACTGACCCCGGCTGATCCCACTGAAATTTCAAGTTCGACTGATCTTGATCCAATACCTCCCAGATACTGGGGCTGTGATCCTTAACCCCCTGATATACCTCCTTATGACCTTGTAAGTTGAGGAAATGATTTGTCGACTACAGTAAAATGCCAAATTAAGCGCATTTCAGTAAACATCCGCTGAAGCATTTTCCCACAATGCACTGTGTCACTCCATTTCCGATTAGTCACATTCTGCCTCTGTCATCAGTGCTCTGTACCCTGTTTGCTGATGTCCACGGGAAGAAACAACACAAACAATTTTGATTTATTTCATATATATCATCCACAAAAAAACAATTTATTTGGAGTTTTCCCCTACTTGAGTTCCTTTTGTCCTCGTCATCGTTTTACCCCTCAAAAGTTAATCAAGCCTTTTCTTAGAACTGTCTTGAATGGCCGAGTGCTAAAAGCGTGACAAGCTCTTCATCATTTATTCGCTCGCCTTCAAAACACTCGGCCCAAATGAGTCAACCTCGTTCCCAGGGCCTTTTCCCTGGCTTCCCGACCCGCCCCCAAGTCAGGGAAAAGGCCCTGGGAACGAGGTTGCAAATGAGTCATAGCTAGTGGTTAGCCAGGGGAGTGAAACTGGAGAAGTCACTTTTTGAAACTCTGCCAAATTGAAACTTAGATATGGCTGGAATAGAATCCTTTTGCCAGAGAATTATTATTATAGTTATAATTATGCGATGACTGCCTTAGTCGATGATAGACTATGCATCATTTGCAAAGGCTTCAACAAGACGTTCACGGCCATTGTTAGATTTACAATCTGACACAACTTGACGTTGTCTATAAAATTCCTAACAGATTTTTTTTGTTGCAGTGAATAGGGAACATTAGGAATATAAGACCAAAGGTTCCAAAATAGTTTGAGCCTCATAACGTTTTAAATGTTTCTATGATCCGACTTTAGTTGATCCGGTCCTGGTTTTGCCAGTCCGATCCGATCCGATCCGATGTTGGTTTTGTCAACGAGAGAGCAGATTGGAGGCCGTTTTGGACTGGGTCGATTGGAACGGCCGCTCGCTTGTCAGCGGTGTTCCCTAAAAAGATAAAAATCCAAGATGGGCGCTAAAGTTTCACGAGTTACTCGTTTGATGAAAAAACCCCTCGAGACACGATACAGAGTGGACAAAATACTAGAAAATAAACCCAGACCAGCGCCGGGATACCCCAGCTCTCAGGGTGTGCTAAATGAAGAACGTAAACGTGAGTAGTATGGACATATTTTACTTAAAATTGCCAGTTGAGTTCTCAGATTGGGTTATGTAAGCTCCTGGAAGCGCAAGACGATTACCGTCAGGTTAGAAATTTCGGTATGACTGTTTGTTGGAAACAAATTGAATGCATGTGTTTTGATCAGTGAGCGACTCTCCAGTGCCTTTGATCTGGGACCCATGGGTAAGGGAAGGATACCCTGACAGAAAAACCCTGGCCCTCCAGGTTTGAGGTTGATCCAATCCCCTCATCCCATAAAAATATTTCGATTACGGAAACCAAAAATGGATGCCAAGGCCAAGGACTAGCTAACAACGATATTGGTCATATGTGTATGTATATGTGCAGTTTATTATCACATCCAACTTTTACCGCATCATGCTGACAAGCAAGGGGACCCAGACCCGCTGTGTATAGCACCTTTTATAATGTTTCCTTCCAGTTTCACTTCAAATCATTTTAGTCTTGTAAAACGCAAAGACAAGGGGAGGCCCAAGAACGGCGACATCCTAATTTCTTTTTATGACATTTACGTCCCTTGTTCATTAGTTCACAGTGGCCGTGTTTTCACGACAGCCGCTGTCTCGCTTAACATTCCTGAAGGTGTTTTGTTTGGAGACTTCGTTAAGCGACTTAAAAATGATACGCGTTTTCACGGATAAGATTTTATTTCATTTAGGTAATATGAGAAGAGAGCACGTGCGGATTTGAATTATATGGCGGGAGATCCAAACGAAGCTTGTATGTGTGTCCTTCTTATTATAATTACTGTTTTCATGTGCTTTGTTTGTGTCTGACGAAGAAATCGATTGGAGCAAAGGCTTCGATTGCTTGCACTTTGAGACAGGAGAAGAATAACGGAGGCTTATTTTCGGGATTCTCTGAAAAGGATATGCCGCACGAGAAGGAAAATCGCGTGGGTTCTAGAAAGGCCACAATTGGTTTTAAACCAATACACCGACAACATTTGGCGCGAACATTTCCGTATCTCGAGGTAAACGTTCCAATTTGTCTGCACATTTAGTTCGACGAGACACGAACATGAGACGAGCGATTCTTGTAGAGAAGCGAGTAGCTGCTGCTTTGTGGCGGCTTGCAACAGGAAATTCGTACAGGACTACGGGACTTGTTTTTGGAGTTGGAAGATGCACTGCGCTAAAATTGAAAAATGAATTTTGCTCAGAACTCAAGTTTCGTGGGACGAATGAAAATAGCACGCGTGTTGTATTTCAGATTTGACAGTCCTGTCAGATGGTAACCGCACGCGACTCCTCATTGGACGAAATTAATTACCTACTCGCTTAAGCTACCTGGTTTGGTGGCTTAAATTTAATGAGAATTCCATTGAACTTTGCCGACTCGCTTAACTTTAAGCGAGTTGGAAAAGCAACTGTTTTCACGGAATTTCCGGTTGTCACTCGCTAAGCGACCTGAAAAACCGCTCGTGAAAACACGGCCAGTGTAAAACTGGGCACGTATATTTCAACTGGTTGATAATATTTAATTACAACTTAAAATGCAAGGAAATATTAGTACAGTTAGCTTTCACATATCGCCCAGACTCTGACAACTGAGGTAACATCTAACAAACCCCATAGTTGCAAGCCTGCCCCACCTCTGCCTGATGTTGTATTCCTATACTGATGAGGCAACTCCCTTTTCCCAGTTCCAGTATGTGGTATCTGTCATTTATGTTTTCAGGAAGTTGTTATTTGTATAATATTGGAACCTTGAATCAGCTAATATACAGATCATCAGAAAAAAAGATTCCCACCAATCATGAAAAGCACACAATATGTTTAGGTGCTTTGTGAATATTTCTTCTACAAAAGGATTCATGTGCAACATACCAGGTGTTCTAAATGAGAAAAACCGACTCATTAAATTTTCATTCCAATTCTTGCTAGGTAATGAACAGTTGTTTAAGGAGCGTGACAGAAAAGATGATGACTATTTGGGAAGGCTCAAAGATTTTAGAATAGATTCATTGGAAGCACAAGGGTCACAGGTAATTGCTGAATATGTCCAAAAAAGAGGAGTTATTTACATGTATGTCAGCATCTGTGTCAAATTCAGTCTCTGTGATGTTTAATTTACTTCTTATGGCTTCAATAGGGAGGGAGAGGGTGGATCATGGGACCTCACTATATTGAGGTGGTTAATAGGGTTTTATGGTATTGTAGTTTCACTCTATAAATATTATTCAATTTATTTTTTTTTTCATATTCTGGATCCAGTTGTTTGAATGCCAATGATTGCTTATCCCCCAGTGTCAAAAGTTAATTGAGGTTTTCATCTATCTTATAGAAAATGTTTCAAGGACCACGTTTAACATAAAAGTAAAGAAGACAAGTCTAAGCCCAAACTGAAAGACCAAGTCAAAACTCTTTGTTGGTCAGCAATCAAAGGGAAATCTAAGTTATCAAAGTTAAAGAGTAATCCAGGGTTAATTTAAACAGGCTTTAACCAGCTGTTCCTTTATTGTAGATTTGTCTAGCCATTTACTCTAGCTCTATATATTATAGACCCTACCATCTTGAACATTATAAAAAAAGAAATGAATCCCCCCCCCCTCCTCCTAATCCAAATCAGTGCTGAATTTGTGAATTTGTACTCAAACAAAAATGTGCGTTTTCCATCATTGATTGTAGGTATTTTCTATTTGGTTCACATTCATGCACACACTGTAACTGAATGCATACACTGTGCTGGACTATGTAAGGATTGGTTAGGAAACATCTTTGGATTACATGTGATGGCAAGGTGCAGTGGGCACAAAAAGCAAAACCAAAAACAATTCCCAAAACATTTGGTAGTAAATTACCCAGAAAAGATATTTAGATCTGTGCTATATAGATGGGTCACCTTGCCTGTGACTTGTTAACAAACCTTGCATCACTTTTTGAAGCAATGAGAAGCAAAACAAGCAAGACCTGCTCACACGTGATTCTCTGTGCTTGGCGTGGGTTATATGTGTTCATTTGTATTCTTCACCCTCTGGCTAGTTGGGGAGACCCCGTAGCTTTTCAGATGAGATCTGTGATTGGATAACAAAACATTAGATGACACAAAACAAACAATACCCCTAGCCCTGATAACAAAAGAAGCTGCAGATCATAGGGACCAATGAAAATATAGGTCTGGAAGAGCTACAGGATTACTCGTTGGTTGGGAAAACTCATGCCTCTTTTTTTAACCTGTAAGAAGCAGGACGAAAATAATCATGACATATTCATGCACGTTTTCCCGTGCTTGGTGTCGGTTACATTGTTTCCCTTAACTATTGAATTAAAGGGCTCAGGTCAAAAGGGGCGTTCAGTGGTGATTTGGCCTAAAATCTCAAGTTCCCTGAAATTCGTTCTTCTTTGGTCTACAGCCTGGTTATCATATCAGAAACTTTGGTCTGCAGTTTTTTTTTCGATTTGAAGGCCTGAATGTGGAAAATTGGATTATGACTTTTGCTGAAACCAAACAAAGGGAATCATACAACCTTGCATCAGATCCTTTTGTTTTTGTTTCTTGAGTTTTTTAAAAATTCATATGCTAATTCATCACAAAATAAATACTGACATGCTAACCAGTCTGTAAGCCAAAGAGGAGTGAATTCCAGGGAACTTGAAATTTTTAGGGCAAATCACCACTCACATGACTTTCCACAGAGCCCTTCAATACAACAATTTGCTCATGATCAGTTCCGAGTGAATTGTGGGTAGATCCAGTCCTTTGTGGGGGCAAACGGCCATTTAAAGACATAATTTAAAATTCTTACTTTGACCGTTACCCTGCGAGCAGAGGTCTCTTCGATCTTCCTAGATAAGTCGGGAAGAGGAAGAGACCTCTGCCAACCGCCTCGACTTTCTTTGATTTGCCGCTCATCCACCGAAATGGATGAGTCAGTCTGGTTTAAAACCGGTTTTAACCGTTTCACCACAGTGCGCATACTCCTTGATGGAATTGCTGACTTAATAGATGCCCGCAGTATATTGTTTACGCAAGTCAATTCACAAAACGGCGGATGCCTCGGCTGGCGTATCTCTCTCAAAGAAAGTCTTTGACAAAGCAGTGAACAGCGTACGGGGAAAAGTGAACACTGGAATAGTTAAGCTCACAGAACACCAGTTTAAGGCCTTGAATAATTTTCTGTGTGGAAAAGATTCGTTTGTTTGCTTGCCTACCGGCCATGGTAAATCAATGATCTATCAACTTTGCCCTGTTGTTGTGAAAGACCTTTCTTCTTCTGGTCTGGAACAGTTCCCGACTGACCCAATAGTAGTTGTAATCTCTCCGCTAATTTCGCTGATCGCAGATCAGATAGGCTCATGTGAAAAGCTGGGAATTAAAGCGTGTAAAGTGGACTCAGAGAGCCTCGATCGGTTAAAGGAGCATGCGTGTTTGAAATTTTATATGAAAGCGAGGCTAATAAAGGCTTGGTTACATTTCATTTCACGCATGCTCAACAAGAAAAGTCGAGGCGGTTGGCAGAGGTCTCTTCCTCTTCCCGACTTATCTAGGAAGATCGAAGAGACCTCTGCTTGCAGGGTATTTGACCGTTTGCCCCCACAAAGGACTGGATCTACCCACAATTTACTTGGAACTCATCATTAGCAAAATGGTGTGTGTTCTTGGTTGATGTTTTGATCAGTTGTGATTGGCTAAAGGAATCAATTTGGTTTCGCCTTAACGCAAACTCAATTAAACCGTTTTTAACAATATGTCTAAGAAGGTTTAAACCTGTTTTTCAGCCAACAAGCGAGGAGACCAAACGAAAATTACCAGAGTCACGTGAGACACGATACCCCAGGCTAATCGGGGAGCCCTCAAAGGGGAAAATAACCCCCGTACGGTTATCAGAGCTGTTTGCTAAAAGACTGCAAGACCCTGACAAGTGGACGGACGAGAAACTCGCGGAACTTTATCAGCTTAACAAGGAGACTCTTAGCTCCGTTTTAAAATACTTTAGTGATTTTGCAGTTGTGCAGAAGCGAGACTACCCAAGGCCGCAGGATGACGTTTCTTTAATTGAATGATCTTTGTGGGGTTTACGACAAACCCTGTGGCGTGATTGTAAAATAAGAGCAGTAAACAACAGAATATTATGAAGCAATTTATGTACAGCCTACACATCACAGCCAGGCAGGATACTTATGCTAGGCATACGGCCACTGGAAATACGATGTGATGCCACCTTAACAGAAAAGAAATTAAGGTACAAAAAAGGAACGGATTGATTTGCAACGTTTTATCCGGAGATGTCGATGACGTTCGTTGAATGTTACGGTTACGCTGAATACAGCGTTGTACCCTTTGGCCAAAGAATAAATCACGCCTTTCAAATGAGTTATTCTCACTCTTACTGAAGAAAAACTCTTACCTGGTTCGATTTTGATGGGGTCACATGGTCTCGGCCATTTGAGTGACGAGGCTGTCAGGGTAGTTGGGGTTAGCGAAGCAAATTTGGACGCAGGAAGGAAACTAGGCCATATGGTAGGGCGTACAAGTGGTGGAACAGAGAATTAACTCTGAAGTGTAAATTTTAGTGCTAATAGAAACCCATGAAAAACCCACTGGGCGTTAGCCCTAGTAAAGGGTATCAGGGAACCACACGAGGCAAAGAAAAAATTCTTATGACCTCGGTGGGAATCGAAACCACGACCTCCGGATTAGATCTACCGTTGCTCTGCCGACTAAGCTACGAGGTCGGACAGAGAAAGTCGGGGACGATTAAGATGGTGAATCGCGGTGAATTTGCCTCGTGTGGTTCCCTGATACCCTTTTCTAGGGCTAACGCCCAGTGGGTTTTTCATGGGTTTCTATTAGCACTTTAATTTACACTTCAGAGTTAATTCTCTGTTCCACCACTTGTATGTGTTTACAGTGCTACGCGGCACAACATACATATGGTAGGGCGACCCAGCCCCGGTGAATTGTTGTCCACCTCGATCGCTGAGAGCGCCTGTATCAGTGCGCTTTAAGCGAGGCGAACCAAGAACAAACACACCCTTTCCTCGCCGCACACCTTCGTTTATGGCCCAGCCCAACTTTTCGTATAATGACTCCTCTGTGCTTTTATGTTTTCAATGCATGTATAAAAGGTTCCTTCACGATACCTACAATCTTGGGACAAATTTACTCTTGTAGCGCTTTTTCAAACGCGCCAAACAAGCAGTCACGCGCGAATCCATCTACACTTGCCCAGCCCCTTCCCCCCCCCCCCTACAATGTTGGAAACATGTACACGCTATTTCTCCAGAGTTTCAACATTGTATTTGGGGGGGGGGGGAGCAACGCAATTTTGAAACGGATAACAGTGCTTTTTTAAAAATACCTTTTAAAAACACAGAAAATTAATGCAATTACACAAGTGTCCCAAGGAATTTTGTCCACCATGGTAGTGCCAAGGTTGGCTTTTTGTTTAGTTGACCGACTTTGACCTTCTGGAAATCGTGTCTAATTCGTTAGATTTCAACGGGGAAACAAAATGACCAGTTCCCAGTTGGCTTGTTAACTTTCTTATATTCACTCTCATTTATTCAACACTCGGGTTTTTCACGAAACCACAAAATGACCAGTTCCCAGTTGGCTTGTCAGCTCAGTTGATGGAGCACCGCGCCGGTATCGCAGAGGTCATGGGTCAAGTCTGATTTTTTATCAGGCTTTAGCATATACCACTCAAGTGAATAGTGCTTTTCGCGCGTTCTGATTGGTTAACTCGGAGGTGATTAGCAAACTACTATTCACCTCCGACCAGTCGAAGAGAAACAAAACGGCCTCCCGTTTCGGTTTCCAAAGAGGAAATTTTTTTTAATAAACGCCAGTTATTCAGCTTGTGTGGTATATACTAAAACAATTATTCACCTCAGTGTCGGTGAAAGTGGTGGATATTTACCTCCACTTCGATGAATAATTGTTAATTATTAAGGAGGCTGGAAAGGGTTTTAGCCGCAAGCGCGCGGAAGATGTCGGGTCAGCTGACTGAATCAAAATCAAGCACACCGGAAGTTAAATACTGCGTAAAATCGCGCGAACCGGAAGTAATACCCGCGAAAAACATTATTTTGTTTTTAGCTCGAAAGTTTGCTCGACGAACTACCTTGATTTTTTGCATGCACTTACCATTCACGATGGCACTTCAAATATAAACGTTTCGGGGAAAATTACCAAGTAGAATTTTCTGTGAGCCATAAAACGCGTTTTTCCTAAATATGTTTAATCGGCTACTTGATAACTGTTTTATTTTCATACAGTCTGAAAAGTTAAAGAATTTAGGGAGCTTTCTAACAAAGAAATAAAACCGGAAGATTACCGAATTAGTTTTTCAGATAATTTACAAAAACTGACATTTAGAGGACCTTTTTGTGAACCTGGCGCGTTGCCATGGTAACTGACAGACGTCAAAAGCACCCTTTAAAGTATAGCCCAACTATAGAATTCCAAGGAGACATAAAGGTTGCCCACCATTAAATATCCTTTGTTATCTTTCATCGTTTCGCAAACACTACATCAACGAAAAACCCTTTTGAGCCTCCTTAAATCATTTTCGTGAAATGTAGAGAATGGCTTGAGAACAGCTGGCAACAATATTTTAAAACTCCATGAAAGTCCTTGTCTTATCGAAATACGAAAATCACCCTCAAATTGAAAGTAACAGGCGTGAGAAACGTACTGTCCCGCGGCATTGCGCGAACTATAAGTTCATTTTGGGTGTTTTTGACCGTTGGAATATAAACCAATCATAGCACGATGCATGTCATTAAAAAGATGAATGGATCAATCAGAGATCAGAAGGTTTGAAATTGAAATGAACCAATCGGGTCGCCAGGATGGTCACGCATGTGATGGAGTAAATGACCCTGGATTTTCAGAACCCGTAAATATTTTCGATCAGATTTGCAGGCTAAAATGCCGTACAGTCACTGTTATTCAAGCCGTGTTTGGCCCCAAACCCCATAGGGCCAAGGACCAAAAGTGCATACAACACATGGGCTTGGCCAATGACCTAAAGGTCAGCATCCAAATTCTCTTAACAATATAATCACTTGATCCCACAGAAAAGTTACCAGAGAATAAATAGCCTGCAGTGCAGGCGGTTTTGGTGGTTTTCATCTTTCGAGTGTTTAGCCGCCATTTTGGTTTCGTTGCAGACTGGGAGAATTGGGGCGAGAAAGCGATGCGAGAATGTCGGAGGGGGTGGAAACTTCTTACCTCGCCCCAACTCTCCACTGTTTTCCTAATTCAAGATGGCGGCCTGAACAACCGATGGGAATATCCACTCGCCACCGCCAAAAACCGCCTGCAGTGCAGGCTAGAGAATAATGGAAATGAAAACCAAAGAAGAAATATTTTGATTTCCAACCAAATTTCCCAACTAGTTGCTAAATAAGATCACGGCATGTAGCTTTTTTTAAGGGACGCAAATATAAATCTTGCTTCGTAACCAGCTTTTCTCTTTCAGCATTTCTCAAGAAATAGCGTTCTCATATCATTGTTTTCCAGTTCTCCAAGGCTCTTTCAACGCCGGTAAACCTTCAAGGTGAATTATTTCCTCAAGTTTGTTATTTTTACAAACTGAGAACTATATAGTTTCGCACAGCTGTCAGTAGGAGCACATTAAAATATCAATATGCCAGTGCGGTACACAGTTAATGAAAATTGTCAGCCATTGATAATACTAGGCAATAGACACGTTTTCTGTTTAATGTTCGTCTTCAAAGGCCGATAATCTGTGTTGCCTACGTGAGGAAATTCTTTCCCAACAATTCTAAACATTTCATTGCGTTTTTAGTCAAAGCTTAGCGCGTAGTCACGTTCATTCATGTTACTTTGAATTCCTTGGTTTCTTTCCGTTTCGTTTGGACTTTTCAGTTGTTCTGGCCGTTTCGTTTTGACGCATTATGTCTAAAGAGAGGCAAGAATTTTTAACGATACTAGTGACTGATCGGGAAAGGAACTGTTAATTACATTTTTCATATGATATTAGAACCAGTAAAGGAACGGAACCATATCTGTGACTGTTTTCAGTTCTCTCACAACTCACATACTTTGTATGGAGATCGCACAGTAAAGCGAAAATTCAGTTGTGTCTTAAAGTTTCAACTGTCTATTTCGCAAGTCAAGAGTTTGTAAAGAGTTTTAAAGCATGGGGCTTCACAAGCACGGTGGCATTAAGATCCGAGGCCTTAACAATGATAGAGGCTGTCATGCTGTGTAGGATCTTCTTTCAACGTCTAAATGTTGACCCCTGCTGCGACGGACTCAGTATTTTTTTTTCAAGACACCTCTTCCCTTTAAAACAAGCATCTGCTAGCAGTTCATTGTAGAGGAAGTTGGTTCTGTTTTTGCACATAACGGGCCACATTTGTTTAGTATCTTATATCCTCTGGGTATCCGGTAAGCTAATCTGACAGGCACGTTTGAAAATTAGTGTCAAGAAATGTGGAGAATTTTGTTTCTTGTGACACTGATTAGTTCCGATGTCATGGGATTTATCTTAATTGCATTTTTATGATCCTCGCAGATTGCAGTTGGTACACCAGTCCACAAAAACGGAGACAGGAAGATATTAAAGATTGAGTAAATTCAATTGGATATTGTGGTTTTAGAGCTCTGCTTTAACGCTTCAGTTCACAGCATTCCGCACGCCGACTGGCCCCGGCTCCCGTCGTCCCGCATTGCGGGGCATATCCTAGGGCGCACGCATTTTTCCTATGTTATTTTAATTTCTTTATTGTGGGGATATTGACTACGGAACGTAGCCCAGGTTGTCGGAATTTTTTTAATCAATAAAATGTTTTCCGACTGCCAACTCATGATCACTGAGTTGCAACAAAACTGTCATTCCCGGTATCCTAAAATATTAGTCTTGATCGCTGCTAGGGAACACTGACTCGATCGTGGTCGTTTCCAACGACGGACAAGAACACGACTTTCGTAAAGTGCACAATTCCTTTTTTGGCGAAAGCTGTGGATGAGATGAACATTTTTTTTATCCCGTCTTGGTTTTTATATACTGATTGGCCGGCCGTCAATAATTGGCGCAATTTTCCTAACACCTGATCTTCCCCGAAGTACTGATGCAGCACGGATATTGCATGACCAGCAATTCAGGCATAGGAAGACTCCGTGTCTCTAATGCACTTTCCCGGTAATGATCGAGATATCGATAGATAGATAGGAATCATTGAAGAGAGGTGCCGCGCTGATTATTTAGAGTGGGTTTATACTACTATCACAGAAAAAGTTCTGTCCGTTAGAGTGCTTTTACTCTAACACCGACTCTGTGTCAAACTCTCTGTTACTATAACAGTAATAACTAACAACCGTTACAACTAACAACTATTTATTCCTTGGTTTTCTTTTGTGTCTATTTGAGTATTGCGCGATATTTCATATTGTCTCATAAAAATTGTTCCACGGGTTAAGTAAAACCACTCCATACACTGAATTAAATATCTGTAAGATATTTAATTACACCGACGGTAAATAAGTACAGTTATTAAGTTTTAACTCTTTAACTCTTCTGTAAGCTTATGCAAAACAGTCACTCAACTTGCGAGGGTTCTACGAACTCTGCGCGAAGCCATAAGTCATCAGCTGTTTGACGCGACGTCGTGCATGCGATTTGAGTGTGGACGGGCATCTGTGCCAGTCCGGTCCGCGGTAGAGAACATTTCTTGCTCTATTTCTCTTTCAGAAGCTTAATTATTTTTGCTTCTTTCAGACCTTAAGCGGCAATTTAGCAAGCTAACACAGTTTGATCTCGGCTTCACGTTCCCACGCGCGATAGGCAACATCGATATCGCTGTTGAGTGTAGAAAAAAGACGAATCAAGACGATCAGTATGAAGATGACTATATTGTGACACTTTACTTTCGATAGCAATTAATTTTCTATGTTACTAGACCTCTATGACTAAACTATGAATTCAAGGTAAGGGTTGGCTGTTTAATCCGAAGTTTTTGCGTTGAAATGAAATGTTATATTAGGTGCCCCGACTTCAAGGGAAACTTTTAAAGTTTATACTGTAATTACAGGACGTGACATATTGTTGTTCGAGTTCAGAGGTTCAAGTTGGCATGTTTGGTATATTGTTTGAGGAGATAAATCTGCTGAAAACAACAGTTTTTTTTGCCTCTTTGCTTGTCTAGTTTGTTTGTTGCCATTATTTTCGAAAGAACAAACGTAGAACCAAACTAATTTACAAAAATTCCGCGGCTTACAGTCACTCTCTGCTACCCTTATCCTTTCGTGTTTATTTCGTTTTTTGAATTGTTCGTTGTAATAGGTTTAGATCGTTTCAGGTCTTATGACATTCAATGCAAAAGAACCACTTGTATTATCACCAAAAAGTTAAGCTTGTGGTTTGAACTCTCGGCATTAAATATTCTTATCATCCAAGGTATCTATGAAGAGGCGTTATTTTTGGAAAATGTATTCTTATTTTGAATTTTATCACTCAAAAATGACTTCCTTAAATAAAGTTTTATCAAGGAAAACTATAAGGAATGGGAATATATAAGTACCCCGTTTTCCGCAGCTAACAAGAGCGGCATGGATTGCCACTTTAGAGCTTCTCTTTCAATGGCTTCACTTCGTTGAGTGCTGATTTAAAGACGTGATATAGGCCGAATTTAAAAGCCAAAAACCACCTCATTAAACGACAGTACTACAAAGTTATGACGAGGATTAAATGGTGATGATGGCACTGGTAATGACAATGACGAATACGATAACGAATACGATGACAATGAACGTTGCTGTTGTTGTTGATGATGACGACGATGATGATGATGGTGGTGGTGGTGGTGGTGCTGATGGTGATGATGATGATGATGATGATGATGATGATGATGGTGGTGGTGGAGGTGATGGTGACTGGGGTGATGATGATGGTGGTAGTGATCATGATGGAGATGGTAATGATAATGATGATGATGATAATGATGATGGTGACGATGATAGTGATGATGACGACGACGACGACGATAATTACTTAAAAACTGGATAAATTGAATGGTAAAAACAAGCAGTTGTATTAGAAAATAGGGCCATCTGCTACAACAAAGAAGAGAAAACGAACAAGACACACCTATATTGAGAAAAAAGACCAAAAGCTCAAAGCCTCTGCTTTTGAATCCTTTTACGATAATACCTAGAATTCACTTTAATTCTCCACCAACACAGGGGCAGGTTATTTTAGGAAAAAAAATTTTCATTTTAACATAACATCCCACTGAAAAGTGAACACTGCACTTGGTAAAATTGCCGCGCTCAGCTCATTACTCCTGAGAGGGCTTTTCCCTTGAAAATTGGGAGGGACGAGGAAAGGTTTAAAATAAATGCTAATGCGTTTTTATAGAGGAATTCCTAGAACCAGTGAAAAGACAGGACTAACCACAGAAATGCATAACCCGACCGACCGATGCCATGACCTTTGTCCACCCTGCGCCAGCCTGGGAACGAGGTTCCATGTTGCGCCTTTGATTCTCATTAGAGAGCTTAAGCAGCGAGGACGGCAACGGCAACGAGAACGCCACAAAACAATAGGCTTAATGAGCAAAAACAATACTCTGCACGTGCGTTTTACATTTTGGTACATTTCTTTGCCGTCCTCTGCAAAACAACAACGTGAAATGACCAGATTTTAGGTTTTCTCAAGAACGTGAGCGCAAGACGACAAATTTTTCTTTCTTCTTCTTTCCTTTTACACCGTTAACAGTAATTTAGACCCTGGACGGCTCGCCAGCATTTTTTATGTTAAACAAACTGGAATAATTATGAAAAAGTTACGAAAACGAGAAGTCACAATTTGAAATGACGTTTTCTTTGCCGTTGCCGTCTATTGAGTTGGCTTGGCGGGATTTGCAAATGAGTCATGATTTAAATATGAAGCACACACGTGGTCTCTTGGTTGCATTTTTTACGCTCGTCTCTGAATCACACGCTGTACTTCCTGCTCGATCGCGTGACTAACCCGCGAGGATAAGTCGCGAAAAAGAAGTTTTAATATCGCCGCCGGCACCGAACACGCTAGGTTCTGCACCAGTGCAAACCGCCGGTTCCATATTGACTTCGGCTTCCAGAATTGATCGAACAGCTCTCATCTTTAGCAAGTCGATCATATTCCATATAAATAACCTGTTTACGCTCCCCATCCGCAATATTATACTTTTATGTTGGGCAAAATATCGTTTGAACTTTACAATAGGAAATTGAAATAGCATTTTTTGGAATAAAAAGGGGCCATATAACATCTGATTTACCAGGGCAATCATAGAAATATCTGCATTCTTTAACGTGGTTGGGTTACATGAGGATGACAAACTTTATTTTATGTCTATCGTGTTGTTTTCCTATCTTCCGGTTTGTTTTCTGGGAGTATGAACTTCCGGTCGATGCCCATTCAAACAGGTGTAGCTATTTTTGGACAAGAAATCTTTCCTTTTCTGTTTTCAAAAACTCGACTGCTGAAAGTCGTCTGGGCGATTGGCTTTCTAGCAAGGCTTAATGTAACTTTTACACTACTTTTAACCCGGGGAAATAGTGTCATGAGCCCCGAGTATGATTTACAAGAAGTCATTAGAGAGCCAAGAGTCGCACTGGGTTTATCAGTGAATAGTTTAGCAATCACGTAATTTTAGGTGATTAAGTCAAAGGCAAAATATTTAAACAAGCAAATTAAACGGAAAAAGTTTTATTTGATGAGAACCTGGGGTTAACAGGGCACAGGTGAACGGGCGAGACTAGGAAGCATTTTCGAGCCACAAAGCCGTTTAATTTAGACTAAAATGGAGCACCGTTCTTTTCCCATTTTGGTCCTAAATAGGGCGTAGCTATAGATTGTTGTCATAAAGTATTTTTTACTACCTAAATGGTAAGCACTCTGTTCTGGAATTAGTAAGCATTTGTCTTTGGATCACTCAGGAAAAAAAGTAGAGGTGGGGTCGGAAATGGGTCGAGTTTAACTAAATATTGATCTAAAATACAATTAGTTTTCTACCTTTGAGTTCCGAGCAAAACTACTGATTTTAGTTTTAGTGATAACCCAACGGGCATATTTGAATAACGTGGGTTTAATCATATTCTAAGAGCGTTTCTCTTGTTTTGTTTCTACACGCCTGTTTGGCTTTGCGGCTTTCAGTTCATCTTACATTCCGAAATGTTGAGGATTATAAGTATACCCGCATGCCAGTACTTTACTAAAAAGGATAAAAAAGGTTTTGTGGTCCTTGGTTTATGAAAATTCTCCAACGGACAGCTCCCTCGTACAGATGTTTTTGTCGGTGCAACTGGAGATTATAAATATAATTTTAGTCTTCAGAATATTTTTAGAGTGCCGGGGTAACCACACATTTAATTATAAACCGCGAACGGGGACCTCGGTTGTTTTTTTTGGGCCTCTCTCGCCCACTAAGCAAAAAGCAATAAGGAGCTTAAAATAAATGATGCGTAATTTGTCACAAGACTCCAATTGAAAGCCTCCATCACGCGATACAGCAATCTCCTATTCCCGCAGGGATTTAAACAGCGTTTTTTCGCAGCTCCCTGTGAGGTGAGGCTGTTTTCATTCAGTGTCACTCGAACAGGTCATGGGTGGCAAGCAAATCCTTTCATATCATATACGTGTTTTGCGTCAGTTGGTGGGTATACGTACTGTCTGTAAAATATTAACACTTTTCTCTACTTCAGTTTTTCTTCCTGCTTAATTATTACCGTACGAGCGGAAGCTATCGAGACGTTGTAATATTTCGTTTCTTATGAATAAATGTCGTCGTTATAATACCGACGTTTCAGGAGCAGTTCCTGTCACTTACATGCCTCTGACTAAGTGATAAAAAATTTAGTTTGATTGAAGGCTAGAGGCAGCGTGTTCACTAATCTCGTCCGCCCCCTAACTTTTCGTCGGCAACTTTAGTAGCAACTTGGTGCCAAAAAGCAGAGAGGGTTATATGGCGACAAGATTGCATGTTCCCGCTTACGGCTACGCGCTGGTACGGGCGCGGGAACCTTTGTCTTCCTTTCCAGGAAACTCAGAACTAACCAATTTTCTTACAATTATGGACTTGTGTACGGATAGCGAGGACAACCTCCCATCCATCTCCCTCCCGGGGAGCCTCTTCCTGCTACTAAAGTTCGCTTTGCAATACAGCACAGGATATGTGAGAAGCGTCTTGCACGCGAGATAAATCTCAGGGTTGGTAAAGTACAGCGTTTCCGTCAAGGTCTGTTCGTAGAGCCATTTCCAAACCACAGCCACCTATTACACCACAAACTAACATGGGGGTTGGCACAAGTCACGCGAGAAGCGTCTTGCACGCTAAATAAATTCTAGGGTTAAACATGTTTGATATTGTCCTCACGGCCTCGCGAGGCGAATTTCTCACCGATTCTTGCCGCACACGTGAGGAAACGGCTGAGCTAACTGCCTCGCGAGGAATTTTGCTCAGCTCTTTCCTCACGTGTGCGGCGGGCTTTAAAACATCGAGGTGATCGCAATGTATTCACTCTTTACCGTCCTGTTTGCTTTCTGCTTGCTATTTTCACTTTTCTACACCATTCAGTCCACCAATGAATCACGTCGTTTCTCCGTGGAAACCGACATTCGGGTGTGGAAAAACACCGTCCGCCGTGATAAGCGGAGTTAAATGAAAAGAAGGAAATTGTGCTCTTTAAATAATTATCATTTATCGATTTACTTTTGCACTTCCTCTTGATATTCTTTTGACCTCTTTTATAATTTTTCGTTTTTTTATTTTCAACTTCTTTAGATACGCGCGTGCAGCCTCACGCATGGCGATAGGCGTCTGTTTTCCCGCCCTTTTCGTCGGTCGGTGGCCATTGTTCAAAATGGCAACTGCTTCCAACTGCTTCAGCATTCGGTTTTTTATTTTATTTTTTGTGCGACGTTTTTGTCATTTTGAGCGTACACACGACCGAATTGAATGGTGAGTAAACTCTTTACTTTCTTGTGTGTAAAAACCGTTTTAAAATGAACTGTAACTTTTAAGTTTCGTGTTGAATAGTTTTCAAAACAACCTGCAAGGACAGCAAACCGCTTTCTGTCAACCCGTGAAGTAACGTCAAGTATTCTAGAATTTTTGGGTCACTGCATATATATGGCACATGAAGAGAAGCATTTTTTGCAGCGGAGGCCAGCGGAAAGCTTCAGGAAATTGTAAGCGTAAGTTTTGTCGGTAAGCTCTTTAAGCTTAGCTTATTACCATTCAGTCATCACAACGGGAATTGAAAGAACTCTTCTGAAGCTCATTGTGTCTACACTTCAGCTCAACAAGCTTCATCCACAGATACAAATCGTTATATCATAAACCATCTTATGCAGCTTTTAAACACGATAGTATTTCTGGGGCATTTTGTCACCTCAAAGAAAATTGCAATAGTCATAACCCTCACATAAAGGGCTTTTTCTGACGTGGGCCACCTAGCCTGAGATCATGCCCTCTCCCTATTATCCCTTTATGTCTCGCAGGTTATGGGCCACCCCACTCCCTTACAACTCCAGTTTAGCTTTTGGGCTCCCCCCTTCTCAGTTATGACCTTTTGTAGGATTAGCGCCTGTGTGAATGCTTTCTGTTACTTCATATCATGGAAAATGCGTTAAAAATTAAAGACCTGACATAGTTCCTCTTCACCTGTTTTTTGCCCTCTATTATTATGGTAAACAGTGGGTAAATATGTTTCAAATCATACCCCTTCCTTTTGCATTAGGATATATGCTCCCCGCCCCCTTTCCCCATAAAAAGTAAATTAAAAGAACAAAACCAAGCATCAATTTCTATTTCTCAACACTTTATTTCCCATATTTTCTGTTTTGCTATTTTGGTTATAGGAAACTAATTTTCTTTGAAACTTTGACAAGTGTTATAAATTATGCAAACTCCATGGTCTTCTAACCAAGTCCTCTTTAAAACTTGTGCCAATAACTTTATATATCTCCTCGAGAAACAATAATTCAAATATGTAATATAACTGACCCATTCAGGGTAATGAAAACAGTAAAGGGTAGCAAAGACTAAAATATCTCTTAAAAGTGTTCTAATTAGGAGCATTAGTTTAATCTTTGAGCCCAGAATGGCACAATATGAGATAACACATTCTATCTGATATGAATATTATAATACTTCATTATGTTCACTTGGTAAATTTAGCAAATATAGAAAGTTTTGTAATATTGCTCATGATCCAATGAACTAAAACAAGCTCTCCTTGACAACTGTTACTTGGAATAGAGATGATCCAGATAACTGTGGTAAATGAGAAAAATCATTATTGAATCTAAACAGCTTAAAAAAACCCCTGGCCATAAGATAACCAGAAAGGAATCAAAATAGCCATTTCCTCAAGCCACAAGAAAAAAAAAAAAAATTTCAGACTGACATAGATAGAATGGTCATTTAATTTTGTTTTAAAAACAGGAAAACAGAAGTACATATTTTGCAGGATAAATATCAATCATAAATTATGCAACATTATTTACCTAAGCTGTAACTAAAACAGGTTAATGTTGGTGAGTAAGGCCAGGGGCATGCAAGATATACCTTCTGAACACCTGTTAAGTGTAGACTTAAACCCTACAACACCAATAACAGCTACAACAACAGAATGGTTCTATCACTTAAACATAAACAGGTTCTTTAGTAGTGTCACTGCAACTGTCATCAGATGAATATCGCCTTGACGATGAATAGTTTATTCCTCCATCATTGAAAAACCTTCTGAATGTGAACTCATAGAATGCATGCTCAGGGTGCCGAGCCCGTCTGTGAGGGGCTGCCTCAGCGGCTGCATCATCATCATCATTGTCTGCAAGACCAGCTTCCTCATCACTACTCATTCTTTCTGGTTCATCCATGGCATCAAAGTTTGATGTGTCAGTAGGAGAGGAAATCTGTGGACGATAAGGTGCTTGCATGTGACGAACACCATAACCCCATTCAACAGATTTAAAAAATGGATGGTTCTTGATTTCATCCACTCCATTCACCCCAAGCCTGCGATCTTGGCTAGTGCACAGCCTCAAGATCAAATCCCTGGCCTCTAAACTGAGCTTGGCTTGCTTTGGTATATGAAGAGTTGTTTCCCAATTGATTACCTATGAGAAAAAGTTACAAAAACATTAGCTTACATTTGAAATGTAAACAAATATCATCTTTCAGGAACTGCTAACTGCCCCAGAACATCAGCAAGTTTTGATTATACAGCAAAGGGAAGAAATTCACCCACATGCTAAAGTAAAGCTTCAGTGAAATCTCTCCCTTTGGCCGACACCTCCTTTGGTTTAAAATAAATAAAGGTTTTCTTGTAATCTTTGTATCTTTTACCTCTACTCAAGGGACTTCTCTATGTTTCCCTTGAATGGAAGTTCCACTGTGTTTCTTTGCATGCCAGAAGGTCAGAACAAACAAGGAATCACAACAAACACATTTGCTGTCTAGTATACTCCAATAAGATTCATGTGTTTGTAAATAAGTAGAAAGGTCAGTAATGGCTATTTTTGGTTTAAAAAAGAAAAGAAAAGCAGAGCAAACGTATTTTGCAGTTTTCCATTCAGCTTTAATCTGTATGGCTATAACTATTCCAATTGACTTGGAACCAAAATGGATAAAAAGCATTGTAACTATAAGGTCAATTCAGTCAATATGACTCTGTTATTTAAGACAAGCTTAAACCTAGCCTGCGATACAAATGGTGCTGTGTAAATTAAAGCTGCAGCCTGTGGTGCACAACATGTAGGATTTTACCACGTTATAAGACCATGTGAAAGACCTAGTAGTTGTAGGATGTGTTGAAAGACAAGTGTTGTATTAAAGGTTTCTTTTGTGTAGCAATACAGAAGTTGCTTATGACAGTTGGGGTTTCCCTACCTTCAACTGAGTGTCTTGAGGAGAATTGGCCATAAATGGTGGTTGTCCAACAAGCATCTCATACATGATCACTCCTACTGACCACCAATCACAAAGGTGGGTATAACCACTCCTCTGAAGTACCTCTGGTGCAATGTAGTTGGGAGTTCCAACTAAAGAACGTGCAACACTTCTCATGTGGTGGCGGAAATGTCGTTTCTCCAGAGGCTTCATTTCTAACAATGACTTCTGCATCAGATGTTCATTGTAATTGTGTGAATACTCCATCCCATCCCACGGGAGTACACCATACTCCATGCTTGGTTGCCTTTCATGGTCACCTTTCTGATAATATTTGGTGTCATGAGTCCAGCGAAAACCAGTGCAAAGTCCAAAGTCAGTCAGTTTGATGTGGCCATCTCTATCAATCAACACATTGTCAGGTTTAATGTCACGATGCACAAATCCCATTCTGTGCACAGACTCAATTGCAAGAACAAGTTCAGCTATGTAAAACCTGGCCAGATCCTCAGGAAATATGCCAAATTTAATCAACAGACTCATTAAGTCTCCACCTGGAATGTAATCCATGACAAAGTACAGAAATTTATCGTCTTGGAATGAATAATACAGCTTTACAACCCACTCGTTGTCAGCCTCAGCCAAAATGTCCCTTTCAGCTTTTACATGAGCTACTTGATTGCGTTTCAGAACCTCAGACTTGCGGAGAATTTTCATGGCATACAACATATTTGTGTCTATTTTTCGCACAAGCCACACCTCCCCAAATGCACCAGTTCCAATTTTACTAATTTTGTCAAACATTGTGATTTCCATCTTTGTTCTCTTCAAGCGATTATAGTTTGTTTCTTTCTGCCACAGAGTTTGTCTCATTTGATTCCGTGCATCCTGGGATAGTCCAACCATTTGCATCTCGTCCTCCAACTGTACTGCCCTTTTCTGTCTCTCCTCTCTAGACTTCATTAAGTTCTCAAAGTGTTGCTCCAAATAGAATTTTGTTGCTGCAGGAGACAATTTCTTTAGTTTTGACGACTTCTCTCTGTACCTGTGTCCTGATGAAGACAGTGTGTCCACATCAGATAATTCTGACATTTGGTCATCATCCTCTGTCGAAGGTACTGCACTGTCCTGAGCTCCCATGTTTGGAATTGGTGGTCGTTTGTGTGGATTGGGTGAGTCAAGACGATACACAACTGTCCCAGTTGAATTTGTGACTTTTGTAGGACCATCAATAGTGAAAGATGAATCAGACAATGGAGATGGAGGTCCACTATCATTATACGAACTGGACCAAGGCATTTCATCACTGATGGATCCAGAGTTTGACGATGTTTCTGTGTTCCAGGAATGTCTCCACTGCTCTGGAGGCGGAACTGGTGACCGTGATGATGAATGTGGCACATAATTCTGCCAGTTGGTTTCTGACATACTGACATCCGAGTACCCTACAGGTCTTTTTGCCACTGGAGCATATGCGGGTGGTGGATGACGTGTTGGATCAAACGACTGAATGAAATGTGGCACAGGAGCTTGTGTGACTGGTGGTACAGGGGAGGTGGAATGACAGACCACATCAGCATGAACACCTTGCACAGCTTGGAAGTACTGTCCTTGTGAAGGTGTTTGAATATTTCCAGATGAACTTACTGGAAAATTTACAAGTATATTGAAGGACATAGGATTTGCACTATTCCCAGCCACAGCAGTTCTGCCTCCCTGACAGCCATCCACAGCAGAAGTGTTTCCAGACAAATTAAGTTGTGCTGTAACATGAAATTGTGGAGGCTGTTGATTAACTCCAGGAGTGTTTACAGAAGAAACTCCAGGATGCCATGCAGACTGTACCTTTGGAGCACTGCGTTCCCCAAATCTTTGCTGATTAGGTGCCAGCATGCGAGATCCCTGCCAAGGCTGTGGGCCAACTACCAAATTACTTGTACCTGATCTCTGGATGCACCACTCTGCCTTCATTGGCTCTGTGGAAGGTATGCCAGCAGAGGCCTGTGCTCCTGCTGGACTCACTGTCCTTTTAACCTGGGGATGTCCCATTTGTGCTGAAGGTTCCAGTGCCATCATAGGAGATTCAGCTCTTTTAGTACTGTTCAGCGATTCCTGTGAGCCTTTCCAAGGCATGCGATGGACTGCTGCATTGTAAGGAGGTGGCAACTGTGTGCGGTTGCCACTTGATGCAGTTGAACCAAAATTTACCCTGTTATAGCCATTGCCTGCTGTCATCATTTGAATTGCATCAATTTTTTCCTCCACGGTCCGGCCTGGTGTAAATCGCAATGCTTCTGTCGCTGACTCCTTAGAACAGAAAGGACATAATTGTAATGAGGATATAAATATAACATGTTCTCTTCTCAAGTTGCTACATTTCAACTGGTATTTTAAATCAAGGAAGAATTATCCAAATTTAATTAAGTCTGAGAGGCTAAAATGAAAAACAAATGTTCGATTGACAGAAAGGGTTTCAATCAACAAGCCAACATTCACGAGGGTTAATGATGACTGTTTGGGATTCGAAGTATGTAAGTCCCGTAACTTGATATTTAATCACGGATTATTGGCAACTATTTAAAGTAGAAACAGTTATCAGTCTCCGGTAAAGATAACTCAAGGCAAGGGATGTTTGCTGTCAAGAAGCTATCAAACTACTGACTGCCTTGATTTTCTGAAATCAAGTCGATTTCGAGCGCGTGACGAGCTCTCGTATCGACTTCTCGTTGAATTGGTCCGTGACTGAAAATCCACGACCGCATTTCATACGCACTGCAACAATAAAAGCCATAAATCGGAAAGAATCTGTTAAAGCTACCACTCTGACCTCAGCTTCCGGGCAGACAGGCTTTGGTTCTCACTCGGTGCAAAACAAGGCCATTTAACAGAGTAAAAATTATTTTTCAGTTGAAGACGATAGCAAATGGTGACGCGTAACTCGAAAAACCACCGGCAAAGCAATCAATAACAACAACTTCATTCGAGAGGAAAATCGTGTCCTTTGTTTTGCCCTGACATAACAGCGAATGAGAGCTTGATTTAGCTACCACTCAAACTTAAACTATAAGCTTGCCGTGTCCAAAATTACATCTGTTGCGTTTTGAGCGATCGGTGGCAGTACAGCGATGCAGTAAGAAACAATGAAATTTGAGGGAAGACGTTAATTCAAAAGATATGGCGAGAATTTTCGCTCGCTCCGTCGCTTTACAGTAGCTTACAGTAAAAGGATGGTGTGGGGACTGAACATATATGCCACGAAAGTGGAATTGTACAAAAGAATTACTACATTTGACGCGTCAGCCGAAATGAGACCTCGACAATACAATAATTATAGGGTCAGTGACAACAAGCATTTAAAGCGTCCCTTTTACAAAGTGGATGAACATAACTTTTGCGTTGCAAACATACCTCGTCTAAACCGATCGCCCTCAGCTGATCCAAAACTTGTTTGTTGATGGATTCCGGTGAAGTACAACTAGGTCCCTCGGAACACGAAGAATAACCTGACTCCGGCGTCTCAAAAGGCTTTAGACTGCTCTTTATCTCAGCTAGAATTTTAGCATGCCCGCTAAATCGCCGATTTGGGTTATGAACCATCGTCTTGTTCACAGCTCCGCTCCCCTGGGCCGTTGATTCAACAACGGTCGCGTTTTTTCTAGGACCCGTAGAACTCGAAGCGGCCGTTTGTTGTGGATTCCTTCCCTCGGGTTGTCTAGTCAAATGCTTCAAACTCTGCTTTATATCCCGCAGCATTTGCTGGTGATTGCCAACAAAGATCTTTGGTTTCGGCTGCTCTCCTTCCGCCATTATGTCGATGTCGAAATTTCAGTATTTTCTTTGTGTTGGCGGATTTGCGAAGCGTTTGGGTCGAAGTTCCCGACAATGAAGCACCCTTCAAATGGCCTTATCGCGACAGATCCTAAAATAAGTCCAAGAACTCGAGCCCTTCAGCGATGAAATTATCTGCTCCGATAACTTGCCAGCTCAGAGATTCTCAAATTCCATTGTTGAATAAGTAAGATTACAGTTTCACGTTGTGAAGATGTTGACGTCTAGTTTCACAACGGGAATATTGATGATTCGGAGCACCAGACGCTCTCTTGTCTGCGAGAAGATCAACTGGTAGAAAATATCGAGCGAAGAAACCCGGAGTCCCGTTGAAACTAGCCTGTTAATGCCGAGAGCCTTTTCTCACGCAATAGGATATTTGACATTCCACACAGAGGCCCAAGTATCACCTCACTCAAAAGTTATTACGACCCAAAATACACTTCCGATCCCCGATTACAGAATGTAGAGAATCTTTGTAAGTCTTCTCTTCAAGGCAGGAGCCAGCGTTGTGTGATTCCTCAAAACCTGCGAAAATGGAGATGTTGAGAAGCCGTGGTACAAGACAGACAGATTACCTTGACATAATTTATTGTTTGCCATGCGAAAGAATTAAAAATCTGACATAGTCCAACCCTTAGACATGAAATTAAGTTAATTGGCACATAGCGATCGTTCCTCGCTTATCCGCTTTGTGATTGGTTCCCCGCTGCCATGGTAACTTATGAGGTCTTTCTGAGGTCAATAACTATCAATATCTCCCAATAATTAAACACACATGTACACTTGCCGTTTAATTTCAAATATTTTAAAGTTTATTTCAAGGAAATAGATTCTCATATAATGGTGTCTGCGCTGCCGCTGTCTTTGTTTTGTTTGTTCCAGATTTCACGTCATCAGTTTCCCTTCGGATGTTGAAACTCACAAGAGAAACGCAGAACAAAACCGCGAATGTGTGTCATGATTGCGAAAAAAGCGTCTATTTTAATTCAGCCTACCACTACATTCCAATATAATGAATAACATGTAAAATTTTAATATTCCAGAGATGTTGTGGTTTACCGTTTTTTTCTGGAAATGAAGCCCTAAAGATGTCAAAGGAAGTGTCACCCCCTTCATTCTTTAAACTGGAATGAAATTTCCTAGCTGGTGAAATTTCTCAGAGCAATGGGAAGTTTGAATTCTCTTGGAATCACATCGACATCTTTTTAACATGTCTTTCCGCATTTTCTCAAGTGTGATGGACAAATTCCGGAAATGAACGAGGTCTTGCGGTGATACTAGCTTCCGGTGAAGCGCAAGGAGAATCGAATCATCTTCGACAGTTGCCGATCGATAATCTGCCCCTGAGAAACTTCACTGCGTCGATAAGTGTGGATCAAACTGCAGCTTAAGAAAACGTATCTTATTCTGATTTTAACTTTACTTTGAACGCGAAAATACCAACACAAACAGAAAGTACTTAGCGGCATACCAATGGCTGCCACACATGGAGTCGAAAAGAAATTTACATGTTTGATAATAGTCACGCGAAGTGAGTCAGGTGTTAACAAGTTTATACGTAAAGTCACCGTGTTTTGTTAGAGCGGCTCCTGGTCACATGCCCGTAATGTCCAAACACCCCTCCAGGGAGGTTTCAGCAATCACCCTAACCTGTGATACAATTCACAGGTTTTCCCGCGCGAAACACTCGTTCATTGTACCATCCTTCCGTATTGGCTTGCGCGGTTCTTACGCAAGATAAAATGACCGCAAAGAAATGATTTCCTTAACGGGTAAAAAGAAAGCAGTGGAACGATACTGCTTTAAAGTTATATTGTTGTTACCTGAACGGAAAGACTATTTTCTGTAGACTTTGATCGTTTGATCCAAGGTTACGAACTGATGGGCTAAAGTCGCGCGAAAGTGATGAGTAGAGCGTTTCAGTGAAACGCTGATTACACCTTGCAAACCTTGTTAAACCCTTTACTAGTTGTTCTTGTACGCAAAAGGCCCATATAAAGCAGTTGTCAGGAAGTTGTCTTATTGTCGTGGCAAGGGCAGGGAGTGTACATGTAATACAAGTCACATGATAAATGTATGTCAGCGTAGGCGACCAATTCGAAACGAAATGGCTTTACATATTTTACACTTTTATGGCTGTGTCAAAGTGTTTCCAAAGAGGAACCAGGTTTAACTGCCGGCTTCAAATTTTGAAGCAGAAAATCTGAATTATCTTTTAGCCAGCTGGTGTCGTCGCTTAACGGTCCGACAGTTTAATGTTGGCAGCGTGTGTTCTCAGGGCGTAACGTTGTTGGTGTTTGACGTCATTTCTTAAGGGCGCGCGAGAAAAACAAAAATACCTATTCAATGGCATTTGAAGACAGGAACAAAATTTTGCTTGTTCAGGGGGTTGCTCGAGTTTGTGAAAAATTCATATGGACTGTACGTCGCTAAGATCAGCTGAAAGACACGGCTCAAGAAAAGAATTGTTCGAAATTCAGCCCTTTTACGGCACTTAGGAGTTGAATAGAAACACTGTGATTAGTATATATTTACATAATAGAAAGCGCATGATCTTGTCTGTTTAGTCTAGGAATTTTGAGTAACAATCAGACAACATCAAGTGTGATTAGTGACCCGTGGCGAAAGAGTGATTCGCACACCATTAGAAATGTAAACATGAGTTTTTGTCATTAGATCAATCCATAGCAAAACACCGTCGTCAACTGCCCTCGTTACATCAGAGTTTGTTACTTGTCTGGTTAAAGCTGTCACTCTTGATTCCGCTAATGTATGATATCTTACGTAAACTAAAAAGAATCCATTAAGGACGTATAATTGTCAAACTTTTTTTGAGTGCAGGTACTCTCCTATATTACTGTTGAATGGTAACGCCGGTACATTTGTATTGCTTGACCTCGTTTCCAAACGATTTGTTGAATGCCTTAGCCATTCAAAGAAACGGTTTTTTTTGAGTTACTACTCAGGCACATGGCTAGTCGATAGCCTTAACTTTGGTATATGATTTCCTCAGTTTTAATGCCTCTGAGTGGCACTCATGGAAGCGCCCGGATTCCCAGTTTTCGGCAAAACAGTGCTTTAGTTTTTCTTATGTTTAGTGGAAGTTAGACTTTAGAGTCCGAGAATTTCGCGATATCTATTTTCTGCTTCTTCGTGGTTTTGCCACGACTGTTTCTCTCGGGTGTGCGAGAGTGTAAGTCGATAGCTCAATGAATACCCGAAGAGCATGGCCTCTTAAACTTCAGAAGTATCTAGTTCCACCGTTGATTCCAGCGGTGAACCAACAGAATCATCATTAAAAGTGTTGTTGAAACACTTTCAAAATATGTCCGTAATTTGTGTAGAAACCGCGTAACTGTCGGTGTTGTCAAATTCCCACACTACCTTCCCGCGGCCTTCAGTGCGTCAAAACCTCAACTTGCCGTAGCTATCATGATGTAGTGATTATGAGTGTTCAAAGTGCGACAATTCATGTAGAAGGAATCGAGGAGCACTTCAAGAGATTGCTTTTTACTTCTTTTTATGGTTCTGCTGTTCGCCCCATGAACTTTCAGGGCTATTTTAATTTTTGAGCTCTGAACGTGGGCGCTCTTGTATGTTCGAAAAGGGAAGAGCGTAACATTCGTTGTTTTTAAACCAGTTATTCATATGCTAAATTTATCAATAGCGTCATGCCGTCGGGGACAATTTAAGTGAGAGCCACTCAACAAAAATATGACCCGCCTCCACTGAACAAGTATATGGGCAAAGTCCGCGAAAAGGGGTCAGTAGTTTTCAAGCTACAGCAGACACAAGGGGGCTTTAACTAGCCCACTTTTACCGATCGTTTAAGGCTATGATATCTAACAACCACTTAGTACTCGATTCGCCAGGGATGATTTCAGCGAATAACGCGAGTGGGATCCCTTTGACTGCTCTTGCCTCCCGCTGAGGACCAAAGTTTGCCGCAACAATTTGCTAAATTTCCACGCAAAATTACAAATCAAACAACACCTAACAATTTAGCTACCTCGCAGACGGGAACTTTCATTTGTTTGTTTTTCCGGCATCATTAAAAAAATTCGTTTGATCGGTATTGCCTCACAGTTGGAGTCGTCATAGTCTCGGAATAAAGAAAAACATCCTTATTTGGGCTACAGGTCGCACAGCATGAAGGCGCTTCGGGACAGCTTTCACTCGAACGGTTGAACGGTTTGTGATTCCTTCCGAACTCAGGCGTTACAGCTGCCTTATAGAGCACAAATGAACACCAGCACCAGAGTTTCACGAATAGTTTGTAATGTTCTCACTGTATCTTTTTATGCCCTACAAGTTCAACGTACACAGACTCTGTAGAGTGCCACTGGAAATTACTGCTCAGAGCGCGTGAAGCTTTAATTTATGGTCAGTAAGAGCTACCCTTGCTTAGCCTGTAACAACATTCACCTGTTTTTATTCGTTCAGTTTCCAGTGCCCTCCACTAGGGATAACGTGATTCCTGCTGCCGAGTTAATATATATTTGTTATAGCGAGAAAACTTACCTTGCTGCTCAGTGTGCAAAACTTAACTATGCCACGACGACAAAAGCAATAATATGGCAACGCCAATTGCTTCACTTTCAACTAACTAGCTCAGTGCAAAGCACTAGCGAATATTGTTCCTCCCATGCGCTAAACCAATTATTTCATGGACGTGAACACCACCCAATGTCTTTACCCTTGGCTGATCTGACGAATGGTGAAATCAACAACTTAATCATGGGTTGAATAATCTGCTCATACCTACGTCATGAAATGACTGATGACCTCATAACATCTTCACTGATTGTTTTAATTGTCGAGCCTAAAACTGTTTTATAACGAAACCGGCGACTGCTGATAGCGTAATCTGCTTTAAATTAAAGCTTTTTCCTTCTGTTGTTTTGTTAATTAGGTTTTAACAGTTTCCTGAAAGCAATTTATCATAATGTTAGAATGTTTCTGTGTAGGAAGGTTATAAAGTTTTAGAAGGTCGCGACAGCTGTCGTGCGTGCTTTTTATTATTCAGTCCGAAATGGTATTTGAGGTGAACAATAACTTTGAAGGACAGTCAGAATAGTTATTTACAGTTGCCGAAGTACTGCAAAAAGTAACGATCGAATTGGCGTTTATTTAGTCTTTCAATTATCCAAAGTTCAAATAAATAATTGATAAAAATAAAAGACAATTGGTAGAGAAAAATAACTTTTCAATGCTTACGCTCTAAGGCACAGTAATTTTAGTCATGTGAATGCTTTACCACATGTCTCACGATTGATAGGTTTAGAAAAGAACTTTTTTGTCTTGCGGCTTGACTGCGGATAAAAAGGTGACAGATAACGAAATAAGTCCGTTTTCGTGTTTGAGGACATAGTTCCTATTTTAGCGCAAAGTGCACTTGAATTGAGTTTTCTAAAGAACAGTGTAACCAGTAGCCTGTGTACAGCCGCCCTTTCCCCTCTAAAAAATCGGGGAAGCCCCGATTTTTTAGAGGGGAAAGGGCGGCTGTACACAGGCTATGTAACCAGCTACTGACAGCGCGATTGCTTCAATAACCAGGTCACATAGGTCCTTAATGAACCTCAAGTATTTATGCCATGTGAAATATTGTACAAGCGTTCGGCTTATCGTCTTAAGGGGCGGGAACCAATAAAAGCCTAATAAGTAGCGTGGTCCCTGTAGCGTGACCTGACCCTATTTCTAGAAACAGGAATTTTTTTTCTAAAAATAGCTCTTTTCAGTCAAAGTTTTGTGAACTATTGTCACAATTTGAAGTTCGAAAATCTGCTGAATCATTTACTGATAACTTCTATCTGCAGTTTTGTTGCGGTTTAGATTAGCCTCAACTTGGGTTTCGCTCGGTATGTGGCGCTCAAACTGTTTACATTTGTGTCATTCAGTTAATCACCACCAAACTGAAACAACGTTCATTCTCGGCCTGTGTGCCCTGCAAATGTCCAAAGTTTTATCTCTCCTTACATTGTTTCACAGTCCACCACACCAGTCGCGAGAACGAGAAAAAAAGCTCATGAAGAACAAAAAAAACGTTACTAGTCGTCTCGATAATGCCTGACTTCTCCCAGATAACGTCAAAAGAACAGTATGAAAAACGTGAAGAGAATTTGCTGGCTGATATTTGGCAATAAGGCAGGAGACCGATTTGATGAAACCGTGTTGGTGTGAAATAAGCCCCGGAGGGTATACTCACGGCCAGCCAAGTGGAACACATCTTTGGAGTATCACTACAATAGTGGAAAAAATTGTCAAAAATTTAGTCTCAGAAAACAGACCGACTCAAAATCCCAAGCGCTGATCCATGATCATGATGGCCGGACAGGGGTAATCATTAATAATTGGAAATGTTCTCTTAAAGTTAGCAGTATCGATAGCCGGACGTTCAACAACTTTCGTTTCTGCCTCTACTACTGTTTTGGCTTCGAGTTAAATTACATTGTCGAAATTAGCACTGAAAAGAAATTAGCTTTGAAACAAGAAAAGTAAAACCCTCGCTAAACATTTAATCCAGGATTAAAATTAATCGGCTTTTTGACTTGAACAGGGCACAACGGAACTGCTGTACAGTAAAGCCATTCCTCAGAGCAATTCTCTCAACACAGGCAATTATGTCTGGAAATTGTGGTTGGCAGGGCGTTGTCCTCCGTCTCAAAACAGTGGGGCCTTCTCAGATTATACCCGAAGTATTTTTCAACGGTTCCACGTGTCAATAACGGTCCTCTGGTTACAAACTAATGATCTAATATTAAAGTAAGGTCGTTTATAGTGAAGATCCCATGTAAAGACTCTTGGAAGTATTTCTGAGAAACTGGTAACTGCCTTCAAGCTCGAAAAAGAAGTGTACTTTAGAAATAAAGATCCAACATTTCCAACTATGCGCGCGTGGACTGACAAACCACTTAATTGAATTTAAAAACACAAATGTATTTGAAGAAGGTGACCGCCGAATATGCCGTCACCAAAGCACTAATCAATCGGCTATGAAACAGCTACTCGTAATTAACTAGATTATTTTAGGGTTTTTACCGCTTTCGCTTTTCAAGTTTATTACATTATTTTTTCCCACCTGGCCATGCTTGTTCTCGTGCTTTTTATCATTCGTCAAAGGCTGCAGTCTGGTAGCCGAAAGAAACTGTTTTAACTCTTTTGTTCAGTGGATTTTGATAAAAATCCTTCCCTTCTACAGGTGGGTTAATCGGTAATAATAATAATAATAATAATAATAATAATAATAATAATTTATTACTTATTAGGCGCAAATTAGCATGTGAATATGATCAATTGCGCCTTACAATTCTTTGCAATTCTAAATTATTTTACAATTCTCAAATCAAACTAAATCAAATGAAATGTTGGTTTTTGGAGCAGAGTAGAGAACCAACAAACTCAGCCCACTTATGACGCCGAGCCCGAGAATCGAACCCGGGACACATTGGTGGAAGGCGAGCGCTCTCACCACTGCGCCAACCCTGTAAGGGGTTATAAGTTTTTTTTTATAAGTAAACCCGATCTTTATCCCTTTGAAATCAAAACACTTCAGAAATTACTCTATGTGCCACCGCATGCTTTTGTAAGGCAGACGCCGCCCGAGTTTCATGTTTTAGTCGTTCTACTGGTTTTGTCTGGCTGCTTTTTGGCACAAACGAAGGATGAAAATTGGATTTTCACCTCCACTGGAGCCAGGCTAAGCACACTTCAAGAACATTTCCGAACCATCGTGCAAATTTCTCAAAGAGGTCATTTTTGCATTTCTTTGCATGTTTGTCGTGAAATCTGACAAGAGGTCATTCTTGAAGCGGGAGGTGGTATCCCCGCAAAGGCAGTGCGATAACTGCTTAATCGTGGAGAATATGTATCGAGTTCAGTAGGAGCACCGATATTAGCACTACCGTTTTTCCTATTGAAGATTGTAAGAGCCATGCAGCGATTCTCCGGGGGCATCCACTTCACAAATTTATAAACTGACAACTTCGGATTCTCCAATTCCTCTTTACGATTTTTCGGACTGACGGAACGATCCCTTGAACGGCCACGCCGTTGAGAAAACAAAGGAAATTAATATTTATTTCTTGTTTCATATGCGGAGTAGAATCGTAACTAATTATCGAAGGATTTGTAAATAGGCAACTTTAGGAAAACCTCTGCGATTCTCCGATCCTGCTATTCTACGATAGCACGTTGCGGTGAAACTACTTTACAGAAAAAAGGTCTGCAATTCTGCGACTGCTATACATACTATTCTGCGATTCAGCACTTTTCGCACCGGCTTATGTGGCTATGAAACCTCGTTTGTATTGCGGAAGATTGCTAGTTGACCGAGAAGATTTTTATACAGCGGCTACAGGAGATGTTTTAGTTTGATTAGCTGGTAAGTGGTAGAAAAAAAAATGTATACCTGTCTACATGAATTCCGCGCATGTCGTCAGTTTAGAGAACAAGGCCTCACTGCCACACTGGGCTGGTGAACGAGAGAGGACATAATTCCCGAATTTTTGAGCTGGTGCCAATTCACAGTACTATTTACGACTAAAGCAAATTCCTAGCGTGGTTTAAGTGTCGTCGATTTGGATCTTTCTCTGCTTCTTTCTCCCCTTTTGGCACCAAAGTTAATGATAGATATGTCAGACGGCAAAAGGTTTTTTCATTCAATTCATTTCAAATTTTCAATGAAATTGTACAACATCCATGTAATAGAAACGACGTCAACTGCGCCATTCCTCCAGTTTTTACTTGCCCTTATTGGTTATTCTTATGCCATGGTAGAGAGGATCTAAAATTCAAGTTACGGATCAACTGAAAGGAATCGCAACATTCAAAACATAATTTAATGCTAGAATAGTAGGTAGAAAGTAAGTTTTGATGTCAGATCATCCTAAACTCTTAAGGCTTCTGTAATAAAGCTTTGAGTTTTTTATTTTAAAAGGCATCTCACTAACGTGTAACATTATCTGTAACTATATACTTCTTACTGTAAATCAGACGAAAATAAATCCACTTACTGATGGTGGATATTCAATATGCTGAAACATACATTATTAAGAGGGAATTTGGTTCTTGACATAACGGCCCAGAAAAGCAAGTAGCGCATTGCATGAAGTGATTGTTCCGATTAGAAGATGAGATCAAACTGAAAGCTAGAGTCAATTTTCCGAGCCGGAGGTTATTGCTGAATCTTGGTTCATTCCTCTTATCTTTGATACTAGCACTGAGTGGGGGAGGAATGGGAAAGGGAAGCGTCAAACTCCCTGTACAGCTCTTCTGTATGGCGCGACCCCCTTCCCCTATTCCGCCCACGAAGGGAGAATCGTAAATAGTATTTCAAACAAAATGAGAGTGGTCAGTATTACTGAAGGGATGACAGCGGTATAATGTTTGTTAACGACCCTTCCAGCGAGCATCTTGGAGTGTTGAGAACTCTTCCGTCGGTGAAGAACTTGGTCAAGCGCAACCTCTAGCATTCTAGAAAACTGGGAAACTTCTATGTCCTCATGCAGTGATGCTGCTTGGAAAAATGTCAAGGCAGCGCTAATGCCTTGTGTTGTTTTGTATATGCATCTGAGAACTACCACTCTAAAATTAGACCTTACCAGATTAGCTTCCATAATCTTCAAGAGCTCAGAGATAACTTGATAGTTTTTCAAAGCAGGACAAGTGGGATTTGTTTAAAGATTCTTTTTTCTCCTGTGTGTGTCAATAGAAATTTAAGACTTGTTCAATTCCAAAGAGAAGAATTGGAACACCCTTATAATATCGGAGGAAAGTGGTACTCAATGACTGTATTTGATATCTTCCACTTGTGAGTTAACTGTTATTTTCATCCCCAGACTATGCTAGTGCTTGCGCACACAATGTAGATCGGACGCGGGCGACATCAAGGGTGTGGGGTGGGATAGAATCACTGCAATACCTCAAACTCCACGACACAAAAAGGCGAAACCTCCTGTGCATTACTCAACGCAAATCGGCATGGAGGATGCTGAGATCGGAGAACGGCCCGAATGTTTTGAGCATCGGTGAAAGGCTCGAAAACCACTTACAAATCATTTTGAAGTCGGGTCTGAAAGATGGCATCGGTATTGTTTTAAGTGGAACAGTCGACGAAAAAAAGGTTTGGCTGCAGGTCCTTGCCTGAAAAATTAAATTCAAATGCATCTTAAGGGGATTTGAAAAAAGAAAAAAAAATATAGTGTCATTCTGTGTGGAACGTACTAGAAGATACCGAGGAAACTATATTATCTTAAAGCAGGAAGGAACAAGAGCTAAAATGTCCGTTTCCTCCGCAGACAGAAATTGTATATAAATTGCGATGTACAATTTCAGTTCAAGATATAAGACTATTAACAGTCGGGGATAACCCCTTCATCAGATACTGAAATTAAATCACTGTTCAAACATCATATCGTTTGCTTCCCCCCACCCCTTCCCTTCTCCGCCTTCCCCCCCCCCCCGGTTCGTCTCTTTTCAACCTATTTCTAGAGAAGCAACTTATTGGTTATTTCACAGTGTATCACTGACAAACACAACAGAACCAGAAGATGAATCCTCACGATTGTTCTTACAGCAGCTTGATTCTGTTAATCGAAACCACTTGACCTTGGATGCAGAATTCCGCCCGGCTGGATAATGGACATTATCACGTGGACCGCATATTAGCTGTGAGTTCCACAGATAACTTTTCGTTAAAATATTTCACATGGAAAAAACTTTGAGAGAGTTACTAAATGTTCTATTTTGAAGGGAAGATAAAATAGATTTTCAAAGTTTTGGCCGATAATGTGGTATATAACCAATGGTTTTGCAGTAAAGAGTAGATACACTGTAAGCATGCACAATGCGGTATTCTTTGACTGGTTTTTATGTAAATTTACATAGGTCTGGAGTGGCTTATTGTGATATTCATAGCTAGTGAAACTTTTTTTGTAAATTCCTTTTACTTGTGCGCTAGAGTCGTTTAAGTTTTTCATTTCTATTTTGTTTGTAACTTATTGAATATTTTACCAAGCATATTAGCCTGGAAAATATTACCAGTGAATTTTTTACAATTGTTGCCAATAGTGTTTAGTAGTGTTGAACCCCAGCTGTGTTCTAACATTGTTTTTCAACATTTTGCTGGTTTCGTTCTAACAAAGTTAGAACGTTTAGTAGGCCATCCTAGACCATGCAGATGACGTTGACGAACATTGTTTGTTAAAAGAATGTTTTTCTTAGCCCACGTCAAACAATGTCTGAAACGACGTTTAGCCGCGCCTATGTTAAACAATGTGATACAGCAAATTTTAGATGAGTTATATGACAATGTGCCTGTGACTTTTAGCTGGGGCATTTGTTAACCCTTTCAAACATGTAAATTCTCACAATTTCAAAACATTATAAAGGTGATGATAATAGACAAATGTATCAGGTCTATCAGTTGGAGGGTGGTATCTCACTACAACACCAAATCATAAGTACTAGAAGAATTGCTAAATTAGATTTTGGGAGTCGTGACGAGGTCGTAATTAAGTGTGGCAGAATACGCGGGAAAAGCTCTTAGGTGATGTTACGAAACTTTTATTTGTAAGAATTTGAAATCATTAACTTTCGGTGCAACGTAACACAACTCCTCGCAAGGTTTGTTTTCGGTCCGATGTGATGTCTCAGTATAGTTAAGGCAAAGATAAGATTTAAAAGTTTCAGCCGACGTAGTAAGGTTTTGCGGCTGTTGGTTTCTCAGTTCTTCTCTGTTCTCCGAAGGTACAAAAGTACAAAGCTTGCAGTGTAATGACAGTTTCAAAGTTTAAAAAGAAAAGAAAAACAGAACTACTGATAATTAAGTACCAAAGTCCGAAGGAAGAGATGGCTTAAATCAGTATAGAGATCAAAGAACGTACCTTCAAGCCGTGTTTTTCACAATGAAATCTTAATGCTCGACTAACTTACAACTACTCTCCTCTTGCCAAGGTAAATCAGTAGAGGGCACTCTGAGACGCGCTGTATATAGATTCAGCTAGAGAAGAAAATAACTTCAATCTGATGAAAGCTGATGGTCTGTTTGGAGATTTTTATCCCTGTTATTGTTACCAAGTCACGTAATAAGATTGAGCACGTAAAACCCGCTTTTGACCTTTTGAACCGCTATTTTTTGTTCGCGTGTCTAGTCACGGAAGAGCAATGTTTGCCGGCAGGAAGCGAAAAACAGTATCTAAAACAAAACAGATAACAGAATCAAAACTGTTCTTCAATGGTTAAGTGCCCTAAGTTCTCGTTTTCTTTGTTCTCGGCACGATGCGAAGGGTTAGAAGACAGCGTCTTTAAGACGAACTGTAGTTGTTTCCATAACACTTAAAATATGTGACATTCCGGTGGTTAGAATAAGTATTTGGGTCAGAAGTGTTATTAGCGATACTTGGTGAGAGCATAACCCGGAATCTGTTTCATTCTTTTGAATTTTTCACTTCTTTTATGTTCTCGAAGTCAAATATATTAAAAAATTGTGTGCGCCCAGTCACGCCTAAGTAACAAGATTAGAGTAAAAAAAACTGCGAGAAAGCACTTTTTAAGTTGGAAATCATAGAGTATAGTTCCAGCAGGCTCTTTAGATAATTAACTCGGAGATATGAGCAGCTCAATTCCTATCACAGCTTTTCTCAATGTCGGCAGGGGTTGGGAGCACGCGCAGATAACCCGCGTTTTCGAACCACGTGCTTCCGATGAATCTTTCCCCATCTGCAGGCAGATTACATCAACACACGTACCTACAAGCCCCTGTTTGTCTAAAAATAGCTGTACAGTTGACGTTTTGCTCAATTTCGGCATTCATCAGAACTATCAGTGAATGAAAACAAAAACTTGACGGTGTTTTCAAAGGAAAAACGGAATGTGACACGACATTCAACTGGTTTCTACTTATGTCCTTCAGTGAAACATTTAGGGTCGGTTATTTACGAGGTTTAGACAAGGTATATGTCATCGGACTACAAAAAACATTTAATTGCTATAAATAACCCACTTATAATTAGAATGTAGCCGAGGTCCATTACTTTCCACGGTCTAAGTAACTCTCTCAGAGTTTGTATGATGTAGATCAGAAGCACCGAATTTCTATTGAACCCTTTTAATTTATACTCAATTCATATTTTTGGTTAAAAGTGAACTTGCCGTTGTTTTTTAGTTGCCAAAATACACTATCATATGGTCTAATATAACCTACGTGGCAGGCGTTCGCGAGAGAGAGAGAGAGAGAGAGAGAGAGAGAGAGAGAGGGGGGGGGGGGGGGGGAATTCGGTCTAACTATAATAGTGCATTGAAACTAATTGAGTGTCTTTTTCTACTGATTGTCGGAATACAGATGAATTGCAGTGAATTTGAAACATATTCGCTGCTTCTTTTGTTTCATTTTGTTTTGTGTCAAGCAAAAATTACGGATTTAGGATTGTTTGTCTTTCCGAGAACCTTTCCTGTTGCATCATCTTGGCACCTTGGTCGTGACTGAAGAAAGGCACGTATTCAACGAGCATAAAATTAATTTCACCACACTCTACTGAAAACCCTGTGACATATTCTGTCATTCGTTTTAGCTGTGCAGCTATTATCTATTCAGTGTATGTGCAGCTTTGCGGTTGACGATCCATGAATATTTGCTGAATTGACTTAGTGAGTATTGGATACGCTACTGGATACAGAGTGCTCACTAACAGCTCCGCGTTACACTTCACTGCATGATATGACCAGCTTATTTATCTCCAGCCTTAAATTTTTGAAAGATTTTACAAAATTTTCATCCTTTTCCCTGAAAAAGAATTTTTTAAACAGATGCTTTGGCGTCGTGCGAAAGGTGGCACATCCACTATCATCTAACCACGAAACCGAGTTGAGTACCCACTTAGCGGTCAAATACCTCATTTTGTCGCCTCTTGTGAGTGTTTGCTAGATGATATCAACTGAGTTTTGGGTGAAAATCGAATGTTAAGGAGACACTTAGCGGTTAGTTGTTAGCATTTGTCGCCTCTTATGTCCGTCGCACACTAGCCGATTTTTTGTCGGGTTAAAATTTGTCGGGCCATCAGCTTGCCGCACACTAGCCGAGTTTTGTCGCGAATGGCCACGTTGAGGCTTGGGGCCGAGTCATCCAAAATCAAGATGGCGCCCATTCCACTGACGTCGCAAAAATTGGAAATTCACGTGATGCTCATGACACTTGCTAATTGGTTCAGACGCGCACAAGCCCCAAGAAATTGTCTTGGTCCACCGCACACTAGCCGACAAGTTCCGACGAGAAGTTTTGAGATCTGGTGCCCGCCGCAAACTAGCCGATTTTTTGTCGTAGAACTGCAGAGTTTTTTTGGGGTTAAGATTTGTCGGGCCATCAGCTTGCCGCACATTAACTGATTTTTTGTCGCGACTAACCACGTTGCGCTTGGAGCCGAGTCATCCAAAATCAAGATGGCATCGATTCCACAGACGTGGCGAAAATTGAAAATTCATGTGACCCCCATGATGCTTGCAAATTGGTTGAGGCGCGCTCGAGCGCCGGCAAATTGTCTTGGTCCACCGCACACTAGCCGACAATGGCCGACAAGACGTTTTGAGATCTAGCACTGTCAGATATCGCCCGACTTGTCTGATTTCACCGCGCACTAGCCGACAAGTAAAGAGTTTTCGTCGGCTGACAAAAAACCGGCTAGTGTGCGGTAGCCATAGTACTGTCAGATATCGCCCGACAAACCCCGATCTTGTCGCAGACTTGTCTGAATTCACCGCACACTTCTCGACAAGTGAAGATTTTTCGTCGGCCGACAGAAAATCGGCTAGTGCGCAGTAGCCATTGTGAATGTTGTGGCGGCACTACTGTGCCCATAGGAAAAGAAGACCGTTTTCCATTTAAAATAGAACAAAGGTAGTTCCAGCGGCCAAATAGCTTATTTATATATGACTAAGAATTTTGAAACAGCTGTTATTGTTGCATGTGAAATTGTCAAGAGGTTTTTTCAGTGTTCAAAACTTGTTGACCAGGCTGAATAAGGAATAAACCACGGCATTATACGAGACAGTTTCTATTTTATAGAACTAACCTTTACGTTCAGTAGACATGTGGAAATATGTCCAACAAAGATGTCTCTGATCCATTTCACTGCTACTGTTCCCAGCAATTCATGCATGCGTTTATTCCAAGCCATAAACTTCGTCGAATAAGTAAACTTTTCTTAGGCCTCGTAAGTAAATTGAACTGCTTATCCTTCCATCATATTCCCCTAACAATGTTTTCCATTATTTGTCAGTGAAATATTTCAACTACGTTAACGTTTCTCTCCGCTCTTTGACTGATAGGATATGAGTAAAGGTTTATCCGAAAATAGTTTACAAAACTTTCTTCCGTCGAAGTTTTAGACCTTGGACTTTGAAATACGATGATCACGTGCTAGCCATCTTGCTCACACAGACGTTAACAATGCGTCTCTCCTGTCATCTGCCTTGTCATTGGCTGGTTTAACTCGAGAAGTGGCTATGCCGTTTCCGAGTTGTACGTATGAGGCTAATGCTCGATCAAAATAGAAACGGAGCCATTGTTTTGAAGGAAGCTGTTACACTTCAATTTGACGCTACAAAGACTTTTAAGTCATGGGTGAAATGTAATGCAAAGTGGTTGGCAAGGGAAACAAAACCACCTACGTGAAAGAACTCGTGCTGCACGTGACAGCTTCCAATATACCTAAGGTTTTTTATTCCTTTTGATTTCATCAAAGTGTTCGCTCGAAGACTGTTGGAACTTGTTGTTCATTGTGCCCTTGTTTATTCGAACTGGTGAGCGAAGTAAAGTGTGGTTGGATGATGTGATACGCTCCGAGTGATTTATACTTCACTTTTCTGCCATTTTCCGCGTTCAGTGGCCCATACGAAAGTTTGCTGGATCATAGAGAAGCATCTTTATCGGAAAACGAAGTCAGTGCAAGGAGGAACTGAAGCATAACTTCAAGGCCTAAACGATGCGCTAAGTTAGAGGCATGGGTTGAGAAGCATAATTATGCCGAGAGGCTTTATACCGTTTACATTCATACTTGTAGCCTTCACAAATGCAAAAGGAGGAGGAAGAGCTTAAAACTGAGCCTGTTTACTTGTGTTGAACTCCACTAAAATGCATTACACATTCTTGCTTCGTCACGTTCACTATCAAAAAAGCTGTTACTTGAAGTTTTTTTTCGCTGATAACATTATTGACGTAATCACGTACAAGGCCCAACCGTATGACTCCAGCTCTTTTAACTCATGAACACCGTTAAAAGAGTTGCTTGATAAGTCGTCTTTGAGCCTAAGCAGTTTCAATTCACTTATGCACTTGCGCAATGTATCAGTTGTTGGAAGTATGAGCATATGGCGTCAGCCGCGTGCCTTGACGTCACTACTCGGAAGGCGCCGGATTTCGGATGAGCACCGTATAGTCAGTCATTTTGAGCAACAAAGTTGGACTCTTTCGCCGAAAGAGCTTGTTTCCTTTTTATTTTCAGTCTCATTGGATAGGTACGATTGCAGTTTAATTGTATTTTTGCATTTGCTTAATCACATGCAGCTCATACACAGCAATCGCAGCGACTCTAAACGTTTTTAGAGCCTAAATTCGGTCAGGTGTCTACGGTCGGGAGAACAACTGCCAAGTACGCAAACCGTCGAGGTGATACAAAATGGAATTCATTCTCATTTAAAAACCTCACGAGTTTCACCTGAGCGACCGGTTTTGATTCATCTCTTTGACCTTTCACAAAACTTGACACTATGACTTGTTTACCTCAATGCATGAATGAGTTGGCTCATGGAGCCTTTGAATTAGTCGGCACTTTGTTAGCGGGTATGTCAAAGGACATGTTAAAGTATCCAGTTGTACAAAGGCCGCTGTCAAAGCAGAACTAACGTTGAACTAATATTGATTATAAAACTCAGCTGGACATAAACCAATTAAACGTGGGAATAAAAGCAGCGAATAATAAACTGTGTTAATCGGATCTGCCACTTGAAATTGCTTATCGACGAGGTTTTCCTGGCCAGATGTGTAAAAGGCTAAAATTCTAAAACTCTTTCTGACCAAGGATGTAAACGTAACGTTAGGGATTTTCAGTTTGAAAACATCCCACTGCAAATGCGACATGGCAGCCAGGTGTTAGAAAACAAAGCAAAACTATGAATTAAATTGTTTCGTCAAAGGGACCAAGTATTTCAATCCAAATTGCCCTGGCGACCTATTGAAATGACAAAAAAATTATAATGCCAGCAAACGAACCAGAAATCACTAGTCAATTAAATAGCAATGGATGTAGAAAGAGAAAGTAAGTAGAGAGCTGATCACAACGTTTATTTTAGGCCCTCAAAAATCAGTCCACTAAATTAGCATAATTGCAAGTGATACAGTATATACGTGTCACTTGTAAGGCAAATGTTTTAATCAGATAAAGATTGTAAAGAATGAGTCGGTACTGAGCAAATTAAATTACAAATTCAATACTGAGTAAAAAGAGGAAAAGGAGGTGAGTGATTACAAATCACGGTGAGTCGGTGAGTTTCATCAAAAACTGAAATCTCTTTACAGCGATGTGAAAGGCGACGAACGGAAAGTGAAAAACTCATGAAAAAAACGATGAGATCAATAACAAGAGAATGGCAAGAAGAGACGGAGAACTTAAAGGATACGATTTCAGTTCTTGTGTCGGACGAACTCGCAAAATGGCCATTGAGCTCCCTCAGCTGGTTAGAAACTGTCAGTATCTCAAGATAGTGGATAGTGCGATTGAAATCTATGCAGGTCCTTGGATTCAGTTGTTTTTAGTTTTATTTGTGCAGAGGTGCAAAACCCATGCCTGCCAAAAGGCAATACCTCGGATCATAGTAAATAACATACTGAGGCTTTTCATAAACAAAATGAACAATTTGCAGATCGTGCTGGGACTTACCTTTGCTGAAGAGTTGAATTGTGTCTGTTCTGATCCCACTGATCTGATCTGCTGTCAGTCGAATCTTGGTAGTTTTAAGAGAGCTTTACCCCACAGCCGCTTTTCGTCATAGATCAGGGAACTCACAGCTTTGCACTGTTGTCGCATGTCATCCAGTTCCGATTACAAGCTGCGCGTCACTTTTTTGCGCAATTTGTGGTGAGAATTTGAAAATTCTTTTAATCGTTTCACGTCTGCCAATGTCACAGTTGAGCAGGCTCTGTTGATTTTCAATTAAGATCTCCCTTTGCACTGATTCGGAACGCTGTAAGCTATTTCCATGTGCTTGAACGTGACCCGAGTCTATGGCTTCCCGAAAACTGGTAAAACACGCTGTTTATTAAACCAGCCATGCAATGGGATTATTGTTTGGAAAGTACGCCAAGCTTGTCAACAATGCATACTTGACTTGATAACGTGCCGGCTAGACAAAAAGGGACTCGTGATCTGCCTAAAAGGCTTCTTAAAAAATGTGATTTTAAAAGTGCTGCTACTGAGATAGAAATATCCCACAAGCGAGTCGCTCGGGTAGAGGTCAATTGCTTTACAAAGAGTACTGTGCCCAATTTCCTACAATCTTAAAATCGTTCACCTCTTGTTGTGAGGTATGAGTGTCTTGGACAGCAAGTACTTACTTAGTTCACGAAGGCAAGTTAGTAGATTTAGCTCTTTCCACTGCCTTCTCTGTACACAGATTCCATTCCATCTATTAGAAACCATTCAGGGGAAACCAAGTCGAGAATATAGAATTCGGTTTAAGTCACAGGTGGACCCCGATTTTCACCGACAATCAGACCGACAATAAAGTCAGAATAAAATAAACGAACCCCAGATGTACTTTGTTTGGTCTACCAACGTGGACGTGACATCATTACCTGACATTTGATTTTTCGAGATTGATGCCATTGAAGCTCTCGGCACCAATAATACAAAGCGAGTATCTATTTTTTCCATGGAACTAAAAAGTCTAATATTTCAATCATACTCCGCTTTTACTTCTTTCGAATCCTGTTTGCTCTTCAATTAAGCCCATCTAACTGTCTTTTAATTTAGTAACCTAGCTGTTTTCCCTTTAATTTGACCCTTTCCTTCAAAGCTAAAGGTAAGCATCAAACTCAAGTTGTATGTTTTTGTGGATGACAGCTATTGAACAGACTTTCCAGCGGTAATATTTGCTATGTAAAGAAGCCCGTTACGTCCGAACTCTTTCGCCGAAAGTCGTTCAGTCAAGTCGAGTCTATGGAGTAAATTCTAGAACAGTGTCTTTCATTGACTTCATAATTTAATAACAGTAGGAAGTACTTTCGTGTTTCATCAGGTGTTGTTTGTTTTCTCAATCGCAACATTTTACACTTTTCACCACTGCTTTTTTTCCTGTTTTGTCGATGAGCTAGTTTGAGAGCGATCACAGTTAGCCTGACCTAGACCTTAACTCTTCATCCCTGAAAACTTTTCCTGTCCAGAAATGAGTCAACAACATTCTTCTAATTCCTTTACTTTTCAACTTTATAAATAGTTCCGTTTAGACAGTCACGATATTTGCGTAAATTGGATGAAAACAAATTGTTCCTATATTGTGTTAAGGTATGCATCCAAAACTCTTTGCGGTTTTCACATTTTGTTGAACACTTTGTGGCAAAATAATTCCCTCCAAATTCTTCATTTTTCCCATTCACCAAACATTTGATAGCAAATAAGGGAACTTGGCCTTCAACTTGGTCTTTATTAGATCCTAAGATAACCAACCCTGGGTTTAGTTGTCAAATTTTATGACGCCATCGCTTCGGAACTTGTTTTGTCTAGACTTTATCCTCTACTGCTGTCTTTTCTCCCTGCTAATGAAAGCTTCTGTTTGAATGGTTTTAAAAGCTCTCGTCTTGTTTTTGGAAATACAAGATCGAAAAAATGTGCAGAGAGGCTGTTTCATGGCCGGGGAGTGAGAGAGGCTACTGGTTTTCTAGCAGGAGAAAAATGTGATGACTTGGCTAAAAAAAGTGTCTTCCATTCACCAAGTTGTCTGCAACTGCCAAAATGTCAAGATGTCGATAGGGAACTCTTGAGGGCTCCGTTGGGTAATGTCCACCAACTGGGGCGAGTTCATGTAGTTTCGAGGAGGTAAAGAATGCAAAGCCCATCAAACTTAACTATACTGTTTCACAAAAAAAGGCCCAGAAACCGAATACTGAAAGAAAAGCGCCATCTTCGTTTCCTTGTCAAAATAAAGCACAGACAACAAAAGTTACGTTATCTTGAAAGTTTTGATTCTGAGATTTCCGTTTATCATTATTGATTTCTATAATGGTATTACGTTGAATCTGATAAAACTATGACATAAAACCTCTTTTCGTGTTGTTACCCGTACTTTGAGAAAAGAAGTGATGCATCATGGTTACTAGGGAGCTAAGCACTTACAGTACAGGTTGTGCAGGCAGGACTCGAATCGCCATAAAGAAATGTAATCTTTAGATACTGTTTCCAGTTGTTGTTAAGGCTGCCGACACAGCCGTTAACTTTACATCAGCGAACGCAATTCGTTGCAATCAATCTAATATTTATTTCATTACTTAACTCTGAGCAAGCCAAGTATAATATATTAAATTTTAATCGCTTTTAAATGTTAAAAAAATATTGTTTTCGCTTATTTAATTTCAAAACTATTTAACCCCAATTTTGTGGGCTTTCCGCCAGCTATATATTTCCTGCAAAAGGAGGGCTTGCATGATAATTCATTTAAAATGCACTCCAGGTAAAAATCTCAGGCATTTATTGAAAACGCCATTTGTGTCAAAACATCCGTTTAAGCCGAATATTCTGGCTGTTGCGGTGAGCACGTCTAAGTAATGAACACGTTTGCAAAAAATTAATTAAACTATTATTAAACAGTTGATATCAGAAATTAGACATAACAGGCCAAATGTCAACTACTGGAAATTGAAAGTTTTAGATGAAGAATCCCCGAGCTTTGGATTAAGTACTTACTGATGATGGACTGCCATGTTCATCGTCTCTGCGAAATTTCTGTCGTCTTGATCCAGTTTTTGGTCATTAATTCCGAAAGTAGCAACTGAAAAACTATGCAAGAGGATAGAGTACCGGGGGTAGAGTAGAGTACAGTCTGAATTTTTACCCTAGATTTCCAAATTGGGTACCCCCAACTTGTATTTCGTTTTTAGTTTTTCACAAAATTATGCGGCAGATCGGACTAATGACTCGAACTCGGCTCCTGACAGTAGACTGTTCGTAAAGAGATACCATCCAGTTTCAGAAAACGTGACAGTTATGCCATGAATACGCACTGTTTGCAGGGCACAATTACGGGCTAGACTATTAACAGGGGAATATAGGTGTACCAAAACTCCTCTCTACCACAGTATTCCAAATGCCGATTCCCTTTCTTTTGTATATATATAAAAATTTCAAGAATGCGGTGCGTTGTAGCAAACATTGACCAAGACCACACTAAGAAAATTGCCTTACTTTGCAAAGTAAATGTGAAGCATGTGGGATGGGACCTCGAGTGACAAGAATACCACACAAATTAACGTGTTTAGGTAAGCTAAAAGCCACTATGGCCACGTGGTATCGGGCATTACCCCTTAAATCTACCAAATAAAGTTTGAGCCCGAGCATTAGCAGCCATGGACAGCTGTTTCGGCCTTATTAGCGTGGTACAGCTAATACCCAGACCCAAGAACCCACATGAATAAAACAAGCCGAAACAGCTGTCCATGGCTGCTAATGCTTGGGCTCAAACTTTATTTGGTAGATTTAAGGGGTAATGCCCGCTACTACGCGGCCATAGTGCCCAATGAGTGGCTTTTAGCTTACCGAAACACATTAATGTGAGTGGTATTCTTGTTACTTTGTAAAGGTTTGGTAAGAACGGTCTTGCTCCTTTGCAGTGGATGGTGGAAGTTTTGTCTGAGTAAATTTGCATGTACCATTCAGAGCTCAACAGACTAAAGCATGCAAATCTTCTTACTATCACCAGTTGCAACTCGGCATACCGTTTTCGACTGAGAATTTATGTTAATTAGTTTATTGGTTTATTAGTTTATTAGTTTATATATGTTAATTAGTTTTTCACGCGACCCCACAAGCTGCAAAGCTTTTTTTAAAAAGAAGGCTGTCTATCTGTCTTGTCAACATTGATTTTTAAATTTATAAAATGCGTAAGCCCAAAAGAACATATTGAGAATGTGTTGGTGTTCTTTCTCGAAGTGCGGAACAAATTAGTATAGGAAATCGCACGACCTCGAGTACAATTCGGGATTAATAGGTACGACTGATTTTGAAAGTTAAGAAATTTCAAAATCAAGGGTATCCATTAATCCCGAATTGTACGAGAAGGTCGTGCGATTTTTTATTTTTAGTACATTCAACAAAATTACGAACTTACGCGCCGTTGTCATGGAAACTTAATAGCTACTCCTACGAAGTACTGTATTGTACTGCTCTCGACCAATCAAAATTGAGTAATTTTGTTGAGTGTACTATAATAGCTAAAATAGTTTAGAAAACAGTCCTAAGAAAATACGCACGCTGATTGGTTAGAAATCGTGTTTCTATAACTCGATAGAAACAGAACTAGAACGAGCTGTTGACGTAATGATGACGCGAGCAAAGAAAATTTACATTTTGTTAATCAAAGTTAACAAGTTGTTTTCCTTTTTTTCGTCGCGGTGTTTTCTAAAAGAAATAGGAAACATGTTCTCCGTGTTTCTATCGAGTTATAGAAACACTCGTGAAAGTTTGGGAAAACTCGAAAAAGCTGTGGAAACACTCGCCTGCGACTCGTGTTCCCACAGCATTTCTCTTCCCCCCAAACTTCCACTCGTGTTTTCATAACTCGATAGAAACACGGTACATGTTCTCTATTTCTTAATTAGAGGTTATTGTTTTCTTCATTGGCTATTGGTTCCTTGATTTATTTTGACTAAGTCCCCTTATGTCAAGCGGTATTTTAATTAAAGCTCGGATGCGATTTGAGCTCGAGAAATTTTTGATCGGCGTTCTAAAAGCTAGAAAGCTCAGAGCGTGCTTTCGTGTGGTCGAATCACTGAGAGGGCAAACACAAATCCTTGATTTCAAACCGTCTGGGAAGGACTCTTTTGAATTACTTAATGGTCTTCTGAAATCAAATGAAGGATGATCCTCGCAATTGTGATCGCAATTTATGCAATTGCTTAAAGAAGCCGGCTGAAAAAAACTCAGGACTTCAACAGGGTTTGACCTCGCGAAACCGGTGCGATGCTCTAACAAAATGAGCTATGGAGCCACTGACGTAGGGAGTTGGTAAATTGTGGGTTCATATGTTCCCGTGAAAGAGAAGACTGTAAATGATGTATACTGGTATTATCAACAGAGTTGATAGTGTAAATTGACCACCGTACTATACAGGGATTCTAAAAGCGGACGTTTCGAGCTTTAGCCCTTCGTCAGAGCGAATCGAGGAATTATGGGTTGTGTGTAGTTTTTATAGTGGAGTAGGAGCTACGCTATGGGTGGTAACATGGCAACGTGAAAAATAGGAATACATTCGTTAAATGAAAAGCGTTCGTTATAATACCGTGGGGATTAAGGGCGCCGATCTTGAAGATGAATTTTTGTTCCAGATTCTTGCGGCTTTCCGTCGTACCTTAACTTGATGTAGGGAAAGGCCGCAGATAGCCGGGTTGCTCGTTAGTTTTAAATGCGCTTCTAACTAAAAAGTTGCCTACGTTTTTGTCGTGTTTGAATGAAATTAGTGGAGGTTGCGAAAAGATTCTGAAATGACAGGTGCTCAGTGAAAATTAATTATTAGCTTGGAAGCTATTATGACATAAACCTCCAGCATATTAGTTAAAAAAGAATGTTACAGCTTCCAAGTTCGCGCCATACCGAGCTGATCGATCCTTCGACCCTCTGTTCGGGATCGGGAGTTCTGACCCACCTATCCCCCTCCCCCCCCCCCCCCCCTTCCCCCGCCCCAAGATCTGTTTGTTCATCTGCTGAAGGAAACAAAGAAGAGTCACGTTTGTATGCATGCATGTACAGTCATACATGTCACTATCAGGTTTTTTCTTTCAGCCTCTAGAAAAACGGCCTGTAAACCACACTGCTTGGCCTGGCAAAACTACTGCAATGGCCAGCGGGTTGATTATCCGTTGTCATGGCAATCTCGTCTATGGAGTACGCTTCACTTTTAGGTCAGCGCCTTCCCTACGCATGTTCACGGAAGGGGTTGTCATGGCGATATGGTGACTTCTGTGGCAAACAGCAAACAGCGAACTTCTTTTGACTTTTTAGCTGAGAGTGAATAGCAAAATTATGACCACAAATGAAGGTATGCTTGCAAAAAATTATATTACAGGGATATTTACAATATAATCAAACAACTGGACACATTCATTTTCTTGCCTTAGGACGAAAAGCGGTTGCTTTTGGGACGACGCTAGACCGTGAACTCTTGCCGCTGAAAGTGCCATCGAATCGCTTTGGAAATGAACTTGGTCTTAGAGGCGCACCAAATCGTGGTCCAGGGTGTTATGACAATGCAGAGGTAATAAAACTTGTCTTTTAAATAGCGGAAAGTTTTATTTTGTCCGAAATATCCTTGATTTGTTCCGTAAAGTGAATGTGATTGACATGTAAATTGCGTGACTTGCGTTTGCGATAAAGCTTGGTGTTCATGTGATCTTTTACAGCTGAATTCTTGCAAATTAATTTTCAAGCTTTTCACTTGATGTACACGAGCCTGAACGGATCTAACTTTTTATAGCGATACTCACTGTTTACAAACAAGTCTTTTGATATTTAAATTTTGCCAACCACAGAACAAAAGAATCCTTTGTTTCGAGAGCCAATAAACCTCTGGGTCGAGTTGCTCAAAGCCTGGTTAGCGCTAACCATTGGTTAAGTTGGATTCAAACCTATAGGTTGTCATGGTATTTAACCTCGGTTAGCGCTAACCATGCTTCGAGCAACTCGGCCCTGGTTGGCACATTAATGACAATAGGTGACGTAACGATGAGTATCGCTATTACTTTTCCCTGTATTATAACTGTGTACAGTGTGCTACTTCCATAGGTCCTTTCAGTTTGCCTAAAGAGGTTGAAATTGAGGGTTGTAAAGGGGGTGGGGGGCTTACCATTCGATTCATACTCAGTTCTTTGGAATCAAAAAATCAAAAACTTTTTATATCATATAGGTCTAGGAAGCCTTTGGGAAGCATAATTAGACAAAGATTAGAGGATATTGAATTACAAAGGTGGTCCAGCGAGATGAATAATGACATAAGGAAAGATCCCAATCAAAGCAATAAAATGCAAACCTACCGTAAAGTCAAAACGATAGATTATTACGCATGCAAGGATTACCTTCACCAGGTCCGGCACAGAACCACCATGACAAAACATTACTGCGACTTAGTAACCATAGATTAGCAATAGAAACAGGGCGTTACATGAGACCATATAAGAAACTAAATGAAAGAATCTGCCCTTTGTGTAAGAAGGAAGCGGAAGATGAAAACACTTCTTAGTTTCTTGCCCAGTTTACCAAGAAAAAAGGAAATCTCTGTTTGAATGCTCATATAAAGAATTCAAAATCCCAATTGTGAAAATGTCGACAGAAAATGTATTTTTGCTATAACTATTAACCCCCCCCCCACCCCCCCCCCAGTAGTAATGTTGAGCTACAGAAAATAATTGCAAAGTATATGGATCCATGACTGCTATGAAAACAAAAACGTATTTAACCCTTAAGGTTAGAAAATTGTAAAATTTATTTGGAGGGTTGTCTATGTATGATGTATAAGACACCAAATAAAGTATTACACTGTATGTATGTATGTATGTATGTATGTATGTATGTATGTATGTACCCATGGCCGTTTCATACCCAGGATATTCGTACCCTATGAACTTGTTGATAGGGTAGCTATTGTAGCTATTTTCTTTGCAGTGGAAATATGTTTTTATGAACCAAATCAGCATTTAATTGTTTCACATGTATTTGTGGCATAACTGAATGCTGCAGAGAAAAACTCACGTTGATCAAGTGACACACCATTAGCAACAATTACACTGAAAAAGTTCCAAACTTCAGTGCCATACCTTTGAAATTCAAAGTTGAGGTATTTTACAAACGTTGTAAACTGTTAAGAGATGTTCTTGAGATGCAAGACTCACAACAAATCCCAAAAACACGAAATACATTTAGGGGTTTTAAAAACAGCCTGCCATCTTGTTTGACTCGGCTGCAAATGAAGCTAGCGAATTGCCCAACCTGATCATCGTCATTGTCAACAATTTGCTTTTCTTCTGAGTCGGGATGTTTGATGGATAGGTCCTCAAATAAACTATCTGATTGATTATGCTGAGATTTAAGAAGGAAATCTGCAGACTTATCCTTCTTGAAAATTGTTGGGTGCAAATCAATCAACTCAAGGTTGGGTACGGATGATCTGCATTCGGGTACGAAGCATCTGAATTCTCCCGGGTACGAAACGACTGTGGGTACGAATCGACTGGTTTCCAAGGGGGGATCTAGATCATGTTTCATGGAAAATAAAATGGTCCTTTCATAATTCACGAAATCAAAGACATAATGAAAGTCAAAGTTCATGGCGAATTGAACATTTATTTCTCATTCCATGGAAAATAATTTTGCAAAATTGCACTTCACGGCTACTAGGGAAGTCAGGATTCACAAGGAAAAAAAATCAGCCAAGTTTCATATTTTAAGGGGAAAAAAGGCCAGTCACAAGTCGTGAAAATACCCTTTACTACCCTTGAGATTCTAGTACTCATAACCTGCAAGAATGTGTACCCTTAATTAATAGTTAAAAGAAGACAACTAGACCTCTGAAGTGATCCATCAATTATCTTTTGTGAAAAAGTGATTTCTTGAAATGAAAATAAACATGATGTAGGCTTGTTTTGCTTTGATATTGCCTCAACAGATCAGTGGCTTCATTTATGATCTTGAAAGAAGACCTGTTTGTAAAAGAGGTTACTCAGTTGGTGCTAGAACTGCACCAAGATTTCCTAAACCAGCTCATGTAAGTTTGTATAGGGTAACTAGCAAGTTCTAAAGTTCCTTCTGAAAGTGCGTATGAAGTATAACTTTAGTGTTTGAAAGGCCTTTCAAAGTGAGTAAGAATAGCATTTTTGGCAACACCATAGTGGGTATCTTAGCTAACCTGATGTACATTACTGCATGGTGTCAATGGCATCGGTCAATGGGCAATTCCAGAAAATATCCATACCCAACCACGGACGGCTTCCGTGTTTTAATCCCCCCTTGCCTTCGGAATTCCAGAATGCGTTACCCCCCCATGCCCTCAGAATTCCATAATCATGAACCCCCTTACCCTTCGGAATTTCCAGGGTTTTTTTGGAGGTACATTTTCGACTTGGTTTATATAAACAAACGAACATGAATTTATGCCTCCCCAAGGCTGTGATGTAGCAGCACCAGGCAACAAGCTTTACTCTTCAGCGACAAGAAAAACCTACCGCATGTGGCCAGGCTGTGCAACCTTTTTTTAAGTCTAAATTTAGCTTTGTTTTCTTGTGTTGTTTTGATGTTCACAAAGCAAAATAGCTCGAAAGACTGGTAAAATTTTTTGGTCGATTGCCGTCTGGCGGTCCGAATGCTTATCTGACAGGCGTTCCTTGGAAGCGAGGGACAGGTACGAGTTTTTTGGCGATTATCGGGCGGATTTTCATTCACTTGACAAGAAATTCATCAAGGTAAATGTGAAACCCACGTTTTACTGTTCACGTCTACATGTCTGATCAATCGATGCTTGTCTTCTGCTTCCGCGATCATACGTTCGTGGCTTACCGGTATTTACGAACTGCAAAAGTCGAAAACAATAGCGTTTTCAAGGAACTCACTCTACTCTTTCTACTCTAGAAATCCCACCTGTGAAACCCCCCCATGTCTTCGGATTTCTAATCATAAATACCCCCCATTCCTTCAGAGTTCCAGTTCAAAGAACCCCCCCTCCCCTTCGGAAATCCTAAAAGCCGTCCGTGGTATAGGTATGGATATTTTTTGGAATTGCCCAATTATACTTCTGGAAATATTCATGATTTTGTGATTTATCTTCTTACTTGAACCAAGTGGGTATCATTTCACGTCATACCTGATGTACATGACTGGTGCCAAGTTTCAATGACTTTGGTCAATTAAACTTCTGGAGATATTCATGATTTTGTGATTTATCTTCTTACTTAAACCACTTGCGATGTCATCGATTTTTAAGCCAAAACTTGAATGATTATCTCTGAAATGAAAGAAGATCTTTCAAAATAGAAAATGCCATTTTTTTTCACTTGGAAAAGAATGTCAATTAAACAAAAAAAAATGTTTTACATCATAGGCACAGGTCTATTAAATCCTGACTACCATTGACCTGTCTCCTACTGTGTTTACTCTTGCACTACTAAATTAAACTTTAAATTGAACTCCATTAAACTCAGTACCAATGGACTAAGAAATTCTTGCTTGAAAAGGCAGTATATGAATGGGATTTGCTAACATACATTGCAAGATGACTACAAAGAATTTTTACAGCCCAAAATAATTAGGTTTAGTATCAGTGTATGTTGATTTCATCACATTTCATTTCACACTTTTGGTGGAAAGGACTAACAATCTGTGTTTCAAAAACAGACAAAGTGGAGTTCTAATTGGGGATGTTAGAATAGTTGAATGTGCACTTACCAAAATTTGCTTATTTGCTAGATGGATGTCCCAGGCCCACCTACATACCAGGGAATTATAAGTAGACCAATCCATTTTGATGAAGCATTCAAGTCATTTAATGTTGGTGCAACAAGATTTCCAGCAATTAGTAAGGTAATTTGATAGACTAAGCTAGGTAATACTCACAGGACAGTATCAACACAATTCTCTTTTTCATACTTATTCCAACATGAAAAGGACTAACAGATGTGATTTATTTTACTTGTCAGGATCATGATGCTCATCCTGGGTAAGAATCATGTTTTCTACCCTTACAGAAATTTATTTTATTTTTGTGCTTTGTTGAGACTGTCATCTATTTGCCTCACTAAGCATGAGACAGCTGAGCTGTAAGGTCATAGGTTCAAATCCTAGATTGGACCATAGCCACAATGGGGCCATTTATACAGGAGAAATAAGACACACCTTATCTAAGATGCGACTTAAATACAGCTGTAAGATGTAAAATGATCGTATAAATAGTAAAAAAAATGCATTTGTGTCTTATCTTAGATGCAACTAAATATTTAAGACACATCTTATTTTAAGAACAGGGTGTTCAGCTGTTCTTATTTTGTCCACATCTTAAGTAAGATGTGAACTTCCTCGTATACACTGTAAGTGCTTTCGTGTCTTAAAGTGCATATGCATAACAACAAAATATTTTTTTGATGAGTCAGCTGCAGAGCAAACTCACAGTGCTCAAAAACCAGCAAAGACACTTCAACAAAACAGAGGAATATGTGCAATTCAGTGGAGAAGAAATAATTATTTGCAGAACAAGCATCTGTTCTGTTTTATACCATGATTACACCAATTCCTCCATCGCTTTTTACTGACTCCTTGGATTTCTGTAGTTTTAGTTTTTGTATGTGTTAAAGGTTAAATTTGATCTCAGGTCATTTTTTATTTAACCTAGCAGGGTTCTCCCTAAATTTTGGAGTAGAAGGAGAATAAAATGGAGTAGCCGGCAGAGGAATTTATTAAGGCGCGCAAGTGCCTTCCATGCTGCCGCTTTTCCGCCATTTTGCACGTGTTGGAATACAGAGTATATTGTCTTATATGGAGTGTTTTTCGTCGGTAACCGCTGCCTCGAAATCTGAGCCTGTTTCGTTTGCTTCACATTCAATCGATGTCTGCAAGCAGATTCAAGCGTGGTGAAATTCTCGACGAAACTTTAAAGTTTATTCAGGGGACACTTGGCTCTTTAAGGAAAACTTTATTTATTTCCGAATGTATTTACCCAAGGGAAAGTAGGTGTCGCAAATGGAAAAGTTGCCGTTGGATGTAAAACAAAGTATTGATTTATTTTTTATTTGGATCTGAGTAGCCGGCGCGCCCAGGACGACTAGCCGGCGATTTTCGCCGGTCGCCGGGGCTTACGGAGATCTCTGACCTAGGTCAAAATGAAATTCCTTATTCTTCTCATGAATAATTAGGGTTAGGAGACAAAGGAATTTCATTTTGACCTAGGTTAACTAAAAAATGACCTGAGATCAAATTTAACCTGTAACATATGCAACACGGAGATTATGAATTTTCTAAACGTGGCTTTATCTAAAGTGAGATGTCAACCATTTATAGGCAATCTTGGCACCTTATGTAGGATGCGAACGTATAAACAGTACAGTGTGGTGCATCTTATTTTTCTTGTGTACACTGTACATGGCCCTAGTGTCTTGGGGGCAATTCTCACTTTCTCCATCTCCCCCTTTGCAATGTTGAGTAATGGTCTCAGAAAGCAAGGTTGGTGCATGGATGGCGCAAATGTTTGGCTGGGGACATGTGGGTGGTGGGGTTGAAAAAGCAGTAAATGGCAAAAGCATGCGGTGTTGTTGTAACAACAGAAATATGCAATTATGTCTAGTTTTCAGGACCATGATGCTCATCCTGTCTAGTTTGCTAGTGTTGCCCCAAGGTCTTACAACCCACCTTGCAGGTTCTTAAAATAATAATTGGTAAAATTGTGGTGGCTTTATGACTGGTCAACATCAGGTTCAGTTCAGATGATTCTGTCATTGGGCAGTAACATTGTAAACATGTGGCCTTTAGGCTGTACTTTATTACCTCGACACATAAAACTTGAAGAGCACAGTCATAGTCTTGTTAACGAGCACCTAGATATGTAGTTTCCACCATTAATCACTACAGTTACATATATGTTACGAGGCAATGAATTAAAAATACTATTATTACCATTTCAACTCAGGCCTGGTGCTTATGAGTTTGATGCTAAAAGAGACAGAAAGGTGAAATTCCATGGCTCATTTGGTGGGCTGCAAACACTGATAACATCAGTCACAATCAAATGCAACGATTTTGGAGAACCAGATATAGTAAGTATACTAACACATTTAAATTGCATAGTACTAGCCAGCAGGTGTGCTGTTCTACAAAGCCTGAAAGTAAGCTTGGACACCAGGGAGTGAACACAGATAGATACCTCTTACTAACCGAGTTTGAGGTCTGTACTTTAAGTTACGGACCAAGTTGTTTCCCATTCGTTTAAAGCCCAAGCGCAAATCGTGCGGGCCATAAATCAACAGGAAAATATGAGGATCCGTAACTTAGAGTACCGACTAAGAAAACAAGGTTAGTAAGATATTTATTGTATCTCTGAGAAAGGTGTGCAAATGGAATCTTTCAAATATAGTGGGTTGTACAGTAGAATATGGCCTGCAAAATTAACCAATCACAGTGCACTTACTGAGTTACAGACACTCAAACAGACCTAAGAGTAGCATCAGTGTTCATACTAGTATAGCAGCAGAACAACCTCAAATTTATGCATGTAAGGGTAATTACATTGTATGGACTCACTTGGTGTTGTCCATTCACTTACTAATGAAAAGAAATTGGCATTACTGACTATAGATGTGACTGCAACAATAGGCTGTACCATACCTTCCAATATACAGTACATTTATGGCTAAACGTTCAGTTCTAACTTCATACCCATGCCTATATCTTGACTGTGACTAGGGATTTATGCTATAGCAAGGGGGTGGATGTTCCCAGTAATTCATGTCA
>OX419338.1:12825746-12900746 GCA_948470475.1 Galaxea fascicularis | reverse complement strand
AAGCAAAGATTTAGAGAGGCATACATGAGCTTGTACTTCTAACATTGGATCACGGCCATAAAAATATCATCTCCTTTGGGAAGTGTATTATATGACCAGCAACAAGATGCCAACGGAACTAAAGTCAAGTAGAACATTTCGTAGGCCTAAGTGATTAAATATAAATACGTACACATTGACGAACACCATATTTTTAAGTGTTTTGTGTGAATGTCTATATTTTTCTTACGAGGAGTAACTAAAAAATATAGGGCTTAAGATACTGAATCAACCGTTAACTTACACAAAAAAGAAATTTAAAGGAAATTTTTTAGTTTGAGTAACCTAGTTGCCTCTTGGAGGGGAAACGGCAATAAATATACAGCATTTCTGAAATAGTACTCACTATATCGTAGTTCTCTGCATCTCGAAAGAAGGTCTTTGCTCTTGCCTGCTGTTCACAAACATCCCGAAAAATGCTCTAAAAATATATCCGAAAATTCCCAGTTTTTTCCCTACAAATCCTTCCAAAAATCTCCAAATATCCCAAAAATTTTCTAAAAATCCCTAAATATCCCATGATTTTCTAAAAATCTCTATTTATCCCACAATTTTCTTTTAATGAAACCTAAGCTCTCCCTTTAAGAAAAAAAAAAAGGCCAATCACAAGAGACGAAGACAGGTCACTGAACCAATCAAAAGTTGAAGTTATTACATGCAACCGGCGCCATGCAAGCGCGGGAAAATGCCCGCGTACTGCTTGCGATTGGTTTCGGCTTTACCTCATTGGCTGAGAAAGTGATGTGAGCTTTGTTAACCAATCACAGAGCGAAGTAAAGCGAAAGCAATGTAAACGCAAATTACTTTCGACACTCAACTGAAACCCGCTCAACAGTTCTCATTACGTGTTATTGACTGTAAGAGCCCTAAGCATCTCTTGTCGAGGCTAATTTGTAAGCCCGCTGAAGTTAGCCATCGAGTCATTCTTCCACACAATGCATGGTAAACTCCTGGTTCCCGCTAGTATTTCCAACTGTCTCCTAGCCCCTACTGCCTGCAGAAACATGTGCGAGGTCACGCGTTCAGTATACTGGCCGATTGCAACTACGTGCCTCGAATCGTTTGACCGTTGAGCCATGGCTGACAAAGTTTTTTGGCTGACTGAACACCTGCATGCGGCCTTTTGTTTCTTTTCATGTCATTGGAAAAAAACTAGGAGCCTCGAGCAATCAGTTCTTTTAAAAAGACGCGTTCAACGTGACTGCTCATTTGGTTTTGTCGGTGGCATATGCGTAGTTGCACACGGATCTTTTCTTTTGTTCCTAATTCTCCACTCAGCTGGAAATCTTCTCGTTCACCTCCCCTGTTCATGTCTACAAGGTTAATGTTTGGAATCCACTGGATACTTATAAGTTGCCATTCTGGCCATAAATGAAATTGTCTACTTAATTTCCGAGCCATGTAAAGACTGGCATCTGGGTGAACTTGGAAGCTGCAGCGTTAAATGAAGACGTCGGGCGAGATCGTAATTAAACTACCATTCTGAGAGAGCATCAGACAATCAGGGAGACATCATGCAACACCAGATGCAACACTATGATTTTGCAAGCCCTTATTCAGGTATGTAGAGAATTAATTTTAGTAGCTAACTGTCAGGCCGGCCCAATAAAACCAACACTGCAGTTGTAGAAGCGAGGGTCCTTATGAATTTGCCTCGAATAGCAGTAGCTAAATGCGAGCAGTGGTACATCATATTTTGTATGCTTCAATTTTCTTAATAAACTTCAACGTATGCAAACCATCTGAGATTTGCTGTTCAGGGCCGGTGTGACTAATTAAGCTCTCGTAACAGGGAGATGTCTGAATCTTAAATGAGTATTTCATAAAGATCTTTTGCAACAAAACCTGTAATAATAAGCGCAGAGTCACATGCAATCATTTTAGATGGAATCATTTTCTTAATTTTACCCTCCGTCGCAGTTCTACTAACGGTGCGCTGTGACGTCAGCAAATAGTCAGGTCGCCAATATCAGTAACTGCCGTGATTATTAATTGTTCTCAGTCCGAAGACTCTACCTTCCTATTTAATTTCATTCTCATGCCAGATTATTGCACCAGAAATTGTCATTATTAGTTGGAGGTGTTTGCAGAACTTGATTTTTCTAGCCAATATCCTGAATAACGTTTGATTATTCTGCAAGCAGACATAGCAACTAGACCATGCAACTGGGCTTGACATTAATTTCTTTGAAATAGTCAACAGACATTTGAGTTGATAATGGCAATCTTAATTAAATGAACCCCTACCTGTGGAGTAGCTAACTTGGCAGAGTCCCTTGGACCCAGTGTTCAAGGGCGTGGTGTTGGTTGTAATTACATGGCGATTCATAAATACGTCGTCGTCTTGGTAGTTCTTGGTTAATGTTGCCTCCGTCATGACACAAACGTCTTGGTTTTACAACGTCAACCACTTTAAGATTAAAGCTAAACATAAACCTGTAAATGCGACAGTCAATAAACCGTACATGAAAAAAGTTGCAAGTTGTACATTCATTGATTTTTATTTTAGGCATTTTTGCATCAAAGCAAAAAACGTATCCCATGCAAAAAATTCTGGCCCTCCAATTCCGACAAATGGAAGCGCAGATAGTCAAGCGCAACACAAGGCATCGGGGGCATATACAATACACTGAAGACAATATCACGGCAAATCAAAACTTATTTTACATAAGTAGTTTTATCATATGACCCGTACGGCCTCGCGCGCGCTTTCATTCTAAAACTATTGAGCAAACCCCCGTATGAGGGCCGTACTCATTAGCGCGAGCAGGTCCGGAAAAAGCCTTACGGCCCCGCGCGATACGATTTTAGAGGATCTCGTCGCGTTTAATCATGTAAGTTTATTTTACAACCAGAAAGCAAATACAAACAACCTATTAGATCAATTTTATGTGCAAATTAGTCGCTTTTTTGTAAAAACTTCATCTTTTAAACGCTCATGAAGAGTCTAAGGAGGCCATAAGATAAAATGCTTATTGACTGAGTTAGGTCGGCCCGGACGGGAAAATATTTGGCTCTCGGTCATGGCACACGGACCTCGCTGCGCTCGGTCCGTACCGGCCATCACCTCGAGCCAAATATTTTCCCATCCGGCCCTCCCACTCCGGCAGTCAATAGGGACCTTTATATTTGAGTACGAGTACGAGATCGAGTACGAGTACGAATTCAATCTCCCTTGTTGCTTACCAGCAGATCAGCAGATTGTAGAAATTAATGAGATTGGTGTCACTTGTGATCATCTCAAGCACGCGAACAGGTTTTTTAAACGTCGTACTCGTACTCGATCTCGTACCCGTACTCAAATCGAAAGGTCCGTAATACTGAAGTACATAATAAGACATTCTTAAAAGTTATAGACCACGATCTCTGAGTTTATCACGTTTGTCGCAAAAAGATGTCATTTCACATTTCACGAGAAAGAACCATAAAAAAGATGGAAACAACCTTTACCACGATTTTTAACGACAAGCATGCAGTGAAACCTGCATGAAACCTCCGATCCACAATCCACAACAGCATCAAGGCTAAATTATTTCTGTAATTTTTCCAAAGGTACACATTTTCTGTTGAATCTCCCTCCCTTGCTTATTTCTTATTATTACGTACAGACTCGTAACGGTTTTTAGATGCTATATAAGTCGTGAATGCACAACGTTAACCGCTCGAACTGAACAGTGTCCTCATAACATGAAGGTCGGTCGAAAGAGAGAGAAGTTGATTCGTCAAGAATGTTTTCGTGGTATGTTTCTCCCGCTTTATTAGTGTTTATTCCAGTGGTCAAACCTCCTCTGAGTATGTAGGCATTGCTTCTGAGTCTACAATCGTTTGTTTCTCTCTCTTGAATGGCGGTGACACCGCGTCATCATTAATAGACAAGATTTTGAACACGGTCCCTGCACCATCTCTCGCCACATCTTCAACGTTGTATTTTTCGTCGAGAAAGTCAATGAGTCTGCTCCTCTGCTCACCGGTCGAGCACTGATTTGCAATCCACTGGGCAGTTTGCTTACTGATCAAACCCAAAACGTATTTCTCCCAAAGATGAGTAACTTTTCCCGCAACCTCTCTGGTGGTTGTCTCATGGAGTTCTTTTCGCCAAGAACACCTTGCCTTTGATGTAAAGACCAGGTCTTTGCTTGTCTCCCTTGGCATACATAGCTTGTGTTTTTGAGGAAAGATTCTTTTGGCATTTGCCTTCGATTGGGACTTCTTCTTTTGCTTCTTTGAAATGGACAGACCATCGAGGTTGTAGATTTTTTTCATGTCCACGGAAAAGTACGACGACAAAAATGGATCGGCACGGGAAGCAATCACTTCTTCGGTGAATTCCAGAGTCGGAAGGTTGATTTCTCTTGGCCTTTTCGAAACAAATAAACAGTCGGGGACTATGTTGTTTCTCTGCACCAGGGTACGTTGCGAAGGCTTTAAAAGAGGAAGTTGGGACTCTCTTTTGTGAACATAACTTCTAACGAACTCGTTGATTTCAATCGGTCTATTCCCTTTTCCTGTTTCTCGCAATTGGGGCGTTGAAACTTCATAACCCAGGAAGAGATCACGTCGCTGTTCACCGAGATATCTCTTTCTCCTTTCCAAGTGGCAAGATTTCTTTGGAAACTTCAACGGTGGATTTTTCCACAGAATATCTGCGGAGTGGTGTTGTTTATGCGAGGGATTCGAGCGGTAATTTAAAAAGGAAGCGTCCTGTCTGCCGTTTACTGAGGGTAACACGGAATTTCTTTGAGTCATATCCAGTGAATTCAGTATTTCTTTCCAATTTTAAACGTTCAAAGATTATGCTTACCGTCGTGAATTAAAGAAGGCTTGAGATCTCCAAGAAAATAGGCGCAGTTTCAGTCTTCGATTGCTACTAAGCTAACAGATGTTCCGGCGGGTCCGAAAACAACCGAAAATAACCTTTACGTCCTTCAATGCGTCTCTATTGGTCAGATGCTGAAACCGCTATACATGATTTAAAAGCTTAATGAGCACGGTTCTTTTGTTGAGTTCGATGTTTGTATCAAATAAAACAGTTTGAAGATAAAAAATGATGGGATAATGAGATCAAACTACAGGACCTAGGGCAGACTAATGAAATTAAATAAAATTATCATATGCAAATCCTCTAAAACGTTATGTTGAAACAAATTCTGAAAGTCAGAATTGATTTCGGTTAGGCTAGAAGGAATGATTTGATAGCTGCGATAAATTTCTTTATTGTTGGGCATAGCAATAAAGAGGCAGTACCAAATTGGCATAGAATAGTTAGCGTTCCAGTAATCCCAAAAAATGAAAAAAGACAACGAGAACCGATACTGTACTTTCACTTATATTTCTTCCACAACAACAACAACCCAGTACGCATGCGTACATACCTACACGCGCCTGCGTTACAATAGGAAATATCAGATGCTAAAAATAAGACTTTTTTCCCATCATTAGGAACCTTTTGGTAGCTATTCCCTCATAATTGAAACTGACCAATCTCCAGTAGTATCGGGAAGAAACGACAAGCTTGAGATTAATTGTTGCCAAATCGTTGCTTTAAATAATACTAACGAACAGAGCGAGTGTCAAACCAATAGCAAAGTAATTACTCGGACCAATCATAAACAAATCGTAAACAACGCGATAAACCAATCAGAATAGACCCTTGCAAAAATGGCTGCCTTTAAATTATTCTTTTTTTCATATTCAAAATAGTCTCACTAACCTCGGTTTTGAGACAACTAGAGGCCGTATTGGCCTTCACTCGGGCTTTTCGAGTGGCAAATGGATGTTGTGGATGATTTCCGCACAGCCTAATATATAAAATTATACATGTATTTGTGACTCAAACTCGATTCGTTAAAGCATTGGGCTGCCTGTGTGAGTGTGTGCCAGCGGAAATAAAGACGACAGGACCGTGGGAACACAAACAATCTTAGTTTTCTGCTTTTCTGTGACAGACTTTTTAGCTTTTTCACTGGTATCCTACTGGGCTCGCGATCACAACGTCTTGATGGCACATGGCATTCACGGTTGTCGCTAAAATATACAAACTTAGCATAACGAGATCTGAAATCCTTTCTATATTTTATTTTCACTAAGGCATCACGTTGATCATGTACAGATAACTGCATTGCCTTCTCAAATACCTCGCATTTTTCAAGTACATCCGACATTTGTGTTGACAAAAGTGATAAACTTAACACATTCATGTAGAACACGCGAAGGTACAAGAGTACACATAAAACTAACGCACTACACAGACTTGATACAGCTGATAATCCACAATCTAAAGTAAACAAAAGAAATGAAATACTGGTGACAATAGCCATAATTTTTACCGTGGATTAATAAATACATCTTACTAACCGAGTTCGAGGTCCGTACTGTAAGTTACGGACCGAGTTTTTTCCCGTTCGCTTATTGGCCAAGCGCGAAGCGCGCGGGCCATAAATCAACGGGAAAAAACGAGGATACGTAACTTACAGTACAGACCGAGAAAAGGAGGTTAGTAAGATATTTATTATATCTCTGAGCTTTACCAGGCACGATGAAAAGGAAACTTTTAAATTCAGCGGACCGTACAGTGAAGTACGACCCACTAAATTGACCAATCACAGCGCACGTACTAACTGAGAGATATAATAAAGATTACTTACTTACTTATTTACAGCTCAGTGATCCAATCAGAAGTTACATGCAATTAGCATCAAGAGCAGGAAATGATTGCGTGCATCTCACGATTTGTATTTGCTTTGCTTTTCATTGGCTGTGAGAACCCCCCGTTCTCCAAATCCGGACCTTACTTCAGACCAAAAGATCCCGTTTTCCACAACCGTTTTCAGACCTGGCACCCGTTTCTCGAAAATCCTGAAAAGCCATTTCTAAAACTGCAATCCGCTTATTCTAGAAGGCTGGTCTTTTAATATGATTTCAAGACACGAAAGGGCGAATTTGTTGCAAAATTTCATGCATCTTCGTTTTTAGGATACGAAAGGAAATTATGGCACCCGAAATACGCCCGAAAATTTTCGGGACTTTCGAAAAACGGGCCCCAGGCCTCTAAAATCCATACCCGGTTACAAATTTTCCTACTGGCTCTGTTGAGCGTAATTATTCAGCTCAAATGATATATTTTGGTTACTTCTCTTTTTCTGATTCATTTGGAGTTGGAAAGGCAAACACGTTTATACGCTCTCGTTGTTCCCTTGAAAACGATACCCAATTTCAGACCAAAATGGTCAAAATCTCTACCCGTTGTCAGACCAAAACGTCTCAAAACCCATACCCTTTGGGGCGGCACATACCTATATAGCTTATATAGGGGAGTACCCCCAACCCCGAGCGCTAGTTTTGTCAACTCACTTTAGCCACAAAGCGCCAAGTAAAGCAAAATCAAAGCAAACTTAAATTACTTTCGATACTCAATTGAAAGCCGCTCACTAACAACTAATGTGAACTTTATTTCTGTGCCGGAAACGATCTAGGCAAGGGCCAATACCTCGGCGTCAACAGGAAAAACGGGAACCAAAAAAAGAAAAAATGTTTCCATATGATCCGCGACGGTCGCTGCGCTCGCCGAAAAACGTGTTCAGCGATTGCGCGCGCGCGGGGACGCAGCGATCATATGGAATCCACTTGGCGATCGTGGTGATTGAAACTTTCCAAATGGCCTTTGCAGTCCAATGGAAATACAAATTATATCGATCGCCGAAGTTTGGCTATCGCGGCGGTAGCTCGTCAATTTTTTTTTTGCAATGGCAGCGACTGCAACGATCGTGGCAACCGTAGCGATCCAGGATATGAAAGCAGGCATTTGTGAAAGAGGTTGCGTTTGCTTCAGAGAAAGCACTCACTGAAAGAACATCAAATTTGTCCCAGTCTACCCTCCGACCGATTTCCTCGGTTCAAGATTTTGTCAATATTGATGCCCTGACATCGACATTTCCTCTTCTCATTGATGAATTAAGATCTCTATTCGATCTTAAATGCAAGCTTACGCAAATTTCAATAGCCTGTAAAAGTTATTAAAAAATAGTTGTATTATATTATGAAAATGATATAATAATACTTTGCCATGTGGTGTCAATGGTCTCTTTACTTATCGCGTTTTTTCCTTTTTTTCGCGGTATGCATGCAACATTATTTACAATGACTTAAAATTATGTGAATAATTGGCGACCTCAGTAATAATTGAGAAACAATTAAGAAGAGAACCACGGACCCATGAGTGAGGCTGGAAATGAAATATTAAATTCCAAGTTTTTGAGGCCGAGAAACCAAACAAGACAGACCAGCAGAGAAACGAACTGAATGGGATCTGGTGCAGCTTGCTACAAAACGTGTCAATTCAATCAGTTATTCGATGGCGCGTGTTTCCTAGCTGAGCATGTTATGGTTGTCCTTGTGTGCTCAACAATGCCATCGCGTGGTCTTTTGTTTTAAAGGGATTTCAAACCTGCGTTTGTGATCTCCGAGACACAAAGGAAATTGTCTCCTAATTTGATCTGACAAGTGTCACAGTAGAGAGAGGTAGTTTGGCCGAACGATTTTAATTGAATGCGGAAATCGTGTTAGAAAAAAGGTTTAAACGTTTCGCATTGATTTTTTTAGTCTACCCCTTTGTTAAATCTGCGGAAATTTTTGAAAAAAAAAAAAGATCCTTTTTCATTTGAAAGCTAGTTTACCGGCATTTCAAATAGCTGGTTCACTTCCTAGTTCCATAAAGAGAGCACGAATTGCAAATTTTAGATCTTTTTATTTTCGCCCACGCATTTAGAAAACTCGGTGTTCGGTACAAAACATAGCCACCTTGCTCCAAATCATAAACTCGACAAAGGCACACAGGTTCATTCTTTATGTTTACAAAATCAAGCCATATTGAAGGAAAATCATGACGTTTTAAAGACGTTACAATTAAACTTGCGCAGCGCATTTTTACATGGCACAAGAAGGACAATCTAACGTCTCCAGGAAACCAAATATCCCACTTGTCTTGCTAACAGTCGCTTTCGGTTTTAGTGCCATTAACGTCGCGTAACAAAAATGAAATTTGCCAGCGTTGTTAAGACCGTCCTGCAGACTTTTGGACTGGATCGATTTTGATAGCGTTTGTGGAGTCAGCTGCAAGATTAATTCATATGACAGGCTAAACGCCTTGTAGTTTACAAAAGAGAACCAAATTGATTCGGTCTCTGAATACGTCGGCTATTGTTCCTTGCAGCTGGCATATTTTAATTAGAGTTTGCCTAATAATTCTTTTGTGAGACGAACTGTTGTCAATAGAGATAACATATGGACTGAAGAGAGGCCATAAGGAAATACGACTACAGGAAGGAATGATCGCAAATATTCCAGGTATTTTTGCGTCTGTGTTTTTCCTGATTTTCCTTTAATGTTTTATGTAACTTGTGCGTCACTGTCGTGGAAAACAGCGGAAAGAAAGCGAAAATAAGCGACCCGAAAATCAAAGATAAAATCAGTTCTATCTTACTTTGAATTGTATGCCTTGAAGTTGAAAATCTATGTCTCAATTTGCATATCGGTCAAGTTGTGCTTTTTCGGCGGATAAACAAAACCAAAGCTGTTATTTGGGACGACGGTTTTGCTGTATTTCCACGGGTAGCACACGAAGGGGCATGATTTTGACTGCGGCTGGGATTTTCCCCCCACGTTTTGATGTAATCGTGGAAGACACATGCTCGCAGTAAGTAACCAAATAAAAACAAGAATCGAGAATAACCACTATCAAGAGTACTTTTGTTCACTTTTCTAGTCGAGGAAAACACAAATCTCGAGGACAAACCGTCGTTTTTATTGAACACAAAATTTTTAGATTCCATCGCGGAGAAGGTTGCCTTCACCGAGAAACAATATCTTAAAGCTTGGGCCTTCGTTTATTATTGATATGGGTTGCGATAATCTCTCGGTGGCGTTTTCGTCAAAGACATCTGCCTACAGGATTTTAATTAGCCAGCGAGATTCACTGCAATACGTACAGTGTAACTCGTCGTCAGCAGAAATCGAGCTTTGTGAGTTCGGCTGCACCTGCTACACCGCCAGCCTTCTACCAGTGGACTGGAAAACAATGGAACATAACGCCCAGCTTACATGGAAGCCCTGTCGAGATTTCTCACTGCAGTGACCCGGCTTAAATCGAGCAATGCGCCGCATGTTATTTCGGAACAAAAAATGTGCACCAGAACGCGTTCCTAAAGCGGAAAACGGTTTCCTTTTAAAGAACATCTCGATTTGTACCTGTAGGGGGACTGAAAGGCAAAGGCAAAATTCGTAATTAGCCTTACTTCCGAGTTCAGGCGACTTCCCAGTATTTGATTGGTTAAAGTTTTTAAAGCCGCTAATTGTTATTTATAACCTTTGTTTCGTGAGTTGGTTCAGTTGCATCGAAAGTTTCCTCTCTCGACAACGTGTGAACATTGCGAGTCACTACAGAACTTTGCAATGCCAATGGTATTGAAAGAACAAGAAAATATATTTTAGTCTTATGAATAATGCAGGATAACATGCCACTTTGGACAATAAAATATTCCACCATATGGCGTGAAAAGCATTGCATCGTGAAGTACATCCAGCGGTTGTTTTTAAACGGACGGGAACACTCATATGAACTATAAGTCTGCCGGTCTTTTGCCAACTCTCAAAACAAACAGGGTGACTGACTCGCTTGCCATTGGAACGAATTCATTGCATAACAAGAACAAAACATCAAAATTTATTTCAAATCAGAACCGGTGGAGGCACAAGCAAGAAGCAGCTGTTAGCTGCTAACTGTGTATCTACTGGCAAGGAAATACGGCTGCGAGGAAATACGGCCGCGTATTTAATCATTTCATATGGATTTGCATGTTGTTCATAGTGCTGCCACTTCTCTCACAGGCAATATGTTTGCTCCGCGGGGGGAGACGCAGTTTGTGGATTTTAGAAGCAGGGAAGAGATGAACACGAGAAGGACAGATGTCAAGCACAAGCCGTTGATGCAGCCGGTTTATAGGACAACCAGGGAAGTCGAGTGCAGGAAAGTAGTCATGCCAAGCGAGAGGCATAAGGGAATTCAACGTCCCGAGTTTACGAGGTGAGTAAGTCGACGTTCGTGGTACGACTTCTTGCCGCGCGATATTTTACAGATTATTACTGAAAAGTGTGTATATTTAGCCCGTCCACACAAGACTCGAGAATAATTCAATTAAAAACCAGCTTTTGTTCCGTTGTGAGATCGACCTTCTTCAACGGCCCCTCATCAAGGGTAACTGAAGCAGTAAATACGGCAAGCTATTTACCTCTACGTAATATACAGTGCTTATTAACTAGGAGATTGTTGTTTGAGGACCTCACATAGCGCGAATACAGTCCGCCCTCTTGTGCGAATCTTCAACTTGAATTTCACCATGTCTTTATTTTTCATGCATTATTAATACCTCTTTGTTTGTTTTGCCATGTTTGTCATCTAATTCAATGAACATTACATATTTGGAGAGATAACGCCACTGTGCGACGAAAATAATCAGTAAAGACTCCGAAGAGTTGCTGGAAAGAACGTTTTTCTGTTATAAGTTTCAATAATTCACAGCCCCTTGAATGCTTTGAAATTTATATTTTCAAGCAATTAATTTTTAATTACAAGCAACATTTGAATAAATAATTAAGGGAAGTGTAAACTTGTAATTACTCTGAAAAAAAGTAATGTTTTTCTGTATACATAAAAAAACCCAGGTGAAAAGAGTTTGTTCTTTCTAGTTGCTTCAGTAAACGCGACGCAATATAAACATTGCTTAGATTCTTCTTGGAATATTTTCAGATTCAAAATTGATCATAGATCGAGTTTGCAAAGCGAGTATCTTTTAACTGTTGAAATATTAGAGAATTTATTGTCTTACTCTGCGTCCAAATATAGTCGTGTATAAGGAACTGGACTTCTTGATCAACCCAGAAACGTTTTTATTGTAAAAAAAGCCTCTGGAGAGCTGCTCAGAGGAAAGGAAGGAACAACGCAGACTCTGAGAATGAGTAACCTTTATACCAAAACTGTTCAGTTTCAAAAGTTTTGGAAGCCCTCCTTGGAAATTACTAAAAGTCAATAACTACACGCACAGAGGATCAACGCGGTTTGTTTAATTTTCATCTAAGTTTTGGATGTCATCCAGGAAAAGGAAGTCGGAAGCACCTGATATACCATAATTAAAAAAAAATAGTTTTGCTGCTTGGTATTGTTAAATAGAAAGCACTCTCTCCGCTGAAAACTCGTGCTTTTCATACGGAGTAATTCGATGTAGATTCTTAATAACATTTCCGTCAGCATAACTTTTATTCTTTGTTCTGCAGAGAATGAACAGTGAATTTGAAATATCACCAAAAAAGTTCAAATGGCCGGGACACTTTTCATGAAAACACTGAAAATGACATTAATTAAACTTGTCGAAAATTGCACGTGGACAATTTTTTTAGTCGTCTTTAGTTAGTTTATCTTGTAGTCTGTGAACATTCTTTCTGGCTGAATTTGTTTTAGTGTTCATTCCTTTCCTTCGGATAGCCGGAATTGGTTAACAGAATGCTCCTTACCCACCGGCCGGATTGCATAAATCCAGACACGCAGCCTATTCTTGGTTTTCAACCACGTGACAAGGCGGCCATGTTGGATGACAATATACAATTTGTTTTCCGAGAATTTGCATAAAAATAAAGTTTAGTTCCTAGGGGAGAGGCAGGCTGTTGTTCTTATCAGCCAACATGTCGGCCATGACGTCACATGCAAACCAGCAATTGATTCTGGCTACATTTGGTTTTATAATAGTTCTTTGGTGAATTCACATTCTTTGCTCTTACGAACACTTACGGTTTCATGCTTATCTTAATTGATAATAAGACACATTATGTTAGTGGCCTTTAAAAAGTTGAGTGGTGCTTTTTGAGACTTCCCCCAACCGAGGCCCCGTCCACGAAATCAGCTGGATAAATTTGTAAACAGCACATTAGTAACAAAACGCAATAAGGCGCAGTTTTCATTTCGGTAGTTCCATCCACACAAAAACGTTGCTTGGTCTCGGAAACGCCTTTATACTGAATGATAGACTCAGTACACAACTTGGTGTGGCCGTGAGTTGTGCCGGCATTTTCATTCTTAAGCTCTGTTTCCGCAGTCCAAACTACACTAGCTATTAGGCGTTTTTAAAACATTCTCCTCTCCGGAAATTGTTTTCAAAAAGCTCCGTTTCCGATGCGGACCGATAGCACCTTTTTACAAGAGAAGTATAGACGGTTGGGAGATGGCCACAGTTTCAAGTACGGATTCAGGTGATATGTGAGAGTGAGAGCTAAAATTAACAACAGATGTTCTCGACTAATAGTAGCCGTTCTTTCTGTGTCAATGTTACTTTATTAGAATTGAAAGCCGGTTCCTGTCCAATACATTAAATTTGCCTCAAAGAAAGGTCAGACTTCAGACAGATAAGCATTTTTGTCTTGCAACCTTGTGAAGTGCGCCACTAGTTCATTTGAATATTGTTATGGAAAATGCGCAATATAAATATTAAATATTATTATTATTATTATTATTATTACTACTACTAGTTAAGTTTTGAAACCAGTGGGAAGCTGTGGAGGGTTTCTTGGTGATTGCCCTTCCCTGCCCTAAATCTGCAGTTAAGACATACGTTTCATATTTTCCTCCCTTAATCTTGAAGGCCTCTGTCAAACTGACTCGGCATTCGAGACGTGTTCGCGAGAACGGTGATTAATGATATTCCTGGTGTCACTGTAGAGCTTCATAATGAATGTTTGGGTCAGTGAATCTTAGAATGTAACACGGAGAGGTTAAAATATCACAAAGAGCATCAATTGAGAAACGTTCATGTCTGCCATGACTATTCGTTCCGACGTAAATGATGAGACGCTAAAAATCTCAGTGACATTGCCTAAAGCAAACTCAAGCATTACTGAGTAAATCAGCTATTGGCGATATGAAGCATGACGAAGAGTTATATATAGCCAAAGAGCTCTAGAAATAGAACTATATTTGTATTCAAAAACACTGCAGAAAGACGATTATAAGACACGGTTGAGTAGGAACTGCTTAGGAACGTATTTTATTTGGTGGGGCGTCAAGTTCAGCATACCAGTTTAGTTAACATTGATCCCATGAAGAAGTTCGCTTTGTCAATGTTGAGTTGAAATGAAACGAGAACATTTTTCGCTCTTAGATTTTTAGGCCACTATATCACAAATATAAGGTGAAGAAGACAGCTCAGACACGACCTTATCTGACATACAATGTACACTTTTTGAAGCCGATTCCACCCTGTTTTGTACGCTCTCCCGTTATTAAGATGCGTATCATAATTTGACACGCAAGTCTCAGTGTGTGGCAGATGAAAACAGGGCCTAGTTCATTTAGAAAGGAAAGAGAATATTTGTCAACTTCAGTGTCAATGTAGTTCAGTGATATGTAAACAATACCCTTTCTTTGGCGCAAAATATCATGGCTAAGATATTGGACCTCGTGTGCTATCTTTCCACCACGAAAAGTGACTCCTGTTTATCAAGAGCAACCTCGAGAGATTTGTGAGCCTCGACAAACCGATTCCATCGAAAGGCACATATTTGAGGTTATTTTTACACCAGAGAAAGAATGTATATTGTGTTAGTTTATTTTCCATGAAATATTTTCACTGAAGAGGGACTTGAAAACCTGACGTTTTGGAATTTTTCAGTTCCCTTACGTTATTAATTTGCACTGAAGCAAACTTTGAAGTGTCCAAATTTTTTCGGCGTTGGCGCCTTGCGTCATGTGACCCATTTTGACGAACTGCAGTCATGGTTGTAAAATTTATCTCAAGCTGTGGAAAGGGCCTGTAGTACCCCTGCACTGGGTCATTAAAAATTGTTAGGAAATATTATTGAAAACGAACAAAATAGAGTAGCCGTTCTGGACGAAGAATGTCATGGAAAATTTTGATGCAGATGGTTAAACCGGAGCGGTTTAATTTTCATGGTCTGAGTACGTTAGCAGATAATCATAGCTTTACAAGAACTTTGTTATGTTCACTTATAGAATTGCACCACTGGTGTGAGAAACGTGCGGTTGTATTGTAACTAAGGTTGGCAGAATTAATTCAGTGTGACTCTCGTCGCTACACACGTAGGTCACCGACAGATAACGACGCTATTTGCGGAACATTTCGGAAAATGTACATCTTCGGCAAGTTTCAGTTGTCGATTAATCCAAACATTTTAGAAAAAAAATGTTTCCGAATAATGTTTCTAAATTATACCAAAAATATGTCTTTCTTTTCAAGCCTAAGTGTAAAGAGAGATTTCAGAAAAGAGAAAAAATTAATCGAAAACAGTGGTAGTTAACAGAGTTACTTTAGATGTTTATTTCCTTTATGTAGCTGACCAAGTAAAATTCGCAAGTTTCTCATGAATTATAAAAGATGAACGATTTTAATTGCATCAGTTCCGAAAAAAAGTTTGTATTATAGGAAACATCTAACTGATTCGACGAGGGAATTTTAGCTATTTCAAATGGCTGATTGTGAAAACAATTCAAGGAAACATGATCATGGACACGCAAAAAACGTTGCAAGAACCGCTGTGGGCAGCTGATTCTGGATCGATCTTTGAAACTTATGAATATTCATTGAGCCCCCGAACAGAAGGCCAAAACCATCTGCCTCAGCGGATTGCTCAAATAATCCTTTCATGAGTTCAACCGAGCGGTCTTTTAACCGACGACGTAATTTAGCGAGTTCATGATCACGGGCGGTTGTTCGCGTCGCACTTCAACAGATTTGCCATCTCGTCCGCGAAGCGATATGATTCAACTCAAGGTTGGAGAAAACCGAGAGAGACGACAGAAGCCCTGCTCACTGAGCGAAAAATTAAGGTCACCTTAGCTCTCTATTTTATTGATATATTGCATGTAGGCAAGTTGAGATATCAGTTGCAAGCAATCATTTTGGCAGCACGCGGGGGAAGCTGGCAAATGCATTTCACGCCGTAGCTTGTTTCAGTAATCTTTTCCCACCTTGCAGTTGTGTTTCTTGTGATCCTCAATTCCTCGTAGCTCGATTTAGATTTGCGACAAGACAGCTTATTATCATGCAATCACTTATTCAGTTACAATATGGTTTGGTTGGACATTTCCGCGACTCGTGTGCTTGAATAATATCCATCTGTTTGTCATAGCAAAGACAGCATCCAAGCTTTCAGTGTCCTCGGAAATGGAGTCCGTACAATCTTGTTATTTCACGTTTGCACGCATCTTATTGTTAAGCTCTTCAAAGCGCAGATGGAATGGCGTAAATCCCTTGAAATCCAGTAGAACCTTTTTTTTGTTTTGTTTTACACGCCTAAACAAGTTGTAACGAGCAACTATTTAAATACAGCTGGTACAACTTATGCATATGTAATAAATAGAAAAAATATTGCGCTTCTAAAAATCTACATTTAAACAGGTACCAGATATTTATTTTTCGTCGCCTTAACAAAAATACAGTAAATTGTAAGTAACCAGCCGTTGCTGAGATGGATATAAATGATATCAGCGCAAAAAAGTCATTTTGCGCGTCAACAACCGCTGTCGCAGATCTTCGAACTTTTGTCTAATTTAGAATGAGGTAAAAATAGTGACAATAATAGTTTATCAGGTATAAAGTTGGTTAGCATGAAAAGGCTCTCTGAAAAGTGAAAACATCTTTGTAGTCATAATTTAAGTGCAGGCTGTGATAACATTTAAAGGCACTGATTATGTTGAACAGATTTAAAATCTTTGCCCGAGCCTAAAGGAAACCTCTTGTATCCTCGAAACGAAAAAAGAACAACTGACTTAAACTGTCATGGACTTTTGTGAAATGTGCTAAGAGAACATCTCGGTACAACAGACATGAAGCCGTACATAGAATTCTTCTCATCTCGCTTCACATGACACGGTGACATTTTTGTTTCCGCTGTAGTTGTTGGTTTTTCAATTTAATTGAAATGCAAATAAGGCTTAGCCTTTATTCTTCCTTAAGGGTGAAATAAAACTAAGATATTGTGCTCCGGCCTGATAAAAGAAAAAGAATTTCCCCGTTGTAAGAGATTAATCGTAGCTGATTTCATTTCCGACAGTTTTATCGGTTCAAAAAATCTATTTCGGCTATATCTTATACAAAGAAGTCATAATTTTGTATAAAATGTAGATCGTAATACAGCGGAAAACGTATATTTTTTTTATGGACTTCTGTAAACTGACGTTTTATCGCCTTTCGGGGCCAGATAAATTAATAACAAACTTAGCTCCCTGTGAATTTTCGTTTCAAGTTGTGCCGAAACATAAACAAAGTTCTACGAAGTGACTTGTTTTATTTTGTCCAGATTTAGAAATCAATTGAGCCTGTAAACATGAAAACTATTGGATTATATAACGGATTTAAATTGCATTAAAAGACATGCAGTTCGTCGAATTTTCATCGGCCAGTTTAGTTGTTAGAATAAAGTTCACAGAGATTACGTTCGTTTGCCAGGCAAGCGCTTTTGTTGAATCTTTTTGTTTAAGCTCTTTTTATTATTAAAACAGTTTTCTTCTCGTATTCCTTTTCTTTCACATATTGACGTTACTCATGCGATCAGTGCCAGCTTTTTTTCTCACGTGACTTCAGCATAAAATTATCGTTATGGTCAAATTGTTTCGCGTATTATCTGGAGATATAAATGTCGGGCTTACAGTCAAACCACGTCAGGCGTACGTCTGTAGATTGCATCAATGAATCGAGTATTCGAAAATCGGACCCGTTGGTCGTTCAGAGAATGATTTCATTTCAAAAATGAGGAAATCAATATGTTCAAATCAAAATTCGGTTTCTGAAACAGGTGGTAAAGTAAACTCATGACGATTTCCTTATCTCCCATGGCCAACCATAGGCTATTGGTTTGCATTTATATAACATATCACATCTTTGCTCACACTCACCATGGGCAAAGGCAGTCAAAGTTCCGCACCGTTGAAAACGGCTTGCCATCTCTCTGAGGACGCGTTGCAAATCATGAGAAATCTGCGTTTTGGAAAATCCACCATTGCACTTTTCAAGAATTTCCCTACTGATTGCGTTTTGTTTTTCAGGCTCGTAAGTTCGGTCTTCCTTGGTTTCTTGCCGCCATTTTGTAAACAAGCTACATTGTCCTTGTTCGTATAATCCAATCAGAAACCGCCAATTTTGATTTGAATGTTGATGTGCTCATTTCCAAAATGAATGCATTCTCTGAACGACAAACGGGTTCACGTCCGTTGTGATGCCGATAATGAGGCATTTATATGGTGCTATTAAAGTCATTCTTATCGGCAAAGCCATGCTAATCGCAGAACAATTGAACATAGCAAAGATCTGAAAGTTGTTTGAAAAACTAAAGTTTGTTCTGACATACGACACTATTCGTCTCCGTGGACCGCAGAGTTTCAATTTAATTTGAACGTCGCGAAACATTTTTATTGTCCTTAGAATCGGCTTATTGGTCGTAGTAAAGTGCTACATATTCACACGTTTAGTATTTACCCGCTGATTGAATACAAATCTTGAAGACATATTGAAATGGTTACGACTTCCAATTTTTGTACTACTCTTATATTGACTGATACCACGATATTTTTTCAACTTACGAGATGCTGGTAAAAGCAGGGTTGAAAGCTAAATTTTGGGAGCACTCGGCATCCGGGCGAGTGACGTTCAAATTGCATTCGCCCGAAAACCTTTTTACTCGCCAAAATACACCCACACACACACACCCCACTCAAGTCAAACCAAATTCAACAAAGCACAGGAAACAACTGTGCAGTTGTCGTTATTTTTCATGGTTCTTTTTGTAAGCACCACTCTGCCAATGGTAGACTAGTTAGTATTACAGACTCAACATCTGACTCATAGTCAGACATCACTCCTCCGTTATCATTCATCTCTGACGTCATCCTTTTCGCATCTATTCCTCTTCGGCCTCCTCCTCTTGCCCAGCAAGCAAATACTCTCACTTTCGATTCTCTAAGTTAAAATATTTGGTAAACATAACTTAGAATTCTTACTTTGCGAGTAAAATTCTTCGTGATATTGTGACGGCTTCGCGAGTTATTGCCATCGTCGCCATTTGCGTGTTTATGTGCCAGGTTCGGCTAAATCTTTCAAATGTGAAAAGAACTAGTATGCAAAGGCTCACAATACCCCTTGATCAAATTCTGGGAAAAGAGGACCTTTAAAAGTCAGCCGTCTGCCTCTTTCTGAGACCGAGGTCCACGTCTAGATGAAAATACAATAAATGCCGTGATCGATGTTATTTAATAGCTCACATGCTAACAGGTACTTTCATACGAGTGGCATAGCACCTACGCTCGCTTTGGTAGACCCTTTAGGCGACCATCGGAAGATGGATCATAGGGGACGTCAGCGGAGGGTCCTATAGCTAATGGGCATTTGAACTAGTAATCGGGAAGTCATAGCTTCGGCGCCTGTCGAGAGAACTAGGAATTTCTTTTTCTAACTTTCACAGCAGTTGATGAAATCACATTTAGTGCATTTACCACGCTAGAAATTTACCATCTCTTACTCTCTCATAATGATTTGAAATATGGACATTCTGGTCCTAGCCGTAGCCTGCGTTGCTGGCGGTTTTGTCTGTTTTGGGGCGCACGAGCGGCGGAGGGGATTGGGGCAGGAGGTTTTTTCCTTTCCCTCGCCTCATTCCCCTCGTGGCTTCACCGCTCATGCGCCCTAAATAGACAAAACCGCCAACTATGCAGGTTAGTCCTAGCAGTAGATAGATGATGGATAGATAGTTAGATAGATGGTTTATTTCATAAATGTATAGCATATCAGAACATTGCGTATTTACGTTACAATAAATAGTTTGCAGAACGTTTGTCACATCTACCTGGTTTAATGGCCTCGGAGCACCACGAGTCTCCTCTATCTCATTCCTCACCTCAGTCCTCTACCTCAGTCCTCAGCCGGACTAGTAATGTCTCTGAACTTTATTGTATTTATTGTATTGTAACTAGGAGGTCATAGGTGCAATTCCTGTTGAAGGAACTCGTTCAAAAGGAAAGTTACATCTGCCATCTACACATTTCGCAAACATAACGTTTTGTTTTTCATTTTATTTCTTAGTTTGGCCGATGTGTACGAAGGAGCCCTCAGAAATGTATTGGGAATCCAGCTTCACCTTGCGTTGGATGATCAACAATCTTTCACTCAGGAAGCGATAAATGATCTCCTGATACGTGACAAGACTGCAACAACTCAGCAAAGAGCTCCTTTACGACAGGAAACTTTGAAGAGAAGAGGCGAAAACCAGCAACAGGAACGATCAGGCGAAGAATCCAAAGAACCCCATAGTTTAGGGTCTTTCCAAGGGCGTACACTTCTCAGGGACCCGCGGAGAGATTCTCCAGGAGGCTCTGCTTTCCATGTCCCACCCAAAAAGGCACGTATGGATGAGGAAATGTCATACTCCGAGAGGGGTTTCCCAATGGACCGTTATGGTGTCCCCCCTCCAAGGGCTAACTATCCACCGGACTATTCGAGCTCGTTTCTGTCTCCGAGGGGCTCACCCGGTATGTTCCATCGAAGGGTTAATGCTCCCGAGGCCGTGGCCCATGTTTACGGAACGAATGGGGTACATATCCCGGTCCCTCGGGATCATTACTCGCTATGGTCCTTCGGACATCACCGAGACTTCTCGACTTTGTTTCCGGTGCGTTGCTCGTCAATCGAAAGCGAGCGGAGATTTCATATTGGTGTCCTCGAACAAGAGCGCAGACGAAATTTGGACTTGGTGCAGCGTAACGGCTTTGCACAAGATAAAACAGCCGTTAGGGTTAAAGTCGAGAAAGAGGCGAGAGAGGACGAAGTACAACGAGACCGAAAACCTCGCGTTACCGAAAGAAGAAGCTCGGAGACTTCAATAAAGGATTTGGAACTAGAACGAGGGAAGGAAATGGAAAAATTGTCACCTTCCTCTCCGCTAAAATTGAAACTGAACTCTCTGTTACCAAGTTACCGATCTAGTCCAGTAATCAATAATGGAAGTTTTGATTTTCGAATGGAGACACGCTACCGCAGCGCGCTCAGGAAAATGGAGTCTAGACGAGATGGGAAAAGGAGAAACGGCGAGGACGCTAAAGAGGAATTTCTTTTTAAACTAGGGCTTGAGCGAATTGAAGCTTGAAGCAATGAAAGATTTATGACAGCTGCGTCTGTGTTTGAGTAAAGTTGTGCATGGAAACGCGCTGAAGTAACCAGTGTCGGCGTAACCATGTAATCATAGTAACCTGACTCCAGGTTGTCTCTCACCTTGGTGATGTAGTCATGACCTTGACTTCCAGGTTTTCTATTTTGTGTCATCATACATGCAACCTGCTTTTAAGTTCGCTGCTTCAAAATACGGACACAAACAACTGTTCCTAGTTCAGGAAACCGTCCTAAGCTATCCAGATTTATAAACGAGTACAACTGAACCACAGGTCAACCACACCTATTACTTTAGGGTAGCTGTAGAGTGATGAACCAGCATCTCATTCAGAGCGCAAAGCAAATTCGTTCGGTCTATTCTACGGAAATAAAGAGTTGAGACAAATGTATTTACTAATATTTGATACGAACGAACGGTTGCAAAAAAAAAAGTCGTCCACTTTATTGGACTGATGGGTTTAGAAAATGTGTTCTTACTAAAACAGAGTGAAACGTTCAAAGAGATATGCACCAAACCTGGTGAAATGAAATCTCTTGCCTAACGTCGACCACGAAGGTAGGAAGAACGCGTGTCAAACGTTTATGTTAAGATTTAACATGTTTAAAAAAATTCGATCTCTATAAGTGTTTTACCAAAAAGTATCATCAAGAATATACAAAATCGCCTGGTCAGGGTACATCCCTTGTGAGGTCGTCTCTTGAAAGCCAAGTACTGTATACAGTACTTACTTTACAAGGCCGTGAACACGCAACTGAATATGCTCATGTTCTGAGTTGTGAACAATCAGTGTCTTTATTGAAATATGTGTAAAAGTATGTAAGTTACGTGTAAACAGTTCCTGTGGTAAAATATAAGACTTTAAAGCACTCTTCATTTTGACTCTTAATGCGCTCATGTTCTTAGTGAAATACTCTTCTCCTCGTCAATGATTGAAATAACATTTGACACGTCTTAGACTGCTTTGCAGTCGACAGCGTAAGTAACCACTGATCAGCGGCCTTAGCATTAGTTCCAATCCGCCTCAGCCCTTTTTTCCTTCTGACTGAAATTATATAAAGTAAAACTTATTTCAGACTTAGCTTGGAAAAGAAGGAAAATTTCAGGAAAATCTGAACTGCGAACCCAAACCGTTCACTTCTTAACAGAGACATCCTCATCCACCAGACCAACCGGGATTACCTGCTGAATAGCCAACTTTCAACATATCTTACATAGAGTTAGCGTCTTGATGAACTAAAGGTGTTACCTCTCAGTTCTGGATCTGATACCAGCGGCCCGTTTCTCGAAAGCCTCGGAAACTTTTTGTGTCCGAAAAGCCATTTCTAAAATTGCAAACCGATTATTCTAAAAGCTAGTCTTTGACTATGATTTCAAAATTCGAAAGGGCAAATTTGTTTCAAAATGTCCTCAATGAAAACGAGGTCATTTTTAAGATACGAAGCGTGGAAGTTATGGCACCCAAAATTAATAGGCCCGAAAAGTTTCAGAAGTTCGAGAGACTCGCGTCAGGTCTCCTTACATGTTCGACAGTCCCAGAGGGGTTGGGAACATTGAATTCGGTAGACACCAGAAACTGTCCTGAGATGCCGATGGGATCTGATGTTAACCAATCAGTGGCACCATTGGAAGAGAAGAGTCTAAGAGGAGGTGCCTCTCCCCTACCCTCCCCGCCCTAACGCCCGCTTTCTTCGCTATCTTCCTCTATTGTTTACTCGACTGACAATCGATAGTAGCAGGTTTAAGTAATAAGTGTAACCAGTGTGGGTAGATGACAGGTAGGTCATGGCTTTTCACTTAAGTGACGAGATTTAGACCCAAAGTTTTCATGCAAGGACAGGAAAGATGGTAATAAATTAGGATGATGACGATGAGTATGTAAAACTTTAACTTATTAACTTTAACTTACTTTAACTGAATCGTAAACTTAGACTTTAACTTTACTTTAACTTATTTTAAAATTTTCACTTTTTGTTACTTTCAGTTATTTTTACTCACTTAACTTTCCCCTTTTTTTCTTTCTGGTGGTTCCCATTTTTACACTGCGCATCTCCTACTACGTATAAAAGCCACAAGTACAGAAATTTTTTTTTTAAAGAAAATGGCGAGTGAAGATAATGGGAAAATGCGCGCCCTCACGATGCAAAACTTGTCCTTTCGTTCAAAACGCTGACAAAATATCGGGACCTAAGCCTTCTGTTAAGATCACAAATCGTTTCTTATGTGCCTCCGCAAATGCCATCTATTGCATAACCTGTACCATGCGCAAACTAAAGTTATACATTGAAGCGGGCACCCAGTAGCGATGTTGAGAAAGATGACAAAGACGAATCGAACCAGTCACTCGACATTTCAATCTTCCTTACCATTCCAAACAACACATGGTGATCTGGCCGCCTTTCTGGCCTTATCAAGGTACCACACGTAAAGCTGCGAGAATCAAAAACAAAAATTCATCTTCCAAATTGCCATCCTTGATCTCCACGGTATCAACAAACGCTTTCCATTCTTCTTGATATTAGCTTAGCTCCATCTTCTCTGTACAAAAACAACACACAACCCATAATAATTCCATAATCCCTCGATTCGCCCTGACCAAGGCCGCCAAAGCTGGAAACGTCAGGTTGTAGAATCCCTGTACTGTGGCCAACAGTTACATTATCAACTCCTTTGATAAACCAATTTCTCAAAACAAGCTTTCACCTTATCAGGGGAATCCAGCGACAAGTTTCGATATCTGTTTGGTGGGGGGGGGGGGGGGTAGTTCGCCTCAGGTTTTCGTCGGCGATCAGATTGTACCCTCGGATTTACGTAACTGAACTTCACAACAGGGAAATAATAGCCCCTAACGTTTTCGGAAGGGTCATATTTGTTGTTTTTGGCAGTCAAAAACGTCAGCTAGCATTTTCGAAAAGCAAATAGTTCCCTAAAAAGTTCCTGGAAAATTCACTCTAATAGTTAACAATTTCTCAAAGGAAGATTTTGTTCCCTAAAATTTTCGGGCAGATTAAATTTCAGCCAAGGAATCCAAACAGATGAAGCTCCCCTGGCCAATGGAACCATCACTTTAAACAGGCTTCAAACACCATAAGGTATTTAAAAATGCCTTTTTACAGCTTGACTCGTTGGGTGCCCCTGCCTTATGGTAGGAACGTCAGCTGGAAAGGGTCGACGAGTGCCAATATCCCATTGCTCAAGGCCTATAGTGTACACATCCTGTACAGTGTACTCACTAATAGTATTATTAAATATGTATGTCTGTATTAATTAAGGCTTATATGTATCCATTTAATTTTCCCAACCTTAACTTTTGAAAAAAAAGAAAGAAGTGGTGCTTTGACTTCATAAGAAAGGCACCACTGATCGTGGATTTCTCGATTTCTCAGTAGAAGTCTTTGACACGGTCAGTTAAAACAGTCCTAGGGACTGAAAAGTAACCCTCAATAAGCCATTTGAATTAAAATTGATTTGCATATGAAAGGTGAGCACTAAGACTCTCTTTGAAAAAGAGACCTGAGGCAATTCGGAATTGGCGTATTAAATAAATGGGAAAAAAACCGGAAGTAAAATTTTTGACTGATCCAACTACCCCTCCCCCTCCATATTTAATAGAGCAGGAGACTTTGTCAGCGGTAAACTCTCAAAACGTATGTAATGTTGTTACAGTTCTGTCACGAAAATTATATTCAAAGTCAAAAGGAAAATGTCGGCAAAATGTCCTCTTTGCTTTACGACAACAAGAGACCTGGAGTGCAGTTTGAGGATAAATGGCATGAACTTAAACCTACGGTGAACAAACTACTAAAGCAACAGGCCGTTACGACTCAAGAGTGGCAGAATCTGTTCTGGTAAGTCGCAAAGAATTGAACGAGGAGACCCGGCGGTCTCGACCCGACGGTCTCATCAAACAACACCTTTGAAAAGTAGTACGTGACGATATAGATCTCGTAATGCAATAAACCAAGCAATCTTTTGTGGATTAAAAAAGGTGAACTGCTTAACAAGTTAAGTCCTTATTCAGTTTTATTTTTATTAGTTTCGCATTTTGTTATCGTCGTTACATATTGCTTTAGTTAATTATATAAAATTAATTACGTTTACTTGTTTTCAGAAAATGTATAGGGTCATTTATCACGAACATAACGTGTATCTGTTTCTTTTATACGTGTTTCATATGAATCATATACATGTTTATACACACATGAATGCCATTACATTAGCAGGGTTGTCAAATAGCGCCGTCGACCGGCGATTCCTAGTCTCACCGGCTACGAAGAAAAAAAAGATAGGGAAAAGATGGTATTGTTACAACCTGAGGGCCGTGTACTTTCCTAGATTCACCTACTTGGCAACCCTGAATCTTCAGCTGAAACAACTGGCCTGAAATGATTTGTAACCTTAAATATTGCTTACTAATGTGGTTTAATTTGCCATCAAGGAAAAGTTGAAATAACTAGGGCCTTTAGAATTGGTGCTGTTCATTGTTATTTCTATTGCAAACTTTTGGATATGGCTCATTTCAACAACATGTTCTTTACTAGCCTGCATGGTAATGGTAATGGGATTTATTTCCCGCATTTTCTATGTTATATATATTCAAATGTGGTTTTACACCACCCAACCCATGGAATCATGAAATAGCACAAAGACCAGACCAGCACACCGGGAACTCCATGCCCTACTCTTTCCGATTAGTGTTTGGGTTCTTTAACGCCCCACAAGGCTATGAACATTGAAGTGTTGTGAGACGGGACCTCCGGTTTATCATCCTTATCCGAGAAGACTGGAAAGTCTAACAATTTGCAGATGTCATTACAAAGGCAGCACTTTCTCCTCAGTTATTTAAAGACCCTGAGTGTTGGTCTGGCCGGGGATTGAACCCACGACCTCCCGCATGGTAGTCCGATGCTCAACCAACTGAGCCAACCGGTCGGCAGTTATTTTACCCCACAGGAGGTTAATAATGCGTAAATGGTAACACCAATGCCACTCTTCTCTTTTGGAGTTTTCAGTTGCATCTCCTAACAAAGGAGTACAGTACAGTGTAGCTCATAACCACTTTGATTCTCTCTGAACACTAAGTTCTCAGTGTTGAGTTAGGGGAGTGGGGTTGGCGCAGTGGTGAGGGCGCTCACCTTTCACCAATGTGTCCCGGGTTCGATTCCCGGCCTCAGCATCATAAGTGGGCTGAGTTTATTGGTTCTCTACTCTGCTCCAAGAGGTTTTTCTCCAGGTACTCCGGTTTTCCCCTCTCTGAAAACACCGACATTTGATTTGATTTGAGAATAATATTGTAAAGTGCCATGAGCTCAGGATATGAGCGCTATATAAATAAAAAGTTAATATGATTATAATTATTATTATTGAGATAACCACTTCTTATTCTTCAGGGATGTTCATAAAGTATGTACCTGGGATGAGAAGGGATCACAAAAAGTACAAAAAGCTCTCAAGGATGAAGTGGCATTATTCATTAAACATGTTCAAGAGGTAAGCCAACAGTTTGAAGGAGGCGATGGGGTTGGCCTAGCAAATAAAGGTGTAGAAATGGTGTATTCTATCTCATGAACACTGCTGGTAGTCAGGTTACTATTTTTTGAACCGGCCCAGTGAAGAATAATTTAATGTCCAATCAATAATGACCATTTTTCCAAAACATCAAACTTTTCCTGGTCAAATCACTGTCACTTATGGTTGGAACCCCTTTTAAGCAAGTCCACCTCTTCTAACCAACTGCTATCACTTTTGGAGCTGACAGCTTGAAAGTTTCTATTGTTTTCAACCTCCTGTCAGTGATCACTTTAATTATCACAAAATCTAGCATAGTCTCCACAAGTGCAAATTTTTTTGGCTGTCGTTTGTGCTCTGTAGTACCACAGATGTAAATGTCACAAACACTGAAATGAATAAGTGCAGTAAATACTCTGTTCTAAGAAAAGTTAGTATATACTAAAACAGTTGAACGTGTTGAACGGGATAAGATTGTGATTCTCAAAGAGATGACCTAAATTGCCTTACAATTTATTAAACGGTGTTCACGGCCAAGTGAGTTGTCTTGTTATCACCACAAGTCAGATTGCTAAGCAAATCTTTTTTATATCATGGAAATGTCTCAAAAAGTACAGAGCCCCTGTGGTCTGACCTCTCATAAGCGACCATCTCCTGTGAAAAGTCACCAAGGCTTGACATTTTGAGTGGTTGCCTCTCGGAATTTTGAATGTGCACTGTATTTAATGTCAGTGAGTTGACATGACCCAGTTACCAACAATTTAACTTGGTACAACCTAAAACATTTAAATTTAATTTGCAACTGCTTTCTTGGACCAAGGCATGTGTGAATAATTTTCCTAGTTATTCACACAATAGACTATTTACCCATTATTATTGGGGCAAAATAATTTAGTTTGGATTTTTGCTATCTAGCCACTGTGTGTATTTTGTGCAGTCTGTGTTGAAGTTTACAGGATGGTGTACATACATCTGCTAGTTTGAGATGTTAAAAAAGGACAAATTCAACCCTTTAAACCCTAACAGTGACGAGCATCAAATTTCTCCTTGAAATATCAATGCTTTATAAAACAGAGTGGTCACAAGAATTCAGGACAGGATCACACAAGATGAATTTGATTAATATTTCAACAAATATTTCTCCCCACTCTATCTATTGCAAATGTGTATGGTCAACAAATGAGAATTTAGATTTTCACATTGGAGTGTAAATGGTTAACCTTTTAAACCCTAACAGTGATGAGCATCAAATTTCTCCTTGTACAGTAATTTCAACAGAGTGGTCATGCCAGTACTAAGAACAGGATCACACAAGATGAATTTGTTTGATATTTTAACAATTTCTCTCTTCTATGTCTATAGGAACTGTGTAGGGTGTTTAAAGGGTTTACTACAATATTTTATAATATTTTAGAAGAGTGGAGTGTTCTCACGTGACCTTCATAATCTTATGTACAGCGTGTTCTGAAGCATGAAGATGACTCCACCCTGCTGCGTGCCTACATTAGTGAATGGTCCAAGTTCTTCACCCAGTGTAACTACCTTCCAAAGCCATTTGGCACTTTGGAGAGCCAAATGCAAGGAAAAGCTGGTGGAGGAGCCAGCAAAAGGCCACTAACTGATGGAGTTACAGTGCAAAAGGTGTGTTTGCATGTGATTCTTTCAAGGGTGGAATAGAAGGTGAAAATGCAGTCAGGGGTATTACAAGGTTGGGTCTAAGGGAGGGGTCTAAGGGGCAACCATCCCTCAGCCTGTACAGTAAGTGTTGGTTCAAAGTGTGCAGGCCAGAAACTCTCTCTCTCCCCTCCCACACCTGGCTGCCAGCCTTCATAGGAAGTTGAGTGTACTCGATTTGAGGTGATGGGGGTGATCAAGGGGTTTTCTGGGGGTTTTAAAATGTTCAATTCTGGGCATTTTTTGGGTGGAAAAAAGTTTGCGAGGATTTTTTTTGTGTCTTGATTTAAGTAGGAATATTTTTTGGGTATTCAAAACAATCTGAACATTTGTGGTAGTGCCCCAGGGATATCCTAGCCATGTAGTTCTGCAAATAAAGTACAATACTTTCTGGGAATGTTTAAGGCTCAGAGATTTGGCATGGGATTTTCTGAGGGTTAATTTGTGGTCCAAGGATTTTTTGTGGGGGTTTTGTTGGAAGCCCTAGGGAATTTTGGGGTAAATTTGATTTTTGCACCTGTTTTGATCATCCCTGTCACTTGAAATACGAAGAATCTCCCCTGGGATGAAAAGCCACAAAATGAAAACTTCGAATTATGAGCCTTGTATTGATAGTGTGTTGCCCATAATTCATCAAAGATTAGTGGTTGATCCTCGCACTGTAATCTAACAATTATGATTGGTTTAAAAAACTCCTATTTTTCCACTAATTCACTTGCCAAGTTGTTATCAGACAGAACAATAAACCAATCACATTTAAAGTTGTAGTTTAAAGGCCATGTTACACAAGGCAATTTTTCTTGCAACTTGCAAGGCAACGATGACGAATAAAAAATCTTTCAAGTTGCAGAGGGTATGTCACATGTTTGCAACTTGTCTCGCAATGTTGTGGAAGGTAGAGGGTGGTTCTACTTTTCTTGCAACTCGCAACACAACGTTTGTTGCATTGCAAGTTGCAAGAAAAATTGCTTTGTGTAACATGGCCTTAAATCAACCAATCACAACCCTGGTTTCAATCACCATAGTAACAGTGTACAGACTCCTGAATTGGACTTTCTTCTAATTGGATGATTTTCCCCTTGAACAATGGCAGTATTTTAGAAGACAGTAGTGATTTTGTTTATCCTGTGGCACAAATGTTTGCCAACAAACCAGATGAGTCTTTTCTTGGAAATTGTAATTTTTATGATTAATTGGTAATAAGACTTTGTGTTGTCCAATTCGGTCTGTAATCATACTTGTGATAAACAAATAGGACTCCCGCTGTGCGGTCGTCCGATTTTGTTATCACACTTATGATTACAGACTGAACTGGACTCCACTCAGTCCTATTACCATTACTCATTATGTGCAAGGTATTGCTGAATAGTAAGATATTGCTTGTCACCTTTTCTTTCCTCAGTTAATGCTGGATAGCTGGAATGATGGTATATTCTTGGCTATCAAATCCAGGTTGCAGTCAAGTGCCATGAAGCTGGTTCACGCAGAACGGAATGGAGAGGCTTTTGATTCTCAGCTGGTTATTGGTGTAAGAGAATCTTACGGTAAGGAAGATGTGTTTTCAAGAATTACATGCCATGCAAGTCAAGCAAGACTGTTCTGATACATGTCAAGTAAATTGCTCAACACATTTACAAGAAAAAGGGGAAAAAGTGGTGATGCAAATTAAACAAATACATCTGTATATTTACTACAGCTATTACACTACCATTACTACCAATACCAATGCTAATGCCACTATTACTACACTTTATCTCTACCACTACCTCAGTCACATTCAGTATCACCACCACTGTATCACTATCATCACAACCACCACCACCATACCACTACCATTACCATTACCACCCTTAACATTACCACTACCACTACCACTACTACTACCACTACTAACATTACCACTACCACCACTACCATTACCATTACCACCCTTAACATTACCATTACCACTACTAACATTACCATTACCACTACTAACATTACCATTACCACTACTAACATTACCGCTACCACCACTAACATTACCACTACCACTACTAACATTACCATTACCACTACTAACATTACCATTACCACTACTAACATTACCACTACCACCACTAACATTACCACTACCACTACTAACATTACCATTACCACTACTAACATTACCATTACCACTACTAACATTACCACTACCACTACTAACATTACCATTACCACTACTAACATTACCACTACCACCACTACCATTACCATTACCATTACCACTACTAACATTACCACTACCACTACTAACATTACCATTACCACTACTAACATTACCATTACCACTACTAACATTACCACTACCACTACTAACATTACCACTACCACTACTACCATTACCACTACCACCACTACCATTACCACTACCACTACTAACATTACCATTACCACTACTAACATTACCACTACCACTACTAACATTACCATTACCACTACTAACATTACCACTACCACTACTAACATTACCATTACCACTACTAACATTACCATTACCACTACTAACATTACCACTACCACCACTAACATTACCACTACCACTACTAACATTACCATTACCACTACTAACATTACCACTACCACTACTAACATTACCACTACCACCACTAACATTACCACTACCACCACTAACATTACCACTACCACTACTAACATTACCATTACCACCACTAACATTACCATTACCACCACTAACATTACCACTACCACCACTAACATTACCACTACCACCACTAACATTACCATTACCACCACTAACATTACCACTACCACCACTAACATTACCATTACCACCACTAACATTACCATTACCACCACTAACATTACCGCTACCACCACTAACATTACCACTACCACCACTAACATTACCATTACCACTACTAACATTACCACTACCACCACTAACATTACCATTACCACTACTAACATTACCACTACCACCACTAACATTACCATTACCACTACTAACATTACCACTACCACTACTAACATTACCATTACCACTACTAACATTACCACTACCACTACTAACATTACCATTACCACTACTAACATTACCATTACCACTACTAACATTACCACTACCACTACTAACATTACCGCTACCACCACTAACATTACCGCTACCACTACTAACATTACCATTACCACCACTAACATTACCACTACCACTACTAACATTACCATTACCACTACTAACATTACCATTACCACTACTAACATTACCACTACCACTACTAACATTACCACTACCACCACTAACATTACCATTACCACTACTAACATTACCACTACCACTACTAACATTACCGCTACCACCACTAACATTACCACTACCACTACCACTACCACCACCACTACCACTAACACCACTACCACTACCACTACCACCACCACTACCACTACTAACATTACCACTACCACTATCACTACCACCACCACTACCACTAACACCACTACCACGACCACTATCACCACCACTACCACTACTAACATTACCACTACCACTATCACTACCACCACTACCACTACTAACATTACCACTACCACTACTAACATTACCACTACCACTACCACCACTACCACCACCACTACTACCACTACCACCATCACCACCACTGCCACCATTTTCCCTACCACTACCACCCCCACTAACACCACTACCACTACCACTACCACCACCACTACCACTACTAACATTACCACTACCACTATCACTACCACCACTACCACTACTAACATTACCACTACCACTACTAACATTACCACTACCACTACCACCACTACCACCACCACTACTACCACTACCACCATCACCACCACTGCCACCATTTTCCCTACCACTACCACCCCCACTATCACCACCACCACTACCACTACCACTACCACTACCACCATCACCATCACTGCCACCATTTTCCCTACCACTACCACCCCCACTATCACCACTACCACTACCACTACCACCACCACTACCACCATCACCAGTACCACTACCACTACCACCATCACTACCACCATCACCAGTACCACTACAACTACCACTATCACTACCACTACCACTATCACCACCATTATCACTACCACCAGGTGCACTACCACTACCACTACCACTACCACTACCACTACCACTACCACTCCCACTACCATTATACCCTTTGCGTGTGATGCCTCCCAACCTTAAGTAAGGAAACTGGAACCTTCGACAAATCTAGTTAGGAAACAAGTTTTTCTCCTTACATGCTATATTATAGCATTAGGCCTCACTTTAAGTTGAGGTTTGTGATGCAGAAAGTCGAATAGAAAACAAGGCACATTTCATGACAAGTTGTCTGTATCGCTACTCAAAGCTGAAATGCTGTTATATTATTATTAAATGTGCTGTTAAGAGCCAGTGACCACTTCTAAAACAGCATTGACATTGATGTCAAATATTGTTTAACTATTATTGACAGTTAACTTGAGTTCAGACTTTTTGGACAAGCTGAAGATTTACAGAGAAAACTTTGAAAAAGCTTATTTGGAAGCTACAGAGGAATTTTACAAAACTCAGGCTGCAGCTTACTTACAGGAGAATGGGGTGCAGAATTACATGAAATATGTAAGTATTATGAATGGGAGCTTCTGTGTAAGATCCCTTGATGTTCATTACCCACTCTGCTGTAAGTGTAGTGAAACATAGAACAACACTGAATTGCCCTGAACAAATCTAATGAATAAATTTTTAAGCTTCATGTACTGTGCCCTTAGGGTGTGCATTATGACCTTCCAGCTGACATGGCTCTCCTTTTATCTGCAAAGCCAATGTTATACACAGGTTTGCATGATGTATGGCAGACTGTCATAGCTGGCTGTATGAATATAGATTACTTTCATTAGCACACAACTGCTTTTATGACTCTTCACCTGTTCGTATTAAGCAACTGGTTACGATATACAGTAATTACGATTGTGACTATAACCTACGAAGGAAAATGACCTTTTTGTTACCGAAGCTGAACTCAGAACTTCTTCACAAGTCCATGTTACAAAGCCATATCCCTTGAAAATCTCTTGAAAATCATACACGTTCAGTTGCAAACAAAAGCTCATTTTAAAACACGCTTAAACGTATAATTTCATTTAAAGAGCTTGGAACATTTATTTTTCAATTAGGATATTCCAAATTTTAATTGTTTTAAGTTTTTATCTATTGTAAATAGTGTTTTTTAACTTTTTAGATACACGACCACATCAGCTCCAATGTAATTTTTATCATGTTTAAATAAATCTTGTTGTTGTTGTCCTTTATTGTCTGAATTAAGATAAACGGATGTACATGTATTAACTTGAATTTTGTTAATTATACCTTTACCGGCTCCTACTTAGTAAGCCACTTAGTTTCAGTTTCAGTTTATTTTTTTTGCCACTTTCAGTTTGTTATTAAAATTACAAGATAAATGTATATTTAACTGCTGCACAAGATATATTAAATAACCTAGAAAAGAGAAAACATAAGGCAAGGATGCCCATATAGAGACCATTTGGGCTTATTTGGGCTACCTACGGGTAGGCACCTAAAAAAAATACAACTAAATTGGCTAATTAGTACTAGGTGTTACACTAAGAGATGATTTAAAAAGTGGAAATATGTTTCCACTTTTTAAATCATCTCTTAGTGTAACACCTAGTACTAATTAGCCAATTTAGTTGTATTTTATTTATATGTATAAATAACATCACCGCAAAATCAACTCGGCATATTAATTTGCTCAAGCTACTTTTAAAAGCGCGTCGGTATTGACTGTGTATCTCTCATTCAATTTTATTGTGCGTGTATACGCTCTGTCTTAGGATATGCCTCACAAGCTTTTTCGTGCTAGTTTGCTAGGCTATTTATCTGACCAGATTGAAAGGGTACAGATGCGAGCCTTAAGAATTGTGTATCTAGACCTTTCGTATAGAGAAGCGCTTGCAGACGCCAATTTGATGTAACTTTTTGAAAGGGGAAAAGACTTGTGTATATTGTTCTATTCAGATCATTGAGTGTGAGGGCCAGCATGAACTGGGTGGACTGTTGCCTGCCCTCAACGACACACAATACAATCTATAAAAGAACAAGGGAATGTTCTTTACCTGATATTAAAACCAAAAGGTTTCAAAATTCTTTTATAATGCATTTCTCAATTAAACAATAAAATGTAAATAACACTTGTAACGTATTAGGAATTAGACATGGTTTGATGCTACTCTGGTTTGAAAATTGATGAATGTAACTTAAAAAGTTACAATTCATGACCTTTTTGCAACACGAGATCACCCCTGATGAAGACACTAGACAGGGGTGTTGAAATGTTGGGTTGTGAATTGTAACTTTTTAAGTTACATGCATCAATAATATTATTATCATTTTCAAACCAGATTAGCATCAAACCATGTCTGATTGTCCACCTGGTTGCAGTGTGAACTTGAACATACCGTATAAGGAATTATTAGTGTATTTTAGACATCTGACATATAACTATGCTATTTTTAAATGATGTATAATTTTATAACACATGTGTTAGTGAAATGTTATTTCAAGGAACTGCGTACAGGTCACCCTGATGTCTATAGAAGTGATTTTATTCTTTGGATCAACAAAGAAATTACTATAGAGAGTAAATCTGTTTTTTAGGCACTGTCAGCTTTTTGAGAAAGGAATCTGCTTTGTTCAAGACCTATTAGATGAAAATGGAAAATTCTTGTTCCTTTAGGATTTACAAGCTAAATGTAATGTTCAACTAAATTATTTTCAATATTTTCAACTTGTTGCTTTGTGATTCCAAGTTGCTTGAAGAAAACAACTCAGGAAATTGATCACCATAACGAAAAGAGATCTACTAAAAGTACAAGAGGTTTTCTAATTTGCTGACAATAGACCACTCACCTTGACTTAACTGAAATGTAAGGACTACTACAATTTATTTCAGGAAGGTAAAATTATAGAGCCTTCTGCCGATAAATGCTGGTCTAGCCTCTTTCCTTATTTTGGAGTTGGGAACAGTCATTTAATACAATTTATAAATTGACGAAGGACAATAAATCAAGAGAATTTGGCTACAAAACTCTTCATAGAATTTTTTTAGTAACCAACAAAGAACTTAAGAGATTCAAAATAAGGAATGATGATCTTTGCAATCAGTGTAAGAACCCCGATCCGCTGGAGCATACCTTCTTACATTGCCCCGTAAATGTTAAGTTTTATCGTGAAATCTTATCATGGTTCAACGGGTCCCATAATACCCTAATAAATCTGTCGGACCCTGAGCAAATTTTAATGCAGAAATGTAACCCTGGTCCTATAAATGAAAACCTCAGATGCTGTCTAGAACTTCTCATCCTGATTATTAAAAAGTATGTATATAGTTGTAAGATTAATGTGATCAATTCCTCTCAACTGTACACAATTTATAAATAATTTAAGAATACAATGGAAAATAGAAAGATTTAATGTGAAGTAAGCATTATCTCTCTTAGCCTTCTCACATGTAACTAATTAATGATTAAGTTATTGACGCAGATATGTTGAATGATATTGTAAATCAGTATTACATATATTGATGTAAGTAATTTGTATGTATTTTTTTGTTTTGTTTTGTTTCTTGTTTCCTTTTAGTGTGTTTCTGTTGCTTTGTAGTTCATCATTATTATTGCAAATAAAAAAAATACAAAAAAAATAACATGCAATTCAGCTGTAAAGCTGTAAGTTCTGTTTTTAATAAACTATCTATCTGTCTGTCTCTCTATCTATCTATCTATCTATCTATCTATCTATCTATCTATCTATCTATCTATCTAAATTACAAATTGTACTTAATCATGAAGTTGTACGTTAACATGTTCAAATGATTGCTGTTCATTTCTTTTGCTTTTTGAAGGCTGAATTAAAGTTAAAAGAAGAGGAGCAGAGAGCTGTACGATACCTTGAAACAAGGAAAGGATGTGACTCAGTGACAGTGGTATGTTATAGATCTAGTTATGATCATTAATAACTCCTTATCTGTCTTATAGTGTTACTGATTGGGGCCAAACTTGAGAGACAAATTGGAGTAATATTTTAATTCTGCAAAAGTGAGCTCTTTGTATTATTCACTTCTCTGACAGAAAAGAGGTATGCCATACCACTCTTTGTCAATGATAATATTTTACCAGTAAATTGGGGTTAAACAGACAAGTAAAAATGCAAATAATCCAGCACTCAATTGCAAAACAATGTAGAAGAAAACCAGCTCATCTGGTCAAAGGGAAAAGGGTCCAGTTTAACAATACAGGAAACCAGCACAAGACAGACAAGCAAATTGAACAGGGGCCTTTCCAAGGTCGATCGCAAGGTGATTAATTTTTGATAGTCTGGGTTATTTGTCGACTTTTTGGTTTTCCAGATTACAATGTAATTGTCTTTCCATTTTTGTAGCTTACAGACTGCTGTGTAAATGTGCTGGTTGGAAACTTCAAAGAAACTATTCTGGCTGAATGCCCTGGAATGATTGCTGCTAATGAGACACAGAGTGAGTTGTAGGAAGAACTCAGAATGATCTCAACATTGATTACTAACTAGCCTGAAGTATCAGGCTTTTCTTTTGAGGGGGAGGGGGTAAGGTGGTTTGGGGTTGGGGGAGAATCATCCCTCTTTAACCCCCTCCCCCTCAGGATGGGCTGATACTCAGGTTACCACATTACCGTTTTTTCATTTTCTGAGCATGTGAACAGCTGTGTCATCTGCAAATCTAATTGTACCTACAATGGATGTGTGAGATATTTGACTAAAAAAGATGTTAAGAGTCTGCTTTGTTGGCTGTGTTCTAGAATATGAACTGAAAAAATTGCATACCATGTGCACAAATAAAAACGATGTACACATGATATGCTGATGTGTGAGATGCTGTATTTATAATGCCGTCTAACTAACTATTTACAACTGTTGTTAGAAACCATATATAGCTCCAGGAAAGCGATCGTTGATGTGAGACAAAGTTATGGAATTCAGGCGTCATTTTACCGAATTCTTACTTTAGGGAACTGTCTGGATATTACAACTTCCTATCAAGACTGGTCCAAAAATGCTCTGGACAACTCCTGTTGAGCTTGTGAAATTTCCTGAGAATGTTCTTCAGTGGTGGAAACTCTTTATGGCTCTTTGTTTAAGGAACCTTCAGTCAGCTGGAGCCATAAAAACTGATTATTTTTGTTTAAACGCAGAACTATTGCTGATGTTCCAGTTGATGGATCGTGTCCGAGGGGGAGTGGACCCCATGATAGCCAATTTAGAGTCTTACATTGTGATAACAGGTCTGGATGACATGAAGGCATCTGCAGATACTATCACAAGTGTAAGTGATGGGATTAATCTTCTTTGGATCATAGAGCGATTTTCAATCGAGTGCTGAAAGTAATTATCTTACTGACCTTGGTTTTGCATGCCGTTGCTCTGTGATTGGCTGGCAGCATTCTGCCACTTTCTTTAGTAAACCGTTGAGAAGCAATCCAAAATGTATCGTGCCCTGCTCGCACGCAATTTCCCACGCTGAGTGCTAGTTTCCCGTGGTGGCTTCGAATTCTGATTGGTTGGATAAGGATACAGGGATGCTATTAGACAGTTACAAAAGAAATATTTATCAATCTTCTCCAATCATCGTCCACAAGACCTTTCTATATTTTTATTTCTATTTCATATATTTAACACGTCACTTGATTGTTAATTAATCGGTTTAGTTACATTGTTATTATATTTATTGTTGTTCATTTTAGTTTTATTTTCTGGGCACATAGCATGTACTGCTAGGGGTCTAACCAGCCCCATCAACCCTAGTTGGTGGCACTGCTCCTCGCTGTTGCCTCTGACCAAAGTAATCATTTGGACCCGGTTGTTCGAAAGCCGATTAACGCTAATCCAAGATTGAAATTTAATCAAGGAGCTTAATTCTCTTTCCCCAACCGTTGCTCATTGCTGATATTCTGCCAAATTTTAGATTAGGGGAAGTCAATCTTGAAAAACAAAAACCAGCGGAAACAACTTCCATCCAAAAGTTAAAAACTGCAACCAAAGTTTACGCTAATCCTGGATTAGGTTAATCGGCTTTCGAACAACCGGGCCCAGGTTTTGCTTTCCAACAGTCAACTGAAAATCTCTCAAGAATTGGGGACATTTGCACTTCTTTGTGTCCTTATTTGTTCTAGTCAATTCTGCTTTACAGGACTCTGAAAAATATGTCGAGGAGTTGCTTACACTGTTCAACAGGTTTAGCAAACTTGTCAAAGAAGCGTTTAATGATGATCCAAGATTTCTTACAGCAAGAGATAAGGTATTCTTGCCTTTGTTGGAGGCTTGGGTTGTTGTTGTTAAATCATTTGCTTACCAAGTGGCTCACAATTTTCCACCCAAAGATCCATTTATGAGATTAATACATTCTGACTATAATTACGTTGATACAACTATCTAGATACTGTTACATCATAATTTGAGTAAGCACCTGTCCTCTGATGCAAGTGAAACTTGTTGATTCGAAGTGAGATTAGGAAGCAAATTCACTTTCAAATTTACAACGTGCGAATGTTAAATATTTGATCTTTCCTCTCGTTTCTCCTTTCTTCAGTGAACTCAATACTGTTTTCAGATACCTGTTCATTTCTAAATAGGATAACTCAGAACCCATAGATTTAAGATCAAAATGCACCCGTATATTTGTACAGGTCTCCCCTGTGCTCTACGGCGCACGTTGAACCATATAATATTGGGTGTTGAAAGTCATCATTATCACTGTTGGGGAGGCATGGAGAAGTGTGTTCCAACAAATGAGAGCTCAGTTATTGCTGTAGGACTTCTCAGTGTCCATCAACAATTGGAGGGTTTTTCTTTCTTAAAAGTTCTTGATTTCTTGCATACAGGCCTTTCATGAACGTAAACATTGCCCCGTTTGGGTTTTGCTGTTTTGCGCTTAGGTTTCAAGAAAACGCGGAATGAAAGACAACAGAAGACGCCGAACGCGTTTTTGGCCCATGTTTTCTAGAAAACGAAACGAAAAAAAAAAAAGAAGAAGAAAATACAGGGCAATGTTCACCACACGAAAGCAAGCCTGTATGCGGCAAATCAGCAATTTTTGAACAAAATGAAAAAATCACCCCAAAAATCACTTACCACAGTGTTATCTCCAACGCTTCCATTAATTGTCGACAGCAAATCGCCACACAGTTTAAATGCTATTCTAACAAAAGTCATTACTCCTGGGTCTACCACGACGGCCACATTTTAAAATTTACTGTACTTGTCTTTAGTGCAAGGCAATACTTCTTACAGTAATCGTTGATATTTGTTGAATCTTCAGGCGTTTAAGACAGTTGTTAACGACAGTACGATTTTCAAGTTGGAGCTTCCACACAAGAATAAAGCGTAAGAAAAACCTTTTCTTTAATTTGCGAAAAACCTCTTTAGTATTACCTTCTGAATTCGTTGATTGCTCGTCTAGAGTCAATTTGGTGTCTGAGGTCCACTTTATAGCTTTGGATTTCATGTTGGTGGTGCAGAATCTGCCACAATCTTCCTCAATTTCGTTCCGACACAGTTTTCCCTTTTGTTCTTCATTTAAGTAACTGTTATTTAAAGGAGGGCTGTAATACTATTTTGGTGCACTGTAAGATGCTAAAAAAGATATTTTAACCAGGAAAAACCCAAAAATAATGAGGCAGTTTATTTATTCAGGACTGTGCCTCTGCCTGCACTAGACTGAGACTAAATACTGTCTTCTTCTGTTATTAACTATTATTATTATTAACTTATTTGTTTATTTTGCCTTTTTTCTTAATATATTTACAGGTTAAAAAAAAAAAGTAGAATGTGTGGCAAGGTGACCTCTAGAAACCACCAGGCTTTTAGTTGAGGCCACCTTGTACATACTGACAATATGTTTGCATAAATGGTGCTGCAAGTGAGCGGCCTAGTCAATTCAGTAATTATTTTATTAAAAACTCTAGTAGTTTTTTCTTAAAGTTAGGAAAACTTGATAGGGAAGTGATCGTAACTGGGAGGGAATTCCAGATCTTTGGACCTTGGTAAAGAATTGTAAATTTCTTCAGATTAGTTCGGCAATGGTGTGCGCGATAATTGTTGGCTGTTCTGGTGCTGTAGCGATGAATTTGACTATTTGTTTGAAACAAGTTGGCAAACAATGGAGGCAACAGGTTGTTGTGGAAATAGTACATAAATTTCGCTATTTGAAACGTATTTATTTGAAAAATGTCTAAAATTCCTAATTTGGAGAATAAGGGAGCAGAATGTGCTCTATAGTCTGAATTGGTAATAGCTTGCACAGCCCTCTTTTGCAAACAATAAATTCTGTTTAAGTTTGTTACGTATGTAGACGACCATATAGAGTTACAATAGGTAATATAAGGATAAATTAACGAGTAGTACAGAGTAAGTTTAGTTTTTGAAGATAGATAGAAGCGGGATCTAAATAACATTCCAATTGATTTAGACATTTGTTTACATAAATAGCTGATATGATCTTTCCAAGTAAGATGCTCGTCAATATATACCCCAAGAAATTTAGTAGCGTTGGTTTGTATTAAAAGTTGACCACCATCTGTTGCGGATGGCAAGGATGGAAATGGATTGTATTTTGAAAAAATTAGCCTAAATTTGTCAAATTCTCGTTCGTTATCTTGACGCCACGGCCAAGAATTCATGTACTGTGGATGACTTTTCCTGCAAAAATCGATTGATATCTTTCTCCTACATTTCAAGGAATGTTTTGGCACGAGTCAAGGTCATCAAGTAGCATTTCTGTGTAGTAGTGGCCGGGAAACCGCAAAACCTCTGGTTGGTTCCTGGGGTGAAGGCGGCGTTTCAATGCTGACGGGAATTTTTGACCGCGTTGTAGCGACCGGTGTAGCAGGTAGTTGTCTTGGTGGTTGTTTTGTAATCTTTACCTGGGATGTCAACGGTGGTTGCGTTTTTTAGGAGTTGTCGCTGTTGCGGGAGGCGTTGGCGTTGGTAATACCACCGTAGGTTTTACAATCGATTCGCTCTTCATTTGTTTTGATAGCCCTTGATACCGTTGCAAAAGTTGATCCAATAAAGTCACTTTTTGGTCTTCTGGTAAGGAAGAATCCATGATACTTTTCATGTCTCGATCCAGACGTGTTAATGTCGTAAGCTGCGGAGGAGTTGTTAACCGGTGTTCTGTTTCGATACTTTGCAATAATTGTTCCGGAACAAGCAGCATCTTTTGCGCGTGTTTCATTTCAATGTCAATTTGCAGTGAATTTGAAATGGCTAAAAGTCAACTGCATTTCTTTCAAGCAATTTCAAACAATTTATTTCGTTAACAAGACGCTATAACAAAAAGTGCTTCTGCTTCGTAAAGCCCGTTACTTTAATAGACGCAGTTGGAAACAACTAAAGCCAGGGCGCACTTTAATAGTGAGAAGCAAACCTTTGCCAGCAATGTACCCACACAAAGCCGAGAAAAGTCGCCCTCGCGTTTTAACAAGGTCGAAAAAAGTCGCCCTGATGTTTTATCATGGTCGAGAAAAGTCGCCCTCGCATTTAAACAAGGTCGAAAAAAGTCGCCCTTGCGTTTTAACAAGGTCGAAAAAAGTCGCCCTGATGTTTTAACAAGGTCGAAAAAAGTCGCCCTTGCGTTTTAACAAGGCCGAAAAAAGTCACCCTCGCGTTTTAACAAGGTCAAGAAAAGTCGCCCTGATGTTTTAACAAGGTCGAGAAAAGTCACCCTCGCGTTTTAACAAGGTCAAGAAAAGTCGCCCTGATGTTTTAACATGGTCGAATAAAGTCACCCCCCTGTTTTAACAAGGTCGAAAAATCTTAGAATCAATGTTTCACTTTTCTCTTAAAAGAAGAAAAGCAAGGGACCTGTCCTAGGGCTGACTGACTATAAAATAAAACGAGGGAACTAGTCGTTTCCAGGACTTGACAATTAAACACACAATACAGAGACTTAAAATGCAGTGAATTTGAAATGAATAAAAGCCATTTCTTTTAAGCAATTTCAAACAATTTATTTCGTTAACAAGACGCTATAACAAAAAGTGCTTGTGCTTCGTAAAGCCCGTTACTTTAATAGACGCATTGTTTGATTTAATACGGTTCCCACTGTCTATTGCTCCTCAATCTTGCCACTAATGGCGTTCTCGCCTTATAGGACCTTTTAACACTTTTGCAAATGGAGTCTGGCGGTGTTTCCATCATCCATTCATGCACGGTTGGTTCCTGGGGTGAAGGTGGCGTTTCAATGCTAACGGGAATTTTTGACCGCGTTGTAGCGACCGGTGTAGCAGGTAGTTTTCTTGGTGGTTGTTTTGTAATCTTTACCTGGGATGTCAACGGTGGTTGCGTTTTTTTAGGAGTTGTCTCTGCTGCGGGAGGCGTTGGCGTTGGTAATACCACCGTAGGTTTTACAATCGATTCGCTCTTCATTTGTTTTGATAGCCCTTGATACCGTTGCAAAAGTTGATCCAATAAAGTCACTTTTTGGTCTTCTGGTAAGGAAGAATCCATGATACTTTTCATGTCTCGATCCAAACGTGTTAATGTCGTAAGCTGCGGAGGAGTTGTTAATCGGTGTTCTGTTTCGATACTTTGCAATAATTGTTCCGGAACAAGCAGCATCTTTTGCGCGTGTTTCATTTCAACACTTTACCCAATAAATCCACGGCTAAAGGAGCAATCAAAGCGGCGAGAGCTGGTAAAAACCCTTCTTGTTGATTAAGGAATTCTTTTTTGTTCTTGAGACTAGGTTTCTTACGCGTCAAATAGAGGAGCTTTGTCTTGTGCGGCTTCAACCGTTTAAATGATGAACTCGGTACGAGAATGTTTCCCTTAAGTAGGTTTAAAGCAATTTCGCCAATGGCCTCTATCTGTCCTCTGTTAGCGTGAGCTATCATCTCTTTACGTTGTTTCCCATTGCTATTGAAACAGGTATAAAGAAAGGGTAAATGTTGATTGACTTTGGAACCATTGGAGAGCTGTCGTTTCTGTTTGGTCGTTTTTCCAGAACGCAAAACCATGTTACCACCACGTTGATTCGTTTGTCTTGCCGCACGATACGACGTGTGAGAAGTCATCGTGTTAACTGCAGTCCACTGCCAATGGGTCATTCGTTTTATGCGTTTTCTTGTTGACGTAAACTACGAGATACGTTTGGGACAAAGGCAATATGTTGCTACGTAATCGTAGAGTAACTGGTGTTCGCGGATGCAAATCCAGCATGAGATAACCATAGGGTTGCGAAGTCGCATCTTGAAAACTCTCCCATACGTAAGGCACTTGTCCCACAAAGGCTTGTTGTGCCAGTGTTCGGAATCCCAATGTATCGCGAGGGTTATTAAACGCAATAATGTAGTGGGCATTGAGAGAGATACTACGGGAAAACTTTCCAGGTGGAAAGAGGTTTTGCGTCAAATAAATGCAGGTGACGTCACAATGATGAGATACTTTTGTAAACAAATCCAGGATCCGTTCGTCGCCGCTGCAGTTTTTCATCAGGTCATCTAACACGATGATGCCTGGGCGACAGTGCGATGGAAATAAAGTGGAAATATCTTCAGGAATACCCTCCACCAATGTCACTTGGTTTCCCATCTCCCTAAAAGAATCTTGCCAATGTCCATAGCAATACACAATCTTGCGAATGGGGCGTTCAAATAAACAATCCGCATGTCGAAGTAGTTGCCGCGTAAAGGTTGTTTTGCCACATTGGCTTGGGCCGGCTATAATAATACTGCTCGGGCACTTGAATTGAGACATGTTGTCGCAGGGAAACTCAAACGGACTTCTAAAGGCACGAAAGGGTCGTTATCGTTTAAATAGACATAAACCCACACCTATATATACCTTTTTCAGTTTTATTTTATTGATTGCTTCCGACAACACTGAAACGACTTACAACCTTGCTGTTCACTTTGAAGGAACGTTTCATTTTTACACACCTATACATAACTTTTTTTCAACTTTCATTTTATTTATTGTTTTCGACAACACTGAAACGACTTACAACCTTGCTGTTCACTTTGAAGAAACGTTTCATTTTTAATTTTGGTCATCGAATGAAAATAAGTGTGTACACTCTTTGCAACTTGTGCATCGTTCCACTGTGAATCATATCGCTTAAATTTAGATTGAATGGTGTTCATGTCTACATTTCGTGCGCGATGAAGTAAATAAAACAAACAATAGTCTCCACCAACATCTGAGTCTAATCCCTGCAGTGGTTTGTCGTTGTAGTACGTAGCTTGCCTCAGAATGAAAGTATCCATGTTGTATGTCTCGGGAGGAAATCCGTAACTGTCAAAGAATTCACTTTCGTGTGGTGATTCAAAGTACATGGCCACCCAGTGTGTTCCGGGTTTGTCGTGAGGGTCCGTGTTTGCAATGAGACTGGCTGGGTAGGCGTTGATGACAGGTAATTTGTCACTTGGAAACACGCCTCGAATCAGTGGTGCTAACACAGGGTCACAAAGACAGGCTTGCCATAGTTCTAGGGTAGTATGCATCACGTTTGAATCAAGATCCTTGTGATAAATCGTAGACCACGCGCCTGTTGCGATCAATTTCCATCTGATTCTGAAATTCCGCGTACACGATTAAATTGAGAACTGCAGCAGTTGCAGTACCAAACTTCAGGTACAGTTTGACGTTACCCGTTCGATGGGGTATCAAATGGCTGGGATGTCCACTTCCCGCTGGCGTCAAATCAAAACGGAACAAGCCGTAACCGTTCTCCCAATCCTCTCTGTCAATGTCAAGGCCGTGACCGCAATTCATCTCTCCACTACCGGAGAAGAGGGTGTTGTAACCATCGATCTTTTTCCCGCCTCTCAGGTCCAGAGCAGAATAGGGCGTTTCTTCTCCGTTGACAGTCAGGCGAATATCTTGCAGACCAAACAACTGAAAATTGAAAGGATTTCTTCCCAGATTGCCGTTATAGGCATCATTTCGCACCATTCCGAAAATGATGCATTGGGGAATCAGTCCATGGAACAGGTCCGTCTCTGTATGATTTAACACCCCTTGAGGAATGATTTTGGCATGCGTGGGGGTTCTGGTTAACGTATAGATGGCTGGTAAAGCAGCGCTTCCCTCTTGACCTTGCATGATCTCTTTATGTTCTAGTTTCGTACTGTCCGCTACACGCACTGTGCGTATGCGAAGGGTGCTTGACACAATCTTTAGTTTACAGTTGTTGGGAGTCTCACCCCCCATGAGCACAAAGGCGTCGCTGTTCAGATCCACCTTGACTTTAATTTCCAAACCATCCAGGAGTAACTTGTCCATATTAAACATGTCGCAAAGGGGTACTCCAACCAGCCCCACTTCTGCTCCATTGTTGGTGAATGTTGCTCTTTTCACCAGACCCTGGTTATTGTCTGCTGTATTATCTACTTCATCCATGTGCCTAGCAGTATCTTTGTAGTACAGAGCTTTGGTAAGGTACGATTTCTTAGCTTGTTCTGTAAAGTTTAATAATGTCTTGATGTAAGCATTGTAGGCTTGAGTGTCTGACTGTTCCGTCACTAACGTTTCGTTGATCTTGATGGTAAACTGTTTCACGATCGAATGGAGAGTGTTATTCACCAGAGTGTACTTTTTTCCTTCACCCGTGGCCGATCCATCTTGCTTGGTAATTTTTACCACCAACCGTAACTCGGTCTTGTTAATGTCAATGTAGTCCTTTAGGGGTTTGATCACAAACTCGATGGGATTGGTTCCCGTTTGAACTGGTTCATAATCCAACCATTTGCTACTGACGATTGACACATCTGTGACCGGTACTTGAAACAACTCCAAGCTTGAATTCCCACCAGGGGCTGAGAGAGGGTGTGCTGAGGCCATACTTAGTCAAAAATAGTCTTGAATGTCGAATGCGATGTTCTCCGTTTCTTGATCGGGTGAGTACTGAATGGTTTGGCTTTTATCGTACGCTTATATGCTCTCTTCCCACGACCTTGCTGTGTAATGTCATCAATGGTGCCCGTTAGTAAACTTTTTCCAGCCGCTTTGGTTATCGATTTGGCAGCTGCCTTCAAAGGTTGACCATCCATGACGTCTTGAACAATTTGCATTCCTGTCTCCAACCCGGTGTTGAGCAATCGCTTTCCAACGTTCTTCGCTGTTGTTTTGAGAAAGGGTGTAGCTGTACGAAATAGGGAACGAAACATTCCACCTAATCCGTTGCCCCCTTGTCCGTAAGGGTGCGTTCCTCCATAGATACTTATGTCCCCCCTGCCTTGTTGTGGAAAGGGTATAACTTGTTGGTGATACGGGTAAAAATGATGGTTCATGGGCAACAACATGTTATAGAATTGCACGACGTCGAAAATGCAACGTTACACGTACAGTACCAGACACAAATGTTATCGGTTGACCAGTGTCTCCTCTTATATGGATGGCCACTGATGAAAACACAGATGTACGGAGTGAATGATAGGTTGGTTGCTTGACTTCTTCTGTCACCGTGTCACCCGGCTGACCTCGGGGTACCAGTATTCGGAGCATGTTAGCTTGGGCGTCTCCTACCACTTGGGACTCGATTAGATCTGAATACACGTACATGGTCTGAAAAGAGTGTCTCGACAACATTCCCCACACCAAGTCTTCTTTTCTGGCAAGTGTGTTTGTGGTCCTCAACAGTGTAATGCTTTGATCGGGTTTCAATTCAACAAGAGGAGAGCTCTGAATTTGGTACAAAGCAGGAAGCTGGTTCTTGTGATTTAAGTACCCTAGGGCACGGGCTAATGTCTTGGGCAGAGTCACGTACCAAGCAGTGGGCAACCTCAACTCGAAGTAATGTTGAGCTTTCTCGTGAATGTAAAAGCACTCGTTTCCTCCTAAACTTGTAATCGTTTCTTCACTTTTCAGATAAAGGTCCTTCAAAGCGTTATGAAGTCCCATCAACATACCATCTATTACGTCTTTGACCGTACGGTAAATACCCCTTGGGAGGTGAATGGACATTGACCAAGGAACAGGCCCTGCCTTACAAAGCAAAGTGTAAGACAGTTGATTGTTTCTCACATTTTGCCACGTGTATGGATAGATGATGCGGGTCATGGCCACTTCCCAGTCTTCACTTAGGGGTGCAGCTGGGACGGTAATTGCATCTTAAACTCGGACGGCTTGTTTTCTGGATACTGATCCAGGCTTGCATCACTAGTCAACACCATGTAAAAACTATTTGTCATGATGATCGACGACGAAAGTGTAATACCACGTTGACGATACCGTCTAGAAATGAAAGCCGTTGACCACAACCACCTGTTAAGTAGATTTCAACGGTTTGAAATATCTTTGTACGCAACGGTAGGTAGACAACATGTTCTTTCTCTTCGAGAACTGTTTCTCGAAATGTACCATTGGGTACCATTTCATGTAAGAGAGGTAAACGCTTGTCACCCACTTGCCAAGGTTCCACGAGGTTGGTTTGTACTTGCAAAAGCGTCTGTTTACACGGGCAGAGAGATAACGAGAAAGGAATGGTAAAAAGGCCAGGAAATGTGATGGAGGTCTGAGGTGGTATAACACACCAATCGTAACCAAATTTATCTATTGGAATAAGGGAGATATCTTTGTTCAAACGGATCCCAGGCTTAACGGTATGTTGGTCCGTTATCCACCCAAGTGCACGAGCAGTTGAAACGGTGAACATAATCTCTTCCTCCAGAGAGTTCAGAGTTACATTCCATTCTTCGTCCACTGTTATTTTGGGTTTAGACGGCGAGTCATCATTGTTCAGACACTGTAGGATTCCCTCCGTAACATCCAGGGCTGTTCGGTACTTGCCCTCGGGTAAGGTGAACCGATTGAAGTCATCGGAGCGTCGGACTAAGACATGTGAATGCTGACAACCACCCGGAACGTCAAACCACGATAACGGATACACGATATGATGTAGTCCTACTTCCCAATCTTCTCCGTCTTTCAAATGAATTTGCTGAGGTAACGCCACGCGGTAAGAGGACTTGGAATTGGTCAGAAATAGATTGCTACTAGCGTTACTGGGAAGTGTCACGTAAAAGTTGTTGTCTCCAGTCATGTCTGTTTTTTCAAGGCCACCAGTTGGTTATACGGAATCCAGCTGTCGTATTTCTTAGGCCAACCCTTCCAATGCACTAGCACTTCTTTGTTCGCCCCTTTTCCTCGATGTTTTAAAACTTTTTCAATGCGAAACAAGTGATGAGCTGTTTCTATCACTTTCTGCAACTCGAACTCATAAAAGGTGCCTTGAATCAAATCACCGTCTGCTTCCTTTAAACGGTATACAGGTGGATCCCTTGGAACTCTCTGGGCAACCGTAAAGGTCTCTTCCGTCCAGGATGGTAAGTAACCTTTCTCAAAGATTCGCTTATGTTTACTAATCTTGACTTGATCTCCTACTTTGAATTTATACTTTGCTGGCTTTCGCTGATCCTGATACAAGGTTTTCCAGACCTCTCTTGCGTTGTGCACAGTTACATCGGCAGGTTTCATCTTGATACTTTGGTGGAAATTCTGATTGTAATTGTCATTGACTAACCTGTCCAGTTTGTCCAAATAGTGGTATGAGCTAGTGGTGGTAAACATCCGCCACATTAATTGCTTCAAGGTGCGATTGAATCTCTCGACCACTTGGGCTTTGGTTTCGTTGTATGTCACGAAATGATGTACGTTCTCATTTTTGAGAAAGGTTTGAAAAACTTTATTCTTAAATTCGGTCCCAGCATCGGTTTGCAACTTTAATGGTTTTCGACCTTGCTGGAAGATATTTCTAAACGCTGCCACCAACGAACAACCGCCGCTCTTTGATTTCAGGGGAATCACCTAGGCGTACTTGGATAGGATGTCGATACAAGTCAGCAAATACTTGTACCCCTTATTCCATCGACTCAGACTTTGCATGTCCACTAAATCCGCCTGCCACTGAGCATCGATATCAAACACTAATACTCTGTTACGACGAAAGTGTTTTCGTGCCGGTTTGTGTAGGGTGTAACCGGGTTGGCCTTGGAGCCAACTGAGCACTTGAGAGCGTTTCAGTCCATACCGACGTGCTGCACGATACAATTTGTCGACTCCCCCTAAAGCAGAAGGACGGTCCACTTCATAATACAGTTTCTCTAATAGTCGGTTCATCTGATTGCGGGTCATCTTCTTCTTTTGTGTTTTTCTCTTCGTGATTGTCGATGTCATCTTTCAATTCGATGTGTACTTCACCACCACAACATGCAACTAAACATCGCATTCTCTGACAAATGTCACTTAAAGAAACGGTAGGCGTTGAACTTTCACACAGACGACTTGCAGCACTGCCCATAGTTGAAAACCAAATGATTACAAAATGTTCGTCCACAGGCTTTTTATAATCTGCCACGACATCCACCAGACAGAAGGATAATGTGTAGGATAGGCACTCCTTAACTTTCGATGGAATTCATATTGTTCAGTGAACTTGGCGTTACACTGATCCATGTAAAAGTAAACACTCAATAAGCGACCCGAGTTCATGGGATCTAGTTCATTCAAAAGAACTGACCAATTTTCACAAGGTAAGGGATGCCATGTGTATCGTGAAAAACAACGTCGAGCACAAGTGCGAACCAAGAGGAAGTAAACCCTATCCATGTTGACGCGTAAGTGGAAATGACAAGTTTCCCCGTTTTATTTTTTAGTCATTCAGCCCTAGGACAGGTCCCTTGCTTTTCTTCTCTTAATAGAAAAGTGAAAAATTGATTCTAAGATTTTTCGACCTTGTTAAAACTGGGGGGTGACTTTATTCGACCATGTTAAAACATCAGGGCGACTTTTCTTGACCTTGTTAAAACGCGAGGGTGACTTTTCTCGACCATGTTAAAATGTGACGGTGACTTTTTTCGACCTTGTTAAAACATCAGGGCGACTTTTCTTGACCTTGTTAAAACGCGAGGGCGACTTTTTTCGACCTTGTTAAAACATCAGGGCGACTTTTTTCGACCTTGTTAAAATGCGAGGGCGACTTTTCTCGGCTTTGTGTGGGTACATTGCTGGCAAAGGTTTGCTTCTCACTATTAAAGTGCGCCCTGGCTTTAGTTGTTTCCAAATGCGGGCTTTACGAAGCACAAGCACTTTTTGTTATAGCGTCTTGTTAACGAAATAAAGTGTTTGAAATTGCTTGAAAGAAATGCGGTTGACTTTTAGCCATTTCAAATTCACTGCATCTTAAGTCTCTGTATTGTGTGTTTAATTGTCAAGTCCGTGTCATCCATCATCATTAGTCGTGCGCTTCAAATGATTGTTTCAAACAACTTAAACCGACTCTTGTTTTAATACCTATAATTGAGAGTTGAATCAAAACCACTTTAATTTAAGGCGGCCCCAAGGGTGCTTTTAAGACCTCGAGGAAGCGAGATGCCCGTAGGAACCGAATACAACTTCATAAAAGAAGACTGTTACGGTAAAAATGATTTCGGTCAACTTTGAGAAAAGATGATTGTATTCTCGCCTCAGTGACCACAATAACATGTTCTGCAGGTGAATTGTTTGACTGAAATTTGCATATAACAATAACATCTAATGAACTATTCTTTTCGTCGAGGTCCCTCTGCGCCGCTGTCTATTCATTTATATTCACATTTCGCTGTGTGTCTCTGTAATATTACACATTTCATAAATAAACTGAACTAAACTGGAACTGCATTAGCTTTCAATCTTTCCATCGTAATCGAAGATGGTTCTCCGTTGGCGCTTTGATTCAAGTTTTCGCCTTTTTCTACAATAAGCCAAGGCAAAACTCGAAATCAAAAACCGTGTTTACTTCTGATTTCACAATGAGAGCGAAGCGCGTGGTTCTGCCGACAAAACGCCGTGTGATAAGTTTGACAAATTCATCTTCCATGTAGACTTTATAAATTCATTTTGATCAAGCACGCAAAACATTCGTTTGATTTCATCATTCGGATAAGAATACACTCTACACACTCGAATTACAAACTTAGTATAATTCGTTGGTTCACGCTCAACATTCTTGTTTACATTTTCATCTGATCTTTGAATAAACACATTCATTCCCGCTAGTTTTTTCGATTAGAATCAATTTTATTTTTCAAGACCTCATCACGCCCGTGTTTCTTGAGCAATTAAAGAGCTGACGATGCGTGACAAGCCATGGAGTTGAGAAACAATCATCAAATCCTTTTTTTTTCAACAAAAACAACCATGTCTCTTAGTCAACAAAATACACTTCCCTTGATACCATACGTCATCCCTTTGACTGACTTGTCAGCAAAAAAACACTCCTTGTTACTTTACGTCATCGTATCAAGCCTTTTTTTTCTTTAATCTTCCTTTGTTGTCATTGTTTTTTTTTTCTCAAGTTTGGTCTTGCATCATATCCCCCTCTGATATCCCATGACCTTGGCATGACGTCACCTTCCTAAGACCTTTGGTATTGCGAAATCCTGGACTTTGACCCTTATGATGATGTCATACCCTGCTTCCTGCCCTCGTGCTGTGCACGTGATAATTACCATATCCCCATTGTTCTCTATCCCTAGGGAATACTCGCCCCATTGTTCTTTTAATTTATTCTTTTGAATGCGCCCAAGTGGCCCCCCTTACTACTCATCACACCCGTAAAAGCTAGTTAACTTGTGCGCACATTTTTGAAGGAAGTGTCTCTCTTTACTGGTGTATAATTGTGTATCTTTGTTGTTTCAGTGGTGGCAGTGGTGGTTTGAATGTGAAGACGCAGCCAGAGTCTCGTTGTCCGGAGTTGCTGGCCAATTTCTGTGACATGCTGCTTCGAAAAACTCCCTTCAGCAAGAAACTGACATCTGATGAAATTCAAGCAAAGCTCAAGGACGTTGTAAGATTCGTTTTCTTTGATTATCGCTTGGACGATGATGTGTATGTAATTTGTCGTTGAGTTGTAAGTGAAATCTAAAGTTACAAAGGGTTTCATTGACCATTGTTGGAGTGGCATCAAGAAACGGGTCGTTTTTCAGGCTGCCTTGAGGACGCCATGGAGTGCCTCGTGTACTTACACATGATGGAGTTTTCTAATTTTAAAATTTCGAAATATCACCGTGAATAATCAAGACATTTTGCCTTGTTTCCCCGTTGTTGGCATTTCTGTACTTTTAGTCTCTTCGTGACATTTTTAAATTCGTTTGTCAGCTCAGTTACAGCGAGAAAAACATTCATTTACAGCAACGAAAAAACTGGCAATATTTGTCACCCACTTCAAATTTGTTAGCTCACCTGAAGCTTCAAAAGCAACGTTTTGTACATCCCTTTTTGTACATCAGTTGACGCCTGGCACTTGTCAATATAACAGTATCACGTGGAAAAATTGTTTATGTCACGTGGTTATTTGAAAATGTGTGGTAGCAAATAGAAGATTCGATTCCTGTGTGGTTCACTGTACACACATCAATGTCTACTAAAGCTTTCTTACAAGTAGAGATTTTTTAGTTCTGCAATTCTGTTTCTTTTGCAGTTGCTCGTGCTAAAGTATGTGATCAATAAAGACGTTTTCATGAGGTACGGAAGCTATTCGGTTTGCTTGCGGACAATGGATGGTTGTCGCATGTTTTCTTACCCTTTTTTTTTTTTATAACAATTGTATTCAGGTGCTTGTACCTCATGAGTAGTTACAGCAGAATCGAAAGCATGTGGCATTTGTTAACGTGGAGATGAGGAGAAACTGTAAAGCACCGATGTCTTATTTTTCAGTTGTGTTTAATTTTTTGGGGAGGGCGTGGTGGTGGGGGGGGGGGGGGGAGGATATATTACATGGTCCTTGACAGTTATTGGCTGTCTGAAAGCTGGTTGCGGCTTTAACAAAAGCGAGAAAGAAAGGTGCTAGAAATATAGCTGTTAACAGGAGCATGTTATTAGCTTGTCGCCAAGGATATGTGATATATTAGTTTCCCACCAAGCCCTTGGGATACTCACTTGAAAGCATTGCGGGGAATCACCTCCCGCCAGGTCGATAACCCTCTCGCGTTTTAACTTATTGATTCCTGGTAAATAGGCGTCACGGCGGCCATGTTGGTGTACCAAAACAAAGAACGGCGGTCATATTGATGTGCCAGGCTAACCCTCTGGGAATTGAACTCAATTTTTTATGCAAATAGTTTCTTTTGTTTTATTAAACCACTATGGCCGCCGATCATGTGAGTAAAAACGCGCTATAAAGGAAAGTTCCTCAGTGTTAATCATGTATTTAGAATTGACCTGCTCCCAACGTCAGTGGCTTCATAGCTCAGTTGGTTAGAGCGTCGCACCGGTATCACGAGGTCACGGGTTCAAACCCCGTTGAAGTCCTGAATTTCTTTCAGGCTTCTTTCGCAATTGCATATAATTGCGTACATAACTGCGTGGATCAGTATTCATTTGAATCCCTGTACGGTGGCCAATTTACATTATCAACTCCGTTAATCATGTTGCTTTTCAGGTACCACAAGGCTCACCTGACCAGGCGATTGATCCTGGACACTTCAGCTGACAGCGAAATGGAAGAGAACATGGTGGAGTGGCTTAGGGTAAAGTATCCGTCAGCCTACCTTCTTCCCACTTGAGTTTTGTTTTATTTCGTTGTCCATGTGTTCACATGAGTGATTCTGATTAAAAGGTTTAAAATGTTGAACTTCCGGTTGTATTGTGCGTGTTTTGTGTTCACTACTCTCCACCGTCTTGGAGTTCGGGCTTACTTCTAGATAGTTTTACTTTTTTTGGAAAACTCGCCAGCCCAAGGTATATTTCCAGAGTAGCTCGCTTCTTCAGGCCTCCACAGGAAAGAGCGAACATACTTTTCACCGGATTGATTTTTGTGTTATCAGCGGAAAACCTAAATAATTAAAAAGTGAGACACGATTATTTATTTTCTATCAGGATGTGGGAATGCCTGCTGATTATATCAACAAACTGGCGCGTATGTTCCAGGATATTAAAGTGAGCAACGATTTGAATCAAGACTTCAAAACAGAATACAAGAACAAAGGAGACATTGCAGGTAAAGCCAGCCAACTATTAACAACTAAGCCTCTATTTTGCGTTTCTCTTTTCAGTGATGTTAAAGAGAGTCTAAATAAAATGGAGTTTTTCAATTTCAATGTAGTTTTTAGTTTCTTCATGTAGAGGTTTCCGTAATCCCTCTTTTTGTACGGGGGGTGGGGGGGGGGGGGTGGAGTGATTAGCCCCACACCCAACCCCCAACCTGGAAGGCCAGGGGCGGTCCTTTCTTGGGTCTCTTCCCCGCGACCGGTCCGGCATGGTTGAACCTAACAGAGACTGACGTCCCAGCCGGCATAGCTCTTAGGTGACAATGCCTAGGGTGGAGAGCCGGTTTCTCCATTTACACCATCACTAATGCATTTACATAAAATTACACAATTTCTGTGACTAAAAAGAAAAGCAATATAAAATATAAATGAAGACGGTATTATAAAACTGCACAAATAAGATGAAAAAGTTAGGTAATTAGATATCGTGAAAAAATAGCGATTAGCGGGGAGACCTCAGGAAGCCAAAGGTTTGTTCAAACAGGACCCTTGTGATAAAGTTATCAGATAGAAAAAGGAAAGACTAATTGTGTTAAACGCGAGCGCGACATAGGACATAAAAGGAGAATAATGAAATCGTCTGATAAAAGAAGCCAGGGTTATTGAGTTACAGACGGACTAGATTGAAATTCGACTAAAAGCGTGTGTACAGCATTAGATTAGTTACATGTAAACCGTTTACGCGCTTTTTGAGAGGAACAAAGGTTGCTGGTCTCTTTAAGTCGTTCTTTCCTGCATTGCTTGATTTCATAACGTTTTGAACTTGTAACCGCGGTACAAAGTGTCAGAAACCCCTTTTTCAAACTGGGCGCGCCCTCTAAAGCCTGTTGCACTGTTGCAATCTATGGGATAATTTAGATCTCGTTTCTTTGCAGACTCTGTAAACATTAAGATACTGAATGCCGGAGCGTGGTCCAGAGCTTCGGAGAGAATTCCAGTTTCATTACCCACCGAGGTGAGTTCGAGATTTTATATTACGGTGGAAGTGACAGTTGCATAGACCTGACGGTAGGGGAATTGGAGATCTAAGGTGGCAGTTCAGGTGGTCGGTTGATAGGCCTATGTTAACTCATTCTTGCCTTTTCAGTTGTCTCTAAGAGGTAGGATGGCCGAGTGGTTTAGGTGTGGTTTTCAATGCGGTGATCCGGGTTCAAATCCTGCTCTGGCCACTAGCTGGAGTTGTTCTGGGTGAGTGCCTGGTTCAACTCCTCGGTCATCCTTGTAAATAGCCAACTGGTCTGCCTCCCGCCAGTTGGGATTCTTAACTCTATTGTTTTCATGTGTATTATTTGTTTCATTGGCCCTGAAAATCCCCTCTAGGGGAGTGGTCAATTAAGTATTTATTTATTTATTTATTCACAATCATCTTTTATTCCACTTCGTTGCTGACCAATCCTTCTTTCATCGGTGATGTAAAAATGTCGTACCCTCGGGGCTCGGTAACAAAGATATGGCGACAGATAGATTGGATGAGTTGAGTTGCCATCGACAATGAGTAAAATTTCTACTTTGAGGAAAACGTGAAATGCTACCCCAAACTGCTAATAAAGCAGCGTTTTAGTATAGCGCCTTTAAACAGTTTTAGTTAGACGTCTTTGACAGAGCTTCAACAACGTGTAGTTGTCTTTGTTTTAGCTGGAAGATTACATTCCCGAGGTTGAAGAATTTTACAGGAAAAACCACAGTGGCCGCAAACTGCAGTGGCATCATCTTATGTCCAATGGAGTGGTGAGTTGTTTGTGGTATCTCTTCAATTTTGCCTTATTTCTAGATTTTGCACTTTGTGTGTGAAATATAAACGAAAACCTCGGAAATCGCGAGATGAAGAGAAATTATACCGCTGCAGTCCCGGTCAGGTCAGCAAACCCCAACCTGCAGACTTTAAAGACATGCGCCGCTGCTTCAATGCTCCAGTGGTAGCTTGTCAGGGAAGGACTGAGCCCTCAAGCATAATTCCCTTTCACCGCTTCCAGATCTGGCTTTTTTAGACAAGTTTGTCGTAAACTGAGGTTCTCACGTCGTCTGGAGTCGTCAAAATACTCTGTGTCACTATTGGCTACAAATGTTTTCCCTGTTTCATGGTCAATACTCACTTCATTTTACTCGGCTGCCTTGAGATAACTTTTCAAATGAAAAGTGATCCTCGCAGTTGTGAACGCAATTTATGCAATTGAGTAAAGAAGCCTGAAAAAAATTTAGGACTTTTTTTTTTCAGGCTTCTTTATGCAGTTGCATCAATTGCGTTCATAACTGCGAGGATCATTCTTCATTTATTTTCATTTCTATAGTTCATATATATGATTTATTTCATATACATAATTCACATAGATAACGTTTGCTAACAAGATTGGAAAATTCGACCTTGAAGTAACAACGTTTCAAATGGCTGTGTTGTTTGCCTGGAACGAGCGGCCCCACGAGAAGATCGCCTTCGAGAATTTGAGGTCAGTTTTGAAAATGCTGTTACCTTAATTTTGTTAAGTTGTCGTGTTGAGAAAGAAATAGCTAAGTCTCTGTCTCTTTCTCCCCCTGTTGATTTTAGGCTTGCTTCTGAACTTCCAGATTCGGAACTCCGAAGAACACTGTGGGTATGTTGACTTGTTTCTCCTTTAGCCCCGTAGCGACAGAGATGATGAGAGGCGGCTGTATTCGCGAGCTGCTAGCCCCAGGAATAATCAGTCCTTGCAATACGGCCTCTTTCTGTGTATCCAGTCCTGTTCTTGTTGGCTATCCTGTTGTGGATCGGTTGATATCGAAAACCGAAGACCAATCCATGGTGAAGAATTTACGAGTTTTAAATTTATCTGATGTTATCGAGTTACATGTATTTTTAAAACTCCTCTGAAGGCCAACACCAACTGAAAGAAGGGCGCAAAGTGGAGTCCACGAACGGGCGGATGACCTGATTGGCCTCACTCGAAGCCTGGGACTGAAAATGTCCTCTTCATAGTCAGACTTATCAGCAAGCATTTGGTTTTATCAACGGAGTTGATAATGTAAATTGAGCACCGTACAGGGATTCTAAAAGCTGACGTTTCGAGCGTTGGCCCTTTGTGAGAGCGAATCGAGGAATAGGCCATATTCGTATTCTCGGTATTGAACTGGATCTAGCATGAAGTAGAGGCTCTTGCGGGGGAATACATTTACATATGAAAAGATTCCCCCGCAAGAGCCTCCACTTCATGCTAGATCCAGTTCAATACCGAGAATACGAATATGGCCTATTATAGCGATGTTTCTCGTTACGTCACCTATTGTTATTAATGTGCCAACCAGAGGTTTATTGGCTGTTGAAACAATACATGCTATTGTTCGGTGGCTGGCAAATTTGAATATCAAAAGAAATTTGACGTCAATGTTTGTAAACAAGAAACATCGCTATTGGTTGTGTGTGGTTTATATAGAGATGGAGCTACGCTAGTGGTGCTAACATGACAACGTGAGAAAAGCGTTCATTGGCTTATAAGAGCGGCCTGTAGCACTATCGATAGCATTTGATAACTTCATTTGACTGAAACAGTGTTTGTCTTTTGATTGTCGATTGGTCACTGTTTGACCGACTTCCATGGGTATCAGTTAACTGATTGCCATCGATTACCATCCATTGATCTGTCCGATGTTGGATGAATTGTTTACAATCGATGATTGATTTTTTTAATTTTAATTTGCCATAAATTTTTGCACATTGACTAAGTTATTCTTTTGTAACTCATGAAATACTCCGGATCTTTTTTTTACAGTCATTAATTGCCTTCGCTAAGCTCAAGCGACAGATACTCTCGTGTCAGCCTGAAGCCAAATCTCCGAAGGATTTTAGTGATAGTTCTTTGTTCTGGGTCAACCAAGAATTCGCCGTTATGTAAGTTGACATGCATGTTAAACTTCAGTTACAACTGTTATCATAAATGGTTAAAGATTCGTATGAAAACTAACAGCCAATTTAATAGTTAAGGTATCGAAACCCAGAGCTATTTATGTTAACTGTCAGAGGTCGCTTTTGTAGTTTTTTCTTTCACAGTCGTGGAGCCTTTGACGTAGGCATGGGCAAGCATGTTTGTTGGAGCAGGCATGACTTGACATGTTTGTAGGAGCAAGCGTGACTTGGCATCTTTGAAGGAGAAATCGTTACTCGACATGTTTGTAGGAGAAAGCGTTACTTGGCATGTTTGTAGCAGCAAGTGTAACTAGGCGTCTTTGAAGGAGAAAGCGTTTCTTGGCGTCTTTTAAGAAGAAGGCGTTACTTGGAATGTTTGAAGGAGAAGGCGTGACCTAGTTTACTTTGCTATTTATACAGCCAAGTCATGCTTCTTCTTTGAAAAGTTTTGGTAACCAGATTCAGTTTCGCTTGCGCTCGTGAATCTTTCCTTGCTCCTCCCTTTTGACGCTGGCCGCGCAACCAGAGGGCAATTTTCTTCAAAGGGTCTACCTTCCTTGAGAACTCTCGAACACACGAAGTCATATAATCCTGTGACCTTTCAATAAAGAGGGCCTTGTAACTTTGTATGTATTATAACGGTATTGCTTGAATAACAGGTTTATTTTTCTGTTTTATTTAGCAAAAATGGGAAAGTTCAGAAACGTGGTAAAGTGAACCTCATTGGTCGGTTGCAGCTTTCGACAGAAAAAGCAAAACAAGAAGAAAATGATGGGATTGTGGCACTGAGGATTCTTCGAATACAGGTACATGACTTGGGGCCCTTTTCTCGAGAGCCCCGAAAACGTTTCGGTCTGAAAAGCTATTTCCAAAACTGCGACCCGCTTATTCTAAAACGCTGGTCTTGTACTAATTAAGCTACGAAAGGGCCTAGTTGTTGCAGAATTTCATGCCTGGAAACCTCTTCGTTTATAAGATACGTAGAAAATTATGGCGTCCGAAATAAGCCCGAAAAGTTTCGGGAGTTTCGAGAAACACACGCCAGGACACTTTGAAGTCTCGCGTGACTCCTGAGCGACATTGAACGATGACGAAGTAGAATTGAAAAAATTAACCAAGACTCAAAGTTGAAGTTTAATTCAGGTCTGGAGTTTTGGAGTCAGGTGCCCTCCCTCTGGGCTACCAATCCCATAATTTAATCTTGTCATAGTCCTGATTAGCCTTTCAAGCGTGAACGCTCTGGTTTCGCACGCATATCTCACCTGACTCGTTAACTACACACCAGTGACGAAGTAGAATCTCAGTCAAACTTCAACTTAAAGTCTTGTTTCATGTCCTGTCAGTAGTCGCCCAAAGCACTCTTTCCTCCGGAAACACGGCAAAATAGATTGCACAAACATATCACTGTGTTTTATGCGCATTTAATTGTACTTTACAGGACCAGCTTCAGTTTTCTTTTGAATGTGACCATAAACGGAAACTTCAGTGAAGACTTGTCATGTAGATAGAGCTTTCTCACTCCATTCTCGCTTGATTTGTTCCAGGAAGCAATAGTGAAGATCATGAAGATGAGAAAAAGAATTTCAAACGCCGCCCTTCAAACAGAACTGGTCGAAATTCTCAAAAACATGTTCATCCCTCAGAAGAAAATGATAAAGGAGCAAATTGAGTGGCTTATAGACCACAAGTATCTGAAACGTGACGAGGAGGACATTAATACATTCTTATACGTGGTGTAGCTAACGCACACAGACAATTCTTTTACAACTCTTTCCCACACTAAAGTTTAAATTTTCTATTAAGCCCTATTGTAAGCGTGGCTGGCGGGTCACACTGTGTTCATAAACGTCGGTATTCTACTTCGAGACGTTAAGCTCAAAACTTATGTAAAACAGTTTTTGTCGTGTTACACGTTGTTGCTCGCAGGCAATATTGCACGCGCCAATGCAATGCGTGTTCCGGCCCATTTTCACGGAATGCCAAGGTTTGGCACCAAAGTTTTCTCCACACGTGAGCTCGCGACTATGCACCAAAACTTTACCTCTGTTCCTGCAACCCGCTATAGTTAGTACTAACTGAATCCGTCAAATTTGCAGGCTATTAAAGATCATTTTCCTTATTGAATGTCATGAATAAATCCACACAACTTAAGTAAAATTCAAAGAGACTTTTTAACTCCTGAAAATAAAGGTAAAACTTAAATCATCGAAATCGTATGGGTTATTGCCGTAACTGCTCGCCGTGTCAAGTTTGTAGTGTTTTCAAGAACGTAAACGTTCTGCTGCACCTAAGAAGCTCTTTTTGGACTGATTAACTCCAAATTAAGTAACTCAGCTTCATGCAAGGAGTGTTCCTCATATTGAGGAACACTTTGTAACTGAATCAAAATTTGCGTTTTACTAGAGCCACGGGTACTTGTCTTCGCCGTTTTATATAGTTCCCGTGATGAAATGCAACGCAGACGTCTAGTACCTCATTTGAAAATGTGTTTTATCTCGTAAGTTACTCTTTTGCGAAGACACTGCCTGATAAATTGTAGTGTAATTTATTAAAAGTAAAGAGTAATTTCTGACATTTACATTTGTAATTTATGGGCATTATAATGGCAGTTTTTGCTATTCGATGCAGGGAAGGGTGATTTCTTACTGGTTCTTCTTCCTATGTTAATAACCAGTCCGTACACTGCAGATACAGAGGTCTCGCCTGTTTATCCTCATCTGAGAGGCATACGTGGTTTGCTTTTATTCTTCGTGTAGTATTATTGGCCATGTTGCAGTGCTTAGTGCCTAATGCACGAGTCAGCTCGAACCTAACAGAGTCCAGTCCATTGCATACATCAGATGATGACTTTTCAGAATCTTCCGCCTTTCTGCAATTTTCTGGTCTGCTTGTATGAAGAACCGATAGGAGGACTGGCTGCCGCAGGCAACTGAGGTGCATCAGTCTGGTCAAGGTGGTGTGTGTGCCTTGGAGGCTGGGAACGAGTGGGTGGTAGAATTCACACAGGCAAATTGGAGCCAATCAGGTTGAGTCTGGTGCTGCATGGATTCACAGGACAATTGGGAATCCTGCATTCAACCTGGCTTGTGGCTTGAAACTGCTTAGCAGGGGAGGTACTAATAAGAAATGGGTGAATGAAATCAACAAGGCAAAATTCAGTGTGGTATTGATGATCATTTTTAACAGATGCCTGGAGTGTATTTTATAAGACTGAAGATCTTTCGAAGATGGGGAGTGTTGCCCAATCTGAGGTCGGTGGCTCCGAACTGACAGTTGCTGATTATCTGAACCATAGTCGCCAATCTTATCTTGAGCCGTGTACATCGGACACTGCATAAAGCAAGGTGTTGAAGTGTTTCTTGCTTTCATATCTTCAAGAAAGGGAATGTAATGGATCTGGCTGTGACTCCTGAACGTAAATAATTTGTTGAGTATATTTACCTGGATGGTTCAGATTTCTGTTCAATTCCTAGTAGACGTGACAACATAGTGAGGCCATTGCAAGTAAAACTTACTGTTTATGTTGTTCACCTCAATCACAAGGTGTCATAAATTGATTGGGTGGCTTTTAGTATACCAAGTGCTCCCAAAAGCCGTCATCCTGGAAAGTACTGTGAAGTAAAGGGACATCATTTGATGCAGATCAAGACATGTCTAACTGATACTTTCTCTTGGTGTTCTCAAATAAAAGTGTCAGTCATTATTGTCCTACATTAATGACCTGCTGAAAACCAGTGCCATATAAAATCTTAGATTTGGTTTTGCTGGAAAGATTTTTCTCGAATTTGAGAAACACTTCTCGTCTTCAGATGATTATCATATTCACCTTGTTTGGAAAAACAAGGAGAAATGCAAAAAATAATCTGGAGGATGCTGACCATGCATGCACTGAACAGTGTACACTGGTGTTATGTCATCCTATTCCTTGGGTTCGACTTACCTCGGCTGATTATAGTGATGCACACAATTCTTCTTATGAAGTGGATGAAAAACTGGGATAACGGGTAACTGAGGGAGAAAAGTTAAGTCAGACTTAATTAATATGTGAATGGATGAACAAATAAAATGAATGGAGGAATGAATGAATGAATGAATACTCATAACAACGGATTGGTTTTCTCTGGTGTCACCTGAGGGGAGAAGGTCACTGTACTGATGATACAGTATCAAGATACTCAGTATCTTAATACTGTAATATGTGACGTCATTATGAAATATCGATCGATAAAATGGTCTTGTCTGAAATGGAAACCTTTCCGGTATAGTACACATACATTTATCAGGAACTTAGCTGTTCACGGCCTTAAGTGTGAGAGGCCTGTGAAAAACATTGAAAATTGCCTTGAGCAGCTGCTAAGTTGGGATGTAGTTTTGTATAATTAATTCAAAAGGTGCGTAAACAGTGAGGGTTTTGTGTTATTATGAGTCGGGCACCGATTTTTTATTGGAAAAATAATACTCGTGTATAATTAATTTAAAGAGAATCCAAGAACTGTTTTATAGGGATGAAAAGTAAATATTAAATCAATTCATCCAAGTTTTATCTGTTAGTGGGAAAGGATTTTTTTTTAGACGTGAGTCATGAAATGGTGTAATTATGTGAAATGTTTACTCAGCTGAAGATGCAAGGTGTTCTGTTATTCAGATTTCATTTGTCTGTTTATGATATACGTGTTCTTTATAACCACGCCATAGGCATCATTTCGGGAACACTTTCCACGACGTATAAGACATGCTTTGAAATGCAGGATTCTCCGGAGGTTGTCTTAGTTTCATACTCGGCTTTTAAAGCCAACGCCCCAGACGAATTTCGACAGAACCAAAACGGAATCGAAAGCTTGAGGCTTCCAGACAGCACGCAGGTTACGATAATTAGTGATAAACAAGAGTTCTCCAACACTCCAAAGGTTAACCTTGTAACAACCGTTGGCGAGCTGGATGCTTTCAGGAATCAAATCTTTAACCGATCTCTCCTGCTGCTCGCAACTTGCGGCAAACACGTACCACATGGCCAAAGGTAACTTCTCTTCTTTAGTATATTTTTGTGTGCTTTGTTACTGAAATACAGTCGAGCCTCCGGATAGCTCTAGTAAGAAGACACCAACAAACTACGGTCCCGACGATTTCTCCACTGAAACCTAACCTGGCCTCCCGTAAGCGGACACCTCATAAGCGTTTATCAGTTCGCGTACCAATGCTGCCCGCGCGCACGGTAGGTTTGACTGTATACATTCGTTTTAAACGAAGGTCGACATAGATTATTACCATAAAAGAATGAGGTCATTTTTTCATTGGGGAGATGTTTTCTGATCCACCCCAAAACATCATTATGATGTTATTTTATTCCTGTTACAAATTTACGTACATCCAAACGTGCAACTTATACAGCCCCCCAGGCTAGTGAGTTGCGATTTATTGTACATTTAATCTCTTAGTTACTGAATTACCTAGTTATTTATTTCTCTTGTATTTATTATCATTACAGCTATTTTTCCATATTTTAACAAGTAAGTTTAATGTTGCAATTCGGACGAAAGTTCTGTTCCTTCCTTATACCACATGACAAAGTCTCTTCCTGACTCGCTCTGTAATTTGCTTATTTTTCAAGACTGTACACCTACTTTGTAAAATGTACTTACCTTCCAAATTACGTAACCTTGGCGAATTCATTAACCAAGACTAAACTATTTCTATTAATCAGACTGAACAGGCGGGGTGAATATCTGAGTATACGTGACCCTGAATGGTGGATCCAGTGGGATAACTCCCCCTGGCGGAACCCTTATGCCCGGTGGGGGAGTGAACATGTCACATCACTATACGAGGAGCCTTATATCAGACCGGAGTTTGTCGTCAGTGTGGACACATCCCACCCCAGCGTCAGAAGCGTGCTGGAAGGTGGACTTAATAGAGCAGAGGACCTGTTGGATGAGAAGGCCAGCTTTGCGATTGAGGTCAGTGTGGCAAGTTTATCAGATCTCTGTAATAGCCTTGGAATGAATCTTCTCTTCTTAAGATTTCATCCGGAAACTGAAAAGTTAACTCTGTATGCGATGCGGAAAAGTCCCGTGGCATTTTGTTATTTAATTTACCACACGCCTGGTCATACTTCGGGATTCGCTCCTGGCGTGAACAACATGAAACTGAGTTAGAAGCACTTAGCACGCCACAGTAGAGAACCTTTCAGTGGTTACCGTAAACCTTCGGTTATAAGCCCCCCCCCCCCCCCTTCCTTTCTCCCTCCTCCATTTACAAGCCCGTATAGACCTATTTACATGTGAACAAAGAAATACATCCGATTATAAGCCACCCTCTTGCGGCCTTACCTCAGTCCTATTTTGTACACTACTTCAAACAGAAATTAGGACTGCGGAACAATAAGTTTCAGTTACTCTCTTATTATTATCTATCTTTATATTACGATCGTGTCCTAAATAATGATAGCGAAATGAACTTCAAGGGAAAAGCTAGGGCTTGTGTTGTGAGTTGCATTTTGATTTTGTCAGAAATATTGAAATGAATTCGATTTAGTACAAATGAAATATACGTACTTCCATCAACACTGGTACAGCTCATTTTCAAATATGTTTATTCAACTTATAAGCCCCTGCAGGTATACACCTCTCCTCCACTGTTCATAAGTCTATCCATAACTGTAGCTTCGACGACTATCAAGAAGCGGCTTAATCAAGATGTGTCGCGGAATTTATGGGTGTACTTTACGGAGATTACGATGCAGATATTTAATGAAGGCAATGAAAGTTCCGTTAAAGCCGTTTATTTCTCGCCAACAAAACAATGATCGATGATTCTCGTAAACTGAAAATTAAGGGTTACAATAGCACTAAATCAACAACTAAATCAACAAACAAAGCAAACAACTAAAGGATCAAAACATGACCCTTACATCTTGGGGGCGGAACCCCAAACATTGTAACAAATATAATGATAAAAACCAAGTGTTCCGCACACAAAGGCATAAACTGAATACAACAAAACATAACCTTGGAACACTGGCAAACTCTACTTGAACTTAACTGATTACTATAGGAAGCCACTATTGGGCCAAACATCATAAAACGGCTTAGAAGTACTTCATGATATGCAAATTCCAACATAAACATAAAGGCATACACTCAAGACAATAAAATGAAAACTACACTTAAAACGATTACTCCTCAGAGGACTAATTCCATAGGGAGCAGGCATAAAACAAAGAAAGTAACTCACATATCTGTCCCACACAGTAAGGCTAAGGTTAGGATGCAACTTGCTTGAGAAACTGGTTCTTTCTAGGACAACGATCAACGTGCAACTGAGCAGGCTAACAGAAACTAAACTTGATCTGACTAAAGGTCAACCAAAAAGGCATGGCCAGTAATTTGAGCCCCTAAGGGTCCAAAGGTTGTGTAGGCCAAAGAAGTAAAACCTAACCATATAAGGAAAAAACTAAGTGACTACCGTAACAATAACCCCTTACGAAGCCGAATAAGCTCAGGGGGCCGTTTCTCGAAAGCAGGCCCCGTAAACTTTTCGGGCCCGAAAACGGCCATTTGAAAAACTGCGATCTACTTATTCTAAAAAGCTGGTCCTTTACTATGATTTCAAGATACGAAAGGGAAAATTTGTTGCAAAATTTCATGCCGGGAAACGCCTTCGTTTTTAGGATACGAAGGAAATTATGGCGCCCGAAATACGCTCGTAAAGTTTCGGGTGTTTCGAGAAACGCTCGCCAGGGCGGGCTTATAAGCGGCAGTTTACGATATCCTTTCGATGCTCACAGGTCAACATTTTACCAACTGAAGATAAAGTCAGAGGTGTGATCGAGGATGGGGTTGTAATGTTGGAGACGAATCAACTCTTTCAGGCGCGGATCCAGGATTTTGAAATGGGGGGTGAATTTTTGTAATAATGAAATAGAACCAAAACCTGGTTGAGGTCTTTGAGGTCTATGCATCAGCATGATTGACAAATTGTCAGGGGGGGGAATGAAAATTCACCCATTTCACCTCCCCTGGACCCACGCCTGACTCTTTCGCATAGAAATGGCAAGGGTGTCTCCGGGTTGCAAAAGTAAACTAACAAACAAAGTTCTCAACATCAAATTATCGATCTTAGATTTTCTTTTTCGTCACCATCTACATTTTCTTCCATTATGAAGGACGAATTCATTTCCGTAGTAAGCAATTTCTTTTTGTTCGTTGCTTTGATCTCTGTCTCGTTTCGGATATCTTTTCAAGGGATTTTATGGGCTAAGTATACATTTCTAACTTATGGTGAGCATTTTTTCATGACGTTGTTTTTAATTTTTTCGCATTCTGCTTGCAAACAGTTTAATTTCAATCCCATGATCCTTCGCTGGTGGAAGAAGCAGGGCATCAAACGCTACGATTCATTAGAATGCCTTGAAATGACGGCAGCTGTCGGAGCAAACTTCGTGGTCACTAACTGTTCAGCTGTCAATCATCTATTTGACTGTCATCCAGCATGGTGTGCCTGCTGGCCTTGTTATCTACTGTTTGCAGTTCCCTATAAAATGTGGCGCAACGCTATTCAAGGAATTCGTGACATTTCTGTCACGATGGAGAATGACGCCATCTCCGGAAGCCTCGGCTCCTCAAACTACAACCTGGCTGATCTTCACCAGTCTCCCGTGTGTAGCAACCAGCCGATTTCAAGTGTGCAGGAAGTGGTACCTAATTCTATACCGCTGGCTCATGGGATGCCTTCCTATACATTCTTTCCTCCTCCATCCTTGCAGGGGACACTGGGCAATCCACGTTTTAAGGCAAACTAGATGGAGAACATTCCCATAATAAACGTTTTGAGGAAGGGGAGAGCCAAAGGGCTGTTGAGAGATTTATCTTTGTTGAACTGTTTATCCCTTCGTGTCTAACAGAAAACGTTATTTTAAGTTCCTATGAAATGAGAGAAAAAGGAGGTCGAAAATTTCATTTCATAGCCACTTAAAAAAAACTCCTCAAACCTTTGTCTTTCATCTCAAAATAACGGGTAGCAATAAAATGGCTCTTCCTTATCCTGTTGTTTACTTCTGTTGGATTTAGCATATGAAATTTATTCTACCTATTTCTGCTTCTTATGACTCTTCCCCAATGCAAGTTCGTATTCAACAATAAGTCGATGCGATAATTAAAAAAAGGTTTTCTTGGGTTGGAAGGAACGAGCCGTCATTTTTCTTAATCTGTGGGTTTGTAATGTCATCAGACTACAGTTAATGGCCCATAAAATATGGCTAATTGTAACTGAAAACGACATTTAACACAATGAATTGCTTTTCTTTTTCAAATTCCACTTTTGTGCTGTTCAAATAATTCAGTAAACACTTTAACATGATGTTTCCAAAAGTTGTGTAACTGACCTTATCATGCTTGGCTTTCAACTGCGTTTAAAGAGGGTCGTACAAGGATATTTTCGTGATGCGTGATTAGCTGATTTCATCCTCCGTGAAACGTGAATTTAATCAATTATTCTTCTGTTCTTCGTGATCCGTGACCTTAAGGTTTTGCGTGACCCGTGAAGAACTTGAATAACCGATATTCGTGATTTTACCGTTCTATTCTCCGTGATTTTAGACGATTTGGTGTTTCTTCGTGCAGTTACAACGCGAAGTGGACGGAATCGTCAGAGTCGTCCATCGAGAGTGATTTTAGGGATGTGATTTCCGATAGGCAGCTTTTACTTAGCCTTTCACGATTTTCTTCAAACGCTCATAGCGTAAGAAAAGGTTATTGAAAAAAGTACCTGACTTGTTTATTTTCGTGATTCGGGAAAATGAAATTTTGATATCCGTGATCCGTGATTCGCTGTTTCTTCTGTTCGTGAACCGTGCGAGAGACCCCCTGTACGACCCTCTTTAAAGCCTGTGACTCGGATAAGCCTAAAGTGAAAGCCCCTTTCTAATCGACGGTGCGCGAAAGGGGTTCAACAACTCCCAGTACACTCAACCAGGAAAGCTGCAACTGTACAAACCCCCTAATTGGCACGTAGGCAGTGTAGATGAAGTTACACTGGAAACAAAGAGAAGCGTCAAAAAAGCGATCGATTGGCCGGTTAGGATTTCAAGTTTGTGCCAAGCATCCAAGGCGAGGATGATAAACTTGGAAAAACTTGTCTCAGGTTTTTAAATTAGGATCATGACGTTTAAAACAGGTCAAAATGGGCGTTCCTAACGCGTCTCGAATCTGATTGATGACGAAGTTCATCAGTTATTCATGACCCAGCTTGCGGACTTTTCATGAATTTGTTGGCAAACAAGCTGACCGAGCAACGTTACTAGAATTGGGTTGAAATTCTGAAACAATGTTTTTTTCCCGGTGGTTGAATGCATAAGATACAACCTGCAGTGAAAGCCTTATGACTTGATTACTACCCATATCTTGACTGACTGCGCAGCGCTGATTAATAAATTGATGATTTAATGATTAATAATTTATGACTTTCGTCTGAAACTGATATTCCTTCACGTCGCCAACATCACTTAAAGCTCGTATGTCATTACCTCTGAATATTTTTAGTTCGATCTGTTGTAAGGATATGATTGTAATTAAAGTTTGTTTGTTTTGTCTGGTGAGATGTCTTGGAACGGGGTACATCGCATCATGAAACAAATCCGTTGCTTCAATCACAGCAATCAGTCATCAAGTCTTTTTTTTGGAGAACACAAGGCCGGGTTAGCATGAAGCTTTAAGACAACTGAGAAGCTAACTTGAAGTTTGATACGCATAACTGCAGCTGGATACTATATTTTCAGTTACACATGGTGTAAAAAGGCACCGTAACACACGGGTAACTTTCTTGCCAGAAATGATAAATCAAACAAGACCCAATCAATGTTGCAAAAATCGTTTTAGATTCAGTCAGCGTACCTAAGCAAAACAACGACAAAGTCAAATAAATTTACGCGTTATTCAAGATATATTCCAAGCCCGGCTCAATGAATTCGCATTTGGCCTGGTGATTCATGCAAGATTCAATGTATTCATTCAACGAATAACACTTCACTGAAAATGAATACAACACGCAGTCTTAGGGAAAGGTTCAAGTCACGCTATTCTGTCCAAATTTCGTCCGCTGATTAAACTTCGGTTTTCCTTATGGAGTATTTCTCGTAACAAGCCAGCAACACTTGTCGTATCTCGTCATCCTCAACAAATTGTAACGGCGAGTCGCCATCGTTGTTCTGTATGTGAATGTCACCTCCACACATGATCAAATACTTCACTATATCCAAATACCCCTTTGCCATGGCATAGTGCATAGCTGTCCATCCATCTTCATCTCTTTTTCCCACCTCAGCTCCCAGTTCAACGAGAATCTTGCAGCATTTCATGCTTCCCACAAAAGCCGCGGTACTCAGTACAGTATGACCGTATTCGTTAAAGCAATTCACGTCAATTTTGTTTTCGCTGTGCACAATCATTTCAAGCTCTTTCGAAGTATCTTGACCGGGAACTGTTTCTCGTATGATCAAATCTTCAGGGAAGCGTATGGATTTTGAGTTGCATTTCTCAAAAGTATTTTTGCCATTTAACTCGATTGACATGTCGCCCGTACCAGCTAGTGATGCTGTCAGTAGCTCAAAATGGTGAAATCAGTAGCCTCTGTCCATACTCATGATCAGTGGTGCAATTTAAAGGGTGAACGTTCCAATACAAACAACTGAACTGAGTCTTTCAAACCTCCTGACAATTAATGGTTCAAAACTAACCCGAAACTTCGTTCCTGACTTATAACAAATGCAACACCTGCAAACTGGTCTTAAGTCCTGCCAACTTAAACTTGCAGCCAGCGACGAACTCGCAGGCATGCATTAAAGGAGCGAGTATTTGTTTACGACGCTTTCAGAATCCACTATAATTAACCTTTCATTGTAATTGTTCAAACTTGAAGCGCTTCGGCTAATTGCATATCGTTCTCCTTTGTTCTTTGTTTACGCCGATGTGTCCTATATTAAAATTACATGATTAATTGTCAATTGGAGTGGAAATTTTGCCGCTCCGGTGTTTACTTCGGTCCAACTGTTTAGGCACACAAGGATTTGCCGTACCCAACCCAAATTTCCGTTGATAGAAGTTTTTGCTCGTCGATACCTTGTTCGATGGAGTAATCCTATTTGCTAAATTTGTGTCTTGTATATTTGATATTCTCACTAGGGCTAGTGCTGGATTAGTATCAACAATAAAGACGGCAAGTTCGAGAGGCAGTCGGCTGATAAGTGGCGAGTGCTACGTAATATCAGAGTCAATAGCAATCTACACACATTATTTTAGCATAACCCAGTAAAGAATAATTCATCAATGAAATTCGTCAGAACTCCGGGGTGTAGGTATGTGCAGCGTCAAAGGGTATGTTTTTTAGCCGTTTTGGTCTGAAATAGGGTATCGATTTTGACCATTTTGGTCTGAAATAGGGTATGGTTTGTGCACTCTACTTGAATTGGCGGCGCATTATGCAACCTGCTTTATAGCGTGGAATTTTAAGCTCGAAACTTTGTACAGTTTTGTACCCTACTTAATAAAAGCGTATAAACATTGCCTTTGTTGTAATATCAGTGACTGGATCACGAGCTCATGGGCCCCTGACTGTTTAAGTGGGAGACCCCTAACATTGAGGAGCGGCCATGTTGAGTTTTCTAGTTTTGCAGTCCAGTAGCGTTCCCGTACCGCTCAATTAGTCAGTTTATAACAACAGTGTTTTATCCGCCTTGTAAATGCGTGCATGCATTCTCCTTGTGTTTACAACAGCCTTTAACATTGGTCTGATCTAAGGAACTGATTATAAGGCGGGTCTGAAATCGGGTAGGGAATTGGAAAATCACATAATTTGGTCTGAAATAGGGTAAGGGTTTCAAGAAGCGTGCCGCACACCCCGCCCAATTATTCTGAAAGTACATCCCCCCAAAAAACCAGGTGGATAGAATTCGTCCAAGAAAAAAATCAAACAATTTATTATTCTAATCCATCAAAAGACACATTGCTTGTATTGTATTTTATTTTAATGTTTATCAGCCTTTCACTGGTGAACAATTTCTTTTTTAAGACTATGTAGCTACGTAGCTTGAAAATGCGATGCCGCTGAAACTACCACAGTCAAGGTCCTCCAATATTTGATCCTTGGGGGAATAATTTGTTCTACTGGAACATCTCTAGGACAGAATACATTCAATTAAAATTCAGATCGGAATAGTCAGGCTGGAAATGAGCTGGGAAATAAGGTCACCCTATGTGTTGAAAAATGCCGTCCCGAGATCTCAATTTATGGATTGCGCCCCGCAAAGTATTTCAGGCCCACGACATAAAACACTATTGTTAAATGTAATTCATTACGTCGTCGGAGACCCTACGCAGCCAGCCAGTATTCCTCGGGATAGGACGATGGTTTGATAAAAAAATATATATTGTCTACGTTTCCATACAACGTCAATAGATCGAAACCCTCCTGGAAGCTTGGTGAGCTTGCTACAGAAAGAGAAAATATCGCATTCACTCCTTTTGCGTACCGAGTTCATCAAAAACTCGAAATGTGTTCTATAAAAGTTTAGTGTGAAATCTTGCCAGCAGAAGACTTCTAATACATACCTTATTCCTTAAAAGTCATTTCCTGCGGTGGGAGGGGTGAGGGGGAGTGGATTTTCATCTCGTACGTGTCCCCATTCCCCGAAAGGGGCAGCTGGAACGAAACAAATTAAACATAGTCAACCTTTTAGGTTGACAGCTTTCCATTTCGTCGACATTACTTGGGCATCAAACTACCTGCTACTCATAAGCTATTTATATCAAAATTACACACAGACATTGCAAGTTCAAAGTTTCTGTTGTTTGAAAATTTTGAGAAAGCCAATGGTCAGTAAAAACCGAGAGTAAACTGTTTATATATTTCATAATGCTAATTTTTAAGGATGCAAGCGTAATGGAACGGTTCTCCGTGACTGCGTAAACCAGTGCCTCTGGTTGACAGCATAGCTAATAAATATTTCACTCCTCAGTTCGATGGTAAGTAAACCCAACGTCATTATTAGAGTTATGACACAAAGAAAGGAAGAAACATCAGCCGGCTAAAATTCCATTAATTAGAAAGTCGCAGCGAGGACGGCCGCCGTTCTTTTGTGCAGTTTTGCATCTAGTGTTAGAGTTACCCGGCGCGGTACGCTAGCTAGGACGTTGACGGTTGCTTCTCACATGTCTCAAGCTGTTAAGGTAATTAATGTGGTAAGACGTTACTCATAAAACCATATTTTTCACAAGCAAGCTGTCATACGTCGCAAAGTAGTCAACGATGGACTTTGAAAATTTCACTATACGCATGACTCTCCGGCTCTTCGTTTACCTCTACTGAATTATCACCTTTTACATGCCAAAGTCCTCTACAAAAGAATGTTGTCTTTAATTAAGCATGTGGCGAACTGAAAGCAGCGTGAAAGCAGCACTTTGTGAGAAATTCTTTGATTACTTGAAGCATAATTCAGTGTCGCGAATTGGTTTGCCAGTAACTGTGAAAATTAATTGTTTTTTGAAGGAAATTGGAGTCCACTGAGTTGTATAAGTTTACTCTTATACTCTATTTGCCTATGGTGTCAACTGAGCTTTGCAATTACTTTGGAGGACCGTCTCACATTTAACTTTTTTCAGCCAATTACAAATCAGACGTTCGCTATCGACCAATCAGCCGGTTGACTAGACTTATGTATTAGTAACGTTGCCAGCGTTAAGTGTTTTTTTCAGCGCGAGCACCTGTCAAAATCATCTTCTATGGCTCAATCGTGCTTTATGTGTAAATGCATGTTGCTTAATCCGTCGCATTACGTTGATGCGAACTATACTAATTCATGTACCTATGACCACTTTTCAGAGACTCAGGCCGCGTCCATCCTAAATTAGCAGAATGGCACTGTATTTCCTTGCATTACTGGTGTGCAGTGGATTTTACTTGAGGTAATATTTAACAGAAATGTCAATTTTAAATTTAATAACTTCATGAATCCAAAGTAAACAGAAGTTTCCCCTTCATTTTTCAAGAAAATTTGGCATCATTAGCGACCATAACGATGAAACAAAATTTAAACTCGACTGTTGGCCAATTCAACGTTACTTATGATTATGTTCATTCATTAGCGTACTTCTACTGTGTTATGCTTAAACGAAAAGGTAGATTTTTCTTCAGTATAGTGATTAAACTTTCATTGCATCCTGTCTAGTGTATACGTGAATTAAGCGTCTAGACTTACTAAGAGCAAAAAATATAGAGTGATTTTACTTAACCTGTGAAAGAGAAGTTAGTGTAATACTAACTACCAGCTGCACTTAGTCTATTTCCTTTGTATTCTTTTGTGTGTATTTCACTATTTAACAATTATTCCATGAGCGGGCGTTGGATATGAGATGGTAAATAGCCAACGAGGCCCGTACTATAACTATATGGCTATAACCAATCTCATATCCAACTAGAGCGAATGGAATAATTGTTTTTAATTATTAAATTCTCAACTTTCGGTTTTGCTAAATTTTGTTTAAGCGTAAGAAACGACCAGAAAATGATGTGTCTTTCGGTCGTCAAAACGACATGATGTCAAGATCACATGATACGTGCACCACCGTGCGAAATCAAAAGCGAAGCAAATTAAGATTATAGCTGAACTGAAATTACAGTAATCCAAACTTCACAGACTGTTTTGTACGGGTAAAAACCTTACGGCAGTGTTCTCAAGTGTTCAAAGCTCAAACTCATCGGGAAGAGTAATTGTTGTGGACATTTACACTGCAGTTGTAAAAATACTGGGGAAAGCTTCACTGATCGCCATGCCGTGAAACGGATGTTGAACCGGTTGAAAAATTATTTTCGACAAGAACTGCTTTCCCGGGCTCTTGATGTTGAAATTCTTCAGGGGATTTCGTTTTCCTTCCCCTGCACTGAAATGGCACTACCAGAAGAGGCGTTTCTTGTGAAATCACTGAGAACGAGTGACATCTTCTGTTGTTGTTCCATCGAAGGCCGCTCGTTGTATGAGGACTCAACTGCCTGGTCGGACTTATGTCTCCTTATGGACTTGATGTGCCTCGTCTCGCAATTATGGTTGGAGAGCACTGTAACAGATGCGGACTCTGAGGGAGTGGGGGAGTTGTGAGATGTGGCTCTATACCTGCTCGCTTTGACATCTCTTTCATCATGTTGTCGAGCGTAGTTGTGCCAAGAGGTGCGCTGCAAAACAAGATTTAGTCGACAGCGGGATTGAACTTCTTGCTTTGACCATCTCTTGATCTTTGAAACAGAACATCTGACGTTGGATTGAGATGGGCCAGGTAGTTCTTGAGCGTTTTTACTGGACATCTTTCAGATCCCAGGACGGAAAATATCTTCGCATCCGATTCATCTTCAGCATCTGCGAAGCTAGCCTGCGTGACAGACGCCTTTTACGGCTCTTGTTTCACACGCCGAGAAAGGAGCGTCTGCGATCCCGAGCTGGAGAATGATTTCCGTGACGTCAGACGTTTTAAACCAATCGTAAGTCGGCTCTCATTTTTGTGGAACCAACACGCGCGGGGTCGCGTAGGGATCTCGCGTACATCCGCGTACACAGAAAAAACAATCTATCAGGTAAAATGGGG
>OX419338.1:12748246-12815746 GCA_948470475.1 Galaxea fascicularis | reverse complement strand
GCTTCAGTCGAGTAGCTATAGGCTAACAGTGATTCCCAATTTCATTCTTATGAATGGCATCATTGCACGGTATGCCATACCTGTGCCGTTTCCAAGTCGCAAACCTACTAATTTGTAAACTTTTCTGAAATTGACTTCTTTTGCCGATTCAACCCTCAAATGAGCTAAAAAGCTAACACATTTCATTTCTTCCATTGCAGTTTTCTACACAGATGACGACATTCACTACGAATGGGATACGTTAACGGTGCTGAATAAAAACATCGCCCACTTTGAGCTTATCTCTTATGAGAAGTCGAAAACCATACAAGAGTTCACATCAGGTACTTTACTCTACTCAATAGGCCGGATTCTGAAAATGATGGCATTACCAGTTGTCTCGTATTCAGTTCTACAACCAGTTGTAAAATTGTTGAGACATTCGCCATCAAAAAACCTTTTTCTTTCTCTAAAACGCTGCTGCTAAGAAATCTGTGAGATACACACACAACCCCTCCCTCTCCCCGTTTCAAAGTTGTTCCTTAAACTTTCGAGTATGGTGTTGCACTGTTAACAACTTTGATAAGAGGGGGAGGGGGAGCGAAAGCGGAAGATCACGGAAAGATCATTAAAGGCTAAATGACGTACAGTGTCAAAAGTATTTTTGCAACTCGTTGTAGCAAGTCCCATTGTTAATGTCTCTCCTGTCTTGTTTCCTGTTTCAGGCAAATATGGACGACTTACTATAGCGTTTCAATTCAAACGCCGCGTAAACTTTTATCTTCTCAGTTGGTACTTACCAGCAACACTGATCGTCTTCCTGTCGTGGGTCGGTTTCTGGATCGATACTAACTCGACGCCTGCTCGGATATCTCTCGGAACAATCACTATTTTGGCAATGGGTAGTTTCCTCACCGGCGAGAAAGAGGGATTTCCGAGCGTCTCCTACATACACGCAATCGATATCTACCTGATCACGTGCTTTGTGTTTGTGTTCGGCTGCATGGTGGAGTATGCGATCGTTCATTACGCCAGAAAGATAGCAGAAGAAAGAGAACTTCGGGAAAAAAAGGACAAAGAGGTATATAAAATCATTAAGCTGTTGGTCACTGAATGAACCAAGTGCAAAGAAGAGAGGCATTCTTCAAAGGAATATGTTTGACTTCAAATTTCTCCTCCCGTTTATGCGATGCAATGAAAAAGTTTCCTACAGCTGGAATACTTTCTGAAAATTAAAATTTCCTTGAGTTTTCCATAGAAAAAGGCAGCCTTAACATTGTCAATTAACACTACCCGCAATTTTAACAAATTTAAATTGGATTCAAATACTGAGCTTTGGGGCTTACATTCAAATTTATAACATTGCTACATTCTAACGCGCGCTCTTATTGGCTAATATTTTATGAAAAAGAAATGGATGGTTCATAGAGATGGTTAAGGCTGACGTCAGTGTCAATGAAATTTCTTGCCAGCAAAACTTTTTTCACAGCTTTTTTAACTTAACGTTGGGCATTATAATGGCTGGTCAACCCAGCATCTGAGGTAGGGTGTTTCTATGACTTTGAAGACCTTAAAAACTTGTCTGAAATGGTTGCAGAACAAGAGATTATCAAGGTAAGAGAGTGAATCCGCCATATAGGTCCTCTAACTAAGGTAATCCCTCTTAATCTATTTTTAGACATTGTGCCCAGTTTTTTCGCGGATATTACTCGCGCGTTACGTGGATGTTTTCGGGGAGGATCTGATTATGTTTCGTTTTGTTTCGTTTCAAAGCAAAGGAAAACCTTTAACGCTGTTCGGATGTCTTTTTTGATATTTTGATTACGAGCAAAGGACCTTCGTCTCTCGGTATGTTACGAAACTTAATTAGGAGTTTAAATAAGAGTCTAATGTCGCCTGCACAAACAAAATAACAACTGAATGAACGGCAGAGAAATTAGTAGGCAAACGAGTGAAAAGCAAACAAACGCCCAAACATAAGCTAGCCGGAACCGAACAAACAGATTGTCGAAACTGCTGGAAGACCCTCTCCCCAAGTAGCAAAACCCGTTTAAGCAGCAACGGCAACAACGCCAAAGGGAACATCGACTAAAAGCACTAATATTCAAATTGCGAATTTAGCGAGAATTTACATCCCTTCACTTTGCCTACGCTGTCAGAAATATCTCACACAGAATATGTAAGACAGCCCCAAAATTCGAAAAAGAGATTATAAAACTGGCCGTCGCATAGTTCACGTTTTCTGGAATATGCAGAATAAGGCTATTTCACGTTGTTGTTTTGTGACCTTCTGTAGACAATGGCAATGAAATGAACAAAGAATTATAACGCAGGCTTACACAGCCATTGTACTCATTGACGTTGCCGTTAAAAGTTTGCTTAATTAAACTTCCTAAAACCGTATAAAGAGCACAGCCAAATGAGCACAAAACAAACGAAAGCCTGGCCGACCAAAAAGACGGCCGAGAGTTCAAAAAACATCTCTGTTCTGAAACGAAATCGAAACATATAAAATGACGTTCCCGCCATTTCTTCTCGCTTCGACCTGCTGTCCACGCATTGCGCGAGTAGCCTCGGAGGAGGAACTGGGTACAATGTCTAAAAATAACTTAAGAAGGATTACCTTAGTTAGAGGACCTGTATGGGGGATTCACTCTCTTACCTTGATAATCTCTTGTTGCAGAAGTATCGGAAGCGTCTAAAGATCAACAAAGCGAAAGTGCTACCAGTGAAAACAACCGCTTCGCAAATTTATCCGAGCGGGATTACGAAAAAATATTCGAAGATAAACAATCAAACAAGACCAAGAAAAACACTAACTGGTATGTTTCTACGATCAAGAGTGAGTTTTAAATTGTCGTGTAATTTCGACTCCATTTTCAGCAACTGCACGATTCAAAATGTGCAAGTCGTGGTCTCTTCGGCGAGCCCTTCAAAATGACTCGTAAGACCCAAGACGTTTTAAAGCATGCATCATTTTGAATGATGATTTTAAAGAAACTTTTTCCTTGACATCTTAACTAAATATTTTAAGCTGGAAGGCTTATGTGTGGTATTTTGATACACTTATTTTGTCACTCGCAGATGTAAGCGTGTAAAAGTAAATGTGTTTTTGAAAAACAAGTCATTCTATTTTTAGTATGCACCCGCGCGGTTAAGAGAATATGTAATTTGATCAGTACAGAAAAAGCGACTTTTCAGCGAGAAAAATGTCTCGCTATGTTATAAAAGCAATGGACAATGTCTAGCCGGTGCGTCCTTCCAATTCGGGATGCACTTGGATAGTTGGGAGAGCACTTAGGTAGCTAGAGATGCTCTCGGCTGCGCCTCGAGCATCTCTTACGCTACCTTCGTGCTCTCCCAACTATCCGCGTGCATCCCGAATTGGATGGACGCACGCTAGACATTGTCCATTCTTTTACTATCATGATCGGTCAACCGATCGGTCTTATGCCAAAAAACACTGAAATGGCAATTTTTATAATTATTTAATTTCAGTTGGTTTGGTCTTCTCGTCTGTTGCCTATTAAACATAATGTACTGAACCAAAATCTTCCGTTCATAGGTAAATGAACCTATTACTTGTGGTATTGATCATGACGATAAGAAGATGGCAAACGGAGTGATAAACGGAGGTTTCATTGAAGTACTGACTCCTGCACCAACTCACGAAATACTACAGTGGAGTCACACCGTGCCAACATGGCCAACCACCGAAGGAAACATGGCGGCGAAAACCAAGAAAAAGAAAACTAACTCTAAATCCTCCAAACCCTGTGTTAATAGAGGATTGCTGCTTCGTTGGGTAGTGAAGCTCGACAAGATTTGTCGTTTAGCTTTTCCACTGACTTTCTTAGTACTTGTGATCGCGTACTGTATCGTGTTTTTGGAACTTCAGTGACTGTGAAACTCGGCAAGACCGGGTTGTCTTTTCAGATTGTCGCAGGGGAAACAATTGTAAATCAATCCGACTAATTGATTGACCAGGGTAGGAACTAGCTATGCCGAGCATGAAGAAGCAAAGCTCTTCAGGTAGTAAATTTAAGGCCATCTTTATAGCATTAGCGGAAGCTTAATACCGGTACCTAGTAGATATATATTACTTAACAACCGAGAGTGAAGTCATTACAGGGAAAAGGTTCTGGGAACGAGGTTGTCTCGCGAGGCGATGAGGAAAATATCAAACTTGTTTGATATTTTTTGCCCGCGAGCCAAATTCCTCACTGTGTGCGGCAATCAGGAGAATCTGGCTGAGCCGGGTTAATCGATTATCCAATAAAATTGCATGGCTTAATCACGTGACGCAAGACCTTGGACTTCAAGATAGTAGCCGGTGGTGTAGTCAGTGAAGTGCTTCATAGATGTGTTCTGCTTCTTTATCAAAGGCGCAAACATGGCCAGAATTGTTTCGAAAGACTCTGTATCCAGACTGTGAATTTGAGGGAAAGCCTCGGGATCTTCTGCATTTAATTCCCGTACAAGACTAGGGTCAGCCCCTTGTAGCCTACGTTTTGTAATCTATTCGCCTTCTTATGTCTTTGGTCGGTCAGCTTTTCTTCTGCTACCATTTCCATTTCGGAGGCCAGCTTGAAGTCCAAGCTCTTACGTCACGGGAGTAAGCCATGCAATTTTATTGGATGATCGATTACTCTGGCTCAGATTCTCATGATCGATTGCCGCACACAGTGAGGAATTTGCTTCGCGGGGCAAAATATATCAAACAAGTTTGATATTTTCCTCACCCCCTCGCGAAGCAAATTTCTCGCCGAAAATTCGCCGCATACAATGAGAGGAAGACTGAGCTAACTGCCTCGCGAGGAATTTTGCTCAGCTCTTTCCTTCTTGTGTGCGGCTAGGCTCTTACCGAAAGTGTTCGTAAAAAAAAGCATTAAATGCTAAAAGCAGTGCTTGTTTTTTGCCAAAAAAGTGCTAAAATAATGCTAATTTTTTTTAAAAAGTGCTCATCGGTTACATAAAAATGCTCACTTTTTTTCCGATTCTTTTAAACATAGAATATTACATTTTTCAGATTTACAGTTACATTTTTCAACAACCAATTGTAACGATCAATGTTTTTTGCATCACAGTTGCCCCTAGTCTTATTTTTCCTTTGATTGATGGCAGAGTACGCTCTCGAACTATGTCTGCCTTGGCTGGCTAATTTCCATTATTACTCGATGACAACGTGGATGACGCCATCTTGGAACGAGTGTGATGGACTGGGTTTCTAAAAGGCAACCGCTGACCTATGAGGACAAAATGCGGCTTTGGACGACATAAATAAAGTGAGATTGTGCTTTTTAACACAAAATTATACAAATAATCAGTCGAAAATCCCAAAAAAAGCTAGCAGTGCTTTTTGGGATGAAATGTAAAAAAAAGTGCTCGTGAAGCAAAATAATGCCAAAAAAAGTGCTAGCACTATCGATAAGAGCCTATGTGCGGCGGGCAGTAGTACAGAATCATTTACAGGTCCGGAATGTCTTTATAAAGCTACTCCAGGTGCGATGCTTAACAGCTGATACCAAGTTTTACACTTTTCTAAGCATCACTGCAGTACGGTAGGTGGGAGTGATCTCAGTACGAAATAGATAACTGCATTTTGTGACGGCATTTTTTTCGAGAACATCAGTCATAGTGTATCGTTGGAGATCATATTGCACCGCCAAAGTACATTTATGACGCAAAATAGAGTGCAAGCTACACACATCTTTTTTCCCGAAAACCAGCTGCTGTCCACCACCATTAGATTCGGCACATGTGAGGTTCGATGTTTGAACCGGGCCTAAGAGTCGAGCGAAATCATGGGTCCGCATCGGAGCCGTCATAGTATTGAATTTGTGGTTTCACTTTGCGCCGTTTAGCACGCTTCGTACGAGCTAACTGTCATGAAAAATATCATTTGTCTGAAATTTCTGCCTTTAAAACTGAGAGGCCAATCTCACTGATGATTGACCCGGCTACCTGAACTATCCAATAGAAATTGATAAAGTTAATCAATAATTTATCATGTTTATCGGTTTTATTAAAAGTTCTAAAGTATAACGCTAATCAATACAACGTAGAGTCTGAAAATAAATCTAGCTTTACCCTTGTTTAGTTTTGGTAGGATAACGAAACTTGAAGCTTTTAAACGAATTTTTGCCAGAAATTGGGCATCCAAATAAAGTAGAATACATTTCACACACACTGTGAGGAAAATTTTCACCTAATTTCACAAAAATCTGATAAATCTAGGAATTAATTCGTTCGAATAAAAGGAATACATGCAAAATAAACCCCGGGATTTTAGCTCCGTTAAAGATTTGCACATTTTTTCTGACCTCATTGCAGTTCGGCTTTGTCAAGGCGGTGAGGACGACAATGTCAACAAGAACGCCAAAAAAAAAAATAGGTTTAATGAGCAAAAACAATCGATCTGCGCGTGCCTTTTACATCAGATTGTACATCTATTTCCTGCCTCCTCATCAAAACAACAACTTGAAATCAGACCAAATTTTCGGTTGCCTCGAGAAAGTGAGCACATGAAGGTAAACTTTTCTTTCTTTTAATTTCCTTACTTTGGCGCCGTTTTTAACTTCTTTTTGGATATTTCCAAGCTAAACAAATTGAGAGCCGTGAGTTATATTTCAGAATGACGTTTTCGTTGCCGCCGCCGCCGTCGTGGTCGTCGTCGTTGCTTTCAACCGCCTTTAACCGACCTATCAGACTGCATACATCGAAACCTTTTAGAGGCGACGCGACAAACGTGTCTAATTTATTCGCAGGAAAGGCGGTTTCCCGTTCAGCGAAGCGTGGAGTATTCATATTTTTGTTATAAATGCCAAGAAATAAACTGATTTAGTGCTGCAAACGTGCCTGGAAATCAAACCAAACTCAACGACTAAGATCGTTTTGAATTTTGACGTAGACGAAACATGCAATTCGACATTCAAGCTTTAGTTTTCGTAGCCAGGTACAACTTTTGTGGCGTTCATACGGTGACCTATCCGCGTCCACATATTCAGGTATATCAATCCGCAATTCAATGTATGATCTTTACATATTCATATTCATGTATTCATCACTCACAGGTTTATTACGAACCAAGCTCAATTGACCGGTAATGCAGAACCATGGGGTTCGAATCTAGCCGACAGGCCTCAATTTTTTGGTGTTCTTTTCGCAACGATCGTTGACAGCTTTATTTAACTAATGTGGATATTTATGTCGGACAAAACTGAGTTAGCGTACGAAATTTTGTTTTCAAAAAGCCATAATAAATAATATGGAAACACAAAGGAAACCGCATGTAACCCTTATGCCCTACTTTTGACTAAAAGCCTCTTATCATACGTTTCCAATGACGCTAGTGAAAGTCCCTGTCCAATTAATGCTGGTTAGTCTCAAGTTCACAGATACGGCATTCCCAATTTGATTTCTAAGGCAAAAAAATATAGCAATGTGAATAAACTGAAAAAAAAAAAAAACGATTTCAGATTATAAATGTTTTATCAAAGTAACTGTGAACATAAAATAGAAGAGCTCTTTTGTCCCGCGTCAATTCCTTGCTATAACCTTTGGTTAAATTTCATTTGTCGATTCAATTGGCCTGATATGCAGTTCACACCTGTACTGGATGTCGAAGAGATATAAGCTATGCAATCAAACATTCTTTGAATTAAACACGCATCTTAGTTTTCGGAAGTGAGAATGCGGCCAGGCTTTCTACTTGCAGTAGTTGTAATCAGCTCGAAGTAAAAACTGCACGTTCTGGAATATTTCGTTTGCAGCGCAGTTCTAATATCAAGAATTGGCGTTAACTCCCCATATATCGCGAGAGGCTTTATTTTTTAGTATTTTGGCGCTTGTGTAATCTTCAGAAACTGGTGGCGTGATCAGAACCACGGATAGGCGATGGAGTGGTGAGTGTGATATTTCTGTAAATTAGAGTAGCTGGGTATCATTTTCTGTCTCGAGCTTACCCTAACATGTTTCGAATGCAAAGTCATTTGTTTGGGCAACAGAAATTTCGTAACTGACTAATTAGGAATCAAACTTGGAATTGAATAGCCGAATATCATTGCCCGTCTACGGGCATTTCACAGATGACTTTTGGATTTTTCAGGCCACTGTATTTCTAAAAAACATGACCAGTAATAAATATATTAAAATTGAGAGGGATCCTGAAATGAGCAGGAAAGGCAGCAATTCGGTTTGCAACGGATTCCGGCCAGCTTTCCCCGCTCGTGATATCAGTTTGTAATCAAAGATGCAGAGAACTGAACGTCTGTTAATGAGCTAGGTCAAATAGCAAATAGCGTGTAAGAACTCTCGGACAGACTGAAATTATTAAGTGAAATTATAGTATTTTCCATTCATTCGACAGGTTAGAAAAACGTATATGAATCGCTTTTCCAGTAACTGATATAAACTAGGCAATCAAAAATCCATTGAATTTAGTTAAACATCTTGATCACACATGCAAACGTGTACGCAAATAAAGTCTGATCTCGGTTATGTTTGTTTTCAATTTACAAACACAGATCATGAAATGAACATTTACATTTCGAGGAGGAAAACTAATTACGTTTTTCTCCGTATTCCTATTTCAAATATCAAACTGTAATAATTGACATAAATATCTAAGCAAGGGGACAGGTTTTACTTTAATTTTTCTTCCTTATTTGACGTTACACTTCGAATTATATGTTGAGATCATACCAAACTAGACTGAACAGCTGAAACACACGGTCAAAGCTGGAAAGTGCTCATGCCAGTACAATGCATTAGGAATTTTCGGTCATGAATGTGTCTTTCTTTCTTTGAATTTTGGTTGAATGGCATGACTAAATTTGCTTTAATTTTGATCAGTTAACCGACAGTGGGTTTGCAAGTGACTTGATGCATTGCACGCTCACCAAAATTCTGTGCTGAGAAAAAAAAAGTTAGAAAACACATTTGGTTATTAATTAGAGTTTTCTCGTTTGACTTGATGAATGGAGCGGGTCAGTTTCTAAAAAAAATCAAGCGTTAGCCCTTCGTCAGAGCGAGAACTGATGAATCACAATGATTCGATCTTGTCATACGGCGGCCATATTGTCCCGGGAGTCCAAAAAAGCTTTGTCTTTACCACGCTAAGCCTCGGTGGGGGTGAGGGTTGGCGTGGTAACACAAAGCTTTTTTGGTCTCTCGGGACAATATGGCCGCCGTGTGACAAGGGCGAATGATGGCGGGTTCGAGGGTTGACGGTCCCGGGGTGACGACGACGGTGCCGGAGGGTGACGGTGACCATGGTGTTGATACCCGTGGAGGAAGGTGACAGTACGTGATGGTATCAGTGATGGTTACAGTGCGACTACTTCGACCAAGGCCACCCAGGAGGATTTTCTGCAAACTAGCTAATGAGAATCTTACTGAAATGGATTTTCTCAAAATTAATCATGAATGACAGGAGTCCATGGGCTCCTATGAACGACAAATTTACCCACTATCGAAGCCCAACAAAATTCAAATTGCGACTATTCTGTTGCTTCATCACTCGAACACTATTGGTCAATTTGTAAAAAAAAAAAAAAAAAATTCTTGACAGGCCTTGGTTGTAGTAGTTGCACTGTAATGAATCAGTGGGTGAAGCAATTGAAATAAAATGAGATGAAAAAAAAAATATATATCCCGGACTATAAAGATGATAAAAGAGTCGATGGTTTATTGAAGCAAACAAAACAAACGTCGAATAACCCATGAATTATCGAAAAATTCCGGTTATTCGATCTGCAATGACTCCCGCATTGAATGTTTGTCGCTCGTGTTTATTCAGTTGCATATAAAGGACCACCATTTAAATTTTGTTTGAGCAAACTGCAGCTTTTGTGATAACAATATATAAAAACCGAGCATGACTGCAGGAGTGCAGAGTCAAGATATAGATCCCCAAGTCCACTTTTAATGAGAAACTAAAGTTGATAGGATCGAAAGGCAGCTTGCCTACCACAACTCTGAGCGAATGCGTAGAACGGGAGCTGCGGGACTGCTAAACGTCGTGTATTAATCATTTTCAGTATCATTAACCCACAAAGATTCAGTCATGCTTTTTTCTGGTAACAAGTTGAACCCAAAAATAAGATATACATATGCATTAAAAAAAAATGTAGTGAGCTAAAAATGATTTTAAACTCAGCAATGACCACTATTTTCGTTCTCTTGATCAGAGATCTCGTCATTTCCGCCGACTACATGCAGAATAACTGATTTTGCGGAGACAAATATTTAATTTATACTGAAGAGAAAAGCCCTTACAACATTTATGCAAAAAGAAATTTGACGTTATTCTTGCTACTGTTTGGGATGTCACAACACAAAGGCCCTTTGACAACTCAATGTCAACAAAAAATCAATTTGTCTATCCTATTTACACTGTATCATATTTTTGCAAATGTATTCTATACAGAAAAAACGGTTTGACGAGCAGAAGGTAACATTTCGACCGCATCAGTTAAAACCTACACCTGTGTGTTTTTGACAAGGATATCACTTGCGATAGAAACTTAACAATAGCGCTGAAAAGGTATCTTAACAGAATCTTTAATAATTCCTAAATCAGCTTTAACTGTTGTGTTCAGTGCTAGTCGTTCTGCTCAAAATATGAATAGAAACCTCAAATGAAAACATCAAGTTGTAACAACTCCTTCAAACAACTCTCTTATATAGATTAATAGACTTATTTTATTTTCAGCAAACAGACAGACAGAAAAAAGGGATTTCCTATTTTGTAAGAAAGTTTTTGCAGATTTGCAATTTGGAAATTTGCCGAAGGACATATAGATAATTTGTACATGTCTTCGTCATATATTTGACGCAGACAGCTGTTTTGGAACCATAACCGTGTCATACGACAACGACAAAAGGAAACGATTTTCAATTATTTGATTTTAGATTGATGCGGACAGGGAGGCGAACATTTCTTTCACAAACTGGGATGCTAGTGGTGCACGCGACATACGCTAAGCCGCAAAAACGGGTGACATGTTGATTGGTCGACCTATAACTAATTCACCCGCTGGCGGTATAAAACTTATAAATATTCCTTCATAACATTTTAAAGTTCTCTTTAGACCTTCTCGTGATTGATTTAAAGTCACATGATTTAAAGTCACAAACTTTTTTTTGAAACCTAAACTGAATCTTCGAATTACCAGACCGTTTTCTTGCCGGAAAGCACTGAACAGAAGCAGATCAGAAATACCGAGTGGATTTTGTCATGCTAATCTCTTTGAGTGGCAACTAATGTGAGCAGGTGATGAGAACCCGAGTCTGAAGAGAGCACATATTTCCGTTTGGGCAATAATTTGGAACAGTTTAAGCCGGAGATACCCTAAAGGTGGATTTCCACTGTTGCGTAATTTTTACGTGCGTACGGACGTAAACTTTAATTGGCTTTACGTGCGTAAATAAAATAAAGACGATATATGAAAGCTCGCGCGTAAACGTAAAAGTTGAACAAGGTTTAACTTTTACGTTTACGCGCGAGCTTTCATATATCGTCTTTATTTTATTTACGCACGTAAAGCCAATTAAAGTTTACGTCCACCTTAAGTGAAATATAATAATCCGCCCAGCAGAGTCGACGTTGTTGAAGGTGGCGAAAGGCTGCTATAAATTCTTGCTCAGCAATTTAATCATTTTTCTTCATCTCTTATCACCGCAAAGATCATATGACGATGAACAATAACGCTACCAAATGCTGTATTGATGAGACAAGTAAGGGGAAGTGAAAACGATATTATTTTGTACCAACTTGCAACTTAATTACATCGGTAGTGAGAATATACATAAGAAATTGCTAATGATAATCATAACCATTGACCTCTGTGAGTCGCCTCAGACTATGGATTAAACTTTCTAAAGCTGCAACGCCTAAACATTAGAAGCAACCTAGCTAGTCTTAAATCACGATTGCACCATTACACTTTGAGTTTATAACTCATTGTGCAGCTTTCGTTACTTATATTGATGTCTACCAAATATTTGCAAGGATAGAAAATATGTATTGTCTCCCATTATATCATACAGAATTTTTCTCAATAACACTAAGAAAATATTGGTGCAAGGACCAAACTGACAACACGGACATCATAAAAAATTATGTTTAAAAAACGGAGAAGGAGGAGGAGGAGGAATTGGGTGTTTAATCTAACTGTGCCAGATGTGACCATCCCGACCAGTTTCTATTCTGCATGTTAAATAGCAATTATATCGTGCGACTGTGTTGCCTGGTTTTCCGACAATTTTTGAAGAAAAGCAAACAATACGCGAAATCATTTGATTATGGCTTACTCTTATTAAAAAAATTGTCTGGGAATAATGGAAATTCCGTTCATGGAATTATTGAATAAAAAAAAGTCGTTTATATCACCTGCAAATGGAAAGAAAGAGGAAGACAAGTTTAACAAGGAATATAATTATATTAATGGTCGACCAGTGTATAAAGCTTAAGGCTGCGAACGAAGACCTTGAAAGTTATATCACTTGACAGGTAATTTCTTGGGGATCTCTTTTCACTCTCGGTGGTGTGTTGGGAAACAATCGTGTTTTTGGATTTATTAAGTTTAGAACATTTATGTGACAAACGCCGGGACTGTGAAAATTGTTAGATAACGTTACCTCACGAAGTATCTTTATCACAGTGAGGTGGTTTACGCTATACAATGAATTTTTTTTAATAATATTTCTTTTTGGTCTTTTGTACGACGGCGGCAGACGATTTGTAAAACACTTCCAATTTTGATCTGAGATCTCTCAAGGTAGATTCTGGGATGGTAACAAGCCCTTTGACTAATTACTTTATTTCTTGTCTGAATAGTCGGTAACTAACAATGGTATCTGACTTGGTATCATGTGAAACGTGCCACTTTTTTATTATTTTTTAAATGAAAACTAGTGAGCAGCACATAGCAACTGATCCTGTTAACTTAACTGCGCTAAATCTTGAGCCCCAAAATTAAACTTTACACATTTTCTACGCAGGATTTACGTTATATCCTGCGCGTATTTCTTGTGGGTATTTTGCTGTTCACACCCTTACTGGAACGTGCTTTGGTACTATAAACTTCATGTATAAAACCAGTTTCCTTTAGACATCTTGTTAAAATCCCTGATGAAGTCTGTTTGATCAGACGAAACCGGTCGGATAATAAACAAAGTTAACAAGATCAGTTGCTGTGTGCTGCTCACTAGTTTTCATTTAAAAATTGCTAAAAAAAAAAAAAAATCCACTAGCGGCCAACAATTTCATGGAGCGCTGCCAAAATATGTATCCTCCAGCTTGACTTGAAAGTTTCCTGCAGTACGATGTTTCCTTGGCAACTCCTTTTCGTGTCCCTCCTCGCAAACGTACGTGGGCAATCTTTGAAAACACCGCTGTACGTGGGATCGATGGCTCCTCTCACGGGATCGCGCGCATGGTGGGGTGCTGGAATCACAGCTGCTATGCAAATGGCCTTTGAGTACATCAACAACAGATCTGACATTTTATCATTTTATGAGCTAAGATTATTAGCTCATGACACACAGGTAAGATTTCTACGTCCTTATCATTTGTTAGAATGCTGCAAATGGTTATGGGGTTCTGAAATACGGCTTAATGATCCAAAGAGAATTTAAGAAATGCGAGACGTTCAATTTGTGCCTGCCACATGCAAGTTAAATACACCGAAAGCAATCGTCATTCCTATTGTCTACCATCCCTTTTCACTTACGACCTTGCAAAACCAATCAAATATGACACAAAATTGAACAAAACTAATATGCACAGAAAGAGTTAAAACATGAGATAATTACTAACAACAGTGTAGTCCAGTCAAGACATATGAACATTAAATTCACCAGCTTATTTAAGCTAAGTTTGGTGGTATTTTTTTGCATAACAAAACATATGCACGCATGGCGTGTGAAGCTATTTTCCATTATGTGAGACTGAAGTTTTCGGGTCCCCCAATCTCAGACCCAGAGATCTCTTGCCCTTTGGTCAGTAGGTGTTACCAGGAGAGATACTGGAGCTTACCAACGTAATAGTGCGTGTCCTTTCAAGTTTTCGTGCTCGAGGTCTACAAAATTGAACAACATCCAAACGGAATCGCTGGGTACAAAAATGATGTTTGAGCAAGCTCCTGCCTCTGCACACATTACGTGCCTTTGCCTGACCGTGACTTAACTTACTAAATACATTTTGTTTAATCTATCTAGGGAGAGACTGGTCTTGGGAACAAAATCCTTTATGATTACATAGAAAGAGGATTACCGTCGTTGGTCTTGGGTCCCGGAAGATCAAACGTAGCCCTTTCAGTAGCGGACACTGCAAAATATTGGAAAATGATCCAGGTGTGTTTTCTTAATACAATACTTTGCATGATTAGCGCAAAACGATAGTGAAGTTAAGGATGCATCGAAGTTTACCGAGTGATAGCTAAGAGTTTACCTTCCTCTCTGATAAGATGTCTAGGGCAACGGTTAAAATTTTAATATGATTTACTGTACGCGACGTCTAAAACAAATTGAATTTGTCAATTTATCCGTAGAATTAAATGCATACATTATTTTAATGTATTATTATTTCAACTTGAAATTGTTGTTCAAGCAATAGTTCCTTGAGGGATATTTTGGCGGTTCAGTTAGCTACTGTCGCCAATTTATATATTAATGCAATTTTTTAACTGAATTTCGTAATATACAGATATCAGCGTCGGCGGAGAGTGGGGACCTTTCTGACTCAAAAGTGTGTCCGTACTTTTTTCGTACCATCTCTTCGATATCAGCCTCAAAATCTGCTTTTGTGGCCCTCGCCAAAGCATTCCACTGGACTCGAATCTCAATATTGTTTTACAGTAGAGACATGTACATAAAGGTAATTCTGACTGAGATTATTAAACATGATTTATTTAACCGCTATGAAATGTGAAAACAAAAATAATAAATATGAAAAGTCGTTTTTCCTTTAGGTTTCATTATACTCCATTTTATTAGTTTAGAGGTGACACGTTTATCATGAGTCCTTGGGTTTATTAAGTCTTAAGAAAACCACGAGGAGCGTTGCGATGGAATGGTTTTTTATTTGAAAGCGTGAACAGCCGAGTTACGTGATGGTTCGTAACATATTTGTAGTATATAGTAAAGTGCCTTGCAGTTCTCGTACCGACCCACAATCAGCTTATCGGCGTTTATCTCTCATTAAACAGCAATTATCTTCAAGGGCCTTTTGAATCCTAGCCGAGTTCAAGTTCAGGCCGTTACGATCTTTATACACCAAGTCAGATCATGACTTATAAAGTATTTTCGTGTTGAAAGTATAAATTATAAGCTTTCATAGATTTCGTAGCGGGTCTTACAATAAACGTTTTATTAATTTACTTTACTTTAGGCTGCTATTGACTTAAAGAAAGAATGTGAAAGAAACAACATAACTGTACTGTCATACGGCAGCTATATAGGAAGGAACGATGCTGACAACCAACTGGAACACATTAAGGTACTACACCTTATTACCACGTTACTCCCCCAGCGTTTGCATGCGAAGCATTGTATGCAACTAGTCAGAGTTAAAGCATGGTTCATGAAAAGCCTTCGAAATTCTATGTGCGGCTCTACTATCTACGTTTATGTTTAATCGGCGCGAAAGAATTCGTATCGTAGTTCGTAATTGATTTGCAATTTTAGTTTGTTGCTAACTGCAAAAATATGCATTTGAACATTTTTACTTAGAATATGAGGCGTAATATTTATTTAGAAATTATCGTCGTTTAGTATTGTAGGCTTCTCGTCCGTTTGACGCTACAATAAAGTCGAGGTCACGCTAAAAATAGTAATCAACTAGCCTGTTCCAGCAATGTGAAGACGTGTTCAAAATACGGTCAAAGTCCATCCTCGGAGACCTAGGGGCGGTTAGTTGGGGCGAGAGGAAATAAATCGGGCAAAGAAATGAAGCGTCGCAGGTTTACAAGTAAGGCAGAAGTCTAGAAACAACCCTAACCAGCTCTGCCCTGATTCGAGTGATCATGACACTAAAAAGGAATGAAGCTAGAAAACTTTATGGGAGATTTGGTTTGTTATTACATAAACAAATTTAAACACTTGTTCCTGGCTTTTTTGTATATATCTCAAGAGAACACAAGTGTAGCTGATATTGTTATAAAACACTGTTCACTTCACTTCGGCTGGGAGGGTTCACTTGGTTATTTGGTGCAAGTAAACTATCAAAATTTTGTTCATTTTCTCAGAATATCAACGCACGGATTATATTTGCGTTTCTGCAGAAGACAACGAGTGTGATGTGTTCGGTAAGGCAATTATTTTTATTCTTTAACTAAAACGTTTTACTGTAGCATACACATAACTGGCCATACATGCACACATGCACATGCACATTGCAGTTGCAGTTTGGCATAAGATTACATATGATAGAGTATAGTATAGTATGTTATTTTTTCTGAAAGCATCTCAGCGGTCCGGAATCCTAAATCCTTGCACCCCTGATTAGCTGATGGCGCGCAGCAGAGGTCCGGATTTTCACATCCGGACCACGGATACGGACCACTTCCGACTTTGAAGCAAACTTGGAAGCGAGCGAGAATTTTCATCAAAATGAAAGCGCATAAATGGCGTAAATGACTGGTCGTATATCAGTTAACCGTGAATGGTTCACTTGTTAAGTGGACGAAGAAACAAGCAGTGGGATAAAATCGTTGCAATTTCTGAAAAAGGCGAGTACACACCAGAATTTAATTTCATAGTTGAAGCTTAGTTACCACTATATATTATTGCACATTTGGCGCTGTGAACTCCATTTTATCTTTTATAATTGAGGTCTGATTTAATCGAACAAGAAAGCATACACTTGTATTTTGTTGTACATTCCATCTCTGTGCTGTTGTACAAATTTTGCGCTTGTTGTTCCAAACAAACAAACATATACATTGCCGGACAATCACTTCGAATAATCTTTCAAACGTTTAACTTGGCACAGTTTTAATCAATACCATGATTAAAGCAATAGCACTCTCTGTTACACTATGCCAAAATTGAAATGAAAATTTTAAATGTTTCACCGACTACAGAAAGGGCTGAATTGCTTGCTGGCGATAAACTGTGAATTACTGGTCAGGGTGGAAGCACCGGTGTCTTTATATTTCCAAAATATGAGAATGCAGGCGAGATCATTGCGCTCTAATTCGTGTTCTCGACTGTATAGGCTATATATATATCCGCATATATGTCAGAGCCAATCTAAATGGCTTGCTTCGTAGATTTACAAGCACAAGCTGTATGGAAAAAAGTACGGTTGGGTAGTTCATACTCCTGACTCAAAAGGATGGTGGAAACGAACTTACTCCCAGCTAGATTGCTCCGCAGATCAGGTTAATGAAGCAGCGGAATACGCCATTGCTATCGACCATCTTTATTTAAGCAAGACAAACGTGTCTACTGTATCTGGGTTGGTAAGTAAATTTAAAGAATAGAATTGGTTTATTTTCAGGAAAAGTGTACGCAATTTGAACTAGAGGAAGTTGAAAAGATTATTTTCAGAAAATTTAACTCCTGCTTTGTTCGTTTTCCCGATGAATAAACGAACGAACGAATGGATGAATGAATGAATGAATGAGTGAATGAGTGAATGAATGAATGAATGAATGAATGAATGAATGAATGAATGAATGAATGAATGAACAACGACACAATAAAGCTGTAATGACTAATTGTTGAGATCTGCCCCTCTTTCAACCACAAAACATCAAATGCTGCATTTTCGTTTAATTACAAATAGAGTCCACCGCAATTTCAGTCTGAATATGAAGCATACGTTAGAAAGAAAAACCTGACAGCTTCCCTCTATGGGTCATTTGGCTTCGACGCCGCATGGCTTACGGCGATAGCACTTAATCTCTCAACTTATGGTGGCACGGCGAACAGCAACCTGCTGGATATAAAAGAAGATAATACAACCGAAGAGATTAAAAGTAGTCTCCTAAAAACGAGATTTTTGGGAGTAACGGTTAGTAAATTCTTAAAGAAGGACGTATCGTTCCATACTATGATATGGCATACCATGCCAGTCAATACAAGACTGTACAGATAAAACCATAACATAGCGGAGTAGTCTCAACTATTATTACATCTCTCAGTTAGTACGCGCACTGTGAGTGGTCAATTTTACTTTGCGCGCGCCTGATTAATAAATATCTTACTAACCTCGTTTCCTTGGTCCGTTCTGTCAGTTACGGATCTTCGTTTTAAATTTCCCCATTGGTTTACTGGTGATAATAAGTGAACGGGAAAAAACTCGGTCCGTAACTAACTGTACGGACTTCGAACTCGGTTAGTAATCTGTGGTATACCACGAGAAAGCCTTGCATAACTTTCAGTTACACCATGTCATTGAAAATACGTGGCATTACATAATCGATGCGGTGCACGATGGGGAGGTTAGTTGGAATATAATACCGACGAATAAACGACGGTTTTCTCGCATTCTGATCGGCTGTATTTTCAAATTGATCACATGACCCGCTTATGTTGCTTTTTAAAGCAATCATTACCATCTAAACATAATACCCGACACACACAAAAAGGAATCTCATAATAATTCTTTTGCTTTAAGGGTGAAGTGCAACTGGAAAACAACGGAGACAGGACCGGAAATTTCGAGGTTTTTCAACTGAGAGGTAACCATGACAAAGTTATAAATATTATTACATTTGGTTACGCCTATTTGTTGCCATATGACATGCAATGGCATAGATTTTAAACATAAGGGCCATTATGATTCAAACTGAAAAAACCCTGAAGATCTGACAATGAGACCGCGCTCCTGGGCGAATGCTCCACATTTGAGTGAACCTAGAGTTTAATCGGTTCATTGGAAGCTAGTTCAAAGGAACATAAAATACCTGTACACATAATTCTGGTTACGTAATGGAATGGAGCAAGATGCCTTTGAACAGAAAATAGAGTAAAGCATATAGAAGCCATTGAACGGAGTTGTTTTCATTATTTCGCCACATTTGTTTTCAGGAAATGACTTTGGTCTCATCGCTTTTCATGATGCTACAAAGCCGGACAATCTTACTTATCACAATCAAACGAATTTCAACTGGAGAGGTAAATATTAATTTTAACAAACAGATTCTATTTGGTGCTGCGCGTGTATGCTGACAACGCATTGATAACGTCAAAACGTGGTAAGTGAAAAGTACGCTAGGATCCGCAGAACATTATCGTGACTAATGATTATTAATACGTTTTGACGTCATCCTTTAGTTATCAGAGAACACAAGCACTAACAAATGGAATGTATATGTTTTATATACTGTTTTTTCACTTTTTTAATCATGACTTTTTTCATGCGACTAGACCAAATAAAACGCGAAGTTTACACTATCCATTGTGTAATATTAGGGAGCTTAAAAAAGATGGCAACGAAACAAGAGGCTTAACAACCGCGCTGCACGAGCGGTTTACATTTTGGCACTTTCTCTTTGCCTTCCTCTGCAAAACAACAATGTGAAATGACCAAATTTGGGCTTTCTACACTTAACAGCTCGCCAGCATTTTTCAAAGCAAATTGGAAAAATCGCGAAGGAGTTACTAAAACGAAAAGTTGTTTTTTGAAATGACGTTTTTGTTGCCGTCGCCGTTGTCGTTTCTTTTAGGGAGCTTTAGCAGCGGGAACGGCGACGGTAGCGCAAACGTCATTTCAAAATATTAGTTCAAAATATTACTTTCGCGATTATTCCACTTTGTTTAACATGGAAAATGCTGAGAAACTGTCCTGGGTCTAGCTAAATTTCTATGAACGGCGTTAAAGTAAGAGAAAACATAGAAACAAACAGTTATCGTCATGGGTTTACGTTCTCGAGAAAATTTAAAATTTAAGCCCCGTTCAGACTAGGTGCCTGTGCCCGGTTTTCGGGAACGGGCACTAGTCTGAACATAGCTTTTAGTTGGTGCCCGCGCAAAAATCTGAGCACTGTGCCCGGGCACGGGCACTACCTCCAAGGGTAGTACTCGGGCACCGTCCCCAGGTATGGGAACTTGTCTGAACACGCTTTCATGTGTTCCCGTCTTTTTTCCCGTGTTTCCCTACGATGCAGTCACCAAAATGGCGGGAATATTGCGGAGTACTCAAAAAGATAAACTGGGTACCAAGCCTTCTGCACGAGCGTGAACATCCTCGGTCGAGGGCACTGAGGTGTCTGGACAGCGTCCTTTTTAGTGCCTGGGAACGGTGCCGCGGAACGGGCACTTAGTCTGAACGGGGCCTTAATCTTTTCACTTTGTTGTTTTGTGGAGGACATGTACAGCAAAGCAATGTACAAAACTGTAAAACGCGCGTGCAGAGTGATTGTTTTTGCTCATTAAGCCCATTGTTTTGTGGCCTTCTCGTTGCCGTTGCCGTACTCTTTGCAAAAACTCCCTGTTGTTGTGCAGTGACCTGGATTTGATTGACTGTTATCAAACGCACCACGCACAGACAAACCAGTGCGATTATAATCACACGGGAAGTAAATAAACAGTACACTCTTTTATTGTTATAAGTTTTTGTTTTTCCAGCCAAGGCTGAATATTCTTATTTCCAGTTCTGTTGATTTTAGGCTGAAAACATTGTTGATTATATTCTTAGATTTCAGCGTATGACATTTCCGTTTTAAAATGTATTGGGGGTATCATTTACAATAGTTTGGCGCCCAAGGACCCGTTTCTCGACTCCCGAAATGTTTCGGGTCTTTTTCGGGTACTATAATTTCCTACCTATTTCGAAGACGAGGATGTTTTCAGGCACGAAATTTCACAGCAAATCTGTCCTTTCGTTACTTGAAATCATAGCAAAAGCGGGCCAGAATAAGCGGATCGCCATTTTTGATATGGTGTTTCGGGCCCGAAAAGTTTACGGGACGTTCGAGAAACGGGCTTCAGATCTGCATCGTGTTACATTGTGCACGTGCTCTGTCGCTAATTGGCTAGTTTTGCCGTTTAGAAAAAGCAATGATTTTTGCACCACACAAAATATATATTCTTTTCCTAATAATACACTTGAAAAAATTTCTCAGTTCTGATTGGCTGAAACGGAGTGCATTTTTCGTTAACACAGTGCAGAAACGTTAATTAAACACAGTGCAAATTTACAACGAAGATTTCCGAAGTTAAAACGAAGAGACTGCCGGAGGCCATCCAACGCATTTCGAAGACCCGTGAAGATTGTGCGACACCCTCCGAAGATTGTACGAAACCTTCCGAAGATCGCCCGAATACTTCCGAAGATTTCCGAAGATAGACCGAATGCTTCCGATGATTTCCCGCACAGTTCCGAACATTTCCGAAGATGAACCGAAGATTTCCGAAGATTCCCGAAGATAAACCGAACCCTTCCGAAGATTTCCGAAGACTACCCGAACACTTCCGGTGATTTCCGAAGACTACCCGAACACTTCCGGTGATCTCCGGATATTTTCGAAGCTCCTCCAAGTTTCGGAAGATCAAGGGCAATGCCTTCTGCGTACCTCAGTAGTCAATGTATGGGCTGAAGCTTTATAAGTGGTCTATTTTTTCAAGTGTATTATTAATAAGTAATCACATGTTTTTTCTCGTGCAATTTGGAATAAATAAGCACTTGTAAATTTTTTCAAAGACCACAAATTGCACTCGCCCTACGGGCTCGTGCAATTTTGTTGGTCTTTGAAAAAATTTACTCGTGCTTATTTATTCCAAATTGCACTCGGAATCATGTGATTACCTATACAAATGTCAGCCTCGGGTTTATTCTTAAAATTCAGCAAATTTCAGCCTCGATATTCTTATAAAAAGAAAAGAGTGTATGTATTCATTAAGACGGCATATAGATGAAATTTGAAAGTCTTCTTTCAGCAAAACCACGTAAACTTTAAGGGGGGAGATTCTTAACTACAAACCTGTTGCTATGTAAAACTTTTACCCGTCATATCTTTGATGTCCGAATATCAAAGAACAATCCCTTTGGACACAGATGTTCTATAGAAGGTTCCCTGTACTTTTTCGAACGACAGCCATATTTGGCAAGTCACGTGACCTTGGCAGAAAAAGCGCTAAAACTCAAGTTATTGACTTTTTACAATAATGAATACAATACCAATGTTCGGAGAGTATTGTTTTGAACGTCTTGACGAAAGGATTTGTTGAAATTGTGCTTATGACGAAAATTACCCTGCTTTGAAGGGAGTTTTTAACACACTTTGTTTGATTGCGTTTGTGTTGAGAGATAAAACGGAAAACCGATACGTGGGATTATAGAGAATGTTTTGATCTTTCGTCTTCGCCCAAAAAATATCACCGAAGAAGTTGTTCCATCGAGTTTTAGGCTTTTTTCGTTCTTTTTGACCGTTTAAGACTGGTAACTGTCAGCGCATGCGTCGTAAGTTAATTTTCCGCCATCTTTTTTTGCGTTCCGCTGGACAAGAGCAACGACGGCTACGGGGACGAGATTGCGATGAAATGTTCGGACAGAGTTTGGACATTGTTTTCATGGAAAACTCACACTAAAAGGAGCTGTATATGCAGATGATTAACACGCAAACCCAGTTGGACCCCAACCCTCTTTTTGACCGATGGGCGAACGCGACAATCTTACCCGACTTCACATCATGTATAGTACCCGACGCGTTGTTTGCGTGTTACCCTCGTGTAAGATAAAAACCATCGTACATAATTTCTAGGGATTTTTTGTCACCCCGCCTAGCAATTTCTCTCTTAATTTCGTCACAAGACCATTGTGCGAGATCCTTTGGGGTGAACCCACTTCACGACACGAATCCACTGGCTCTTAGAGAGATGTCTAACACCAAGAGTTCCAAGTACATGTTCGTAGTCTTTAAAATATTCACCGTTTAGCAAGAATGATAGCAGAAGGTAATTTGGCAGCCAGGCTTTTGGTCGAAACCTTGACTCAATGGTGCAGCAGTCCGTCTTATGTTTACTTTTTTCGAAGCATTTCATGCACGTTAGTTCAAGTTCCACGATTCCTGGTTTTACTTGCGTTTTTGTCGTCATGCGAAGTTGCCCGCTTACATTACACTTTTCGCAAATTTGTGACTCAAATGCCGCCACCAAAAAATCGATATCGCTAACAACAAGTTCTGAGTCTACAACCATCATCGTGTGAGACGTTTCCTTCCTCAAATCATGGCTGTATCTAGTCAATATTTGTTGCACCTGGTTTTTGAACTTCTCATCGATCGGTCATAGTTTCATCGCGGTCACTCAAATTGATGCTGACAGGTAGGTTGGCCAGTTGCTGATTGATATCCGCGGTGAAAGCCACAATTTCGTCCGCTGTTCCGATGTCCACACAGCTCTCTGTTTCGGTTTGCGTTCCGTGTAATTTTTTTCCCCGCTGTTTCGGTCTGCGTAGCAGTGCCGGGAGTGGAAAGCGTTGACAACAAATTTTCCTGATTAGCCCACCGTTTCTTCAGTGCTGAAGAAGCCAATACTGCCTTTTTCTGGTGCCTGGGCATACTTTTAGCCCGCTTAGCCCATAGCTTAGCCCAGAAACCTCAAGAAAACGAAACGTTATTGCAACAGACAAAGTTTTTTACAATTTTATTTTGTTTTCAAGATTTATATTTCCCGCCATTTTGGCGGCAGTACGACCGGCGACCCGCATTGTGCGGATTACCGCTGGAGTCGGCAATGTAAGCGTCCTTAGCAACAGGTTTGTAGTTAAGAGTCTCCCCCCTTAAGTCTTAGCAATTTATTAGCAGGAAAGCAAGCAAGTACGTGTATAGCGTTTTAAATATGCCCATTTTTAAATCACTCGTTATTCATGAAATCTGATTGGCTCTCAACAGCGCAATTTATTCTCAGATTGCACTATTTTTTGCTCTAAATCACATCCTTTTTTCCATCAAAATTCAAAACTGGTTTTCCTGAAGTGAACATTAAACAAATATTAATATTGACAAAAACTGTGTGATTTCAAAATGGGTATAATAAAGTGATAATTGAAATTTGTGTCGTGCAATTTTGCTCAAATCGAACTCGTGCTGCCCGCTTGTTCGATTTTGAAATCACGCGTATGAGTAATCAGACCAAATTACACCCCACTCAGTTCAATTACCATTATTAATCAAACCCATATATAAAGATATCATTTATCGATAAAAGGAATCAGTTCGTACCATCTTGTGTCTCATCTGCAGAGTGTAGGCAAAGTGCACACGAAAAACGATAACGACTGTACGGTGGTCACGAGTTACATTATCAACTCCGTTGAGAAAACCAAATTTTTCTTAACAGGAAAAGGCATGTTATTCTTGTTTACGTTGTTTAGACACACAGAGAGACGTTCCGGCTTTCCAAAAATACTCACGCAGTCAAGGAAAGTATTATAGAAATGGCCCTGAAAATTAAAAACAAAAAAAGAGAAAAATGCGTTTAGCGGAAATTGTTTAGGTTGAAGAAAATATCCGATAGCCTTATAACTTGTAATCTGTTTCAATGACGCAGATGGAAGACCCCCTAAAGATCACACCAAGTATGAAGACAAGTTGATCGAACTTTCACAAGAACATTTCATTGTGATGTGTGTCTTTTCCAGTTTGGGAATTCTTCTTTGTATTGGATTTCTGTACTTCAACGTTGCCAAGAGAAAAAAGAGGTAATCAAAGTTGTTTCTTGTTACCTAACCCTGCTTAACTAAACAAAACAAATTGTTCAATTTAAAGTTTAGTCAGTTACCTTAGAATTCACATGTCATTATTATTTGAACACAGAGGTATAATCTGCCGTGTGTATAGAATTTGGAAACATCAAGCTGATCATTTTTAAGCAGGATGTCTATGGCCTAATTTGATTATTTATAGTAAGAAAGTAAAAGTAAAGTTTATTAATTCCTATAGCGCATTACCATGACGCAATGATCTTAATTAATGCGCTTAGTAGTGTGCAGAACGAAGTAAGCCAGAGGTAATAAAAGACCGTCAAGATGGCGGCTTTCTAGAAATAATGCCATCATTCCCACGTTATCGGTCGGGTAGTGCTTTATGCCCCCCAGTGATCAGGCCTAAGAATAAGACCAAAGAACTTACGAAAATTGACGGGTGGACGAGCGGATTTTCAGTCACACGCACAATCCCAGTAATTTGGTTTCATCAACGGAGTTGAAAATGTAAATTGACCGTTATAGACTCGATTCGCGCCAATGGAGGGCTAACGCTCGAAAGGTCAGCTTCTCAGCGGAATCCCTATACGGTGACCAATTTACCTTATGAACTCTTTCAGATAAAACCAAAGTTTTGTGTACTACTCGGCACCGACGCAGTACCACAGTTTCTTTAGAAACTAGTAGTATTGATATAAACAGGAGAACAGCGGTATGCTGGTTTGGAATAACATCGATATTAGCATAAGCACAAGAGGAACACAAGGTTTTGATATTTTTATGCTTATGTTTATGTTACCAGCGCGCGAAAATTTTTAACTTTGATATGTTCAGTTATGCTTACCTGACTATCAAGAACAGGCCGAATGGGCCATAATATGAATTGTGAAACTGAATCTTCGCTCTCTCTTAGATGCATCAAGATGTCAAGTCCAAACATCAACAGTGCCATGATCATTGGGTGTGTTTTAGCTTATGTGTCGGTCATTCTTTTTGGCATCGATGGACAGCACCTGACTGATAATATATGCAAGGTAATACAAACCTCAAAAAAGACCCCAATTCAAGGAATTCAGGGCGAGAATTTGAGCAAAAGATTATCAACAATATGATTTTAATGTTTTCCAGGGAAGGAAGCTATTTCCACACCGATTTTCCCACTGGGCGGATGTTTTTGTCTCAATACATGTACCAAGTTATAGACCAACAATATCCCTTTTTATATCGTGACTGAGATTTCGTTTTGAAAAGAAAATTAAAAATGACCGGAAAGACTCGTATCATACATTTATGAGGTAAATATAAATAAATATTTCTTAATTATCCGTTTGTTAATTCGTTCTTTCACTATTTTGAGGCAAGAGTGGCAATTTTGGACGTCGGCTTTACAATTGCGTTTGGATCCATGTTTTCGAAGACCTGGCGTGTCCACAGAATAACTAGAAAGCTCAGAGTGAAGAGCCGGGTAACATATTCCGTTCACTTGCTATTTCGTCTCTAGATAGATAAGCTGTCTATTATGATACCAGTTCCAGAAGCCCCGTCTCTCCACCCCCTAAACCGTTTTGTCCCACGTATATTCAATTCTGGCGGTGCAAAAAATAGTTAATTATGCTCCATCCCATTCTACTTAAAAATTAGATCATGAGCTCGAGATTTCTATCGCGCATAGAAATCGAGAGCGAATAATCTAATTGTTTTAGCTTATAAATCTACTAGTTGTTCAGAACTAAACAGTTAAATTATCTAAATTCTCCCGCAGACACTTTGGAAACGCGAAGAAGCGGCCGCCATTTTGTTGTCAAACGCTACTCACAGAATAGAAAGCGAGTAGCACAGCCAATCAGAGTATGCCTGCCCATATGTAGCAATATTTAATCCTTGTTGATTTATATTTGATTTGATCTTATTTTCTTTTAAATTTAAACTTCATGTCCAAAATGTATTTAAATTTAAACTGAAATTCAATTTAAATTAAAACAAATTCAAATTTAAATTTAAACAATTTTTTTTATTTTATCTTGTTTTCCATTTAAATTTAAACATTTAAAATTATTTTAAACCTTACTGCAATATTTTTAAAATTGCTTAAGTTTGATTTAATCCTTTTTATTCATTTAAATTTAAACTTCCCAAATTTTATTTAAACTTACGAATTTGTATTTGATTTAAACTTCGAAATTCTATTTAATCTTCCTGGGACGAGCTCGGCCAGGGTCACGCGTGTAGCCATTAGTTTTTCGATGTCTCGTCAGTAAATATAGACGACGAAGGCACCGGTAGAGTGTCCAAATTACTAAGCGAAGCATCCAGGCTTTTCCCTTCGTCCTACAGCCCTGCTGTGAATGCCAGTCGTTCAGCAGCGACGATCAATGAAACTCTCGGGTTCGCTTAGAGACTGCTTCGGGAAAGTACATGCACCGGCCTCCGTGGGCGACTGAACTGACAATAACATTTGCGACTGAGAGCGACATGTAAAAAGTGTTAACAGGCCTCCTAAATAGTATTGTGCGTGACGCGAAAGAAAACTGCAATAAAAAAAGTTTTCTTTCGCGTCACGCACGTCGGACTATAAAGCGAAGTAGGGACTACTCGTAGTCTACTATTTAGGAGCCCCCATTATCTCATATCGCAAGGGAAAATCCCAAAAAGGCATCCTACTTAAAGCAAACCGGTGCATCTGCAAACTGCAGATGTTTTGAGCAGGCCTGTTAACCCTTTTTACATGTCGCTCTCAGTCGCAAATGTTATTGTCAGTTCAGTCGCCCACGGAGGCCGGTGCATGTACTTTCCCGAAGCAGTCTCTAAGCGAACCCGAGAGTTTCATTGATCGTCGCTGCTGAACGACTGGCATTCACAGCAGGGCTGTAGGACGAAGGGAAAAGCCTGGATGCTTCGCTTAGTAATTTGGACACTCTACCGGTGCCTTCGTCGTCTATATTTACTGACGAGACATCGAAAAACTAATGGCTACACGCGTGACCCTGGCCGAGCTCGTCCCAGGAAGATTAAATAGAATTTCGAAGTTTAAATCAAATACAAATTCGTAAGTTTAAATAAAATTTGGAAAGTTTAAATTTAAATGAATAAAAAGGATTAAATCAAACTTAAGCAATTTTAAAAAATATTGCAGTAAGGTTTAAAATAATTTTAAATGTTTAAATTTAAATGGAAAACAAGATAAAATAAAAAAAAATTGTTTAAATTTAAATTTGAATTTGTTTTAATTTAAATTGAATTTCAGTTTAAATTTAAATACATTTTGGACATGAAGTTTAAATTTAAAAGAAAATAAGATCAAATCAAATATAAATCAACAAGGATTAAATATTGCTACATATGGGCAGGCATATCAGAGACCGGCGTTCGTGATAGAACGCTAGTAGATTTATACTAAAATAAATTATATTAGCGCATACTTATTACTGAACTTTTAAAAACGTTTAGGCAACGGCAAAACCATTTGAATATAATTATTTGTCCAGTGCCTCTAATACAGTTTAAATCAGCGCCGGACGTATTTACTCCTCTATCATTAAATTTGAGAAATAGTTATAGACTAATAAGTACGCAGCAGTTAGTTTCACGTGTATCTTTCCTACAAACTAGGGGCACGACGTACCCCGCCTGTTTCTCTGTTAGCCAACCGTTTCAATGCGTCTAACGCTCAAAAACGAGAGGGTGGTGCTGAAATGTAAGCAATCATAGTGTTCTTTGTTGTGCCTGGCATGAAATAAACTGTGAGCGGCATGTTTACCCAGGTAAAATGAAAACAATTTGAAATATATAGTAAGATGAAGGCAATGTCGTTTTTGTCTTTCAGTAGTTGATACTTTTATAAAGAAGAGATCCTAATTTCTCTAAACAGTGTTTGTTTATTCTGCAGGTGATTAGGGACATCCACTTGTTTGGTATGATTTTTGTGTTCCTCCTTGTTGATGCTGCAGTTTTTATTGTCTGGTTCTTGGTGGATCCCTTGCAAAAAGGAAAAAAGTATCTCAAAGAGCAGGTAAAATTGCTGCATATCTGATGACTCCGTGCTGAGTTTTTGGCCTCTTACTCCTCCAAAAACTAACCATCTAGTTTGTGTCACGCAGGAAGAAGAGCTTGGTGGAGAAATTGTTTACAAACCTATGATTTACTATTGTGCAACGAATAGACCATTTGTTTGGCTATTGTTGGTGTATGGCTTCAAGGGAATTCTTCTCCTGTTTGGATTGTTTTTAGCGTGGGAGACACGCAAGGTTAATGTAGCCACACTCAACGATTCACGCTACATTGGTAAGTAATTCATTTGACTTATGTGGGGAACACTGGCCCGCATATTCTTCTGGACCCGGGGTTAGGATTTAATCTGCTTTCGAACAACCGGGTCCTGGGTAGGAAGTGAAATTCTGAATTTAATCGAGCCATAAAACATGTTTTGCCGAACAAGACACCTAGGTGAGTGATACTTCAGTCGTTTAGGATTTTCAATGTTGTCTGAAGAAAAATTAACGCTTGAAACGTCAGCTGTTTTAATCCTTTCACGGTGGTCAATTAAAAAATAACTCAGTTAATAACTCAGTTGATAAAACCAAATTTTCGTGCAATACTCCCCACCGAAGGATGAATGTGAGAAATAGTTAATTTCGGCTCGTAATAGGACCGGCAATTAAAAAAAAAGAAGCAATATTTTAAATGCCTCTCTCCTCTAGTAATTCCTCCCTCAACCAGTTTATCTCGTACCCAGGGCAGAACTTCAACCCAGAAATGGTCCGAAGGGATCCAATTACATATATTTTTTAATCAAGAAATTGAGTTTCCTGAAATGTGTTCATTTTTATTTCTTTTTCTCAGTTTATCTTTGCTAATGTATCCCCTGCAGGTATGGCGGTGTATAACGTATTTATTGTCTGCGTGGTTGGAGTTCCATTGGCACTGTTTAGTGACAGCCAACAGCATGAAATTTACTTTTACGTGATAGCAAGCTGCATTTTATTTTGCACCACACTGACGCTATGCCTGGTCTTCATACCAAAGGTTTGTCGGTCGAGCTTTACTTATCACAAATCTGGATTTTGCTCAAGTCTGAATTTTAGGGCGCAGCAGTAACATGGATTTCGTGGAATGTCTAATCAAGAGCGGCGTGTACTTTGAATTGGAAGGGGGATTGAAAGCGAGAAAAGCACTTACGGAATCATGGGGTATTCTCTCCCCCTCTCCCCCCCAAATAAATTTTTGCTGCTCACTTCACTATTTCCGAAGCTTTGTTGTTTTGTTGCCTTGTTCTGTAAGGTTCTCCTTCGTTTTAAGGTTTTATTTTACGTCTTTTAAAGTTTTTTTTGATTAAAATTGGGCTCGCAGTTACTGCCTTTTGCCTATCAGGTGTGATAAACACATAACAAAAATATGGTAATAATTTACGATGCTTATTATCTGCTTGATTTTCACAGATACGATCTCTCAAGAAAAGCAATAGTGAGGAAGCACAAGATAGATTTACAATGAATAATACAAAACACGATACCAGGGTCTTTAACTGCCATGACGGTCTGGATAACAAAGTGCTTAAAAGGGAGATACAGAGATTACAGGAGAAACTGGAGGAGGTAGGTTGGCACACTCTGTCTGAGTTCACGGTATGGTACACGTTAAGTATACTTACTGTTAATATGGTCCTCTCTTTGTTGCCAACTAAGGCTGGGGCTTCATATCCGGAAGCATCCATTTATTCCTTCCTTCCTTCCTTCACTCACTCGCTCGCTTGCTCGCTCGCTCGTTCGTCCGCTCGCCCGCCCGCCCGTTCGCTCGACTGCCCGCCCGCCCTCTCGGCCGTTCGTCCGTCCACGAATCGTCAACAGTCATTTTACACTTACAAAACAAACAGGCCTTGGTAACATACCTTTTCCAAAAGTTCGGTTGCAGTTTGCTACTTTTTTCAGAAGCGTGATGGAAGCATTATACTGTGATAGATTAAACAAGATCATGATTATAAAAGAGACAGCTTTATCTTTTTGTCCAGTCACATAACACATCATACTCACGCTCATAGTGTTAATTCTACACTTTTTACCAACGTCTTTGTTCAATTTGATACCTTAATCTTGGATTGGTTATCACTCTACTGATATATGAAGCTGAACGTATTAAAGCTTTTTTATCCTTCTTTTCAGTTTGAAAAGGAAAAACGCCAAGAAGATCCATCAGTCTTGCAGTCTAAACCAAAGCCGAGTTGTTTCTTATGAACAATAATGTGAGGGTTAACTCAGTTTACGATACTAGGGAGCCTTAAGCAACGACGACGGCGGCGGCAACGAAAACGCTACAAAACAATGGGATTGATGAGCGAAACCAATACTCTGCACGTGCGTTTTACATTTTGGTAAATATCTTCGCCGTCCTCTGCAAAACAACAAAGTGAAGTGACCAAATTTTAGCATGTTTAGGTTAGGTGAGCGCAGGACGACAAGTTTTCTATCCTTTACCACCGTTCGCAGTAATTTGGGCCCTGGAGAGCTCGCCAACATTTTCCACGTTAAACAAATTGGAATAATCGCGAAAGAGTTACAAAAACGAGAAGTTATATTTTGAAATGATGTTCTCGTTGCCGTCGTCGTCGTCGTTGCTAAGGTCCCTAGTACAATCTTACTGGTGGACGAAACAAAGAGCTTATTAGCCATCTCTGGAACATAGAGACATTGTCGTACATAGCTAGAAGGCTTTGACCTGCCATCATATTTACAAATAATTTTCAGGCTACACGTAACAATTTATACGCTTTTTTTATACAAATTTTTTTTAGTAATATAATAAATATAAGCCGGCAATTAAATCCTACTCGAAGATTATGGACATCTTTCGCTGCAAACAGGTTAAATAACCTTTTCCATACCCATTCACATGAATGCCATACCTGACGCTTCCAAGTATTCTCGAAAGAACGCTTTATTTATTTACTTAATTATTTATTTATTTTACCACACCACAAATATAATGAAAACAAATAAAAAATATATAGAAGAATAGATTTAACAATGGCGAGGAGACCTAAAGGAAACTATGTAGCTTATATTAATTAGGTCTCTTCAGTTATTGTTTCACAAGACGAAATCAAAAAAGAAAATAAGAACATGACGACGGATACAATTACAACATCATGATCAAATGGAAGGATACAATATGAGAAGAAAAGCTGGAAAAGAGTTAATACTTAAACACATTTATATGAAAAATACTTATTACAGTAAAACACCTTAAGTGCTTTTTTAAAGGAGACAGAGGAGGACGAGTTCAGTGACGATTTCGGTACTCAAGGAGTTGTAAAATTTGGGTCCTTGGTAAAAAACGGAAAATTGTTTGGTGTTAGTTCGACAAAAAGGCAAACGATATAAATGAGAGTTTCTTGTATGATACGAATGAACTTCTTTTTGTAAGGTAAATTTACAGTACATTTAAAGGAAGGGTACGCTTTTGGTAAGAGTACATGAATAAACTAGTTGTAGTAGGTGTATGTCATGAAATTTTAAAATATCAAGGTTTTTAAAGATTGGATCAGTATGCGAAATGGGTTTTAGCTATAGTTCTCACCACTCGTTTCTGAACAATTTCAAGACGAACAAGGATAGATTTATGAGTGGAGGCCTAAACTAAGTTGCAGTAAAAAAAAGTATGGCTAGACTAGTGAAAAATATAATGTTCGTAGAGATTTTGTCGACAGTTATGATCATATGGCTTTTTATGGAAATAAAAAAGATTCCTCTCCACTATAATAGTCAAAATAGAACTCACTCACTAAAACATCTAATTCAGTCATGATTAAAATTGTTATATCTCTCAGTTAGTACGTGCGCTGTGATTGGTGAATTTAGCGGGCCGTACAGTAAAATACGACCCGCTAAATTTGAAAGTTTTCTTCTCAGCTCGCCTGATTAACCTCAGAGCTGAGGTATAATAAATATCTTACTAACCTCGTTTTCTCGGTCCGTACTGTAATTAAGTTACGGGTCCTCATTTGTCCCCGTTGATTTATGCCCCGCGCGCTTCGCGCTTGGCCCGTAACACACAGTACGGACCTCGAACTCGGCTCGTAAGAGGTATGTCTAGATATTTTTGTTCCTCTTAAGGTGGTTACAAATAGTTTTCATTTTCTCGAGTCAAGTTCCACAAATTCTTTTTTAAAGTTATGTTTGGTTCATCGTATCACTGTGAATTTTGGCACAGAAATAAAAGAAACATCATAGATTTATTACATGACATTTATTTCAGAAAACCTGTTACCATGGTAACAATATGACACATTCATTTAAGCCCATAAAATCGAAATCTTTTATCTTATTTAAAAAACAGGTTGGCGAAATCTTCTAAAACTTCTGTATTAAATGTTACCAGGAATGATCTTCAAAATATTTCAGTTTAAAAAAATTTTGTAGGGCAGATCAAGAATAAACTAATTTTTGGTTTCTTAATTTTTTTCCCTACTGACAGAACGTTTTCAAAGTCGGATTATATACGCAGCCGGTTGATCTTAGTTGTTACCGAAAAAAAGGAAAAAAAAAATACCGAGCGAAAGGGGAATAAGCGACTAAAGTTACGAAACTTCAAAAATTTCGAGTCGACAAGATTAGCATTTCAGCATGCGCGACACACGCGTGCTCTTGCTTTTTATAGATATGGCGTGTGTTGGTTACGCGCGCTGAAAACCTTTTCGAGCCTCCTTAAAGTCCCTGGTAAACGAGGACACATATTGCGAACAATGTGTCCGCAACAATGTGTCCTCGTTTGCCAGGGCCTTAACCCATTGACTACGAGCCGTTTTTACGTTTTCGGATTGATTTTCCACATGTAAACGATCCATAGCATTTCGTGACTCTTTATTTGAAACTACCATGAAAAGTGGTGCTCTCCTAAGGCACTGGAGGCTCAAGGTTTCTGTAAACGTCATTCTGACGTAGCTATTTTTCATCTGTGGAGCTGCAAGAACGGCCCAAGTTCGGTTTGCTTGCGATTTTTGCTAAGTTTGCCGCCATTTTTCATCTGTAGTGGCTGCCTGATAAGCATCATTAAGTGTGACGGTAGCTAAGAGTCCACTTTGTCAAAGAACCGAGCAAGGTGATGTACTTTGTTGTCAAATTTGGCTTGTTACTCGACGAACTGGGAATTTGGCCGGTCGGACATTGAAGATGGCGGGAAGGCCCGAATGCACTGGAACAAAAGGCTGTATCTACTCTCAGGAGAAGAATGTGAACAAAAAAGTCATGTCTAAGCTAGAAAAAGGACTGAATTTTGTTATGATGGTTGAAGTTTGGTTTTTCGACGATGATTTCTTTAAAAAATAACATAACAGCAAAAAGGGGCATTTCCGTCGTTTCTCGTTGACGTTTAAAACGGTCTTTTTCGTTCTTGTCCAAACTCAAAAGGCCATATTTGGTAAAAATCGCTACGTTTCTTGCGTTTATTGGATATCCAAATTTAAAGTACATTCCATTTCGTGCTCACAACTGACAGTTAAGGCAATATTCGTGCAATTGAGAAAGTTGCAATGTTTTGAAGCATGGGAGTCTTGTGCAGCCGGTTTTGGCCGGTAGTCAATGGGTTGGCCGTTCCGAAATTCAAAAGGGAACTGGGGCGAGTTTCAAATTTGAAGTTATGGACCTTGAAACATAGCTCAAAATCCATACAAACGTCTCTAATTTTGAGGCTGCGTCCCCCAAAACCATATAAACTCTTAAAAATATTATTCAGTTTTCTGACAACTGTAAAATCTCGTCATCCACTTACTATTTGGAAATAACTCAGGTGAAAATCAATATGTTTGCCAAGTTTTAAGAATATCCGCAGAAATCGTAAAATATACAGAGTCTGTATGGTTCGTTACGTTTACTTAGCCAGCTTCTTCTATGGCTATGCTTTACACTCTCCAACAATGGCCTATACCGGTGAAAGCGAGGAGGAAAACAAGAATGCTGTCCGTGTAAATTCCGGTCGCCGAAAAGGTCGTTTTTCCTAAAAGACGATCGTCGCTTGAGCGTGATTAAAAACCTCGCAAAGGCAAGCAAAAATAGATCCGTGGAAAACTAACACGAAACTGAAGAAGAAGGAACTTGTGTAACCAACGCACCAGCAAATTTAATACTTGAAGAGAGACTTAAACTCTTAACCTGTTAACATCATGTTGCCAGTGGTTTCTAGAATAAAGTAACATACATAACACATTAAGAGTGGAACAACTAATTACAGCAATTAAAATAACATAGGAAATACGGATAACATAGGAAATGTGAGATAAACGAAGAGGAAAAAGACATTACCTGACGATTTGGGAATACAGCGATCGAAAGAACGAAGCAAAAAACGTAACGTAGTCAGTAACAATTTAACCTTGCGAGCTCGAATGAAATGCCGATTAACATAACCCGCGCGAAGATCGAACTATTTATAGATAGCCGCGTGGACTGGGGCTAGGCGAGGGGATTGGTTTCTACAACTTGAGCCTCCTAGGCTAATAGCGACTAGGTCAAAACAGGTAATGTGTATTCTTTTTTTGAGCGAAACATTGCTGCCATAAAAAGTTGCAAATATCGAAGTTTCTTTTGGAGCGTTCTATGCATGAGCAGTCAATTTTTTTCAGCAAAACAAGGAGGGAGACGCTCACCCCTTAGGCACACGGCTTGTAAACATGGAAGTGCTGTAAAACGACCTTACATCGTGCTCGCCAGTGTCACGTAGGTGAGTCACACTTTCTGGGCTTGTCTTTTGCTGGTGAAATCCTACCAAGACAATGGAGCAGTTTGGAATAATATTTTACTATCATTAGCGCACTCCGGGCTACAAATAAATTAAATACAAGTCCGAAAGATGCAGCAGCCTCATTCTTAATTTAAATAAGCATTTAATACTGTATTGAGGTTCATACGTATCGTAGAAAATACAACCAATTGACAATGCAGGAATGCCATTGTATATTTGTTATTATTATTCATTCAAAATATTTCCCCGTTTCTGATTGGTTAAAACCACACGCATAATTCACCATAACAAGCTGCTGTTCATCAAATTTGGAAAGAAACTTCGTCATATTGACTCAATGACGTCAAAAGTGCAGCCCGCTGCATATTATTGAACCGATGACCGAAAAAAGCTGGGGACTGGATTGTGTTATTTTTGTTGGGCAGAAAAATGGCTGCGAGTAGGTTTAAAAGTTTGAGCGCAGAAAATATTGAAAATATTTTGAATGAATAATAAAGCAATTACTGAATTCGGCTTTCGTAAATGAAGAATTCTGCAGATCTCAGAGGATGTTATTCACGTCGGCCTTCGGCCTTGGTCGATAACGCCCTCCTCGACCTGCAGAATTCTTCATATCCTACTCAGCCTCATCCAATAATTGCTAAGTACTTGTCACTTGTCAATTGCGTTTTCTTCATTGTATACACAGACGAAAACACAATTGACTCTTGGGATATTCCATATACCACTCAAAAGCATTGCATAACTAGTATGGGTAAAATGCATTTGGCTTTATTGTGTTAACCCAGAACACACACTCATATATTCTGTCACAAGAGTTTATATTCTCATCCCCAGAGCCACCTGGCCCTCTTAACCGGTGGTCCTCGTGCCCAGGCTTCACTGGTTAAGAGGAACAGGTGGCTCTGGGGATGAGAATGGAGAGTATACTGAATAATTTCCCACATTTCTGCCCACCAAAATAAGAATAATCTGTTTTTCAACCACACAGCTCTGTCTAAGATTCATTACCATAATTTAACACAAAAAGATCAAAGTAGCTTGAAGTTTTTCAAGATAAAGAACAATTTGAACCACAGCATACCCATTTTAACACATCATTAGCTTTGGTGTCATGGTACAGTAAGTAGTGTCATGCATACAATAATTAGTAATAATTTATTGTACATGCATTTGAACATAATGCTGTTGAATAGTGGACAATCTGGGGCAGAATTCTCTTAATATATTTAGGAGGTCAAATTGGAAAGATTTCCACACAGTCCATTACATTAATTATACATGTATCACTGTCATACTAACCCTATTCCAAAAACTAGTAGAGTTTGAGTCAAATTGCATGTAATTAATGTATAAGACTGTGTAGAAATCTTGCCATTTGGATTTACCTCTTAAATTCTCCTGAATTCAAAGCCAGATGGAGGCAGCCATGTTGTTTTGTGTTTGCACTTTATGACATAAACGAATAATCCACATCACATGCATTCCAGTCTTTGTGAGTAACATTTGCTAAAGAACTAGCGTTTTCAGCAGGAACAGATTGTAAACATAGATAATTTATATTTAAAAATTACAACCAACCAACCCTTTACTCAAAACTTTTCAACAAAAACTTTAATGTCAATAAGACCTTGGAAAATGCAAGAGCGCTAACAAATTTCTCCTTAAATCTACACTTCAAATAAAATGTTGCAAATAATTCCAGAATTATAAGAATCAAACTCAAGTGAGGTTCAAGTACAAAAATTAGAAACCTAAAGACATATAAAGTATGATAAGTAATGCGCTGCCCATGCCCCTGACCCTGAACCTAACTGTAACCAGGACCCTAATTCTGACCCTAGACAAATTGACATGTTCGTATAAAAGAGAAAAAAGTAGTACGAATTTGCTGACAGTTTAAGTAATACCAACAATCACTCTGAACGAAGAGCTTACATTAAGAGCGGTCACTTCACCGAAAATTTTTGCAAAGCAGATACAATTCTTTAGGTACCTTGATAGCTTTTTCACTGTTAATCTGTGTTACATGTCTATCAAGTAAGGATTTTGAGCGGCAAAACATCCTGCCAGCTACACAGCAACATCCGAAGGCAGCGCTGGAGGGCATCGACAAAACATCGACTGAGCCCCCTACTGACTCCCCTTACGGACTCTTTCTAAAATGATTGGAAGAAATGTCAACACAGTCCTGTATTGAAACTCGAGCGCAATCGCGTTTCATCTCAGAAATTGCGCCCAAAACACCACAATATAGGAGAAAGTTGGTTTTCACAGAACATTTTCTCTTATGATATAAAAGGGAAAGAAGTTTATCACAACGTTTCGATGAATTCCTGTCATCATTTTCAAGTGAACAGAAAATAAAATTTGGCAACTTAATATATACCGTGCGAGGCGTAAAAGTTCTCTCGCTTATTTTTATTATTAGATGTTTAACTAAATCTAATCTTATTCATTTTCTCTTAAATTCATTAAAAGAAAAGAATTTCCAACCTTCCTTTAGAAGGTGACTTACAGTGCCGATGCTGTTCAAAGCCCAGTTTACATAGTATAGGAGCTTATTATCGATGCATATTAGTGAAATATACCGGATTGGTGACTGGGAAAAATTGGGTTACTGAGTGTTAAAATTAAGGCGGGACCAGCATTCAGCTACTTCTTTGTAAAAGAGATCGTTTATTTGTAAGAAGGTAACATCATCCAGTTTTAGGTTTCCGGTGAAGACTAGTTTAGGGTCATGTTTTCCAAGGAAGAAGTCCAAAACAATTTTCACTTCCCTTTATTGTTTGGATCCATGTACTTTTGAATCCATTTCGCTTTCAGAGCATAATTGAAACTTTAGATATCTAAAATTCCAAGTCCACCATTTGTACTCGTTTAATTTTATAATTTTTGCCGTCCCATAAAAATTTATACAGTGGGCCGTTTATTTCCTTAAGATATTCAGTCATTTGATGTTGGGAGTGGAGACATTATGTGTACTAACTGTGAAGCAAGCGAGCTTTTGATAACGGTTATTTTCCCCAGGAGCTTCTGAACTGCCACATTTCAATCATGTTGGAATTTTTTTTTGTCTTGGTAGTTTAAATTCAGATTCTTCTTCAATAGTTGAAAACCAAACTCCCAGAGCTTTAACTTTACTAAAAGACCATGTGATACGCTGGAAGGCGGCGATCACTCTTTTCTCTGTCTGGAGCTTAGACGTTTCGGGTACAGTCATGCGCCAATGTACTTTTTTCCGTTTGTGAAAATTAAGACGAAAGTAGGCTATCAAAAAATCTATACGGCAGTACATTTAGTAATGCGACATCTGCCCAAAAAATTAAAGAAATATCGGCGAAATTAAAAACGCGAAAGAGGAGCCTAGAACTACTAAGCTTCAGGTAGAACAACTTCCGGTTGCTGTATCGTTCGTGCTTGTCGCTCGATTGTGTTTATCTTCCAACTCAGGCCCATAGCTGGATTATTTTCATTCCTTCACCTCCCCCCCCCCCTCCCAAAACTGAGTTGGAAGGGAGTTGAAGATTAACGAAAAATGAAAAATACTGGATTTGAAGGTGGTTGAAAACTAAGATTTAAAGTGGATAATTAGTATGCCTTTTCTATCCTTCTTTTTTCAATTCTCAATTCATCCCATTTATCCTCAAATTCAACCGGAATGCCCCCGTTGTATTCTGAAGTTTGACCAAAAGGAGTCAACCGGAAAATATATAAACAATAGTCCCCATTGGGCGCGAGAATATTTGAATATTTTTAATATTTGTCCACGGACAATATCTGTTCCGCGAAGCGAACAGTTTTCCAAGGGCGAAGCTCGAGGAAAACTGCGAACTCCGAGGGACTAAAAACGTCCAAGGACAAATTAAATACCCGATCATATTTTTGAAGCCAAATTGAGGCTATTGTGTTCATTATCCTTCAAATGTTTTTCGCAACGCGTATGTGGGGAATACCGCCAGATATCCCCCGGCTTTAGCTGGGGTATATACCGTCACATGGTGCGTTTAGGCCAATCGCGTGCGAGCGAAAATATTTGATGGATTATAATAATTATTATTTCAAATAAGCATCGACTAACAAGACGAACAAAGCTTGTGTTTTGCATTTGTTTTGTAGCTTTTTAAGTTGTCGGCAAACGTTGCAAGTAATACAAAATATAAATAAGTGAAGAACAACCTCTGATCAGCTGAGGAAGCCGGCGTCCGAGAGTCGATCGTCGAAATCTCACCTGTCAAGCCGTTTGCATCCTTTTTTTAATCTTAAATGATCGGAAGAACTTGCACAGGCGGCTGTTAGAATATTACTATTGTTTTATGGAGAGCAAAAGCGAAAGGAAGCGACTGACAATGCGGTTTTATTAAAAAACTGAAATTATAAACCAATCTCTCACTTTATGGCGTTCACCGCACGATATTCAGTCTCTGACCTTAATTGTCTATCAATTCTCAGTTTTCAACTAAGTGGAGCGTTTTTATAACATACACTTACCAAGCTGATTGATGCATGTTCGCAAACCCCACTAAGCCCAAGTAAACGTTGTTTTGAACTTTCACTTACTTTCAAGGCGACAGTCAGGTGTACTTTTCTGGTTTAATTTTAAATGCCTTTATTGTTTTGACATATCGTTTCTTTACACAAATTGGTGGTGGTACGCTTTCAGAAACTCAGTCTCGTAAGAAACGTGTTTCCTGGTAGATTCTGACGCTAAGTGCATTTAGAAATTTCCCAGATAGTGGGGCTGATACGCAAGTTCGATTTAGTGAAATATACCAAAACCGAATCTCGGTATGGGGGCATGCAAGTATTTCTTACTCGCTGTAATATATCGTCACACTAAAAGTTTATTTATTTGGTAACTTGTTCTTGATGGCAAGAAAGCGGTATCATGAATAGTTATCGCTTAAATTAATGTGACCGATTGTTTGAAGTAGGTCTCGTATGATTTCTAGTCTTTTTCTGTAATTAAAAAGAGTAACACCACAGGGTGTATTGTTGAGTGTTGAAAAGTATGAATGGTCATGTGGAGTAGTTTTAACTTGAATGGTCACTTTTTTTAATTTGGAACAACATCACCTCAACTGGATGCGTTTCGTTAGCAGCCTGCACTTTATTGGCGCTAATTTTGTTGACGTTTGGCTTATCCATTAAGCGACATTTAAATCAATATTTAATGAAATTTCGTAGGATCTGTTATATAAATATAAATAAAAGTAACATGAAGTTTCCGTTGAGGTAAAGAATTGAATTCAGCATTTCAGTTATTATTGACATTGAGTCGTCTGTTCAACAGTTCAAATGTGACAGCTTTTTTTTTTACATTTTAATGATTTGTCTGCTTTTTGTCCCGAAATTGCGCGAATTCTAGTTCGCATGAGCTTTTTTGTTACTCCACTTAATGAACCATTCATATGAAGAGAACACATGATATACGTATTACAACGTCTAATTTAGGAGCTAAGGTTGAACGTTCTTATTTTTGGCGATTTGGTTTTCTTAAGATGTTCTTAAGTTACATGGTATAGTATTTCAATAAATCAAGTCGGACTTCATGCTTGTCACATGCTCGTGCAGTTTGCTCTGATGCCGCCGCGAACAAGATGTCGCGCCCGCCAACTGTTGGTAAATTTGGCTTTATAATAATTAAAAGCATTGAACACAGAGGTTCACAACGCAACGAAAACAAATGAACAAAATAAAAACGTTGTTACTGACTCTCACTTAAAATTTTGGCAAATCTCAGCCTCAACGTCCTTATAAAAAACGCTTCTTATAGAAAAAAAAAAGGTGTTCAGCTAAAATATGTGTTTGTATAATTTCATCAGAAAATATATTACCTAAGGCATTCATACAGACTAGTAAATTTTCATGCTTAAGGCTGTCAAAAACTATGATGGTCTTCATTGCTTTAATGGTCTCTTTCATAATGCCGAGGACATTTGGCTTTCAGTTGAATCTATTATAAGCTTATGATTGAACTCAAATATTCCTTTATCGAATGGAAATCAGTATTCTGGATTTAATTATGAATCAGATGCGACTCGACAAAATGCAACTGCAGGGTTGTATTTCTTCTGCTGCAACGATTTAGTTCAAGAGATCTGCTGTTGGAATCTTGCTCGCTGTTGTTGTTGTTGGAGACGCGGTTTCCGCATCGTATGTAATCCCAAATTTTCATGTTCCTATCATACACGGTGTAAATGATAGGATTGGTGGCTTCGTTGACCAGTCCTCCGAACAAGGCGATCTCATACAGTAAATACCCATTGTGCACGCTCCCCGTTCCAGCGGCAATTCTCCAAACGCTCAGTACGAACGTCGGTGACCAGCAGATGACGAACGCGACTACGATCAAGCACGCTGTTTTTGTCACACGCTTTTGACTTCTTCTAAGGGCGATTTCTGCTGTCGGTATTCGCGCACGACCGGCTGTACGGCCAGTGGTTATGGAAATCACATGGTAGTAGCACCAGCATATAACACACAAGGGAGAGAAAAACATCACTGTAAATTCAACAGCTTCGTAAAATTTGTCGAGCCATGGTATAGGAATGGCAAGTGGTGTGCAAACCCGTTGAACGTCGATACTGACTACGTTCAACATGAACAGAAACGGCGTAGATATGATAGCAGGGACAATCCACGACAAAGCTATCAGCAGCTTTACAAGTTTTGCTTTGAGTTTGGGAAGATGGGGATGTGCTATGCTTCGATATCGATCCAGAGCGATCAGTGCGTGAGTGATAACCGCAGTACCTGACGTGGAGATCTCAACATACTCCACGCTTTTGCAGAGTGCTTTTCCCAAAACCCATGAACCGAGAATTTCCTTAGTGATCTCGAAAGGGCTAAGAAGCAGTCCAATGACAAGATCCGAGAACGTTAAGTTGAGAATAAATTGATATGTTGGACGGTTTCGTAACAGGGTATTTCGGCGCTTTATCAGGGCATAACACACAGTGACATTGCCGATGATAGCGACGATAGATATGACTCCCAAAAAGGACGCCTTGACGATATCTGAAGTGGCAGACGACATGATCGTTGATGATCAGCGATTCAACTCAAATCAGTGACATTCGCCGGCGATAGCTTACACGCTAATTCAATCCCTGGCTGTGTTACAGGTAAACAAAGCGATTCAATTCTGCTACGTAAATATACTATATTCTCCTAGTGTAATAAGTGGTTTATTTTACGAGGTCTTAATGGGTATAAGCACCTATCACAGACGTAATAAAGGAAAGTGAATTGCCTTAGGCGAAGTGGAAAGATCTGAGTGCATCGTCCTGTTACCCGATAATTGCAGCATTTGTTTTCTCCCAAGTTATGAGATAAGGATGAGGACAAAACGAGTAAGATGGTCCTATCCTAGCAGCGCATGCGCACCATTTCCCACGACTCATAACTAAATTCATAAAAACACTTATCCGAAAAGAGGTGCATAATTAAACAACGTGTACGTGTTATTAGAAGGTCGACAGTACATGAAGGTTGACGGACTACACTACATGGTCAGTGGTGCAGTGAGCAGTGCACTTAGTTCGTAAGTACATTACTGCTTGTTCGATCTTTAGTTGAATTCAAGTCCGCCACTTGAAATCATTAATTAAGGACATCACTCGTATCGTTAAGGTGTTAACAAATTTGAAGTGTATTTAGAAAAGGAATATATTTAATGCTTTAATTTAGCGTTGAATAGCGAGAAGACCGTGAATGCATATCATTTGCATTTGTGTTATACCCGTTTTTAAAAAGTCGGAAAGCTTCTAAAGAGAGTGGGTCAAACAAAATTACCGCTTGAGCACGGAACAAAAATTGACATCTTTTTGTCGAGAACCGCAAATCTCATATCAGTGTTTCCTCTTTACTTATCACTTGAGCAGGTAAAGTAATAATCGGAACTGCATATGATATACCAGATTTTAAAATTAATAATCGAATGTACTTTTATATCATATGCTTCCAGCATCTTAATGCCTGCGGATTAACAACTCTTCAGACTTCGGTCAAGCTTCAAATAAAAGTTTTTCCCTGCTTTTAAGTTTGTGGTTACAGTCAAATTATTCTTGCTTTAATTTGCTGCTTTTGCCAATTTTAAGTGTTTTTGACATACTTAATTGTTTATGATGTACTTTTATGGTAACCAGCTGTAGCGGTGTCTGTTCAAATGCTAAATTTTCTTCACAAGGGCGTGTATATTTCAATTACTAACACTGATATTGCTAAGTCTGGGCCGGAGTGCCTATCTTCATAGTGTCGGCGAACTAAGGCGTACATAAGTAATAACCTAAATAAAGATCAACATTTTTATTTCATTTCATTTTGTAGGTTATAATCGCAAAAAAGTTGGCGTGGCCGTCTTGCAGAGCCACATCCATAGCCTGAAAAGTTGAAGTCAGGAAACGCGTTGCGTAGTACAAAAAGTTGTTTATCAGTAATGTGTAACATAAACAACAAATATCAGGCATGTTGTTGAGTACTTTTAATTCGACTCGCTACCACTTGTCAAGGCTAAAATCAACTGAGGTATTAATCACCTTACTTTCCGGGGGAAGTGGGGCGTGGAAATCAATTCAATGAGCGTGAACTTGAACTGTGTGCAAAACATGAGCGAGTTTAAGCCAAGGCTACGACAACACTGTATGTAATTCTAATTGTATCCGTCGTCATGTTCTTATCTTCTTTTCGATTTCATCTTGTTAAACAATAACTGAGAAGACCTAATAATATAAGCTTCATAGTTTCCTTTAGGTCTCCTCGCCATTGTTAAATCTAACACTAACGAAAACTTCATTTCAAGTTTTTTTTTTGGTTACTTCAGAACGTTTAAAGGCCTAAAAAATTAAACCATGCAGAAGTGTTAGCAACGGCGTTCGAGAACTGGAGATTTCCCTATTTTCTTGATACGCATAAAAGCGAGCATCGAAAAAAGCAAAGAAACGACAACAGACTTGAGAAGCAAAACGTGTGAAGCAATATTGAAGATGCTTCCAGAAGTTACACTTTCTCAACAAAACAGGGCCGATTGTTTTGGTATTCAGAACGCTCGTAATGACGTGCCGCACATTCGTAAATATGAAACAATATTGTCTCCTAAGAGGCATTCTTACCACGGGTTGCGATCGAGTAGGTTACATAACATGGACAACAAAAGTACTACGGAATCACTCGGTTTCCCTTGTAGGGGACAGAAGAGAAGAACTTTTCTTTCAGTTCCCCGGCTAAGATTCGCCGGTGGCTCAGGATTTCAGACTAAATATGATTCAGAATGGGCCGGGCCAGAACGCTCTAGTAACGATGGTCTATCATAACAAGGGTGAGTTTCCCAGGTTTTGTGCAATTTGTGACACGGATCGCGCACCGTCGACGGTGCATGCGGGGAGGTCCGTTAGTGCTGGGCTGAGTTTCACTGTCATGGATGTAATAAATTGGGCCCACAGGGGGAAACATTTCAGTGGTCGGGTACCAGGAATCTCCCGTTTAGTTTACATGCATGGCTACGTAATCTGGTTTTGGTTGTGTCTGACATTCTGAAGAAGCCGATGAATCGTCCATGCGGGGAATTTGGTCGAGGACTCAGGATTTTTTATTGCGTTTACCTTGGCATTGTCATGAAGAATGAGCTTTTATTTTCCGGATTATCAAGTTCGAAGGTGGAAGTTATAACTGATATAGTTCGTTAATAATGCTTTATCCATGGCGAAACTGAACAACTAAGTCCTTCTCCCTAGTGGTAAACTGAGAAAATCAAAAGACTCTTCAGCGTTTGGTTAGGAGCACAGCTTTTCACCAGACAGACGAATCATAAGGCAGATGTCCAGTCAACGTCCTTTGCCGGGTTCGTGTACCTTCTACTTGGTTTTAGTTGGATCAATTCAATGACCCTTTACTTTAGAGCAACGACCCTTGCCAAATTTTCCACAGAGGAAGCTTTTGCGAGCTTTTGAATGAGAAATACTTGGGTGGATGTTATTTTCAACAGTCCAACTGCTATAATCATGTATTAGTTAGAAGAGTTGACCAAATCATGCATGTCATTAGTAGATCGACTCATCTTGTCTTGTGGATAATCCTCATAAAGATTCACGTATTCTAAAGACAGAAACGAACAAAAACGATGAAATTACCGCTTGGTTAATCATTATACCCACAGTTTTAAACTGAGCTTTTGGGATGTATACTGCGACGGGCCTACGAATTTATTAGCACGACTCAGGGGTTGAATACATCCTCGCATTTACATTAGTGATACATATTCCACGTCCTGTGAATCAGGCTGGCCGTCCTTACGGTTTCCCTGCCACACAGAGATAGCTTGTCCCTTTAGGAAATTACTCTATATCAACCTGCAGGCCCAATTACAAAGGTCACAACTGTGATCGTATGGTTATTGGGCCTAATGATCTAGTGTAGCACAAAATAATCTCAAATTTCAAGTATTTCCCTTCCCATAGTCGTCTGGGGTGAGTTTCTTTAAATATATAAAGATTTTCTCTCCGGTCAAGAACCTTTCTTGGAGCTTCCTTGAAATGCTCACCCTACCCGCCTGCGTTTTGGAAAAACAGTTGGTCGTCTCGCACTACGTACGACCTTTTAAACTGAAATCATTAGAAATCTTAAAGAAATTTCAGGTTTGAATGTATATCCAGCAAAAGATCGGTGGCCGACTTGTTCATTGTGCTGATGGGGAAGATCGACTTGTTCAGTAGATAATCCACAGTAATGATCCACATATTCTGAAAAAGGAAAAAAAAGGAAGAAAACGATGGAATCAATAATTTTAATCATTATAACAAGTTTACTAAACAAAGCAAAGTCTAGAAAATTTTATTCTTGGTTTTAACATGACTTTCATCAAAATGAAAAAAATAAGGTATTATCAATCCTTTTGAGATTTTGATTTAATTAGTTATTAGATCAGCTGAAGACTTATCTTTTCACAAATTATCAGTTTGATAGGGTTTTTCGTCTTGTGTTTACCTTTAAATTTCTAAGCTTTTGCGTGACACGATATTAACTGGCGGCCGAGAATGCTGTCACCTAGGTTGAAAAGAGTGACTTATCCGCTGAGATTTCGTAATCTGAGCAGTCCTTCAATGAGAATAAGTACTGATATAGATGTTTATGAGCCCTTAGAAGACGACTACAGGCTTTTCATGGCATAACTCGATGCTTCCGGCCGCCATATTTGTGCCCATCAGAGGAACACAAACATGGCGTCTCCATACAAGGCCTTAAAAATTTGAGTGAAACATTTCTTCGAATATCTCCTGCATGAAACATCGCACAGACCTGAATCTTTGCGTGACTGTTTGAATGTTCATCTTCTTTTATCTCTTTGATTCTTGACTTTATTTGTTGAATGGTTTGGATGAAGGTGTGACAGTGAAAACCGGCAATATTGTAGAAGATCAGTTATAATTTAACACTGTAAAAGTTTCAGGGCTGTGCGATATCCTGTTTGCGAGTTATTCGACAAAATGTACCACTCAAAATTATAGAGTATGGAATGGAGACACCATGTTGCGGTACAGCTGAAGTACACCAACTTGGCGGCCAGAATTGCTGGATTGCACGTGGCGTCATGGCTGCCATGTAGGTGGTCAAGAACAACTTTTTTTATAGTCTGTCTCTTCGATGGGAACTTAACTTTATAGTGCGTTCGGCGCACGCGCACGGAGCACCATTGGTAAGATAATATGGTCACCCATCGATCCGAGAAATTTTGGTTATGACGTCACCGTACGATCGTCCGTACGTCCGTACGTCCACTCCTCTATATAAGCCAAAGTGAAATGTAATCCACATTTGTGCTGCAACCCTCGTTTTCATGGCGGGAAAATAAAATAAACGCTGAAGACAACAGAGAAGAAACTTACGATCTTTTATCCTTAGCGGTGTTGGTTTCTAAGAGCCCGTAAACATTTCATTGGAGGTAGAAACTCATATTCGATGTAAAAAGCCCATCAAGTGCATGTGCATGTCACAAACTTGTCACAAAGCTGGCAGGATAACGTCACGCTTCATTGAATAAGTTTGAGATCTTCGACCAAAGACTGTAAACAACATTCGCCACCTACCTTGACTACCTGTCAGTTTTGTTTCGTTTGAACCGGTGAGAATCAGCGTTTGGATGTTAAGAGCAGCGAAATAGATTGAGGGTCTCCCAGGGGTTTTTGGGAACAAGGGAACATAAGCCTATTTTTAGGGAACAGGGGAAAAAAACTATACAAGTTAGAGGAGAAAATATTCTGATAAAAGAAATAAAGACCGTTATTTCTGAGATTTTATTTATGGTCATTTATGCACTTCTGTCATTGGTTTCGTCTTACATGTACTTTACGTACACAAGAAATCAAACAAAGACAAAGTAATCAGCTGGGAGCCTGGGTACGAGAAGTTGGCGGGAATCTGTTGTCACAGATTGCCAAGATGGCGGATACATTTTTTTGCCGATCGTGTTGTGCTGCCTGTCACTGCCGCGATTTATAGAAATGGCGAAAAAAAACCAGCAATGTGTTGGTCCTTTGAAATGGGAATAGGGGGCGAAAGTGACAAGGCGTTATTTGATTTTATTGTTCGGGTTAGAGAAGGATTTGGAATCGCAGATCGGTGTAGCCATGCAGCTAAGCATAGCGAGATTCAGATTGACTATAAGTGTGAACGAGTTTCAAGTCACAGCGAACTGTCCAAAGGGCAGAGTATTTGTTGATTCCCAAGAACAGTGGAATGCAGCGATTATACCAAAGTGATAACGAAGGAGCGGGAGTTAATAGGTAGGTTTCCCAAATCTGGCTTATATTTGAATATATCTAACGCTTGAATAAGCGCTTTATTTATGATCATAAATTAACCATGTTCATCTCATTGTCGGGCGATTCCAAATTAATTATTTTCTTTGTCAAACTATGTACAACTGGGTCATTTCCCTAAAATGCTGTGGTGCTTTTGTGCCGATGTGTTCGATCCATTAACTTTCACAGGAGAGGCGGAAAGGGAAATCAGTGTTAAGGACATATGCGGTTCTTTGAAAGAAAGCATTGTTGATGACAAAATTATGGAAATGACTGAGAATTTATAAATTATCAATCTCACATGATCGGTCATGCAGAATCAGTCACCATCGAAGAAGCCAGGGAATGTGTAGGGAAAGACCAAGAACAATCAGATACCACATTGAGAAGATCAAGTCGAACAAGGAAGAGGGCAAATTTGGATGAGTTTATGTATTATGATGATTGACTAGGAGAGTTATGGTTAGTTCTAATACTCATCCCACTCTGATGGATTGTGAATTTCACTCAGTTGTTCGAGATGATGTGTTACACAAATTGAACGTCACATAAAATGTATTCTATTATTTTATAAGTTTTGTTTTTGGTGTGTTTTCTTTTTTGCTGGAGGGAATTGAGGGCGGTGATAAGTGGCAAACAAATTTATTAAAAGGGGAACAAATACTGGGAGACCCTCTGGACTGGCTGGCTTTGCTACTGTTCATACTTTACAGATCTGCAAAAATGAAAAGCTTGTTTGATTTGGCAAGGTTCTAACGGGCACTGTCTTCCGACGTTGCTGTATATTAACTTACTGGAGGATGTTTTGCCGCTAAAAATCCTTAATTGAAGAAGGTTCCTTGGTAGAAGCGGGAAGTAACACCTAGTAACAGTGAAAAACTATCAAGGCCCCTAAGGATTTGTATCTCCTGAGCAAAGTAATTATTTTGTGTGAAATGACGGCTATTAAGTGTAAGCCCCTTTGCGTTCGGAGTGTTTGACTTGCCTAAACTGTCCGCAGGTTAGCACTCCTGGTTTGTATTTTATACAGATATTTATGTCAAGAAAATTGATTAGCTATTGGTCCAGGTTACTTCGTATTTCTACCAGAAGCGTCGAAGATACATTCGCATCGTTCTTTGTTTTCTTACGTTTTGTTTTGTTTCATCTGAAATTGGTCTGGGTTAAAAAATACTTCTGTTTTTTCCAAATGTTTTCTAGCCAATATTTCATTCTGGGTCCTAAAACTCTTCGTTTTCCATGCTGTCGCTCATCGTTTGGGAACAAAACTGGTTGAAGAAAAGCCAAGAGAAGTCCGGAGGTTTATATTCTCAGCTCGGCTTGGTAAGTTTACAAGAACCGCATTGACATTAATATTTGGAAATCTCTCTCAAAGAGCAACGACTCTTTGCCAAAAGTAAACGCGTTTAACAGCTGCAGCATTGAAAATGACAGCAATATTTTTGTCCCTCACCGCACTTCTCGTTGTTAGCTGATAATCGCAGACTTTTAAGGCTAATATTGCAGTAAACGAACTTCGTGTCTTGTTCAGTTATCACGACTGAGAAAAATGTTTTCAGAAATCTATTTGTTTATCTGTTGTTTTTGCCAATCAGATGTTATCATTGACAGTCTCTAATGTCAAAAATAATGCGACCCACGACTTGTGAGTGGTTGGTAGCTTGCAATATTTGTAATTGATCGAAGCCAATAATAAAACTATCATCAACTTCACGATATTTGCAGCTGATCTCCTTACTTGATTTATGGCTTGCGCTTGATCAGTCTGTCGAATTCGCTTTTCTCAACTAAAAGTTAAGTCGATTTCGCTCAACGTTTTTCGATGTTACTGTAAAAGGACTTCGAAGGCAGTTTTCTATCCGGTCTTTACTCTTATAGATCACAAAAATGACACCATAAAATATTCAAAACAAGGCGAACAAACTAAGTACTTTTCTTCTTTTATGGGTGATGTCGAAGAGTACCCAGTTTGGGGTTTTACCATTTTGTTTTGTTGTAGAATATTTTAGTTTGATAGTCTTCGAAAGTCGCTCGAAAGTCTTCTGCATGCTCCTCAAACCACATTCAGAAGTGTTGATTTGAACACAAATTTTCGCGAGAAAATCTTTTTGTTGATCTGGATCACTGCATTTGTTAGTTATTCTGATGAATTCGCCGTGTATAAAAGAAGGTACAAATTTCAAGTTACAACTTACAATTAAGTAAGTAAGTAAGTAAGTAAGTAAGTAAGTAAGTAAGTAAGTAAGTAAGTAAGTAAGTAAGTAAGTAAGTAAGTAAGTAAGTAAGTAAGTAAGTAAGTAAAGACTTTATTTATCCAGGGTAGCACGTAATAGCCACAGGCTAATAAACTTGTGGCCCTGATTTAAACAACTAACTAGTAGTAACCACAGGTTAGAAAGTGCGGGCCTGGATGCACTTTAAGAGCTTTTGTTTAGATGTTGGCAATAGAGAAGATGGTAATGCCTGCCTTGTTTTGAAAGCGTGACAGAAAATTTGCGTTACTTTCGATTCTCACTAGTTAGCTAATTAAATATTCGATCAAGGAAGGAAGAAGGCGCCGGTCGCGGACGAATGTTTATTTGCTCAAAATTGAGGCAAAATCTTTCAGATATGCAAGACAGGACATTGTAAGGATACAGAAAGTAATTTGGGACCATTTGCTAGCTTTTAAGGGTGAAATTATCCAGAAGCAAGCTTTATTTTCGCTTCCGTTTCGAACACCGAATAATTCACGCGTTGTTTTAATATACGCTGTCTGTTCTGTTTTTTCTTTCGTTCTCTTTTCTACTTCGCCGAGGTCATTTTTTCGTCTAAATCACGCAAGGAAAGCTTGGAATTAATGTTCTCATTCAAGGTTTAGCTCTGAGGTAATAATTCTGCGATTTTTTTGATCCCATATGTAAGATCAAGCATTCAAAGGTGGCTGACAACTCAAGTGTGTTTATTCCATGTGTCTCGTCACGTGACATACATTGACTGACTAGGGAGGGGAGAGTAAACTGACATTTATGTCACATCCTACCCTTATAATATAACACTTCAAACTAAAGTAAAATGATAAGCTAAACTGAAATAAATGTCACTGTCCCTGGTTTAAAGAAAATAAATCAACAACTGAACACAGTCTGTAGTTCTATGGGTCTACAGGTCAAGCCGGCTTGGTGCTACTACTTTTCTGCCACTTCGGGTGACATATTGATCCGTAATATTCTCCTTTGCCGGTTCCGGGTGCATGTCTTGCTCCTTGGATGGGATATCCGGCAACATGATAGGAACTCTAGCTTGGTCTGACTCAGCATCCCTTGGTGGCTCTTTGTCCTGGACTGCAATTTGATCTGCACAGGAAGACAATTCTGCATTCACAGTGCCATGCCCTGGTGCTGGGCAAACTCGTATATGCTGCCTGTTGCGGCGATACTTTCGACCATCTTCAGCCTGCACCACATAAGATCTTGGTGTATGGTGATGCTTGACTACAGTGGCTGGTTTCCATACTTTGGAGTTTGTCCAAGGCTGCATGCGAACTTTGGTTCCAGGCTCAAGTTCCTTCATGTCCCTACTTGCATGACGGTCATGGTATTTCTTCTGATTCTCCTTGGTCGTTTCGAGGTACCTGGAGATTTCTTGCTGGTTGTTGCTTGCTGGTTGAAGCAAGCTTTCCATCATAGGCAACTTGTTTCTCAGCCTACGCCCCATCAGCAATTGTGCTGGAGACAGGTCAATGTCTGGCAATGGTGTTGTTCGATAATCCAACAAGGCCAGGTACTGGTCATCGTTTTTTTCCACAACTTCTTAACAGTTTGCACAGCTCTCTCGACTTCTCCATTGACTTTTGGATAATGGGGTGACGTGGTAGTGTGCTTAAAGCCATAATGCTTGGCAAATTCTTCAAACTCACTACTGCTGAACTGGGGGCCATTATCTGATACTACCTCTGCAGGGATTCCATGGACTCCAAACTGCCTTTTCAGCTCTTCTATCACAGCTCCACTTCGTAGGGACTCCAACTTTGTGACTTCAATGAATTTGCTGCGGTAGCAGACAGAGAGTAAATAGTGTTCTCCGCGAAACTCAAATAGGTCAGCTCCAATCTTCTTCCAAGGAAGTGATGGTGGCACCGAGGGTTTCAGTGGCTCGGAGGGTTGATTCTTGGCGTAGTCTGCACACACACACTACAATTGTGGACCATTTGCTCGATCTCTACGGACATTCCAGGCCAAAATAATACCTCTCTGGCTCTTTGTCTGCATTTGACTATTCCTAAATGACTCCTGTGGATCTGACGGAGCATTTCCGGCCTAAGAGACTTTGGAACAATTAGGCATGTTCCCTTGAATAGGAGTCCGTCAGCGGTGGCAACTTCATCTCGGAACGTCCAGTAGGGTCTTGCCTCCAAGGGAACTTGTGGTTTTGTGTCTGGCCATCCATTTTTTACCATTGTAAGAACTGCTTGTAGCTCAGGGTCTATCTTCGTCTCCTTCTGGAATTCATTCCTTCTCTCCTCTGAAACTGAAAGGACCACATTTATCTCTTGGAATTCTTCATAGGCTCCACTGTCATCATTCTGCACAGATGCTCGGCTCAAGGTGTCTGCCAGGACTTGTTTACAGCCAGGAAGGTAGCGTATCGTCACATCGTATCCACGTACATTGAGGATCATTTTCTGAAGTCTCAGGGGGACTTGTGATAAAGGTTTGCTGCTAATGGCTTGGAGAGGCTTATGATCTGTCTCAATCACAACACTTCTGCCATAGATGTACTGATGAAATTTCCGACAGGCAAAAACAACTGCTAACATTTCGGTTTCAATCGGCGCGTACCTTGTTTCAATGTCAGTAAGCGCTCGAGAGGCATAACATACGGGTTTGTTGTCTTGCAACAGCACTGCTCCCAGCCCCTTTCCACTTGCATCACACTGGATAGTTACTGGCTCATGGACATCATAGTATTGTAGAACTGGAGCTTGTGATACAAGAAGCTGCTTGATCTTCTTGAAGCTCTCCCTCTGTGGACGGTCCCAGTGGAACAATACATCTGATTTCTCTAGCTCTCTTAAGGGAGCGTCCACTTTGGACAGTCCAGGTAGATACCTGCTCAGAAACTGTACGAAGCCAAGAAGCCGTTTCACATCTTCTTTTGTCTTTGGTTCTGGCATCTCATCGATGGCTTTAACCTTCTGGGGATCAATCTTCAGGCCCTCTGCGGTGAGTAAATGTCCTACGTAAGGCACCTCTTTCTGGCGGATCTTGCATTTCTCCTTGTTAAGTTTTAAACCCTTTTTTGATGCTCTTTCCAGAAATTTCTGCAGTCGTTCATCATGTGTTGTTTCATCTCCTGCGACGATTACGTCATCCATTATGACCTCAACACCATCCAGGTCTTCAACCATCTGGTCCATGGTTCTTTGGAAGATTTCTGGAGCACATTTTACGCCAAAGGGCAACCTTGTGAACCTGTAACGTCCAATAGGAGTGTTAAAGGTGCATAGATGCGAGGACTCTTCATCTAGCTTTAACTGCCAGAAGCCGCTTTTGGCATCTAGAATGCTGAAAGTATTGGCGCCTTGAAGACGACTAGCAACTTCATCAACAGTTTTCATAGGGTAATGGGACCTCTTCATGGCAGCATTTAAATCTCTCGGATCAATGCACAATCTCGCTGCACCACTGGGCTTCTGGACTACCACTAGTGAGTTCACCCACTCTGTCGGTTCCTCTTGCCGCACAATAACTCCGAGCTGTTCCATCCTTTTCAGTTCTTCAACAACTTTCTCTCTCTGAGGTACTGGTATCTTCCTTGGGGAATGTACAACTGGAGTAGCACCATCAATCAGTTCAATGTGATACGTCCCAGGCAAGCATCCTAATCCTTTGAACAACTCTGGATAGTCATCTAACTCCACTGTTCTTGCAGGTGGTGTGCCGCCGGTTAGCTGGTGAACTCTCTTTAGTAGGCCAAGTTTGACACAGATATTTCCACTAAGGACTGATTCTACTTCAGATTCTACAACAAAGAACTTGATATTTTCGACATTATCTTTGTATTTCGCACTCAACACCACTTCTCCACAAGGTTTCAGTCTGTGCTTAGAGAAGGAAATCAACACAGTGTTCGTAGTTTTCAGCGGGGCTAGTGGTCTTCGCTTGAGATTGTTGTAAGTGCTCAGTGACATAACATTGGCTTTCGCACCACTATCCAGCTGGAAGCGAACTTCAGGATCCTCCACCTCAATGACTTCGTAAAACTGTTCGTCTTCTGCGACACAGCTTGACTTAACTGAGTAAACAAACAACGACTCATCGCTTTCTTCATTGTCAGAGTCCCCTTCTGGTTCCGTGTCAGTTTCGTCTACTTCATGTAACTGATGAACCTCTTTTGACAAACAGACTTTTGAGAAATGATTCATCTTTTTGCAGTATCCGCACTGCTGCCCCATTGCTGGGCACTTCTTGTGTGTTTTATCGTAACCACACCGTCCGCATTTGTTTATCGGTTTCTTGTGCTTCGATTCGGCATCCTTCGTTTCGGCGGTCTCAATTGGTGCCTTCCCTTTGTTTTTGTTTTAACGCGGCCGACGATTCCATGGCGGACGTTTTTCCTGATTCAGGGTATTGACGGTTGGGTCTTCGTCGCTGGCAAGCCTTTTAAGACTGCTGAGGTTTGTTTCGTAATTTCGACCAATTTCGATGGCTTTTTCACATGTCAGCGCGTCAGCTTGGTCCAAGCACTTCTCACGCACTTTGGGATGTTTACAACGAAAAACGATTGCGTCTCGAACCATTCGTTCTTTATCTTGATAGCCACAATCTTTAACTAGAATCTTCAGATCTGTAACAAAAGAGTCAAAGCTCTCATTATCTCCCTGACGTCTTTCGTTGAATTTTAGGGCAGCCATACTGTGGTTTTTTCGCGGGGCGCAATACTGTTCGAATTTCTTCAATACGGCATTCAATTTCGCTGCATCTTCGAGTTTTGCGAATGTGAATCCTTCGAATACATCCAATCCTTTATCGCCTACCCACAGCTTCAGGTAGCTCACCTTCACGCTCTCTTCTTTCTCGTGCAACGGACCCTCGAAAATACATTGTGCTTATCGGTTGAAACGGCGCCATTCTTGATGCAAATCTTGAGCAGTCCACGATATCTCCGGAGGTTTGAATTTCGCCATTGAAGCTGTTTTCACGATCGCTGTGAGTTCTGCGTTCTATTTTCAGTTAACGTTTTCGCTTGGTGGCGTGTTCTGGCGTGGAAAAGAAACTACTTCTGGCACCATGTAAGATCAAGCATTCAAAGGTGGCTGACAACTCAAGTGTGTTTATTCCATGTGTCTCGTCACGTGACATACATTGACTGACTAGGGAGGGGAGAGTAAACTGACATTTATGTCACACCATATGACAAACTGTTATAATTGACACATTTTTCGCATTGTGATCGTTCTTAGTTGCAGAACAAAATTTCAATTTCCGGTTTCAGCGTCCCTGTTATAAACATGGCGCGCACGCGTAATACGCAATCCGCTGATCACTGTCAAGATTAGGGTTGCGGGCCTCTCTTGGGCCCGCAATTACAAGTTAGAAATAGAACATCACAAAAAATTATGAATGGATAAAAACATACGATTAAATAATCGAAAAATGATCATATAAAACTCAATTGCTAACTATGAAAATGATGTGAAAATTGCTGGTCCCTAAAAATCTTACTCCACATGTTGTGCTTAAAACAGGCTACAGAATCCACTTTCCTAGTAGATAAGGGTACATTATTCCAGAGTCTTGAAACGGATACTGCAAATGTGCGTCCACCTTCGGTTTCTCTTTTATATTTATTTATATTCATAGTTGTTCAACGGTAAGGCCCCGTTTATATGGAGAAAAAATGTCCAGGGTAAGAGGGTCACCCTCCCAGCCGAGTCAACTTTAATTAGCAGACGTTTATATGAGAAAAAAAGGTGACCCCTTTGGCCGAGCCAACAGCGCTCACGCATGCTCTGGTTATCTCGCCTTGACCAAGTTGATCTGGCTAGGCGAGCCAAAGTGTTTATATGGAGAAAAGTTGGCTCGGCTAGGAGGGTGACCCTACCATCGAAAGAGGGTGACCCGCTAGGTGTGTCACCCTTCTACCGGAGCCAACTTTTTGTTTCTCACTGTAAACGGTTCGCCAAGGTTTGTGAGCAAATTTAGGAAAAGTTGGCTCGCCCAGGGTAGCTTGGGTAGGTGGGTGACCCTTCTACCTGGGACAACTTTTCTCCATATAAACGGGATCTAAGTTTGTTGAATTCGACTAATTTGCATATGTGGTTACGATGTGACAGGGAAGTGATTCGACTGCTTGTTTACCAAATTTTGCCGTCGAGGTGGTTTTCTTGCCGTTACCTGATGAGAGCCTATAACTGTTCAGTTGCATTAGAACTGTTTCTCCTAATATTTTCTCCTTATCCACTACTGGATTTATGCAAACACGCAAAACAAGTGCGCGCAGCAGTCAACAGGTTAAAATTCTGAGAAAATATCATTTATGAAATGAGTTATTTGTCTATCTCAACAGTCTCAAGATGAACTTAGTTCAATGGCATCGACATTCTCACTCTCAAATAAATTATTTTCCTTTTAGTTGAGTACTTCTAGCCACTCTTATTATGACACTGGAACACTCACACCAAAGGGACCGTTCATTTTTTATTGTGTGTTGGGGAAGGGAGGGGTTGGTGGGATTTGGGGAGTGTCATTTACAAATTGTATGACCCCCCCCCTGCACCAGCTTACCAGTTTTAGCCACATAAAGCCCACTCAAAAAGAGGTAATACGCTCTCCTTCCAAAATAAGCTACACCGGCTATTTCAGTTAAATTTTATCTCTGAATCTTGCTGGCCCCTCTCCGTTTTCTTTCATTTTTATGGGTAGCCCCCTTCAAAAGGCATTTTTTGACGTCCCCCCAAATCCCGCGTTCCCCCCTATATCCCATAAAAAAATGAATGGTCCCTAACACACCGCCCTTTAGGTACTGGCCTATGAGTCATTTAAACTTGGACTAGAAAAAATGAAAAGGTTTTTGTTCGTAATAAATTTTCACTCAACACAGATGAACAAATTTGCAGGGTGTCAAGTTCCTATTTTTTTCTATTTCCTATTTTGTGGCCTGCCTCCTATTTTCTCCTATTTTTTCATGAAATTCCTAGTTTTTCCTATTTTTTTAGGGTCTTACTAGTATACAGAAACATTTTGAAATATTTGAAATAAAATTGCCAGTAAAATTGATAACTTCTACAAAAAAATAACTTCTACAAAAAAACTGAAACTTCATGTCAAAAAAAAAAAAAAAAAAGACCAGTTTGAAGCCTTTAGAGTGATTTCTTCTGAAACCCGTGCCCAGACTTTCTCAGTGCTTTTGATTTGTGATGTTCAAAAGCCGTGGTTGGCTTTTGTTGTAAGGAAGACATACATTTGGTGACAGTGAACTTTGATATTGTTTCGGTTTGTCAAAAAAATTATTGTTACTTATCATTCGCACAGTTTTAAAGGACTAATAAATCATCATCTTGTGAAGTATCTAATGAAATTTGCAATCTGGTAATTGTTGTAGGATGAGTTGTGCTCGGTAGCACAGGTGGTAACACTTGTTTTTGTTTATACGGCAATGAATTGTGGATGTATGCCATGGTGCCTGTTAAATATTTAAGCGTTGGGTTGTGGAACAGAGTTACTGTTGGGAGTGTTAAGAGGATAGAACTCAAAGAAATCCTCCTATTTTTTTCCTATTTTGGGGTGAGAATTCCTATTTATCTTCTATTTTTTGGCCACTGTGATTCCTATTTTCCTTTTTTTCTAAATGTCATTTGTCACTTGACACCCTGAATTTGTTCGAAGTGCGCTATTTACTCTTAGAATTGTTAGAAAAAGAAAAACATGAAAGTTTTAATCTCGAGGAAAATGAATGTAACGGACTCTACAGGGTTCTTTAACAACTCGAGGCTATTAGAAAGAAATAGGTATCACCCGCGAACAATGGATCAATTGTCATGTCTAACCGTTCATTTTTTATGGGGTAGGTGGGGGGAGGGGAGGGGAACAGGGGAGCAGGTGAGATTTGAGAAGTGGCATTTGCAATTTGTATGACCACCTCAGCTTACTAGTTCTAGTCACATAACGACCCCTCAAAAATATTATTTTAAATTTAATCTCATAATTTCGCTCGGCCCCCTTTTTCTTCCATTGGTTTGGGCACCCCTCCTCTCCTCACCGTAATCCTACCAGCCCCCATGTCCCATAAAAAATGAACGGTCCCTTATATGCGGGATCCATAGTCTAAACCTAAACCTAGTGGGCCCCTTTTACCATCTTTGAGAAACTTACGACTCTGAAGTTCTTATCTCGTGGACGTCCAATAGAAGTTTGAATTGCGTATATTTAGAGTCCAGCGCCATGCTGCATTTCTGTTTTGCCTCCGGTCGTTTGTCAGTGTTATTAGAAAAACAGTAAAATTTTCTAAGCCTGACGGATATTTTTAGGATGCCCGTTTCCTTTGTTTGGTTAAGAAAACAGAACTCTAGCTAAGTTTTTTTCCATCTGTTTTGGTATTATGAATGTGTTGTTTTTAGGTTTTAGGCCACCTGCCACGAAACCTTCTATTTGGTTTTTCGAATTTGAGTTCTTGTTCGGGGGGAATGAAAGTCCTTGCGTTAATAAAAATGAATGTTTACTGTCATTTCACCTAGTTTATTGCTGCTAATTATACGATCCTCAAAGATAATTACTTGTGCGCATTGTCTACATGCTTTGACGTAAACTGTCAAGCGATCTACTTCAGGCAGATGTTTTTTGGTTGGTGTCTAGCAGCTTGACGGCCTTCAAACCCAGTGCAATGTATTCATTACCGACGGATCTCTCGCCGTGTGCTCAACGGTCTTTGCCTTGTTATCGAAAGTCATAATGGCATTTACAGCCCCGGAAATTTCCAAAGCTTCTTCGCTTGCGTTAATATTTGTAGTGACAATTGTGGGAAACTCATTAGTAGCCGCTGTCCTCTTGAAGTTCCGAAGACAACTTCTAAAAAATCGCCCAACGTATCAGTACATTTTGAACCTTGTGCTCTCCGATTTGATTGTTGGTCTTTTAACGATGCCATTCGAATTTGTTAACGAGCTTCTCAGTGAATGGATATTTGGAGGGACGGCGTGCAAAATAATCGAGTTTATAGAAATTGCTGTTTCCGGTACTGCCGTCTTCACTCATTCCCTGATCGCGTTCGATCGATATCGCAGCCTGGCTCGTCCTTACCTACCAAGGATGGAAGCAAGAATTGTAAGAAAACTGCTTATCCTGTCATGGATTGTCCCCGCCTTATTTTCATCTCCTTATTTATATATGTTCGACTTGTTAGATAAAGGTTCCAAAATCATCTGCACACCAATTGCAATTCCGATAAAATGGCTTGATAAGGTGTACGAAGCCGTCGAGTTTGTCGTTGTCCTCTTTGGGCCATTCCTGGTCTTGTGTTGGTGTTATTTTAATGTGGTTTTTATAATGTGGGGAAGAAGCTCTTCGGTGAACATCGCAGATAGCGTCGTTCCAAATTCTGCCGTTCTGAAAAACAAGAAGCGAGTAACACGAACCTCTGGCCTGGTTGCCATAGTATTTACTGTGTGTTGGATTCCCACCTTTGTTTTGAGCTTCGTTCGGATTGTGTCGGGGACAGATCGCATTCATCGAGGTCATCTCTTACATGAAATTTCTATGTTTGGCACCTTTATAAACGAAGCTGTTAATCCTATAATTTACTGTGCATTCGATAGGAACATAAAAGAAAGGGTGGGTTTTCGAGTTATTTGCACCTATACTGGTGACAATGAAGGATTAAGCAATAATATAGAACAGACGAATAACCTCAACACTTTGAGCGGGCATAACCAGGTGACGTTCAGAAACCTTGATCAAAATGTTATGACCAATGGGCCAATAGCGGATGGTGGAAACGAAAAGAAAGTTGATGGAAAATAACAGTGGAAATAACAGTGGAATGGATCTTTAATGACATAGATGGCTCTGTAGGGTAGTCGAACCTTTCCACAATCGGCGGCCACCTTGAGAACTACTCAGTGGCCATTGAAGAGAGCTAAGTGATATGGGAGGTGAAACATTTTTATTTTGGAAGTGGGCACAGTTTTAGTTTAGAAATGCTTATCATAGGTGGCTTTTAGCAGAAATTCTTACTTTATAGATTAGGAGAGTATAGTCGAGATTGATGAGAAACTTTGAAGTCACGTAAATTGATGATTTGCCTATCTCATCTCAAAAAAGGACTGTCCTCAGGAGAGGCATAAAATAAATAACGATTCTTTTTGGCAAAACTTCATAAAATATTCATCAGCGATTTTGCAACATGTAACTTTAATACACCAAGAAACACAATTACCCGGTTCGCACGTTCAACTGAGGTGCGAACGACCGTTAGCATTTATATCACAGTAAGTTTCTTCCGAGCTGCAGTTTGTGTTACATTCTGAATCTGATGTTTGGTTGTGAGACAAAATAAAAATAATTCGGTCAGCATTTTCAGTTGAGGCAGCTGTTTTTCTGAGGTTGTTTTTCAGGTTTTGTTGAGGTGTGATGAATGCAAATTCAGGCTTTCTAGAACACCTCATGCAGTTTTAACTTAACCCTTCCATTAACCTTCCCACTGACAGGTATTGTTCTGTTGCAAATTGCTCAGTTTTCCTGTTTTTCTTTGAGCTTTGATGATGTGAGAATTTGCGAGGAAACTATCAGCTTCCCTTGTACAAGCACGCAGCTAGCCAACTCGTTAATTTTGGTTATCGAGCGGCAAGATGATATTTGAACAGATCTGTATTACAACAGAAAGCTCGTCTGCCAGAAACGAAAGCCTTAATCGCCTTTAGAAAATAAACTTCAGCTTATGCAAATCACAAATCTTCATGCATTTTCAGTAGTTTTGGCCAGCGTGGGTGCCAAGGACTTAAGGAAAGTAATTCTTCGCCAATAAAAACAACAAACAACCGTTAAAGGCTCCGCTTAAAATTTCCTGCGGTTTGGTTTTCATATTTCTCTATAGTCCAGTCAGACTAGCAATACAGTAGAAACTACGTCTGCCAGAAACAAAACCACAATCTCCCTTAGCAAATGAACTTCAGCTTATGCAAATCAGAAATCTTCATGCATTTTCAGCAGTTTTGGCCAGCGTGGGTGCCAAGGACTTAAGAAAAACAATTCTTCGTCAATAATTACTTCGGCCGGTTTGAATTTTGATTACTTAACTTTCAATAAACAATCATTAAAAGTTCCGCTTAAAATTTCCTGCGGTTGGGTTTTCAAATGTCTCCTTAGTCTAGACATAAACTATCTAGGCTCTTTGTTTTTCATTCAATCATTTTTCTTTTTCAAGTTTAATCATTAGCATAAAATCGTCTTCATTTTTCTTTACCCATTCACTTAAGTTTCCAAAGTAAAACAGAAATACATATGTCCCTCTTGAACAGTAACTCTGCCTGACAACATGTTGTTATTAAGGTAACCGTTTCATTCCCAATTCATTACAGCAGCCTTTCCATTACCCAACATTTGTTACGTGTTATTTACAAAAGAGGGTCCCCTAGAACACGCTTCAAAATGTATTCACGTAAAAATATTGAGACTATTCACGCGTCACGGATAATTCCCAAAATTAGTTCACGTTCACGATGAAATCGAGTGATTCACATTTCACGTTAAATTGAAAAGTAGATTCACGGATGAATGCTCCGCGTCGAGTAACCTGTTTAGACTGTTTACCCTCCAAAGGTAGCTCGTTTTTCTTGTAATCTTGATGTCACAGTTTGTTTGCTTGTATTTCGTGGTTTCCTGTCAAACGGTCCTCTGTCATACACCTTTACCGTTATCCCGTGCTCTCATGTACGAGCCAGAAAACTAAAAATAACTTTAAATTAATTCACGCAAAACAAGGTCCTTCACCAATCACGTTTAATTCAAGTCTTAATTAACGTGTCACGCTAAATTCGAAAACCGCTTTCACGCACAGGTAAAAATAGCGTTGATTTGAGCAATCACGAATCACGTTTCTCGAGAAAAATATAGTCCCGATTACGTTTCACGAAAAAAGGATGGGGGACCCTCACAAAACATGACAAATGTTTCCTCATGATAGTCAATATCAGTTTTTGACCAACAATAATTTTCACCTCTCGCTAACCTAGCAACCGTGCTCGCATATACTGTAGTAGATATTACCAGCACTTGAATACACGTTAAGTGCGATCAACCAAAAAATTCTCGTCGGGCTGGGGGTCATTGTTTTGCCATTTTGCGATTACTGCGCTTGGGCGGCAGTCACATTGCTATCGTCTGAAATTTCCGAAGGTTAGTTAGTAACAATAGAATAGAACAGCCAATCAGCACACACAAATATCCGACTTGTAGTCTCTCGGGAAAACTCCATATTTGCCGGTAGTCTCCAATGACAAACGAAGAACCCGGCTGCCTCATGTCATCGATCTCTTCGAAGTTGTTTGGAATAGAGGTGAGTTTTCTTATATTTTACAACATTTGCTTCTCACATAGTTCATATTTTGTTTCGAAGGGATCACATGAAAGGTTAGCTGAGTATTTTTCAGCTTTCAGGTCGATTTTTAGGGCGAATTTCTATTGTATTCCAACCTGCTACCTGCTTTGATAACGTGTGATATTAAAACCGCTGACATCTGGACGTACATAAGTACATAAGCCTCGTATGAAAAAAACTGCCTTATTGCTTGATCACTGAGTCTCCTCGGAGGATAATTAAGCTCATTTACGGGGTAAGTAAGCCGGGCTGCCTTTCGGGGAAATCGAAATCTTATATAAGGACAACAAGGGGGACGTGCTTGTTAACTATTGCACGTACATCCTTCATAAATCGAAAAAGCTCAATGTTTCTGCTGGGCTTCGAGTGGCCTAGCTGGGTACCCTGTGTAAGGCATTTAGCGGCGGCCCTCAGTTTGCTCAGTTTTTTTTTTACAGTTGTGTTACTTTTCTTTATGGGATTTCTGTTTTATAATGCGACAGTTTCGGTGAGGTTTCCTCAAGGCATCTCGTGTACGCGGGATAAGTGATCAAACGTTCAAGTTCTCAAACGGAATGTGCATGGTATGTCGCCGCTCGCAGCAACACTCAATGTGGAGGCAACAGCGAATCATTACCATGTAATAATAATTATCGCTGATTACCGAAATATGTCATGTTATATGTTATGTAAATAGTAATCACAGTTCAAATGAGTCGTCAGCTATTTTGTTTAGACTGGTCGACTGCTAAAAAACTTTGTAAACAATACTCGATAGATAATTACACGGGGAACCGTCCAGAATTCCTTTCAAAGAAGTTATCCAAACTATGAGATTAGGAAGACAGAAGGTTAAAAGGATTCTTTGGAAATCAACTGCAACATCCTCTACATGTTTGTGTACATTTTTGCTGTACATCATCTACAATCAACATTATAGTCTGATAGCTTTCTCGCCCCATGTAAGGTAATCCGAGACAGTCTTGGATTCTGAATTCCACGCTGTGGATTCCGGATTCCAGTATTGCATTCCGGATTCCAAAAGTGGCTGGATTCCAGATTTTAGTTTCTTCTTTACTGATTATCCTCGCGTTTCGCTATTAAAGGACGTTGTAGAAAAAAAGACGTGTTCGTGTTTTCTTCTACTAAAATTCACACTTTCATCAGTGCAAAAAATAATAACAACAAGAAGGTTAAACCGGCAGTGCCTTTTATTCCACATATTTGAAGCATGGCTGAACAGGCAGGGGTATTCTTCAATATTCAGGTTCCTTGAGGTTAAGGCGATCAATTAAAATAATAATAAAAAAAAAAACCAAATTATTTCTATCAGATGATGATGAGAAATTCAAGATGTACAGGAATCATATTTTGGACTTAACTCGTTCAAGCAAAAAGCTTTTACTTACTTTCACCGCTACTTTGAGTCTAACCTATCCAGTATGAAGAAGACGTGGGAAGGTATTAATAATTTGCTAAGCAGAAGGACGAATCGGAAATCCATTTCAAACTCAAGGAATCTGATACTTGAAACTGGTCTGACGCAATATCCATCTCGAATGGCCAACATTCTCAATAGTTATTTTGCCTCTGTTGGTCGAAGATTAGCTACTAAGTTACCCTTGTCGTCAAATCATTTTGCTGATTATTACCATCACACTTGTTATCCAAATTCTTTTTATTTTGCCCCCGTGACCCCACGTGAGGTTGAACTCGAAATCCTCGGCTATCCCAAACAACAAAGCTCATGGTCTGTATTCTTGTCCAACCCTGGTTTTGAAGTCCGTTAGCACTGTCCTCTCACTTGTTCTGGCGAAATCAATATATTTAATGCTTCAATCGAAGTAGAGAGTTACCCCTCTAAATTAAAACTTGCAAAAGTTATCCCTATTTACAAAGATGGGGATGAAACAGACCCAAACAACTACAGACCTATCTCGGCACTTCTTTCTAACTTCAACAGGATCTTTTAAAGATTGATGTACTCACGACTCAAATCTTACCTAAGTAAAAGAGAAATTATTGTTCGAGAGAAGCACCGTCTACCCAACAAAGGAAGTTCCTATACACGTGATAGCGCATCATCATCACCTTTCTTTTGTTCTAAAGATTCTCAGCTTCGCAGATAAACTTTAAAACAAAAAAGAGGTTCGAGGAAAAGTTTCGCACGAGAGAATGGGAATGTGGAGCATTCAAACAACTAAAAAACTGAAATAAAACACCCAAATTTCATGCCGCGAAGTAACTGCACTGAACTATCATGATCACGAAGAACATTCCGCTTTCCTTAGATACAACTGGACATTGATTTTCGTCTTTCCTTTCTTTACGTTTCATCTGAAGAAAACTGTGTTCAGCCACCTCAATTACCGTTAAACTTTCGTAAGATTTTCCTTTAATTGTCCAGGAGTGACAAATTCTTTTCTTTTGATGGCCCTATTTTGTCTTTTCTAAGAAAAGTTGCCAAATGTTCATCGTAGCAAGAAACACGTGGTGCGGTGTCCTCATGATCATGTGCTCTTTTCTTGTAATCTTGTAAGCGGAATTTCATTATGATTCTCTCCAACACTGTCGTCATTGAGGACTCCATTAGCAAGACGTGCAGAGCCTGGTGTCTTCCTCTTTTTTTTTTGTGATGTTTGGACCTTGGCCACTAAATTCCGCGTAACTCGGGTTGTAATGCATTTGCGAGAGTTTCTATATAAGTTAGAGACATCACCAGGAGTAGGTCAGAGTCGTACAGAGGTCTATTTTTTCGTCAGTGATCCCATTTTTGACCCCAAATTCTGATCCCTGACCCCCAAAACGTAGGAGAGTCTGATCCCTGATCAGTCCCACTAAAATTTGCTGATCCTGATGATCCCGTTGCTGGTAATCCCAGATCCCTAACTCTGGAGCTGAGATCCCAGATCCTATACACCTTGTCCCGAACCTGAAGTGGATCACTTGTCTTGTTCAGCCACTGAGGTGCTATTTCCTGTCTTAAGAATTTGCCATTGTGTTCTTCAAAACAACTACCAGCCGATTAGCCAAACTCCCTTCTCTATTTGCTTCTTATAACGTTGCCTTTATGCTAAGTAAGTAAGTAAGTAGGTAAGTAATTTTATTTATCCACATCAGATCACACATGAGCTAACCAGGGCTCGTTTAGATGGAGATGTGCCAAAGACCAGCAACACTAAGGGTGGCCACAGCCAGGGTTCGTTACGTCCCTAGTGCATGGTTCTTGAACGTCCCACAGAATCAATTGCGAAGAATTGCGAGACGGGACCTCCGGTTTATCGTCCTTATGCGAGAAGACTAGAAAGCTTAACCATCTATCTGCAGATGTCACTGCAAAGGAAGCAGTTTCTCCTCAGTTATTTAAAGACCCTGTGTGTTGGTCCGGCCGGGGCTTGAACCCACGACATCCCGCACTGTAGTCCGGTACTCTACCAACTCAGCCAACCGGCGATTGAACGGTCTCAACCCGCACAGCAGGTTCTGCCCGTTAGTGCAGAATGGACATTCACTATTTAGCAGGCTGTTGTTATGTCTTGCCATTCAGACTCTTCTGATGAGACTGTAATGACAGTGGGACGCATACTAAGGGAATACGGGAGGGTGTCAGTAAGTTTACATTCCGTTCCGTAAAAGATTGCTGTCTGCTTATTTGGTCGCTTCTTAAAGTTCAGAGGTTCACCCTTGATAATAATCTCCGGATACAATGAATTAGGCCCATTGAAATACGAAATTCCGTCTCGTAAATGGACGCCACACTGGCAAGCAAAACACGCCTGAAAGTCGCTTGTCGTTTATAGGCAGGCCAATCAACCCGATTCGGATTGAATTTTAGGCACCTTGGATTCCGGATTGCAATCCTTGGCAGGATTACGGATTCCTAGAACTGGATTCCAGATTCCAAAGCCCGGATTCCGGATTCCAGAAGCAAAAATGTCTTGGATTCCGGTATCCGGATTACCTTACATGGGGCGAGCTTTCGCAGACTAGCTATCATTAATATTCGAATTCATAAAACAGAATATAACCCACATTTTGTAGAAATCAATGTTATTGAGACACTGCATTTAGTGCGCACAATGCTTTCATAACAGTGCCGTTCTGTGAGGCTTTCGCGATTATTGAAATTTGTTTAACTTGGAAAATGATGGCGGATTGTCCAGGAACTAAATTACTATGAACGACGTTAAAGCAAGCAAAAAGAAAGAAAACTAGCTTTACCGCCATGCACATGCTCACGTCTTTCAGAAATCCTAAAATTTGGTTATTTCACGTTGTTGTTTTGCAGAGGACAGCAAAGAAATGTACAAAAATGTGCAGAACAACAACAACAACAACAAAAAAAAACCCACGCGCAGAGCGATTGTTTTGGCTCATTAAGCCTATTATTTTGTGGCGTGCTCGTTGCCGTTGCCGTTGCCGTTGCTGTTGCCGTCCTAGTTGCTAAAACTCCCTAAAAACCCTTCCGAGCCTTCTTAACTGTCAGTTGTGAGCACGAAATGGAATGTATTTTAAATTTGGATATCCAATAAACGCAAGAAACGTAGCGATTTTTACCAAGTTTGGACTAGAACGAAAATGACCGGTTTTTAATGTCAAAGAGAATCGACGAAAATGATCCTTTTTGCTTTTATGTTTTTTAAAGAAATCATCGTCGAAAAACCAAACTTCAACCATCATGACAAAATTCAGTCCTTTTTCTAGCTTTGAAATGACTTTTTTTTGTTCATATTCTTCTCCCAAGCGTAGATACAGCCTTTTGTTCCAGTGCATTCGGGCCTTCCC
>OX419338.1:12680746-12745746 GCA_948470475.1 Galaxea fascicularis | reverse complement strand
CCATTTGTTATTAAACTCTTCTATTTGTTTATTTTTCACAGCAATTTGTTTGAGGGTGTCAATCTTGTTGTTTAAGAAATGGGGGAAGCTGTCAAAAGTTACAGAGGTATGATCCTGAAAACGGCAAAAAAATAAAACATTTCGCAACAAGAGACACGTAATTCAAAAGATCTTTGAGATTCGTGTTATTGTGCCATCCATATATGATGTTGCGTTCATTGAGGTCGAAGGTTTGTAGAGTTTTTTCAGACCACCAGCTGCGAAAGGTATGCCAGAAAGTGGCGACTATCGCGCACTGGAAAAAGATGTGGGAGTGTTTCTGAAGCCATGCAGCATGGCATACCTGGCAAGAGTTGGAATTAGCGAACTTCGCACGAAACAGGGAGCATCTCGTTGGATGGATACTGTGTACGATTTTGTACTGGAACATTTGTAGTTTAACCTCTTGCGTTGTTTCGAATGGCATCATGTAGACGTTTTCGCGTAGTGATATTCTTAGGGGATGATTCCTGAGAGTTGGAGTCCTTTGGATTGGAGGAATTTGTAATGGAATATTTTAGCTTACGTCTCCAGCTACAAGGAATGGAATTTATTCGTCCATAGTATGTAGTAAAGGGAACTTGTATTAGGAATTTTTGTTGAAATTTCAAGGGAAAGGAAGGTGAAGTCAATTCAACGTCCAGCAGATCTTGCAGGCGTTTAACTCCGTTTTGGTACCAATGTTTGAAAAATATCATATTTTCGTTTATCAATATATTGCTGTTATTCAAAATGATTTCATCCTGTATGTGTACCCTCTGAAGTCTTGCCAGTACTGTAACACTGAGTGAGCTATTTCGGTGGCTTCGCATTCTTATTAGACTATCCTTGAGATCCAGGTAATTTTTAGGGCAGTTTCCATTTCCTCTAGTCTATCGCCTTAAGGCCACCATTAGCCTTGTCAACGATGCTGGTGGATTTTTTAATTTTCGGAGGCTTACCTTCCCAGATAAAATAAAAAATCAATTTGTTGACTGTGGTTAACCCTTAGACTGTCAACACCCACATGTTCTGATAGAGAACCATTATTTTTAAAGAGAAACCCACATTGTATTGAAATGGCGTAGCTCTGCTAACAACTCATTAAGATCTGTCGTCACTAACATTCATCTTCATTTTTTGAACATATGGATCAACTCTTATCCACACAACCACGTATTATAGAACAAATCTACTCCTCGATCCGTGAAATGCTGTTTACTTTACGAGTTTACAAGACGTTTTCTCGAAATTTGCTTCGCACGGACCTCCCCTCACGGATTCAGCCTAAATTCAAAGAAAGACAAAAACTCAGTTTTTATGATATTCCTTGGTGCGAAAGACTGTGATGGTTTTAATAGCGTACGATAGACAATATTTCCACTGACACCCTTCACATTCTCCGCTAACTTTGGTCGTAATCCTTCCGTGAAAGTCCCCGAGCGTGCTTCTCCGATACAAAAATATCGAAATTCAGCTTGATTTCTAGCGAAAAAAAAAAAAAAAAAAAAAAAAACAGAGAGACCCAATAACTTGGTGTAAATCTAAGTTAAGATCTCGAATATGTTTCTTGTCATTTCGATTCCGGCCGTACCGATTTAGAAATCGTTACAGATCAGCCACAACAAGAGGCAAAGATCCACTAAAAGTCATTAAAAGCCTACAATTCCGCCATATTTATTAAGACCACCATGTAGCTCAAATGTGGCTGTTGCCTGCGAAAGTCCTGGATCTGCTGGATGTGACTGGGCATTCTACAAGATGATTTCAACGAGTGGAAAATATCCGCCGAATAAATGATATAAATGAACGAATGAATGAATGAACTTTAATTTCATAGTACTTAGCTTTCATAAATATTATAATTGTGGACGCCATAAAGAAAATTTCCAATGTTCTTTCCAAAACCTACGACGAAGCTTGAGGATTGGGGACCAACAACAGCTTACCAGCGGTTCCAGTGCCGGCTTTGTCCACACGTTTCATGTGCACACGTACAACAAATAATTTTCATTCCCCAATTATTTCCCCTCGGGGAAGGAGGCGGGGGTAAAAAACCATTTTCCAGTTGAAGGTATATGAAAGGGGTACCTTTTCAGTCAAAAATAGTATATGAAAGAGTAAGAGGTCAGACCTCGGGGCGGAGCCTTCCGGTATTGATCTTTTTTAGTTCAGGCCGCCAAATTTGAGGAGACCCCAGAGGGACAATATCCATGCCGAAACTCTGTAATTTTGAGTGATACATTTTGCCGAATAACTCGAGTATGGGATATCACACAGCGCTGAGACTTTGGGGTTAATTTATTACTCTTCCACAATATCTCAGCTTCTTGAATTAATCTATTGAATGATTGATGAGTTTATTTTTTAACTGTTACAGGCGGTTACCGCACACCTTGAAATCGGCATTTTTCTTCAAATTATGATGTTTGGATTAAATCAATGGTCCGCAAGTGTGATCTCTAATTTAAAAAAAAGTATACAGAAAAAGACTAAATATTGGCGGAGAAATTACGTATTAAATGGAGTAAGAGTTACTCTTTTGATTGACATTTTAGCGCTGTTTTCTCGAATCAATTTTTTCACTTAAAGCCGGACATTTTAAGGAGCTAAAACTCAAATGAATTTGCGTTCGTTTGCTCTCACATTTGGTCAGTACGACTAGTTTAGCGTATGAACAACAAGTTCTTTTATGCGAATTTTCATTTTGAAATCTTTTTGTACTATCACTCCACCTTTAATACTTTTCCGGTTCTGAAACTTTTCACTGTAATTAACTATGGCAAAACGCAGACACGCTTGGGTCCGGAAACTACCGGAGGAACAAATTAAATTAGCGAAATTCAAAATTCTTGTAGCTTTGAAAAGGTCAGATTTGGACGCTCGCATTTAGAGGTCGTGAAAAATTCGACAGTTCATATTATTTCAAAATTTTGGTATAGTTTGATAGCCAGCTGTATCTCTGAAGCCTTAATTTAATATGGGGATTTAGCTATCTACAGTTTAAACTGGACACCTCTAAAGTTGTACGGTAATGAATAAGCAACTGAGCGAGCAAGCGCGCTTTTGGGGTTTCAGAGAGCTTGCTTGCCAGCTAAAGCTTAAGATAGTAGAAAGGAAATTATCGCTCAGGAATAAAGGAGTGATTTAACATACAAAATGACATCTTATTCCTAGTTGATGCTAGTCCAAAATATCGTTATATTTTCTAATTTTAAATGCAATTAACCTAGCGCATTTATGTCATAATAATTAAGAAAAAACAATTCGCTTATATTGGGCATGTTGTCACGAGCCGCGAGTGCATAATCGAAGCAGATGCTTTTAAAACTCTATTGTACAGTGAGAATAACAAAAGCTCTAGTATTTCGAAAGGACGAAGAGTTAGGACTCCTTCTGCTTGTCACATCAATGGATTAAAATACAAGACACCGATTTGAAAACAGGGTATGTGTAAAGACCTTTTATGTAAAACTGCATAAGTACTTCCCGTCTTGAAAGGGAGGTCATATTGTTCCGACTACATATCCCACGCAAACCGGTCTCGGCTTATTCACATAACGCGTTATGAAACTTTCACTATTATTTTTTTAATACAAGATGAAAAGCGAAACTATATTTATAGGCATGGTGTAATTATTCCGTTAAACCATGGTAATTACAATTCAGAACGGCTTAACGTGCGATACTTATATTATATAGGTTTCGAGCAAAATACCACTTTTCTATTACTAATGTTTGTTCAAGGAATTAAGCAGGCGTTGGATAAACAAACTGTTCTTAACTAATCGTTCTCTTTTCATGCCTGCATGGTGAAGCGATCAAGAGGTATATTCAGTCTATATCCCGTAATTTTGGTCGATTTGCTTCAGTAAATTTGCCATTAAAAATTGCTCACCAATAACAAAAAATTCAAATATTTAGTATTTTGAAATGATCATTACTGAAAATTGAAAGTCTTTCTAACCTTTAACATGTTTTTATTCGTTCTGTATTCGTTTAACTTACCAGTTCAAATGACTGCACCGTCATTCAATACACCAATTGAAAATGATTGTGTAAACAACCTTTTAAGAAGGATTTCAGGCAATGATTTGCAGATTAATTAAAAACAAGCGTATTGTTCCCTACTGTCAGACATTGTTGTCGAACGTTTTTAATTATGTGAAGTCTCGCCTTGCTAAGAGAAAATGAGATGGAATCATCAGAGAGGTAAAATGCAAATTTTTACAACTTTTAATCTGGAGCATGGAAAAGTAATTTCAAATTTTTAGAACGTTAAACGAAATATCCATGTTCCCTATAACCCAGTTACTTTTCCCCTATTCCTATTCTTTGTCCTTAGGGCACAAAAAAGTAATAAATAATTTTTTTCATGGCAGTCTCTCAGTTAGTACGCGCGTTATGATTGGCCAATTTTGCGGGCCGTATTCTACGGTACGGCCCGCTAAATTTTAAAGTTTCCTTTCCCGCGCGCCTGATTACCTCAGTGATGTAATAAATATCTTACTAACATCGTTTTATCGGTCCGTACTGTAACTTGCGGATCCTCGTTTTGTTTTTTCCCGTTGATTTATGGCCCGCGCGCTTCGCGCTTGGGCGATGAGTGCAAGGGAAAAAACTCGGTTAGTAAGAGGTATGTATTCTATAAGGCCGTGGCTCGCAAGTCACAACATCTTTAGTTAATACTGCAGATTTGAAACTATGTTCTCACTGAATTCAATGAACATTCATGATAAACATTTTAATTAACGCTTGACTCTGAACTGTTATCCAATTTCCATCTTTTCAGACAAAAACGTCTTTTCCTTAATGTCAACCTTGGCATTGAATTTTTTCTTTCCTTCGGCAACAATACGGGTACGGGTCTTAACATAATTACGGCGAAACCGAACGTTGTTAGATTAGAATAAAAAAAGAGGATAGCATCTAAAATGCTAACATATTAACTAAATTAAATAAAATCGTAAATGGTTATCCCAGGAGTCATATCATAACTAAATTCAGTACGATCTGTTTGTGTTCAATGTCACCACAAACAGTCCTTCTCAGGACTACCGCACTCATCCGGACGATCGTACTCCACTTAGTAACGGTTACTTGAATAAATCTGTATCATGATATGGTGGTGAAAGTTTTTGATCGAGACACTGCATGAGCTTCTGCTGTGTTTACAAAACTGTAAAAACGGAAAAGCTACAATTGAGATATGATTACATATTTCACTCACATATTTCTCACATATTTTCATAAGATAGATTTACAAAAAAAGAAAACCGAACAACTTCTTCATCTTCTTTTTTCCTCGTTCCAGCATTTCATGGCAACTTCTTAGCTTTTTTAAGCATCTGTTTCAGAACGCAAGAACATCACGCTTAGCTTCTGTAATCATCACGATCAAGACAACCCATCGTCCAGCCTCCACCTAGTAATTTAACCCTGAAATGAGTAGCAGTGCACGCTTCCCACTCTTTGCAAAAACATTTGTGATTTGCTAACCTTTCTATTTTTAATGGGGTTAAAGGAGACATGGATGATACTTTTGAGAAGATTGAAGGTAATATTGAACTCAACTGTGCACGATGCAAACGCCCATTTGAATGTTTTATTTCACTTCTCGCATCTTTTAAATCCACCACCGGTTGATGCATGCGCAGCGCAGTTACGGGATTGTGTTCCTTGAAGTATTTTCCTGTTATTGAACTACGGCTCCGGGCTGTCTCCCACTTTTGCCCTTCGCAATAAAGCCATGCAGTGAGATCCGACAATTCTCAAAGTACTATACCTACAGCTACATCACTGAACAAAAAGTTGGAGGGAAAACTATTCTGCAAACAGTATGACTGTGAATCAAAATTGAATAATGCTTTATTTTTTATTTTAGTTATATACTTTTCCAGACCTACGGGAGAGCGTGAATCCAGGTGCCGAAACCAATTCAAAGCTATTCATATCGGTTGTTATGCAAATTTTATGTTTGTTGACATATTATATTGGCTAGTTCACCAGCCAGCATAAGTTTGAATCTCATGCAACACGAGGCCTTAATATAGATACCATATGCACGCAAACTTTAACTTTGCGCACAAAAAAGGACAGTCACAAGAACTTGTGTGGTAACTTTAGTCCCTTTGGTAGCATTAACATTAACTTACAGTTCGCATGGTATCTCGACACTGTTTTTGTATATAGAAACTAGAAAAACGTCGGAGAAAAACGATGAAGGTGTATTTGTCACCTGTTTTAATTCAATAGAAAGTATATTATTCTCTTTTTGTCAAACTAGTTTATAACCACACAAAGTCTGACTGAATCGCGCGCCTTGCAGTGTATTTCAGAAACAGTCTTATTTTCAAATTTTAAAAAATATGGCGTTGGAAAATTTAAAGCTGCCAAGTTATTTCATGATAAGGATGAAATTAAACGAAGCTTGCGTGGTCGAGGACTTCAAATTGTCGAAACATCCGTTGGAAGTAAGACTGATATTAAAGCAGCCACGTTATCTCACGACGTTAAACAGAAGGTATGCGCTTTTTGAGGCCAAGGTAATGCTCAAAAGTCACGTTTTGGACGTTTTTTAAGTCCTCGCGGCTATTAATGCCCATCTCACTATGATAGCTATATGTTGACTCAACACAGCCGTATCACAGTTTTAATAAAAGGAATCCGGCGGTTTTGAAGAACAAAAAGCTTATGTCCTCCTGCTGAGCTACGGTGTCCTCTAGTGCCCTGTCAGTACAACGGCCCGGCACAGAGCGAGACGTGACGCAGATAGCGAGGCAGCTAGTAGCAATCGCTTAACGTATTACAAAAAAGTTATTGAGTTGCTGTGTGATTGGCGGGGTGTTAAGCGCTAATCATAACTAAGAACGCGATTTTCTGTTGACATCTTAGTTCCTGTTTTTGTGGTTTTCTTTCCGTTCATGTTAGCGTCAGTGAATTTTTTATCAAGTTTATGGAGTGAAATTAAGCACACGTCTTTGGTACAAATATACGGCTATGTGCACTTATAACCGCTTTAAGGTAAGAGTAATTAATTCATTCCCAATGAAATTCTCTGCTTAAAATTTCGAAAATTGCTACCGTAAGCCGTTGGGGCAAAGATAGGCAAATTTAACAAGTATCGATTCTTTTTATGTTGTTTAGAATAGTCGAGACCAAAATTAAAAATTTGAAAACAAAACACGGAGTGGTTGGTTGAACTTCAGCCCACTTTACTTAAATTACTCAATATTTTAGGTGCGATCAGACAGCAAAATTTAAAGCTTTAAACTTTGGTGAAATTATTACGTAAAAGGTGAGACTCTAAGTCTTAGTGGTAGACGAAATTTATGTTTTCTATGTTTTCGAAAAGGAACCGGCGGTTTGCGTTAAAAAAAGGTTGACAAGGAAAATGAGACGCCCAAGCAAAGTTATCAAGAAAGCTGTACGTCTTTATTTTGTTCTGCCTGCTTCGTTTAACCAAAAAAACACATATACTTGCGCAATGAGGAGTTTGTATGTTTCTCTGCCTTTGTCAAAAAAAGCATCAAAACATATCAATCCATTTATTCCTTAATGGAAAGCGGTTAAATGCGGAATAGCTGAAAGAGCCGATCGATGCTAATATTGTCTCCTCATGGTATTATTTGCAATTTAATCATATAGTCCGTTCTTGAATATAATGACTAAAATAAATAAGAATAAATAAATATATCAGTAAAGATCAAATAAAGAAGTATGACCTAAATGCTGGAAGGAACGACTGAATTCAATAAAACTATATTGTGGAATACCGAAGCGCTATTTCATATCTCACTCAAGGTAAATAAAAGGCACAAATGTTTTGAATTCATATTTATGTTTGAGTTCGATGAAAAACAGGTAAACCCCCGGCTGTATCTTGTCATAGTTTCCAAAGAGATCACCGTCCAATTTTCGTTGTTGTCGATTAGGGTTGTAGCCTGAGATGTAGAAAAGTAAATAAGTTTGATTACAATTAGAAGGAAATAGAAAAAGTTAAAAAAAAGGCTTTGAGTAATTCTCAATGACAACCTGCTGTTTGCGCGTTGAGTCATCGAACTAATCAATACATTTAGCGAATTAGAAATATCAGTTTTAGAAAAGAAAACTAAAAAAAAAACAAAGGCAAAACTGGAAATAAAAATATTTTTGGAGATATTAATTCATTGCAAATTGTTTTTAAGGCCATTTGTGACCATCACGAAGAGGGCAGCCGTTCTTTCAATGGACTGAGAACTTCAAGTCTCGGGTTTGAGACAAAAAACGCGCACTAGTCTAGCTTTTTTTTACTGATGTATTTTTTTCTTTCCAATGAACATACGCGATCAAGATGATTCACGACTCTACAATCTGTAATATTCCCACACCAGTGAACACACCGAATAAACTGTAACTTGTTTAATCCATGCTCGAATTACAAAAGCACATGGTCTCTGTATCGTTTTTTCCTGTCAAACTATTGGAGGAGCGGTTACATAGCTGAAACAAACAAGACTATTCTACACTCCCCCACTTAGTTGAAAACTTGAATAACAAACAAAATCAAGCCCTTTAAAGTCTTTTGACCTTATCTTAGCAACTAAACAAAAAAAGTCACTTAGAAACATAGTCTCTCAGATATCCAGGAGGATGGCGGTTCCTCATTGGATAACGTCTCTCACTGTTCCCTTGGACATCGGCAGGTTCAGTAGTAACAGGCACCTCTGGACTCACAGTGTGGTCCTCCACAGGCTGGACAGAAGACTTTGCCTCTTCTAATTCTGATACAATTATTTCAGGGACTTCCGAAGGGATAACTGACGGATGATCACAAGATCTCTGAATCAAGTGATCCTGATGGCGTCTCCATGTTCTCCCATCTTTAATTTCAACTTCATGCGTTGTAGGACCATTTGACTGTCTTACAACTCCAGGTACCCACTTTGAACCTTGACCAAAGTTCCTGGCATAGACTTGGTCTCCTTCCATCACAGAACGCTCTTTAACATGTAAATCATGCCTCTGCTTCTGCTTCATTTGACTACCACGTACTTTGCGACCAATCTCTGGGTAAATAAGATCCAATCTTGATTTCGGTTTTCTGCCTAGCAGTAGTTCAGCAGGTGAGACTCCAGTTGTAGTCTGAGGAGTGATTCGGTACCGGCTTAAAAGGCGTGATACTCTGGTTTCCAAACTTCCATCCTTCAACTTCTTCATTCCCTCCTTGAAGGTTTGGACAGCTCTTTCTGCAAGCCCATTTGATGAGGGATGATAGGGTGCAGTTCTGACGTGACGGATGCCGTTTTGTTTCAGGAAATCTTCAAACTCTTCGCTCACAAAGTTGCTGCCATTGTCTGTAACCACCATTTCTGGAAGTCCATGGGTTGAAAAGGCAATTCTTAACTTCTCAATGGTAGCGCTGGATGTGGAAGTGTTCATTGGAAATGCTTCTATCTACTTTGAGTGTGCATCTACTACTATGAGGAACATTTTTCCAAGAAATGGACCGGCATAGTCTAGGTGTAAGCGAACCCAAGGCTTATGCGGCCACTCCCAGGGATGCAAGGGGGCTTCAGGTGGCAACTTCCTGTTTACTTGACAGATCTCACAGTTTCGCACTTTCATTTCCAATTCGGAGTCCATCCTTGGCCACCATACGTAACTTCTAGCCAACGACTTCATACGGCATATACCAGGGTGTGTCTCATGCAACTCTTCTATCACTCTTTCTCTTGCTTTTGGGGGTACTACCACACGATTTCCCCATAGAAGACACCCATCTTGAAGACTTAATTCTTGTTTCCTGCTGAAGTATGGTTTGAGTGCTTCATCTGTGTTACTGGAACGCCATCCATACTGTACAAACTTCATTACTTGAGAAAGTGTGGAATCAGATCTGGTTCCCGCTTGGATCTCTTTGACATCCACTGGTGTAGAATTAAGAAGCTCCATTGTCCACACAGTTTCTGCTGGTACTGGCGTCATCCGGGGCGTCACTGGTAATGGCAGTCTACTGAGGGCGTGGGCATTGCAGTGCTCCTTACCCGGTTTGTACTTGATGGTGTAATTGTATGCAGCTAGTGTCAATGCCCAACGTTGGATTCGAGCAGCTGCCATGGCGGGTATAGCCTTCTTCTCATTAAACAAAGACTCGAGAGGCTTGTGGTCAGTCTCTAATGCAAACTGTCTACCATACAAGTATTGATGAAACTTCTTAACGCCAAAGATAACTGCAAGCGCCTCTCTCTCCAGATTAGAGTAATTCCTCTCTGCGTTTGTTAAGGTTCTAGAAGCAAATGAAATTGGATGCTCTGAACCATCTTCCATCTTGTGTGAAAGAACCGCTCCCAAACCATATTGGGAAGCATCGCATGCCAAAGTCAGTTCCTTTTTGTCATCATAGTGGACCAATAGCTTTGAAGACTTGAGAAATGACTTAGACTGTTCAAAGGCTTGCTGCTGTTCTTTTCCCCAATGCCAAATGCTTTTACTGTTAAGTAATTTGTGTAGTGGGGCCAACACACTTGACAAATTTGGCAGGAATTTCTGATAATAATTGATCATGCCCAGGTAGGACTTGAGCTCTGACACATTCTTTGGAGGTGGTGCATTAGTGATAGCATCCACTTTATCCTCCATGGGTTGGATACCCTCCTTGCTCACTTGGTGACCCAGGTAAGTTACTTGAGATTCCATGAATACGCACTTCCCTTTCTTCAATCTCAATCCAGCTTCTGCAAGACGTTTCAAGACTTCCTCCAGGTTTCTCAAATGATCATCGTCATTGGCACCTGACACCAATATGTCGTCTACTCGGACAATCACATACGGAATGTTCTGCAGGAGATTTTCCATGTTGCGTTGGAAGATACCAGGGGCAGACGAGACTCCATAAGGAAGGCGGTTGTATTGAAACAGCCCTTTGTGTCTGTTGATGGTGGTGTACTGTTTAGACTCAGCTTCCAGCTGTAGCTGTTGATAGGCTTGACTCATGTCCAGCTTTGTAAATTTCTCTCCACCACCTAGGGTAGCTAGCAAATCCTCCACCTTTGGGATGGGGTAATTATCCACCTTTGAAACTTGATTGACAGTTGTCTTATAATCACCACAGATCCGAATGGAGTTGTCTGGTTTCAGGATTGGCACAATAGGGGCTGCCCATTCCGAGAATTGTACGGATTCAATTGTTCCTTCTTCCTGTAATCTCTTGAGTTCTTCTCCAATCTTCCCCTTCATGGCGTATGGCACTGGTCGTGCTTTGCAGAATTTTGGCACTGCACCTGCTTCCACATGAATCTTGGCCTTTGGTCCTGTGAAAGTTCCTAAGCCTTCTTCAAACACTTCTGAGTACTGAGTGATCAATGTCTTGAGTTTAGATTCAACTTGATTTCCATCAGCCTCCACTTTGAACAATTTCTTCCAGTTGAGCTTCACAACTTTCAACCAATCCCTTCCTAACAAATTCGGTCCAGACCCCTCCACGACCAATGTTGACAGCATATTTTCTTGTCCTTCGTAAAGAACAACAACGTCCACAGTTCCCAGAACTTTAACCGATTCACCAGTGTATGTTCGCAGCTTTACTTGAGTCGGTTTCATTTCTAGTTTGGTCTTTGCTGAGTTTCCTTGACTGATTTTCTTGAACGTTTCTTCGCTAATAATCGTAGCGGCTGCTCCAGTATCGACCTCCATGTCCGTTGAAAATCCGTTCAAGTTAATCTCCACTCGATATGGCTCTTGATCTTTTGCGGCCACATGAAACAACGTGTATTCCTCAGTATCTTCTTCTTCTCGATTTTCTTCCAAGGCTGTCGCTTCCATGTGATGTGTGTTGCCTTGTTTTTTTCCGTTCCGCTGGTTGAGTTTCAATTTCACGCGACACTTCGACGCCTTGTGACCTTTCTTCTGGCATCGATAACACTTTTCATCCTTGTACCTGCATTTTTCGGCTTCATGAAACTTCCCTCCGCAGCGATAACATTCTTTGACTGTTTGCTTGCCCTTTTCCTTGTTTAAACGGTTGACTGGTGATTCCTTGGGCTTCTCCACCGGGTTGCCTTGCTGTATATCGCGCGTGTTTTTGTCGGCTATTTCCATAGCTGTAGCTAATTCCAGTGCTTTCTTGAAATCCAATCGGCTTTCGGCCAACAGTCGACGTTGTATCCTTTCATCATTCACCCCACAAACCAAACGATCTCGGATCATATCTTCTAGTTGATCACGAAAGTCGCAATGCTCCGAAAGACTTCGCAATTCAGCGACATATTGCTGGATGGTTTCCTTTGGTTGTCGAAAGCGGCTGTTGAACTTGAAGCGGTAAACAATAGTCGACGGTCGCGGATTTAAATGGTTCTTCACAATGTTTACAAGCTCAGCGAAGGTTTTGTCGGTTGGTTTCCCTGGCGATACTAAATTCCTGATTAGCTTGTACGTTTTCGCTCCACACGAGCTGAGTAACACCGCTCGTTTCTTCCCAGCATCGGTAATTTCGTTTGCCGTAAGATAATGCTCCAGACGTTCTGTGTACTCTATCCAATTGTCGTTTCCCTGGAATTCCTCCACTTTACCGATTAAAGCCATATTGTCCTCGTCGCCAAAATGTAATATTCCCACACCAGTGAACACACCAAATAAACTGTAACTTGTTTAATCCATGCTCGAATTACAAAAGCACATGGTCTCTGTATAGTTTTTTCCTGTCAAACTATTGGAGGAGCGGTTACATAGCTGAAACAAACAAGACTATTCTACACAATCAACTCTATTTTAGTTGTCAATACTACAGGGCAATGCGTCATGTGAAATTGGCCTGGAAAAATATTTTTTATTAGCTCCTGTTTTTCTCAGCATTGATCTTAGCGCGCATGCGCTGACAAAGATGACCTACTATGGTTACTATGGTTACTACGGTGCGTTTTTGTGCAGCGTCAATTAAGCCAAATAGAAGTTTCATTTTTCATGTAATTCAACACCAACTTTACCGGCAACTGGTGTGCAAATACTTGTATATGCGGCTTCTTTGACTGTTAATTAGTCTCCACAGTAAAAACGTGTCACCTTTTAAGAGAGTGTATTGTTGTGCAAAGTCCGTTTCATATCAAAGTACAACCACACACGCTATCTCTCTTAGGTTTGGATGCTTAGGGAAACTTTACATCGGTAAGTTTCTCGCGCACATCATTAGTAGTTTTTACGTGTGTATGAAATTGCTTTTACTTATATGGTGTGTTAAGTCAAAATGATTCACATTTAACTTGAGGATCTAATCATGCGCTGTTTCAGGTTCGAATCACTAACTATGTAGCACTTACCAGTGCCGTCAGCTTGCACTGGCATCTTCTTGACACTATCAGTTACTCGAAATCTTTTTTATGCCCAAAGTTTACTTAAGTCTTGTGATATGACGTCGTTTCCAGACGATTATTATTGCTAATTTTGGCGAAGCAAAAATTATGTAATTTATCAACCAGCACCATTATAACCATCCAGTCAGGCATATGGTTCGATTGTAAGGATAGGTAACTAGGCCTTAGAGGGGTGTTGGTGATAGGGAATTAAGAGCAGAAGATTCTACAACCTGAGCGGCCGTCCTTTTGTTTTCCTTTTACCTGAAATGCTAATAACATTGGATCTTGCAAGGCAATTTTCCGGTTCAAATTTAGGAAACCGCCGTAAAAATTAATTAATCATTACCAACAAGTCCCTCGCATAATTAGAATAAATTAACCACAAAAACAATGCGTGTGATTTAACGTATAAACCGTGAAGCCACGCATCATACTTCTACAAAAGTGACACTAACGGCGTATCTCAGTGCCGCATAATTATATTCGCAACAACGCCACAACGACTCAGCTCACTCAGGAACGCCGGAAAACGTTAAAGGGATTTATGAAACTGATCGATCACACATCGGCCGTTCTGGATCATTAACTATCACCTCTGCAAGTCACAAGAGAGATAACAGTAACATAAGATAACCCTTCAACAAGACCAAACAAAGTGCCATAGCTAACACGAGCAAGCTATGTAAAAGCTCGTTGGAACAGAAGTGACACTCCTCTTATTTCACGCTGGGTGGTGCATGCAGAAATGTACTTGTTGGGAGAAAGCCAGGAGTGGGCGTTTCTTAACTTTTTGGGCCTTCTAGGGGCTTATTTTAGGGTAGTTACTTATAAATTTTAATTAGAGCGCTTTCAGGGCTGGGGCTTAATATTCGAGTTGGACGCTTATTCGAATATTAAATACGGAGACATCATGCTTTACTTACTTGCCTCGTGCAGACGGACTCCTTGTGAAACTCAGTGTACTTTAGGTACGGTGCGGTCCATTGGAAAGGACATGGGGGAGGGGGTGGGGTGGGGACTTTTTCAGCTTGCTGAAAGTTTTTTTTTTTTGTTCACCCATTGCTCGCGAAGAATTTTTTTTCCCAGTGAAACCCTCTCTTTTTCTTTGCCTTCTTCTCTGCACTATTTTTTTTCTGTCCTTTTTCTTGGTTTTCCCCCGTCCCCCATTCCACCTTCCTCATTGCTTTTCTAATCGTCCGTCCCGAAGCTTATCGTTCAGGACCGTGGCTTTTATTCTTTGAATTACTGCGCAAGGGGCCTGTCCATTTAAAGATATTTATTAATTTACAAAAGAAAGATACCGAATGGAGAATGATCCTCGCAATTGTGAACGCAATTTATGGAATTGCGTGGAGAAACCTGAAAAAAAAAAAAAAAACATAGCCCGACAAAGCAGGCTTTCTGAAGAACAAGGCTTTGTAATAAAACAAGTTTTGAACTTTATAGATATGAGGGAAAAGCAAGTATTGGTAAGGGTTACCTTGATCCAAGCAGACAATATATGGTAAAAAAGATATAGAACAAAAAATATCAACATTGTTCAGTAGCGTTTTAAAATATTTGTCACCTTGATAACCCCAAATTTCCTTTTGAACTCCAGTAGCCTTTTCTAAGATCTGCTTTTAGCACTTATTTATAAACCGTACAAAATTACCTCTGCATTAATAAGGAAGCACCATCCGTCAGAACATCGATCGTTTTCAACCTCGGTACCAGACGTATTCTCGGTAACATTAACAGCTTCTTACTGCACTGTTGCATCGTAATGAAGCACTCTTCTTTACTAATGTTAACAATTTGTGAGCTAGTTTGGAAGGTGCTCAAAGGTCTTGGAATAATCGATAGATCTAAGATAGCGGATAATTCGTAGAGAACAAAGGAAACCTTTTGTTAATCTGTTAATTATAGTATATTAACAGGAGCCCATCACTAGGAGCGATCCCTGAATTAAACGTCTTGATCGGGCGTTTTGACAGACCTAGTTATGTTTAGAAACGTAGAAAAAGCAAACGTGAATGCAAATAAAATGTATTGTATTGTACTGTATTGTTGTATTGGTTTGTTACTTTCTAAAAATAACTATTCTGTCATAACGCCCTATCCTAAAGGTAACAGGGGAGAGGAACGTTCTTAGTGATGGGCTCGTGATACTAACCTATTTTCGTTGTCTCAATTAAGTGAGATACTATCAGGGGACAGAACAGAATTAAGGAAACGTCCCCCCCTCCTTTGGTTTTTGGACGAGACGGTTCCTTGCAATAATGGGGGAATCGATTCGAAGCATAGTTGAGCTGTCTGAGATAAGGTTCAACAAGTAGTTCAGCCAATTTGTGAATGACGAAAGAAAAATTTTCTACTCATTTTTAACCTTGAGTAATTAAGTAAATTATCCCATTACACTCACACATAGAAGTGTGTGCAGTACTACTTATTCAACAAAATTCTAAATCAGTGTACTTCCACCTACACTAGTTTGAGCTGAGTCCAAGGTAGCAGACGCAGATCCAGGATTTTTTAATGGGGGTGGCTGATACAGTCGGCCATCAAACTATACTATATTTTTTGGGACCCATACATGTATTCCTTTTTTTTCACGTATTGGATTTTGATGGTGGGCTTCTCCGAAGGGGGGAGGTGGCTACCACTCAATCAACCCCCCCCCCCTGGACCCGCCCCTGGGTAGTGTTCCCCTTAATGACACCACAGGTATTCTCAGACTCGCGACCTCATCCTTCTTGACCCTTTGCACCGTGAAGGGAGGGTACGCTTGTTTGAAGGTGTCTGAGTGTGATAAGGAAGACACTGCAAGATAAAGAAAGATGTCACGTTCATATATTTTGAACGAGCGTCGTAAAAATTACTCAAGGCGTAAATTCAGCCATAGATGCTAATATTAACATGTTATGATTTAACTGAAGGAAACGAGGCTGGCTTATCTTAATGTCTTTCCTTATCAAGATGAGTATGGTTTTGTCTTTAAGCAGAGATGTTGCCGTAAAACAACAATTTAGCAGGTCCTAAAAGCACCTGTCTCATAATTATACGTCTTTCTTTGTTCACCTTTAATTAGAGACTCTTAAACAAGCTGAATTCTAATCAAACAGGCCTCGAGAAATAATGGAATCTGCATAAGCATGGTGATCATTTTAGGGTCCATTTTGCACACAAGAGGGTTTGGGGGTACAGGTTTCCGTTGATAATTGGGAAGGTGTCTTCCTAAGCCTACATTAATTAATACATTCACTCTGCTTGTTGAAAAACAGAAATAATAAAAAAAATGGTTCGCAGTTGCAATTGGCTTGAAAACCTGGAGTGCGCACTTGTAACACAAATGGAATAACATCATAATGGATTTTGCCAGCATACGAAACATTATTTTGTCAACACAGTTTTTGATTCATTAATTTAAGAGTGCTCATCAGTGGTGCGTTTGCCTACGCGTCTTCTTCATGTGTAAAAAAAGTGACGAGATATTGCAAAAAATATTGGCGGCCAGTATAATGAGGCCAGCGGGAGATGGTGTTTGTTCAGACTTACATGAAACGCGACTGAGAGAATCGTCGCTTCCGTTATTTTTGTAGTTGACTTTTGTACTGTCTGGAAAGGTAGGTAGTCTTGCTGACTGGTCTCACTCGTATACATGATATATAGGACGGTCTAAATAAACTTGTATGAGTGGAAAGATCTTCAAACGCAGGAGACTTTTCGGGTCTATTTTTCTATCAGTCTTATCCTAGTTTTGTTATTCTTGAAGTTATTCATTTATTTATTTACCGTAGGAGTCATGCAACTGTTTCAAATCATTAGAAACCGTGAAATGGTCGCCATTCTCTCTCTTCCGCTACAGATTACTAATATTTGGAGTTTTGAGCAGACAAACAATGACTTGTGCTTTTACTGGAAAAATGAGTCCTGGGGTTTACAAAGTAACTGTCTTAACGAATTTCCCATACCTACAATTGGCCGTGGCATATTGTTCCAATGAATTTCGGCAAACGGGAAACATTGTTTTTAAAACAAATGCAAATTTCCCCAGTATTGTTTGACCTCAAGACCTAAAAGGAAGCAGAATAAATCATGAATTCAACTTCAAGCTTTGACATGTTTTTACTTATCGTTTTTCATGCTTTTCTTTTTAGTTTAACGCATCGTCCTCCGACCATTTGCTCATGATTTTCCCTTTGAAAAGTCAGCCTTAATCGATATACGTTTTAACAAAAACCTACGTTTGTATGTGATAGAGTAAAATTAATAAAGTCACTTAGCCGAGGGCTAAAGTGGAATATGACAAACTGCAGGATGAGTTTATCTTCAAAACTGTCAGATGTTACTACTTACTTATGCAAAAGACGAAGCACGCTGAAATTAGAAAGTTTGTCACCACACATATCATGCTGATATTGTCTTCGTGCGCCTTTGCGCTTGTCATTACTACTCATGATGTCTTGTTTCGGAGTGCTCTAATCAGGACGGAACACGGACAAAGGTTAATTTTTAATCTCCCTGGGTTGGTGAATTTGACGTGCTTATCGCAATAAGCTATCGCCTAAAATCGAGGTAAATACCCTGTAGAAACCGAATGTATCCTTTAAAATCGTGCAGTCGATCCCTGAAACGCATTGTGAGAACCACGAGTATGTAAGGAAGTATGCGTAATACTACTAATAATAATACTAAAAGAAATTATGTAGCGCAATTTCTCATGAAATGACCACATGTGCGCTTTACACATATTAAATTAAAATAGAATTTGTCCTAAAAGTCATAAATTTACAATGGTTGATAAAATATATAACTTATCTTAAGGTTGTTTCAGATAACCACAGTTCAATTATTTTCCTATCTAGGAATCACAGATTTCAGAAGTCACCGGCGCAACTCTAAGTCATAACATCCTGTGTAACATCGATACGGAACTCTGCAACTCATCATTTCCAGTCAGTCGGACACATCTAACCACTACCTAGTGGTTCGCAAAATGGCGCTTTTCCGAGGAGCTCTCGTCATTCTTATTGTGTATTTCGTTCAAGGCATCGTGTCCTCGTTATCTGCTAACACAAGTCAGAGCACTGAGCTATTGGTTCGGCCACTGTACATAGGATCTATGGCTCCAATGACTGGCAACAGAGCATGGTGGGGAGCTGGGATACCGTTGGCTATTGAAATGGCTTTTGAAGATATCAATGCTCGTAATGATGTTCTGAAGGGGTATAAATTGGAACTGATTCCCAGCGACACACAGGTAAGTCAGTCAAAGTTTAGTCAAGCACACCAGTTATTCCCTGCGGTACTTCTGCTGCGATCTTCAAGGAGCCACTGTCGTTCTGACAAGGAAGTTGTCGACGGCATTGATTATGACTCAGTGTTCCGAGCGATATAGTCATAAATATATTGTTCCTTTAAGGACACAGACGTTTCGGGTATATAACCCTTCTTCAGTGTGGTGATTTGCTATCAACATATTTAGCGTAAGATTTTCACGTGGAAAATCATGAGTTATAAGTTTTTTTAAAGTTAGGCCTTGTGTGTTCAAATTAATGACCAAACAATTTATCGTAAAGAATATGAGATAGTATATCCAAGTCATCCAAGCATGGCGCAACATGTACTACTAAAAGAATAATTCAACAGTTCAGTCAAAACCTGTTTCCTCAATGAACTCGCTTGGGTGCACTGAGTTACACCGGTCAGTTGTTTTGAAAATAAACAGTTGTTAATTTTTATATTACTGTCAACTTCCGCATCCAACTGTTTCACGTGCGTCATGAACCATGCAAAAATAAAACCAAACATAACTCTTGTCATTTAATAATGCATGCATGACGACTGCGACTGTGAAAGCTTTTAAAAAACTAAATCTCCTTGCACTGTCATAATAACGTACCGAAAACTTCTTAGCCATTTAATTCTTGATTAAAAAAGTAAACCGATCACAATGTTGACAAATCCTTATAAATAATAATAGTATTTATTATTCGTATTGCGCACATTCTATAAAATATCATGTGCGAAAAACAGTTTCACGCCGAATAAATAGTAATTAAAACGTTTTGATTACAACGATTTGACAAAATGCAAAAAAAGTAACTAAAACCTCAGACTAAATATTGCAGAAATATAAATTAACTATGCTAATTATTAAACAACTGAGTCTTTACTAATGTCTTAAAAGTGTCAATGGTAGCTGCCTGTCTAACAGATATAATAAAGGTTGTCTATTCCATAGCATCGGAGCGGCGATCATGAACGCACGTCGCCCATTGTCTTCAATCAATCAATCAATCAATCAATCAATCAATCAATCAATCAATCAATCAATCAATTAATCAATCAATCAACGGTATTATATTACTTTCAGCGGTATTATATTACTTTTAAAATACCTTTCATATTACGGTGCATCAGGAGCCCATCGTGGGCTCCTGGGTGCATATTATACCTCGACGACGGTTGACCTTCAACTAAATCTGAAAAATATTTAGAGGTTAATCCCTTGATAACTTTGAAAGTAATAAGTAGAATTTTAAATTCTATGCGCGGGCACTGGCAACCAGTGCAAATCTTTAAATATTGAAGTGTCGTGGGAAAACTTAGGTATGCAGTAAATGAGCCTAACACAAGCGTTCACTAAGCGTTGCAGTTTATTTATAATAATAATAATAATAATAATAATAATAATAATAATAATCCCAAGGCTCAAAGCGCTTTTCAACACTTTATGGGGGACTTTGCCAGACTGTTTTTAGGAGCAAATTGCAGCCACGCAGTTTACAATCTTATTAGAATGAATAGTAGGATCACCACAGGTGCCCCCAGAACAGAAAAACGGTTATAAACCATCACACCAGGGACTACGTCCCCTACTCATTCCAATTAGTGTTTGGGTTCTCTAACGTCCCACGCCAGTACTGTGAGACGGGTGGCACTTTCTCCTAAGTTATTTAAAGACCCTGAGTGTTGGTCCGGCCGAGGATTGAACTCCCGACCTCCCGCACAGCAGTCCGGTGCTCTACCAACTGAGCCAACCATGATGCTGTTGATGGAAACCTTAGCCAGCTGTTGACGACTGCCGATTAATAGAAACTCCGTCTTATCATCATCTAACCACAGCATGTCTTCCCTTATCCAAGCACGCACATCGAGGATGCACGTCTCCAGAACAGCCACAGCCTCGAATTCACTCAAGCTATCAGGTGGTTTGAATGACGTATAAAGCTGAGTGTCAACGGCATAGGCACACTTTCGTTCGTTCGTTCATTCATTCATTCACGCATATATTTGTTCGTCCGTCCGTCCGTTCGTTCGTTCGTTCGTTCATTCGTTCATCCATCATCTTAACGTCGATGTGGGCGATATATAAGGGTCCCCTTTGTATCCGAGTCAGAGGCTCATGTATGAAGCGAATGGCGATACACACAAAGCCATTACTGTCCGCCGAAGGTCACACCACAACATCGGCAACTACGTCCCTCACTCTTTGCGGTCAGTGTGTGAGTTCTCACAGGTTTCATGGACAAGAGTTGTGAGACAGGAGAGAAGACTATGTCGGGGGGGGTACTCCTTTATATAAGCTATATAGGTATGTGCCGCCCCCATGGGTATGGTTTTTAAGTCATTTTGGTCTAAAAAAGTGTATAGATTTTGGCCATTTTGGTCTGAAATCGGGAATGGTTTTCAAAGGAACCGCGGCCGTATAATCGTATTTGTCTTTTCAATTCCAAATGAATAATAGAGAAGGAAAAGTAAGCAAAATATATCGTTCGAGCTGAATTTACCAATTCTTGACTGAATTCTTGGCACTGATGCCAAGCTTAATTACCCTACAACAAAGCTAGTGAAACTTGTAATCGGCCAGGCCAGGCCTGGCCTGAAAACGGGTATAGATTTTAGAGGCCAACCCTGAAAACGGGTGTGAAAAATGGCACGTTTTAGTCCGAAATAGGGCCAGGATTTGAAGAACCGGGCGACACACTCCTGCTTTATTTTCTTGATTTCCTACTCGATATTTTTAAGATAATTCTGTAGTAGTACTCTACACTCATCAAATTAATCCGAAACTCAAACGAAAGCAATGTCCTTCTTGGCCACGTGATCATCTTTCTGCTACGCGTCATTATACAAATCATGTGCATAAGTTAATTTCTAACCGACAAGAAAGCCTAACCACTGACTTGCGGTTGTCGCAACAAAGGCAGTTAGTTCTCTCTTGTGAATGATGGTCAGAACGTGTAGTGCTGAATTTCATGCAAAGGAGTGACTGACTTTCTGTTATCAATCCTTTCTTCATCAATAGGGTGATACAGGCCTTGGCAACAAGGTGTTCTACGATTTCTTACAGAAGAAACAAGTCCGTCTTATCTTAGGTCCTTCTCGTTCCAATGTAGCCGAGTCAGCTGGTGCGACTGCCAAACACTACAACATGATTCAGGTTCGTCACAAATTATATTGCCGTAGGTAAAGGCAAACAAGCCTGAACTGAAATGATCACAATAAACAAAAACCAAGCAACAAAACAAAAGGAAAAAAAATGATTACACTGGAAATAATCAAACGAAATGAAGGAATGAGCAATTAATGTAATGCTACAAATAATGATGCGTCACTGAACATATTCAATAGCCGTTCAAATTTCTGTCAGCCTAGCTATAGTTTTGTTTTCATTTATTTAAGAATGTACAGTACAAAAAGAAGAGTTTGACAGCTTGTCATTTACTTGCAGAGTTAAACGGTCGTTGTAATTGGACAGTGGAAAAGCTAGACTGAGTATTTCTACACGGGGGGTGATAACTTGTTTGGGCAACACGATGCGTTCAATTTTTCGGCGACAGCCTCGCAAATATGTGAAATTTTGGTGTTTTTTTTTCTGCAATGTCCCAGAACTATATTATATTTCTGAGTCTCCAGATTCCCGCCGTAATCTCCTGATTCTCGGAAGAATTTTGTTTTTTATCCCGAAACGAGCCTTCTTAGAGTTGTAACTCTTCACTCCCCCGTCCCCGCCCCCCCCCCCCCTTGTTTCTACACAATGTATGGTTTAATTCTGGTAGTCAACAGAACTATTATGCTTGTGAAACAATTTCACGTAGCGACTCTATAAATGTTCCACAAAATCGGCAAAACAGTGATGTGCATCTCTTGATACCGTTACTTTACGGCTTTGCTTCTTTATACAGGTTTCCCCATCAGCTGCCTCAGGTCAACTTTCAGACAAATCAGTTTTCCCATATTTCTTCAGAACAGTACCAGCGCTTTCAGATGGTAATCGAACGTTCATCGCTATTGCGAAAAAATTCAAGTGGAGTAGAGTGGCCATACTGTACCAGAGCAGAGAATTATTTATATCCGTAAGTATTTTCTCAAACCTCACTCAATAGGTCAGACATACTTTGAATACATTTTACTTATACTGTTACTGTACGAGGCCATGCGTGAAGCATATATAAACAGCTTTCTCTCGGCCAGGATCAAAGCTTTTACCAGTCTCCTGGCCAAGAGAATATCGCTCAAAAAAGAAAGAAAGTTCTAGTGGCAGTTTCTGCTAACCGTATACACCCTATGCATAAATGGCCGCCCTGCCATTTTTGGCTTGGTTAAATTTTTAAAAATAAGAATGTTACCTGATTACCAGGCACTACAAAATATGTTATCTTGGGTGGTTTCAACGTTTTTGGTTAAACAGCTGCAAAGTTATGGCTCATTCAAATTTAAGAAATTTGTATGGGAGATGATAACCTAGCCCAACTAGCCTCGCTTTCATGTTTTAGCCAGAATTCAAATGCTTATAACTTCTTGTCAAATGAGAATGTGACCTTGAAACTACACACAAGGACTCATTTTGACAAGTTCTTTCCTGGTATTCACTTCTTTTGTAAGTTGCAGACATTTTAAAATTTTCAAAATTACAAGGCAGCCATTTATGCGTAGGTTCTATTATTTATGTGAAAGCTCTATGGCAAATTAGGATGCGTTGTCCTTCGTCAGATGTCACAGCAAACTGGATCATTTAATGTGAGAGAATGGTGGAATTGTTAGGAAAGGACTTCATTTCTTTGAGTGAACCATTTTAACTTACTGTAGTCCAGCATTAAAGTTCATCAGCGCAGACATGTGTAAGAAGACCAAGATTCGTATAACCTGCAGTAAGGCGTTTTTGTTGGTGGGCGAATGTCATTTAAGTTGACGTTAGTGTATCAGGCCGACATCTTGGATTTCCAAATCATGAGTTGCAACAACAAAATGACGCCATCCCCTTCGTCAAATTTGTTTTTCTCCCCAATCTCCTTGTTCAAGACCTATGACCATTCAGTTCTAGCAAAAAATACTTAAAATACCGTCGCCTTCTCTTCTCACTTTGCAATCGTTAATATCAATATATGAGCCACAACAGTGCGAGGCCAAAAAAGTAGGGACATGCATTATTGCTCTCTAGTGCGAGGCCAAAAAAGTAGGGACATGCATTATTGTTCTCTAGTGCGAAGCCACAAAAGTAGGGACATGCATTATTGCTCTCTCACGCGCTTTGACTCATTGTTCTCAGTACCTCTGACGCGGTGTATGTCTGGTATATTATTATATTAAATAATTAGCCGTAATCTTTTTATTCCCCTTGCAATTGCCTCACAAGTACTCACAAACTGCCCTATTTTAAATCACAACACAGGCTGCCACAAGTCTCCGAGAAGAATGCAGGAGAAATAACATCGACGTCATATCCTATGGGAGCTTTCTCTCGGATCCTAGGAATCAAATCAAACATCTTAAGGTAGAGAAAATGACTACAATAATACTGAAAAACACCAAATAATAAAACAAAGAGATAAGGCAAAAAGAAGTTAAATACTTTGGACCTTTAAATCATGCCTTCACGATAAACATGGCCTGTTAATTACGATATACAATAAAATAATAATTTATGACGGTTGATACTTTATTTTACAGTTGTGGTTGTGTTAGTGACCTGGCATTTGAGTAGAAGCGAGGCTGGATGATACCTTGTTTTGATGAAAACCACACTGCTTTTCTCATGTAAATCATGATATTCTTAAGCTAACTGGTCCACAATCTACACGAGAAAGACAGAGGTTTTTATCAAAACAAGGTCACTTCCAGCCTCGCTTCCACTGAAAGACCAGGTCACTGAACACACAACTGTAAATGTTATTATTTAAGATGCTAACTAGTTCACTTCGATTTTAATGATGATGGCACAATTTATTTACCAATAATAATTTCAACTGAATGTTTATTAAAATGTTTGGAAAACTTTTACTGAGAAGACCACTGACCTCCATTTGAAAACAGAACATAAAGAGAGTAATTTTTTTTTTATCGTTGTTCACAGGATATTGATGCAAGAATTATATTTGGCTTTTTCAGCAAATCAACAAGAACTATGTGCGAGGTAATTATTTTCTTTTTTATAAATTTCGTTCAACGCTTTAGTACAAGTAAAGTACTACATTTCCTCATTTCGTGAAGTTTTCCGTGCGCCTATGCTGCCTTCCGGCTACCTTCCTGCTCAATGAAACTGCTCCCCGCTTAAGGCACAGCAGAAATTACAGTGCGGTTTGTATGCGAATCAGTTGTCAAAAAATATGTGAAGCGCCTCTTCCTCAATAAAAAGTCATATATATGGCAAATTCATTGTACTAGGCAAAGGGTTCCACTAACAATGTGGGGGATTGAGCCGTGCCAGAAAACGATCTCTAATATTTCCAAATTTTCCATACATTCAATCAACTAATTTTTTTTTTTCAGCCCGGAGGGAAAGAATTGCAGACAAATGTATCGAAAAATTAATCATCTGATGTGTAACTTCAGTTCGCAGTTTATGCATTTTTTATAGCAAACGTTTTACGACAATTCTCCATACAAACACTGTAAATTCTTTACCCTTTGCTTACCCGCCAAAATGGCGTCTTAAAAACCGTGATCACTGAGTAAGGTTTGTTACTAGGTACGTTTAATGACAGTTGTCACTTTTTGGATGATTCTGTAGATGAAATTAGAAAGTGTTGCCACCGAAATCAAAACTCCTGCGATTTGCGTAATTATGATCTTGTTGCTTAGGAAGTTTCCTTACAGTAAGGTTTTGAAAGATAATTAACCTTTTAACTTCCTAGAAGTGATTTAACTTCTTTTTATAGTATCAATACACTGTCCAGCAGACAGCTGATGAAAATGGACAAAATTCTCAGGCAAGGGGGTGTTACCTTGACATAACCCCAAATTCTCTTAACTAATGTACATGGAACTGTATAGCATCCACCTTTGGAAATTTATTTGTCCAAAGCACTAGATTATAAATATTTATAAAATAACTAAGATAGTACGCGGGCTCGGATTGACCGAGGGGCGTGTTTGTATGAGAGTATGTAAACATGGTTGTGACTTCAACTTGTTTGGCTTTCCGCGCACTAATCACGCCAGCACGAATTTGAAAAAGGCTTTGAGTTGATAAACTCGACAAGTTTACTTTATTTACCCATTTCCTCGTCGGTTGAAACTTGGAAAATCTTTAGAAACATGCTGTGTCAATTTTTTTCGCTTGAGCTGACATTTTAAGCGAGAAAAACCCGTATTTTGGAAAGCATCTGATTACGCGTACAAGCTTCGTGTGCAAGACTTCGCGACTGGTAAGAATTTCTCTTTTAATCAATGTTCTAAACAAGAGCGTTTTGGTTTTTTTGCTCGGGAAAGTTGTTTTATAAAAGCAATAGAAAACTTTTTTCCTGTGTTTGCATAGCCTGATATAAACACGACTTCGTCTCGGGTTTGCATAACTGTCTCGAATTCTCCCAATTGCTTAAACATAAACGCTCTTTTCGCGATTTGGCGTAACACTTTGGAATGTATACCAAACTGTAAAAGAATCTTACCTAAGAAAGCATTCAAAAGGAAAATTAATTGTGTTCTCTTTAATTTCTTGGAAAATAAAAATGATTACATTAAAACCGTGACGCCTTTCAGTGCAAAAAGTAAGACTATTTAACAACTAAAAATCATCTCATTTTTCCTTTCCTCATACCTGTACTATTATCGTTTTTTTCGGGTATTATCTCACTTCTTAGATTAGCCTTAGCTACCAGTGCGAGCCAGCTAATTTTTTTTTGTAATGCGTGAAAAATAAAATTGGTAAATTGGTAAATTGATAGCAGCCAGAAAGGAGAATTAATAATCAGATCTTGGGAGTTAAAGTCTTAAACTAATCAGTCTCACGATTGATCGCCTGAAAGGGCAACTGAGGGACAGTGTGTTCATCTGGCAGATTTACAAGCAACAGTTGTATGGTACCAAGTACGTTTGGGTGATCCATACTCCTGACAAGAAAGGATGGTGGAACAGAAGTTTTCCGGGTGTAAACTGCACACCGGAGGAAGTCAATAAAGGAGCAAATGGGATACTTCAAGTAAACTACATGTGGCTCAGTAATTCAGGGAAGAAAACCCAGGCAGGAATGGTACGATTTGCTAAATAATAAATAAATAAATAAATAAATCGAATTTGCGAAGTGAGTGATTGGGGAACTTACCTTATTTCTTCCCAGAGGTTGGATGCTTTTTGAGGATTTATCTGACATCGTTTTTCAGTTAGTTCAGTATTAGAGCCCATTCAAAGTCCAGTGCTTCCATCGATTAAAAAATTGCATTATCCTTGTCCGTTAAATGTTGCGGTGTTATTGCACTGAGGATAACCAGGGGGTCATTTTTACCCTATATGCAGACACCACTTGAATTTGGTTTGAAGTTTATTCGCCGAGCCAGACGTGCTTACATCAATGACAGCGATTACAAGGGGTTTAGTTACGATGCAGCATGGTTGGTAGCCCTCGCCCTTGACAGAATCGCAAAGAAACTGGGGCCTAACGTCTTCCTGGACAACCTACCGTTTGGAAACAAAACATTCTTAGATTTAATGAAGGACAGCCTTCAATCAACAGAATTCCTTGGTGTAACGGTAAGTGCATGGCTAGTTCTTCATTGCATGGTCCAATCTCAACTCAGGTACGCCTCACGAGCATAAAAAATGTTAGGATATTGAAGTTAGGTCAAGGCTTGGACGTTTTACAGTGACCATTAGCATTAGTTTTAGCTTTATCTCTATGTGCGTGGCTTAGAAACTGAAATAAGTTCGATCTAGTATGTGGATGAAAAACGTTCGTTTTGTAGCTATGATTTATGTTTTCTGACGTATCATAAAGAAACTAAGGTATTCAGAAGGAACATGGGTAAAAACAAGAGCAAGGGAAGCTTCATATGATCCCTCTGAATTAACCGTTCTTTAATAACCTGCTGGGTTTCTGATCATGAGACGGAAAATGTCAAGCTTGTTGGTATATGGTACCAACTTCTGACGTTATTATTTCTTGGCCATTTGTTTTTAGAGTTCTGTCAAACTTAATGACAAAGGTGATAGATCAGGCGTGTTTGAAATCTCTCAACTAAAAGGTATGCTGGTGTTAAGCTTTAAATATCTTAAAAGATTATGATTTATTTTGAGATTTCACGACTCGTCAAAGAGGCTGGATTTATTAGTCATCAAACCGTTGTCTTCTGTTCAGGCCTCACTGGTGTTTTACTTTGACTAAACAACTCATAAATCGCTGTGCACAACATTGTTGGGAATTGTTGGTCAGGCAGATGTTGGATGTTGTTGGAAGTGGTGTGCAAACGGATACAATAACTTGCAACAATGTGAAGACACACAATGTGTAATAGGAAGGATAGGACCCATAAAACTTTGTAAACTTACAGTTCAGTTGCCATCGCCATGGAGACCATATGCAATGCGCGTGCGTGGCCCCAACAATGTTGGATGATTTGTATAAACGGTTGCAACATTGTTGTGCTACGCTTCTGTGATCGCGGAACAAAAGAAATGTTGGGAGTTGTTGGCTCAAAAGTGTAACCAGTTTCAAACTTCGCGAAACAACTCCCAACAACATGCAACAGGGTGTGCAAACGGACGCAGCATTCAACACCCAACAACATTGTTGTTGCACGGCAGTGTTGCGTCCATTTGCACCGACCTTTACAATTGCTATCAAATTAGCACTGCCGCAACAAAATTCTACTAGAAAGCTTAACACGAATTTATGAAATGAAATGATTTCTATGAGAGGCAATCCCGATTCTTTAAACTACAGGGAAAATGTTTGATCCAATCTGCAGCCATGACGTACGGGAATCCAAATTGAATTTTTATCAAGGAGCGAGTTTAAGTTGGGAAGGTAAGTTACCCCATATAACAGAGAAGTGCCTATTTTGTCATTACATTTACAATCGAATTGCCTTTATCAAGTATTTAATTGGAGGACATGCAGTGTTCCCCGAGGTGACTCAGTTTTCAACGACGATTTCTTGGTCAGACTCTCTTTCGCGTTGTGTTGACTCTCATTAACTCTGTCACAGTGGTAGTGGTAGTGTTGCTGTTCAGTGGTGTTGGTGGGGGTGGCGGTAGTAGTGGTAGTAATATTGCCAGTAGCAGTGGTAGCGGTAGCGGTAGTGGTAGTGGTGGTGGTCATTGTAATGGCAATTGTGGTAGGGGTAGTGATAGTGGTGGTAGTGGTAGCGGCAGTAGTATTATTTTCTGCATTGTCATTTTCATCATTTTGTCTTCAGGGGGAGATCCACCGCGTGACCGTCAACGTACACGTAACAAGATGGTTACCATGTCCAGGACGGTGTTTATCTTCATGTGCAGCATGGCGTCTTTGGGAATTTGCTTGGCTGTTGCTTTCTTGTGTTTCAATGTCCGAAGCAGGACGAGGCGGTATTTACCAAAAGTTTATACGTTATAAAAAATAAATAAATAAATAAATAAATAAATAAATAGACTTCTACGGTGAAGGTTAAAGCGAGTAGTTGCATTGTGACTAATATATAGACAAAAAATACGAGGAAAAGAAATGGGAAGTAATATTTCGGTATGACTCTATATCATCTTCAGACTACAGATGAAAACATGCAAAGTACTGAAATTTAAACACTAGAGGATGGTAGTTGTAGAATATGTGTGAACCTCATGTAGGAATGTTTGTTATGTATCACGTATTGTTCTTAGTTGGTATAAATTAGGTAGCCATGTTGTCACAAGGGCGCTGGCTTTTCACTCTCAGTTGATCGTAATAAACCCAGTGTGTTCCTCTAAGTGTGTACTCTCTTGCTCCGAATCGACAGTAGTTAGCTTAAATAACCGGCACGCGGAAAAGACAGTAACAATCACAGTAACAAAGACGACAACAATCAGAAGAAAAGGCATAGATCTCTTCTGGCTTTTACGCCACTGGTGATAAACGTTTGATGTGGTACGCTTCTTTGTACGGTATTAGGTTCCAATTGACAGCACTGTCCCAGATTTTCGTGTTACGACGAACTGCTCTGAAAGAATTCATTGCTCATTGAATTACAAGGTGCAATCTAATATTCCACCAGAGCATTAAACAATGTCGTTGCAGACTTACACTTACCGTGTTTCAGTGGTAATTTTTGGAGTATAGTTACGTTTGAGTCAAACTGAGTGCCTCTCAGAAAGTTTCGGGAAAATAGAAGACTTAAAGATATCCGATTTAATTTAATCAGGTTGAATGATTGCTACCTTACAATGGGGCTTTCAGGGAAGATAGTTCTGGGCGAAAATCTATATTCTCCGAGTTTCATTTTCTTGGCTATGCCGGAAGATTTTGAAATTGTGATCCAAGTTATCAAGGGCTATGAAAGCCTGAAAACGTAATTTTTCAATTAATATTTTGTTACTCAATTAATTAATGCTGTTTTTTCTTGTAGACTTATTAAAATGTCAAGTCCGAACTTGAACAATGTGATTATTTTGGGCTGCATTCTGTCGTATGTATCCGTCATTCTCTTTGCATTCGATGGAGACTATCTCACTGATCTTCTGTGTAAGGTAGGCTGATGGTTTTAGGCTGGTGTCCATTTTCTGTGTCCATTTCCACCTCGGCTATGATGACCAAAAGTTAATTAAGAATAATTTTTGCTGGATAAACTAGACGTTTTGAGGAAAATTTGCTTTTATTTTTAGTTTGCTATTGAAAAAAGGCCAGTCTCCTTTGAGTAACAATCCGTGACACTTCCCCTTTGGGGAGGAACTCAGGACCATAAAATGTCCTTGGGTGTTCAATGTGACGTCTAATTTTAATTAGTTGTTGGTGGGTTGAGAATAATGAAAGAAGGTAAACGTAAATGAAAAAAAAAAAAAACTGACAGCAACTAAACAGCAAAGACGTTTTTTCTATCAAAATTAACAATTTGCCGTCCTCTATCAGTCTGCTTACTTGTTTAGGTAACCTTACCTTCTATAATCTACGTTTCCCTGGATCAGGTTACATTGGCAAACAGTTTTGTCATATTTTTTTTCCAGACAAGGACGGCTACTCTTTGCTTTGGATTCACTTTTACTTTTGGTTCGTTGTTTTCTAAAACGTGGCGCGTTCACAAAATCACAAGAATAGTTAGCGCAAAGAAACTGGTAAGATTCAGTTTTGTGTTTGTTCGCTCTTCTTATCTTTCTACACCTGCTTTGCATTTCAGAATTTGTCATGTTATTGTTTGGGGTTCCTGTGCCCTTAATTACCAATTATTAAGCGATTATGCATCTGGCACCCATGTGCATGTCCCCTTTACTCAGAACTGCGACTTCTCCATTATATCAGTAATTACTGCAGCTGTAGATTTAGAGCGTACGAACTGTATGTGAGATGATAGCAGGTCAACAAGACTAGTGTAGGGACGCTTTAGCTGTCTATCATCTTAAATCAGAGCAAGAGTGGATATGCGACCCAAAAATCTGGCTAACCCCGCTGACTTTGTTTTGTGTTTTCTTGCACGCCTATGATGTTTAATATTCCATGATCGCTTGGATAATGAGGACTGTTTCTTGTAGCATCATCTATAAATGATCCAGTTATAAATAATGTCTCAATTTGTTCTAGGTTATCAAAGACGTTTACCTGTTCGGAGTTATTGGTATCCTTCTTGTCTTAGATGTGATAATTCTTTTAAATTGGAGTTTCCTGGATCCACTTCACAAGGAAGTCACATATCTTGCGGCCTACGTAAGAATGATTTTACACCATAGACTTCTTGAAACCGAGCCACACTTTAAACGTCTAAACCAGTGCTTCCAACAGTTTAAACAACCTGTCAAATCGTTAAAACAGCACGATATAATGCTTCCACCGGCCCGTTCACTCGTCAAAAATAAGGAGTACTTAACACATAGATTCCATTGAATAATAATGATATGATAATAAAAGGCGGAGTACTTAGCACATGGATTCCATTTCGCAGTGTGTGTGTCTCTTAACGCACGGATGGCGTTATATAAAACATAGTGAGAACAAGCGTCACTGATATTTCTTACCACGTTTTAACGTCCTACCTGCACTGACAAATTGAATCAATTTGTTTTTTGCATTGGTTAGCTTTTGCTTTCTCTGACTCATGACGTCCTCATTCGCGTGTCTTTTTACCTTCATTGCAAACTCGTCTACACTAATTGAAACGCGGGGTTTGTACCATCTAATCAACAAAACAAATATCCTTAAAAACGCCCATCTTCTTTTAGAGAGTGAGGGTTGAAAATGCGACTCTGTTTCCACTTGCTAAGACCGTTTTAAATTCAACATAAGAGTATAGATCAATGATGTTTACGATGCAATCTTGCCAGGTAAATTAGTATAAATTTCACTTTAACTCAAGACACCACCAATGTTACCCGATTTAATTATTCATCTAATTACCAAATGATTAAACTGAAATAAATCCGCATGCGCATTCGACGATAAAATTCAGTTATAAATGAAAAATGTGTAAAGATCATAATCGATCATAACCTCACATATAACATTCTGTTAACATTTTGCAGTATGATCACACAGACGACAACATACTTAATGTGCCTTATTTGTACACTTGCGAGGTTAACAATATTACCGTTTGGTTGGGCCTGTTGTATTCATACAAAGGAATTTTGTTGCTGTTTGGACTGTTTTTGGCCTGGGAGACGAGAAACGTCAAGATTCCTGCCTTGAATGACTCCCACCACATTGGTGAGTTAAATCTGCTCCGTGCACATGTAACTTGCCAATGGCTTTTTCAGATAACTTCTAATTTAACAAATAGAAAAGCCGCTTAGCTGTGCTTTGTTGAGGACTGTGACGAGAGCACGAAAGTAATGGGAAGGAATACGAACCGCATGCGAGTGTTTCTTACTACTTCTTGAGTGCCTTCTAACAGAACAAAGCACGGTCAACGCTTTTTAAATTTGTTTTAAAATATAGTTTTAGGCTCATTTTTAGATAAATTCGTTAGATAAATGTGTGAAAAGTAAGTAAAATTTTATTCAGATAACGGTATGACTGATCGTATGATGATTGCGCATGCGTCATTGTTCATAATGTTGCTACCTTGCATTTAACAAATAGATTCCATTTCTCAGTGCCTGTGTACTCTCGGATAAGAAACGACAAACGTCAATTGAAAACGTGTTTTGAATAACTAAATTATTATTCTTTTAAAAATAATTATTCTTAAAAGAAGAGGGGGTGTAAGCCACGAACCGTGCATGATCGATGTTCTTACCACTTTTTGACGTCCTCGTTCGTTAGCAGAATCTACACGCACTGGCAAAGAGAATCTATTTTCTTATACATTGATTTTTATACTTCCTTCTACTCGTGGTCTCATTTGTACCTCTATACTTTAAGTACAAACTCCTCCAGAGCAGTCCTCCAGAAAACATAAGTTTTAAGCACTAGCCAAACGGACTCACAAGCCAAGTCACTAGTAGCCGGACGCTGAACTTGTGTTGGGTGGGCCAAACGGACTCGTTTCCTCGCAACTACACACAATTCGCACAAGTACATACAATTTGATTAGTCCCGCGCAGCCAAAATGTAACATTATGTCCTTTATTTCATTGGCTTATAGGTTGCTATAACAACAAATGAACGTTGCTCAACTGTGTTGGGTGGCCAAACGGAGAAAAACTTGCGTCGACTTGCTCGCAAATTTGATCTCGACCATTGTGAGCACAGGTCATCGCAAGTCAACGCAAGTGCACACAAGCACTGGCCAAATGGAGTCACAGTACACCCAAGTTTTTAACTTGCGTCTGCTTGAGAGTCCGTTTGGCCAGGGCTTTACACAGTATATTGTATAAAGAAAAATAGCGCGCGAGTCAGAGGGGAACGCGAAGGAGAAGATGCTTATCACCTAACGATTCCACGCACGCGCTACTAATTACTCACGCGTTATTCATCTTCAGCCACTGTACTGGGGCATGTAGCAGCTCTCGTAAGGTCTCACGAGATTGCCTTGCAACCCTTCAGGCGAACAAAAGAACAAACAACAGAAACAATGTACCCTATCCCTAAAACAATAGAGGTGCTACACTATGCCTGCCAATGAAATTTAGAGCTTATGAGAGCTGCTACAGTACCCACTGTACTGTTCCATTGTGACAGAGAGCAAAATAATGATATCATACAGCTTATATGTCGTGGAAAATTGAGTGGCAAAGTAATATTTTTTTACATACGGCGAGCCAATATGAGCTTTACTACACTGAGTACTGATTTCTGTAGAAAAGGATCGACACTTGGTGGAACCTTCAACCTGTTTCTCTTGTTTTTCTTGTAGGCATAGCAGTCTACAATGTGGTTATAGTTTGCATTGTGGGGATACCTGTTGTTTCGTTTGTTCAACCCAAACAGTTTGATGCGTCCTTTATCATCATAGCTATCTGTATTCTTTTCAGCACAACTTCAACACTGTGTATTGTGTTTGTACCAAAAGTAAGTAAACTAAAGTGAAAACGGTCGTGAAACGTCTTTTGCATGAAGGCTACGTACTCTAGACTGCACTGCTCAGTTTCACCCCAAACGTCCTTCTCATGTCGGATATGAAGTAAACCCGCCCCAACTCAGCATTTGACGCGGGGTTATTAGTTATGCGTTCTGGTATAACTAAATTATTCCTAATGCGGGTGGAGGGAGACCTCCCGGGGGAGAGTACACCTCGGAATTCCGATTTTCTACACCCGTTTTCAGACCTGACGTTGCGGCTACAAATTTTCCTACCGGCTTGATTGCATCGTAACTATGAAGCTTTCCATTGGGAGTAGGTTGACAAGAAAATTTCGTCTATACGTTCTTGTTGTCACTTGAAAACAATACCCGACTTAAGACCAGAGAGCGTAAGGTTTTATAGAAAAGAATTAATCTAGAAAACAGTAAACACAGAATTATCCTTTTGGTATTCTGTAAGTACCAATCGGCATCGCAGTCAACACACTGTACCGGGATAACAGGCGTAACGGTAGTGTGACTATTAAACCTTAAGCTTCTTTTGCAGGTTGCAGCTCTCAGAAAGAGCGGACAAGAGGAATATCGAGTGCGAACTCAGACGTTTAGTTCCATGGAGCACTGTACCACAAACGAGTTTAGGAATTATGTGGGTCACCCGAACGGTACAATGATTAATAAGGAGGAAGAGCGTCAGGAGCTGGAAGAAATGTTTAAAAGGGTAGGAGGACATTAGTTCGCATTTAGCATGCAAATGGAGAATTACTGCAGTGTTAGTATTTTACTTACAATTAAAATTTTGTTGAATATTTTGATTCATGCATTTGCCATTGGTAATAACACAGTACAATAAACTACACCCTACTTACGCGATCCTTACCGGTGGAGTGCCTACCCAATTTTGCGCCGGAAACGAAACGAAGCGAAATGAATAAGGAGAGTAATACGCGTTGTTTACCAGAAGCATCCCTTTTACTTAGCGCCAAGCCCCATTACCGCGCAATCCATTTCAGAGCTGAACAATAGAGTAATCGGTAATCAACGCATTTTATTTCCGGTGTAAAAGTCACATGCGCCTACGGGGGCCCCGCCATTTTCTTTTTGCTTTATATTCACCACCTGGTGCGGTGAATAAAACATCATACAAGGAACCGCTCAACCAATCAGATTGCTGGAAACTCTTTGTTCAGCTCTAAAATTATACTAAATGTACTAGTAGCTAACTTTGCCCTCTAATTTGTGTGCGGATGCAGCTTCAACTGAAAAAACAAAAGAGATTGGAGAATGACGGAAGCTGTAGCACGCAACTTTGAAAAGCCAAGCATCCAAGGTGGATTCCAGTTAGCATTGGATTTTTGCCAGCCAACTGAAGTCAGGCATTAGTATGACATCAGGTAACTAATTATGAAGAACTAATGAACAAATGGGAGGCAACCCCAGAATCAGGGTCATTACTGCATGAGGGTGGATGTACTTGGCTGTCTCATGCCCCTTCAGTGTACACAAGCAGCAAAAGGTAAAGTGGAAAGCAAGCAAAGCAGTATCGCTGTCAAGGTGTGGTGACGTGGGTGTTTCTAATGTACATCGCGGAATGAAGTAAGACGAAGCTGAAAGCTGATTAACATTTTTGTCAAGTCCAATGGCAGATTAATTGAAGTCGCTAGCAACGTTGGTAACCAGGATAGAAGAAAAACTGTTGACTGCATTCCAAGTTCAAAGCTGAAAGGAAATGGAGGGGACCACGGCAATTCGAAACGCGCAGGTCACTGTTGCCCAACAGAACACTACTTGATTCTCAGACAGACGTGATCAACTCCTCTCTTTTCAGTCTCATTATCGTCTTGCCGTGAGGATAAGAAAGCGATAGCAGAAAGTAATTGCATGGATTAACTCACAAACATTACAGTGCAAAGTGCATTTTAAGTATTATTATTTATTGCCTTTTACAAATTAGATATTATTTTGCTCTTTCGGCCGCAAAGACGACATTTGACGATGTTTAGTAGTTACAACAAATATTGTTTGAATAATGTAAAGCATTTTTTATGATCGTAATGTTCAAGCATTTTTTCCTTACGATTACATGACTAATTACACTACAGTAAAAGGCCCTTATAGCTACATTTTCGAATTCCGCTTTTCTGCTGGTTTCAAATAAATCATTCTGTCTACAAACCAAACAGTGATGCACTGCTTTTATTAAGAAAAAAAAAAGGAAATCAAATATCAATTATATCAATTGCAATCACAAAACATGACTGTACAAAACAAAGAATAAAAAAAAGAAAAAAAAAGAAAGATAAACAAGGAAACAAATAAAATAATGGTCCATCGAAAATCATACCATTTAATTTCAAATTTGAATTCCCGGACGCAGTCCAGGACAAGCATGTGTTAGTGCAGTACTTTTTATTCGTTGTGAACAACTGGGGCCCAATTGCCTGAAACTCGATTAGCCCTAACCCTGGAGTAAGTGTGACCAAGACCAGGAGGCTTCCCCATTGGTTAGCAACAGAGCTAACTCGGATTAGCAAACGCCAATCGTGTTTCGCACGCCTCAGCCTTAGAGTTGGTGTTGAATTCAGGTTGTAATTGGTTTTATCGGTGTGAGGACACATGAGTACGCTAAAGGATAAGAAAAAAAGCTTCAAAGGAAAAAAAAACTCTCGAATCAGTCAGTGGATGTACCAAGGGCTTGCTACTGTAGGGAGTGAGCCATGCAGAGGAGAGCGTTTGAGCTCAGCGCTGAGACAAAAATGAAGCCGCTCTGTTCGCGACTTTGGCCAGGTGTAAGATCCGTTCTATCTACTACACGATCATCTTTCGCTTTGGAATGTAGTGTACAAAGAATGCCTACTTAACTAGTCAAAAATTACTTTGTGTTAATATCTAATATGTGTGTGATCATTTCATGAACTACTATTAATCACATTGCGAAGAGATCCTCAGTTGACTTGGACATCATCAGCTCTTTCGCAGTGGCCTCAGTCGCGACAAGATGATTTACGTCATCGAAAAAATCCCGCCTTCTCACTGGTGTTTCAAATAACGTTGGATTTGATCTTGACTCTGCCAGCCTAAATAAAACAGTAAAGGTAATTTAGGGAGAATCAGTTTAGATAAACTTGACACCGTCTCCAATAGGAGCAATAGAAAATTTCGAAAATCGAGTCGGCTCGACCTTGGGTAGTTGGCAGCCATTTTCATCCTGACAATGATTATTAAAAGAAACACACGCAAAATAAGGCAAATTAGATTTACAACCAAAATGGGTAAACCGAATTCCAAGGTCGAAGAAGAGTAATATGTTTAATTTAAGGAAATTCTCATCAAATTGGGCTCCGGAACATGAAATTAGGTAGCAAACATCATTACACTGTCATGGAACTAAAGTTTTCTTTGGCCGTTGTTTGCCTATGGGCCTCTCACATGTTTTCTCCTTTCACGACAGGAAAACAACCTCGTAGCCATACTAGTGACCAAAAGTTAAATGCGAAATGTGAGCAATGCTAAGTTGAAACTGTGAGATAAAGCAAGGAAAATGTTTAAAGAGGCAGGGGCCTAAATTGTGGTTCATTCTTTTTTGACAGCTATGGGAACTTTAAGGGACTATTACTTGCAAAACGTTCCCTCTAGTGTGCTAAGCTAAGAAATAAAGAAAGAAAATACAGATAAGGATGAAAGAACTTACTTGGTGAATTCAGCGTCAAAATCGTCGTCAATTGCAAGGTCCTGATTAAAGTAATGCACAAGAAAAAGTATACATTGATAAATTTTATCTCTGCATGGCAAAACGACTCAATACTCTACATATCGTAAATTCAAACATTCTCTCCAGGAGGCCTGGTGCATGGAAAAGCAAGGTGGAAATGGCACAAAAATAGAATAGTGGTTAACTGTACTGGGGCTTTGACTGAAAAGGCACCAGTACCACCCTAACGAGGGGAGCATCGGGGTCTATTAGAAACCGAAAAACCACACGAAAATAATCATCACCCAAAACCGAAAAACGGAAATAGATTGCGGCCAAAACCGAAAGCTGAACACAAAACCATTAATACCGACAATTTATACGCTCCAATGTCCTGAAACCTTAATCGATCTGATATATTGGTGACAGGTGGAGCATACGCACTAGTGTGTTAATTTCATCACGGTATTTGTGGATGGTATGGTCGCGAATCCGGCATATCTTCTGGTCTCTGTTTAAATTTAGGGAAATTAAAAAAAAACTCCAAAATGGCTGACTTAAGGGTTTGCGATCGCAAAAGCTATCCTATAGCTCTGAAACCTCTACCAAATCTCCAGAATCCCGCATTTCAGTTTTGAGAACTGAGACGAGAATTGTTAATTGCGTTGGACAGGCACATGACTCCGTTGTACGTGGTCTGATTTTTCGTCTTTGTTATAATTTTGCTTTCACGAGTATGTCCTTGAGTGAACGCCCCTTTTTGTATGATATTATAGGTGGTTCTTTGAGGATGTCATTTAGCAGTGGTTGTTGCAGCATTAGACGCTCTTTTTTCGTTACAAGTCCTTTTAGGTTTGAACTGCTGGGTGGTATATTGTGTTAAGCTCAGTGGGTCGCATGCGATCCGCTTTGACCGAATTGCCAGTTTTGGCTTAGATATCGCGTTTTCTCAGTGTATTAAGCCTTCCTGTAAGCCTCCGTTGTCCTAAATAAACCATCAAATATTTGAAGGCCAAATATGGTCAATTAAGATAAACAAGGAGTTTTTAAAGGTCGACCCAGTTTGATTGTAATGTAAATCATGATATTGATTCGATTGACTTAGTAACCCAGTTCTTCAGCTTCTGCAGGCTTCGTTTTCACTTTGCACCTAAACGTTTGCTAGGATGCTACTGATTCAAGATCTCCCTTGGCAGCACATCGAGTCTGAAGAGGAAACGGGAACCAAAAAGGAAAAACCAAAAACCACAATGGATACCAAATTCAAACACCCGCTTGTAGTTTTGCCGAAAACCGAAAACCAAATGCTAAATAAAGGAAAAACCGCAACCACAACAGACAACAAAACCAAAAACCCGGCCTAAAAATGGCCGAAACCGAAAAACCCAACGCCCTCTCCGCTTAGCGGTTAACCACCCTTCTACCGTTTCCACTGATTGTCTGCGGCGACGTTTTATGGTTGTCTGATACATAATTGTACTTACCTTTCTTTCCGCGTACAAAATTCATATAGCTGCAGTCTTATTAAATGTCTACCAGGCTGGTTTACAGCTTTGTGTGATTTGTTATAAAAAAATTGCGAGATAATAGATATCGCCAATTCAAATAAACTCTTTTCACCACTTATTACAAACGACAACCGAAATCTTATCAACGCAAGAGTGTCAACTGAGAGTAAAGTTTGAAACACAGCATTACCAAGGCCTGTATTTTTCTTCCCGAATCCTCCACTGCAGATGCAAAAGAATCAGATGTAACCTCAATAGTCGGTGTGTCTGATCGAGGTCTGGGCTTTACAGGAGTAGCGTACATGTCTGCGCTTCTGTTGGTGACCACAGGGAGGGTCTGTTGAGAGTTTTCTTTGTTGTGGTCCTGTGCCACTCGTGGACTTTCGCGATTCGTTGTAGATTTTCCTTTCTCGTAATATTCATAGGCCAGCTTGAATGCGTCAGCGATCGTCAACGCCATGGCTTTTGCCTGAAAGGAAAACAAGAGATCTACAATGACATTTCCACTCTAAAAGATGTTAAGCTTGTTCGCATGCTTGTTTCTTTACTTTTTTCAGTTAAAAAATGCTTTTGAAACCTCTAAAATGGGAGATTATCCCACTTTGCGGACACCTAAGGAAACAGTTTTGGTTTTAATCCTGCCGAAATTAGGACCCCTCCCTAGGCTCTTACCGATACACTTTTTTTGGCATTATTTGGCTCCGCGAGCATTTTTTTTTTTACATTTTATCCCAAAAAGCACTGCTAGCATTATTTTGGATTTTCGACTGATTATTTCTATAATTTTGTGCTAAAAAGCACAATCTGACTTTATTTGTGTCGCCCAAAGCCGCATTTTGCCCTCATAGGTCAGCGGTTGCCTTCTAGAAAACCAGTCCATCACACTCGTTCCATGATGGCGTCATCTACGTTGTCATCGAGGAACAATGGAAGTCAGCCAGCCAAGGCAGAGATAGCTCGAGAGCGTACTCTGCCATCAATCAGTGGAAAAAATAATACTAGGGGGAACTGTGATGCAAAATACATAAGAAAATCTGAAAAATGTAATATTCTGTTTAAAAAAAAATCATTTTTATGTAACCCACGAGCACTTTTTAAAACAATTAGCATTATTTCAGCACTTTTTGGCAAAAAAACAAGCACAGCTTTAAGCATTTAATGCTTTTTTTTTTACGAACGCTATCGGTAGGAACCTACCCTCCCCTCTTTTCACACCTCTTTCCCCCTACCCCAACCCCCTCAAAAAAAGAAGCGCAATGTTACCATTGATTCCTTGCTGCACAGGAAGGCGTAGCAGTTCAAATCTTGCTTGCCTTGCACACGAGATATAAAGGCAAACACTTTGGTAAAATGAGGATCTGCTACACAATAAGAAACGCTGTAAACAAGAAAAATCATTGAGGTTAATTTAATGTGTGTCTAATTTATTTTAATACCTTTCTATCATTTCATTTTTGTTACTTTGCATTTTTCCTTGCTCTATTGTTTTGTATGAAATTACCCTCGGCGGTGCAATTAGTCCGTATTGCAGAGGGCCCGTACTATAAAGATTCTTTTTTGGTACACGAAACATAAGTTCAAATCCCGCTCTAGCCACTGGCCGGTGCTGTTCTCGGTTTGTGCCTGGTTCAACTCCGCGGTCATCCTTTTAAATAGCCAACTGGTCTGCCTCCTGCCAGTTTGGATTCTTAACGCTGTTGTTTTCATTTGTATTATTTGTTTCATTTCCCTGAAAAGCCCCTCTAGGGGAGTGGTCAATTAAGTATATATTTTAATTATATTTCCCGGGACGAAGTTAAGTTCCCGTAATAGAGAGATCTCCGTAATAGAGAGATCTCCGTAAGGAGGGCATCAACTGTGGTTCTAAGAATTATCTATTTAAGATTTTATTGTCAGTCGCATAGGAGGAGATGGTGGGAGGTGAGGGGGAACAATGTTGAGTCATTGCTTATCAAAATTAATTGTGTCGCGTTACTTAATCAAACGTAAACAAACACGCCTTTGTCAGTCAAATGAACTGCACCAAATACATAACAGTATAAAGACTCAGTAAAAAATAAACTGAATAACTTAAATATGCTTCTCGTTCTTCACGATTCACATACGATATATGTATTGTGAAAAGCTCTTAAACAAGAGCGATAACAAATAATAATGTGTCCAGCAAGCTGAAGCGACTGATTTACAACTTACCGATAAATGGGGATGTCCATGATTTTCTCCTGTAAAGAAACAAAGAGGATAGGACAAGATTCAAAACTTGGAGCATGGTCATTCACAAAGGCTTCCCTAATAAAAGCATTGTTGACGGCTGGGTATAAGGCACAGTACTAACAAATCATAATATGAAAACACACAAGGGTCGTAGGGTGATCCATAGTCTCTTGGCGAGGCCACATACTGTAGAAATAGAAACCATTTTGTTCTGGTCCAATTCTATTCGTGGTTTAAACTTTATTTGCCTTTGTTTCAAAAACTCCCCTGATTATCATACATTGCTATAATTATTCAAAAACAAAGGAAAATAATATTTGAAACGAGGATAAAATTGAACCACAACACATACATTACACACACTTTGTATACCTTTGTAACCATGTCTTGGATTAGTAGCTTCCTGGTTGAAACGGTCACTAAAACCTTCTGAAGGTTTCCACCGGTGGGGTTATTCTTTGTCTGGTTAAAAGATGCAACATGGGTCAACTACACAGAGAAGGGTGTAAGAATGCTATTCCTTATTGTTTTGACGTGGAACAAGGTTGGATTGCAGTCGGCGTGCTTTCATTGTACTGCATTGTATGATTTGGATATCATTAGCTTAACTCAGTAATTAAGTTTTAAGCCATTGGTTTACAGAGAAGAATTTGGCCTTAAATACAAAAAACAACAACAACAACAAAAAATGAAGAAATTTGGTGATGGTAAGTATAGGAAAAGAGCTAAATAAGCAAGCCATGTGGTAGAAATAACAACAAAACCGCTGGTCCCTTCCGATATTTTGTTTCACTGAGTAACTTCTAGGTACCTTCAAGTCTGTTGCGAAACAAGTTTACGTCAAACGTGGGAATGAATTTGTCTCTCATTTTTTATTGAAGCCTAGCGATATTTCTTTGCTTATTAATTTTACTGAGGTGATAGTCTGAAATGTCAGCCGTCTCCTTCCTTAACTCACAGTGGCCGCGCCCCCTCTGGGTTACCACTGAAGCAAGTCAGGTGCCATTTAGAAGACAAGATCGTCCACGTCATGATTTAAAATTCGTCAATGTTTAAGCGAATGTTTTCGGTTTCTATCAGCAACAGAAAAGAAATCATAGGAATGTATGTGATAGTGGGTAAAAGTGTAACTGAACACAAACCAGGTGACCGTACGACTACCCGACAGTTCGACCTTTCAGCTCCTGTCCAAAATTCTTGAATTACCCTTTCTCTCCCTCTCCGGCCCCCTATCAACGAAAACAATCCATTTCCGTTCCCCTTTCCTTTGTTTCGTTTTGAAACCACCGTCGCAATCTAGTCCAAAATATCCACTTCTGTAGGTCGCAATCTCACTTGTGCGCATTTCAATGAGAGAGAAAGTGAGTGTGGCTTGGTACGCATGTTCTTCTTCACAAATGGACTCAAAGGTTGAGTTCAATTGTTTTTTGGAAACAAGAAATTTGACTGGTGTGCTCTCTAAGGCCCTGTTTACATGGAGGCAGGGTGCCCCATTTACCAGGCTACCCGACTTGGATGGTTAAAACATAACCCGCACGATAGCGGACATAAGAAACGTTTTGGTGGTAAGTTTTAGTTTTTGTCATCATTCGTTCTACGGCTATTATTTTTCACTCCACTAAAATTGAGCGTAGTCACCAGAGGCAGTTACCGTTAAAAGCTGCCTTGGAATATAACGCTGAATATAACGGTCTTCTCACCTCGGTTGGCCGGGAGCCCCGGCACGAACTGTTTACATGGCAAAGCGATAGCCCTCTAGAAGGGTGCTTCGGGCAAGTAGGCAGGGTGCCCCAGGAAGGCGTGTTACCCTGTCTAGCATGTGGACGCTTAAATGCGTTTACCAAAGAAAAGTTTGAAAATTGGCTCTCCCATGAGGGTTGCTCGGTTAGCCGGGGCACCCTCCATCCAGGCCGTACACCTAATTCCAGCATTGCATGAAGCACAAACCTTCCTGGTGTTGGATATAATTGTCTGCACTGCTTCATCTGTACAGCCTGAACCCTGAGCTTGTAACACTGGACAAGAACCAAGCATCTGGGTATGAAACAACCAGAGCCATAAGTAAAGAATTAACACTAACTTAAAGAGATTCAGGACCGACCTTTAAAAATAATTTGGGGACAATTGTTACAAGTTCAAAGATACACTCCGCCGTTCGTCCTTCGAAGTTCCCATGAACTTCTTCAGTTCATTTTACGAAGAAATTGAAAACTCAAGGCTTTTTGCACTGCACACGGACTGTTGCTCACTGTTTAGAGACACTGACTGCCTACTTTTTCATATGATCAAATTCTGTCAGGCCTTCGCCAAGGCCACCACTCTCTGAAGAATAACTGGAAACTTGAAGTTTGTGCCCGAGTTTTCCAGTTCGACTGAACGATTCCACAAGCTCAAGATTATTTAGAGTTCATAGACTAACACCAACCGTCGTGCTTCACAAACCTTGACATAGAAATGGATTCCTTCTTTGAGAGAGTCTTCAGCATGAAGCCAGTCCTCTTGATTCTTACCTGGAAAATATCGAGTAGGGTATACATACATATCGATAATCTTTACTAAAGTGTCTCGTCGTTCCAGCGCCAATGATACTTATTAATTGGGGACACAAAGTAATAAATAACGAAATAAAAACTAAATAACTCAACTCTATTCCCCCAAATATGTTAAAAATTGTTTTCAACTGAGTAACTCTCGTTTACTTTGGCCATGTAGTTTGCTTTACTTTGATCTGCGACTAGTTTTCAAAACTCCCGCTACTTTCGGCCTCAGCCAATGAAGAGCAAAACCAAACCAATCGTGACTTGCTCACACCCCTGCCATTTTCCCGCGCTCGGCGCTTGCTGCTTGTATTTACTTCAAATTCTAATTGGTTGCTTGCAATGTTTGCATCGGTTATTATTGGCCATCAGAGAAATTACTTTGGTTTTACGAAACCCAGTCGGAAGCCACTCTAACAATAGGTAGTACAAGTTCTAATAACAACGTGGAAACTTGCAAGGGTTTCCAGTGTTTGATGCAAAGATGAAATTGGCAATCAATAAGATAGTTAGGAATTTATCTCAGATCAAAAAGTCCAGGAAAAGTTCTGAGCCGGACGCTCCAAACACCAAGGGCGTAGCTAAGGGGAGGGGGTCCCCGCTTTGAAAAATCCTGGCTACGCCCATGCCAAACACTGAGCTACGAGTGACTCGTAGAAGAGAATCGTTGCTGAACTTGTTTCTTTGAACTCTGGTCATTGTAGTCGAAGAGTTAGCGTGAATTGTTAATTTTCACATATTTTGTACGACATCAATACGATCAGAACCAGGAATTTTAGAAAAAAATCTCCGCACCACAGAGCACTCGTAAAAAGGTTTCACAAAAGCCTGCCCACTGAGGAATAATCGTACAGGGCCGCACAGCGTAAGCACTGTTTGCGATCAATAAAGAGCGTATTACCTACAAGGAAATGCTAAAGCAAAGGAATAAACTAATAATTCAGACAAGGTTACTGTTTGAGAGCCCGTAGCAAAGAAAAGTGAAGCAAGGCCCCTAAAACTGCATGGAAACTCCACCGGTCTGGAGCCCGTACTATATAAATGTGTAGCAACGCCCATAAAACTGCACAGAAATTCTTCACGTCCTAAAGTCCTGGAAAGGAAGGATATATTTTTATTTTTAATAATTGTGAATCGACATTTTCTGTAAGAGCACTGAGTGTTCATTAAGAGAGCTTCTCTAGTACTTAACATCACGATCAGAGAAAAACCAGAACAATTAGAAGTATACAAACAAAAAGAAAGACACCCAAAACGCAGAGGAAAACGAGAGCAAATAACTGGCAAATACCATTGTATGTACGTATTGGGTAATACAACACCGACCAGATCGAACCTTTACACCAATTTGGAAGTCGATACTACAAACACCATTTTGGAGTCAATCAACTTCTCACTTATCAGATTCTCCGAAGTATCACCAGTCGCCCAACAAGCGTGTGCGGAGGAGGTAATTATGAAGTAAATAAGCAACAAAAGAATACCGAATACAAAACAAATGTTTGGCCCCCTTTGGCCCCTGGATTTGCAAAAAGCATGTATATCTCAGATAAAGGAGAGCAGTTTTTTTCTTTGAAAGATCATAACGAAAAACGTTAAGGGTCGACTTGCATGGACTGTAATAAGTTAGACCAATGAAACAGTGGTTTCAATAGAATTACAACCAATTGCAATCAATGCATTGGGGTGTTCCAAAATGTGAATACTAGGATCTCCCGGCTGAATTAGGCCAATGCTAAGATTGGAAATATTTGAGAAAAAGTCAGGTTTGTCTTATAAAAGCGACGACTTCAATTTTAGTTGGATAGTTGTCATATAGGGACAGTTACTAAACAAGTAAAAATGGCCCCGAGTTATACACACACTTTGTAATTGTGCGCCATCGCATATAACACACCGTACAAAATCGCCCGCTTACTTCAAAAGAAAATATTTAGCTTCTACATCTTACAAAAATTTAGCCAGTCCGGGAAATAGCCAAAACTGTCTTTTTAAGATCGTGTGTTAGCGAGGACGTGTGGAAAACGTTTTTCTGTGACACCAAATAATTTTAATGCTTTCGCTTTTTCCCTCGCTTTGTTAACAAAACCAAAAACCCGAAAAAAATAAAAAAATATATATATAATCTGAATAAAGGGCGAGGCCGCCTGGTCACACCCGCCATAACTGTCACGCAATACAACAAAATATGCTGAAGAGAGGCTTGCCTTGTGTAAAAGAACGTCTGCTGGATTTGTGGAGGTTTATTTCAGAATACTCTAAACCAAACAGTAACTACACTTCCCCTAAAAAAAACAACTATTTTTAGCAGGAAAGCAGTATCTCGATCAATAGCAAACCGACAGGCTTCTACTCTTTTGTCTGTGTCCAGGGTATTTTTTTAAGGCACTAGGTGTCTTTTCAAAGGCGATATTGTATGAATGGAGAGTACTATCACGGTGTGCAGAGAAATATAATATAAAAACCGAAGATTGGTTGGTAAGATATGCGCAGATTGCATTGGAAAATACATCTGTAAAGTGGTGATATTAACTATAAAACAAAGGGGAGTTTTTCAGTTTGTCACAAATTAACGTGATGTACTACAGGGACTTACAACTGGACAAAAACGCTTAAAACGCTATCTTGCACAGGTCAATTTTTAAAAGTGAAAGACTGTAATATAGTGCCTGACAGCAAATTCTAAATTGACCCCTCTCGATTGAGTAGCCATAGACTACATCCGGACATCGAGTTAACATGTGTTGGCAGTTATTGGTGGGTACTGTGAAATAATATGAAGAGAAGTATTGCGACGAGGACTTGAGTAGGTTGTGTATCTCAAACCGCCCCAGCAACAAAGTGACACCTGTCACTCATGAGCACCATCTCACATATCGCGTGGCGAGCATTCTCACGCAGGGTCATGATTCTCAACATTTTCCTAATGTTTTCTTTGTTCGCAATATATAGTGACGGTATCGAAGCACAGATGCCCATTCAAGTGCATCCACTGGTTTTACTTGTTCTGTTTGTTTTTGTTATGTAACATTCAGATAGGGAAGAACAGGAAGGGATTAAAAGGGGAAAGAACTTCGCCTTCAATATCATAACGAAAATATAAAATACCTTATTAGCAGTCTGTTTTATTATATCACACAGAGCTGAGTCCGTTCGAAATATACGGGAAAACAAATGGCCCCACGAAGAATGCATACTCATTTCCTGTCGGCGTGAACTCAATTTTAAACTAGCTTGAGCAGCGGGCAAAACATACCCACGCAAACATCATAGGGCTAAAAAAGTCAATGCCCGACAGCTCGATATCAGCACCTGTCGTTACCATGATAGATTCATCACGCTAATTGGTTGTGCAATTTCAATTCGGACTCTAGCTGTCTACTTGGGTTCTTTGCACTCAATCGTGTCAGTCGGTCATTATACAGTGCCATTGTAAATTATGTAATCAGTATTTCGCTCAGTTGGACTGAGTCTGTTGACGAAAATTGGGGCTGGATATATTAAAGTTCGATTATAGTTTAAAAAACAGAGAGAGAGACAGAGAATATGACATAACGCACTAATCCGAGGACACTAACAAACGTAAACAAAACTGTATTATTAAACTGGAAGTTAGTGAAAACAAAATCGCCCTTTTATATGCAAATCGTTTCGTTTACTCAAATCTACCTTCTGTATGATGAATAAAATATGCATACAATGAAACGCTAGGAGCGAAAAGCAAAATATTTTCCGCTAATAGATCTTGTTATACGAGGACGTGACATATTTAGAGCAAATTCAGAACACAAAAATGAAACGCTCTTGATTAAAAATTCCAGTGGAAATAGTGTGTAATCGCTCACAGCTTAAGCGTTTGCTTTCAGTTTGCGAGTTGAAATGTCTTGATGTAGTTTTGCTCGCTCGCTCGAGAAGTCATTTAAGAACTTTTTCATACGAACAGCGTAGGTTTCATATTTCACCCGGATATGAACTCTCAGTCGCACCTCGTCTCCCTTCACAGTTTGAAAGCGTTTTATTTCTGCACTTGGAGCCAGCTCTTACTGTTTTATTAAAGTTAACATTAACCTATTTTGATCAGAAAAGGTTAATTTTCATTCAAAAGAAAGGAATGTTATTATTATCATCGTCACCGTCGACTGTACAACTTTTCGTTCGTAGCCGAGTGTCATTTGGCAGACAGTAAACAAAAATCAATCCTTACCTGTAATTTTCTTCCCCTCCGTTACCTTGCTGTAAGACTGCTGCGAACTGGAAAACGTTTTTCGTATAACCTGAGGGCTGTGCTTCACTTTGGAAGCCACGGTTTTTAACGAGTCCATTTTGTCAGTGCGTGAGATCGAAAGGCAGAACTAAAAATATCACCAGGGAGGGGAGATAAGTGTGACGTGTATTTCGTGAGAATGAAGTACACTCGTTTTCATGCACTTGTAACCCGGCCATCGAAATTAACGTACCTCGATGAATTGGAGGGTTGAGAGTCTGAAACGAAAATAAATACTATATCAACTGTCAGTTAATTAATTTTACTCAGATTGGTCTATGACGTTCTATAATAGCAAGCCATCGTTCGGATGATCGAGGTATAACTTTGCGTGACTGCTAATTCACTGCTATGAAAAAAGTCACGCAAAATTTTTTTGCAGTGACATTTCCCTTTGAGCTCCTTCCTGAGCTTTCAGCTTCTTTATTTTATAATTTATTCTTTTCGAAAGGAAAACCGGCACAAGACGGATCACACTTTGACACTTGTGACACTCACAGATGGAGTCATGTGTAACTCGCCGGTGCATCTTCGCTTCCCTGGTATCAGCTTAATTCGAGACAGAACTGAAAGACGCTCGGTGAGTCGGCTGGATGCGTCATTTCACGCCTTAAACTAGGTTTACACTAGAGGAAATTGTTCCGGATTCGTGATGAATCCGGAACGTTTTAGTACCGGATTAGTTTTGCCGTTTACACAAAAGTGGACGAATCCGACATAAAACCTTCCCGGTTTGGTCGTGTCTCCGGAGATTTTGAATCCGGAATCTAAAGTGGGAACTTTGAATCCGAAAACTTTTGAATCCGGAAAGTTTTGTCGTGTAAAAGGTTTTGATCTCGAATCGGGATATTTTTCCGCCTGCGATCTTTTGAGTTTGCGGTAAAACCAAAATGGAGGATCTGGTGCTAACACTGCTTACGATCTCCGGTTGCCTAATCTTGTTGCAGGTTCAGGCGATAAATTTTATTATGTGTACCGCAATATTTCTGAGGAAACGCAAATTAGTATCGCAAGGACATTTAACGTCAGCCACACTTCTTCGCCAACGACGTAGATGCTCGAGTCTTGTAGTTGCAGGACATCCACCCCTATATGTTATTGCAAATAAACATCATAGAAAGTCGCCACAGTTCTTCCTCCTCCACTCTTCTTACCAGAGTCGACTGCTTTTTTGTACTTTTTCCTTATGTCCTTTATTTTGCTCGTCACTCTTTCCCGTGTGAATAGGCTGACATCATGAGGCAATCCATCTTGTTGTTCATACAAGGTGACGAAGTCTTTTCTGATATCTTCATATTTACTTTTAACGCTCTCCCATTCTAAACCTTCATAATCCTTTTGGGAAGAATATGCACGGACAACTCCTAGCAGAAGTTCAACTTGGTCATCTGTCCAGCTCAAATTTGCCTCAGTGGCATCTGGATCTACTCTAGCCTTTTTTGGCGGTATTTTCACTTTGTCGAACGACGAAACAACACTGAGCTGGGTAACCATTCCATCACGAATGTTCCCGGAGTTGTCGTTGCGTGTAAACGGTCAGGAATCCGAATATCCTTTCAGTGTAAACGCTTACGAATCTGAATACTCTAAATCTGATGAATCCGGAAACATTAACGAATCCGGAAAAACCTCTTCTAGTGTAAACCTAGTCTTAGAATCATACCTTGCCGATCTTGAGCAACCTAAAAAGTGTATCTTAAAGTGAGTATATGTTTGGAGTAAAAGAGCACAGTACAGAACATTTCCGGTAGAGCCGATTACTTTACTAAACAACACGGCCACCCAGGTGCGAAGCTTATTATTTTTAAATAGTTACCCCATTACCACTTGCTAATACGACGGGCTCATTACAAAGATACGAGGACTGCATACATTAATTTTATACGCGACCTCTTCAATGAAACAATAGGCCATTTTCGAATTCTCGGTATTGAACTGGATCTAGCATGAAGTTGAGGCCATTGCGGGGGGGAATACATTTACATATGAAAAGATTCCCCGCAAGAGCCTCCCGGCTTCATGCTAGATCCAGTTCAATACAGAGAATACGAATATGGCCTATTGCATTCGCTAGGAAAACAAGGCTTAGGAAAACTACTCTAATCTACTGAACCACCTTGACAACGAGTGAACATTATGGCGAATTGAAAGAACGGGATTGTAATTATAGGGCGGGAAAGGGGTTCTAAGAGGAAAAAGGAGGGGAAGGTGTTATAAAAGAAGGCGTGAAGACAAACAGAAAGAATGAATAGGGGTCGTGAGTGAAACTGCAAAGGAAGACGCCAGCATTTCGTCCATATGATTTTATAAACCAATTAACACTGCATGCATGCAATTTGCAAAACATCACAAGGTTTGCTAATATTTGCTCACACGTTCAAAAAAGAGCAGTCGAGCGTTCAAAGGCTGCACGTACAGAATCTGCTACTCCCGTTATAGAGACGGAGAGTTAACTGGGCCTAACAATTGTTGGGTGAAAAAAATTCCGGCTCTCGTTTGGTCCAGCACTCGGTCATCTTCTTGTTGAACCGCTCCAAAGCGACCTTGCTTGCTTGCGTTAATCATCATCAAAAAGCTGCGTAGTTTAGAGAAAAGTTCGCAAATAAGAAAAAAAAAAAAAAACTCGATATGTTTGATCTGTCGTAACAATTTAAGGTAAAATGTTGCCTTGTAATCCATCCCACATTCATGCTTTGTTTGGTTAGCTTTAATTTGACTCTACTCACTTAAGGTATAATAATTTTTCATTAATTACGCCGTCAATACGACTAAGATTTCTTGGGACGAGATTTCATGAGTGGGTTTTCGTTGTACAGCCGTACCTCGCTTTATGGACAACTCTGGCGTACAAATTCCTTTCTTTCCAACCCATACAGTTTCCTCAAAATTGACCACCTGCTAAGGTGACACGGCCATTCCGGTAATATGAAAACGTTTTCTGAACCCACAGGCGTCCATGAGATGGGGTTAGTTCACTGCTGTTTACTTAAACACTTCTCTCCTAAGGTGTTTCCATACACTTTGTAATTTTTAGCACTAAATGGCTGAGATTTCAAACTTAAGAACCCAGAAATAGATATTACTAATTCAATGAAGGGAACGCATGCAACCACTCATCGCACCACCATGATACCAAACTGAAATAACAATAATAATAATAACAATAACAACAATAATAATAATAATAATAATAATAATAACAATAACAATAACAACAACAACAACTTTATTTAAGTCTCAAATCGTTCTAGCTGAACACGAATGCTCTACTAATTGGGGAGACTGTAAATCAAATAAACTCTAAATTAAATCAAATATTGGTTTTTGAGGAGAGGGGAAAACCGGAGTACCCGGAGAAAAACTTCTCGGAGCAGAGTAGAGAACTAATAAACTCAGCCCGCTTATGACGCCGAGTCCGGGAATCGAACCCGGGACAAATTGGTGGAAGGCGAGCGCTCTCACCACTGCGCCAACCCTGCTCCCCGATTTAGGGTTAGGGTTAGGGTTGATGAAACTGCTCATCAGCACAGCAATGACAATCCAAGCTTGTTTAAGCCTGTAAAATGAAACAAAAAAAAAAAACAACAACTTGCGATCGCTAACACTGGATTCTAGTTGTCTGATATTTGAGATGTAGAAACAGTTGGTTTTTAAAACTTGATTGATCCCTACAGCTATCAGCTGACTCCCTGCTCTGTATCAGCCCTACTTGGAGACGAACTAATTGTTTGTGTCTGCCTTTCTTTGCGCATCAAACGTTCTTTCGGAATTACATACATCCTTAGTATCCACAGCTTCAAATATACCTATAAGGCAAAACAGTAAACTTATTTTTTACGAGATCTCCACAGCACGATTTTAATCGCAGCCATCGGCGTTATGAATTTGTTTCTGGTGTCGGGTTTATCGCTATTCGTTGTTTTTTCTGTCGGCTCCTTGGCTGTTCTTCTCATTACCGAATCAAGAGAAAACGTCAAAGAACGGAAATGCGGCCTTCGAAGGATTCAAGAGATCCGAGTAGAAACAGATAGTTCCAGCAAGCCCTTCGTATAAGCTGTACGGGGAATCCGGCGTTCTGGCCTCCCTTTCGAATCCTTCCGTCTGCATGAAGTCGGAGAACTTTTGAGCGCGGTACAAGTACCGGTCTTCTTTGGTAAGTCGATAAAGCAATAAGAATACGTAGCCGCTTCCTACGAATAAAAAAAAGAAAAGAAAAAAAAAGACAGAATCAGGCAAATGCAGTAAACGTTTCAGCTACACTTTCTTAAAAACAGATGGGCAGTCTCGCTCAAAAGGTCACTGACGCTCATGCTCAGACTTTAAACTACGCAACGGCGAGCGTTAAGCATTCATAAGCTGAAATGTTTGATTCTTTTCCCCAGCATTAGTTGCATCTTTGTTGGCGTCTGTGTGATACAGAGGTGTGCTTTCTTTCCGCACTCAAAAGCCCACACTACAGACAATCACTCCAAACCGACTACATAAGGAACTGAGGATGTTTACAGCGAGGGCTCTTTACTGTGAAAGTACAACTTCAGACGAAGCAACTTTACGTATTCCCAAATTGGAGACATGAAGGCCATTTCTACGTGGTCGTCCAAGACACAAGCCGAGGTTTCCCATCAATCAATCTAGCAATGCCTTATAAAACTTATCTACAAATTATATACATGGCAAAGTATGCAAACTAATTAATGTGCTCTACTCCGGCTCTGCGCGACACAGGCGCAATGAAGGGTAGACCCCTTTGATTCTCCTCGCTCAGTTACTGTGGGGATAACATACGAAAAGCACCAACACTTCGATAATAATCAGATGACGACGACTAGGCCACAACGAAATAAACTGTGGACGAACAGAAGCAAAGACACCGCTTGATATATATTTATACACCCGATAACAAGAGCCTCTTGTTATCGGGTGTTGTTGGCATCTACGTTTCTAACTGTCATTTTCATTCAATCAACACTGAACGCTCAAAGCCTGGAAAGTAGTTGACAATTCAGAGAAACAATGACTGTTGTTGGACCAGGCATTACCTGCCACCCCATGACATATTCCAGGTCCTTTAAATAACAATCCCTTCTGCCAAGTAAGTTCAGCACATCTCTTGGCAGCTTGTAAGTACTGATCATCTTTCCACGTGAGATATGCTTTGGCAAATAAGTACACCACACCAGGAGCACCATGGCACCAGTGCACCAGCTCATCTTCCTGACCACGAACCTCACCAGGGACCGGGGGATAGTTTCCATTTGGCATCTCACAGGATAGCACATAGTCCACTGCTTGGCGGATGGCAGTTTCAACATCTTTTCTGTTTGCAAAATGCTCTGGGAAATTGAGAAGCATCTGAAGACTGGAGGAAAGCCCATGGCCAGCACCTACAGTGCAATAACAATAGTAAATTATTCACTTAACTTCACTTAAGACCAAGAGAACAACTTTTCCCACTAAACATTAGACTCTAGATCTAAGAAAACAAGGACATACAAGGGAAAACAAGGGACTGATACAAAGACAATGTTTTGCTCCGTAACTCTATATTTAATTCCTGGTAGGAAATTCCTCATAGGATACCCATGAAGCTTCAAATGCAGAGAGAAAGCATACAAACAACCTCATCTCTGTGAGTCAGGATGGAGACACCTGGCTTCCATGGATGCAGGGATGTCTAGATAACAGCAGGAAGCCAGGAAAATACCCGGCTGTGACCTCGATTTTCCCGGCTGAAAAACTTTCTAGGGTCTTAAAAACCTGTAGTAATGGATTCTTATAAACCTGCCTGTGAACTGTTAATTCCTGTCTGTTTAAAATTTTGTCTACATCCCTGGGATGTGCACAAATTAATCAACCAATCCCTAGAGATAAGAACTTCTGTATTCAGGCTAGAAGCTTAACCAAATGACCAAGAAAAAAATATTTGAGCAAGCATTATAAGAATTGAAGAAATTTGAGTCAGCTACATAGCAAATTAAGGTGGTTCGAAATAGTTTTCATTTTCTTTAGACAAGTTCTACAAATTCTTTTCTAAGTTATGTTTGGTTCATCGTATCACTATCAAATTTGGCACAGAAATAAAAGAAATATCATAGATTCATTACATGACATTAATTTCAGAAAACCTGTTACCATGGCAACCATATGATACATTCAGCTGAGCCCCTAAAATTGAAATCTTTTATCTTATTTAAAAAACAGGTCGGTGAAATCTTCTCAAACTTCTATATTATATGTTACCAGGAATGATCTTTATAATATTTCAATTTAAAAAAATTCTGTAGGGAAGATCAAGAATAAAACTACTTTTTGATTATTGCTTTCTTAATTTTTTCTCTACCTACAGAATTTTTTAAAAGTCGGACTATAAACACAGTGAATTGATCTTAGTTGTTACTGAAAAAATCGAAAAAATCTACTGAGCGAAAGCGGAAATATAGGTGAGTAAAGTTACGAAACTTCAAAAATTTAGAGTCAACACGATTAGCATTTGAGCATGCGCGACACATGCAAGCTCTTACTTTTTATAGGTATGGCGTGAGTTGTTTACGCGTGCGCGCGCTCTCGGATAAAAACCCTTTCGAGCCTCCTTAAAGCAATATTCTGTCCCTGTAGACAGTTGGAGGAAAAGCTTCATGCAATGAAAAAATAAAGAACTTGCAAAAAAATCTTTTCTTGGTAATATTTTACCAATGATCTATGATTAAAATAAGAACTTCTATGTCTCAAATACCAAATTCTGGTCAATACATACATGTACTCCAGAGTAACCTGTGCCAGGATCTTGGTGAAGGCAGAGGCCTGGGAAAAAGTGATAAAAAGAGCTCTCTCTCTCCATCTTCATTCCCAGAGCCCTGCTGGTTTTAGCTCACCCATTTTTTTGCTTGTCTCCACTTAACAAGAGCCTGGCATAGGCTATTAGCCCCAGCAAATTTAACATCCTTAAAAAACTTAGTAGAACCCTGTTTTAAAGCCTGCCTCTCTATACCCTCCCAATCAGTAATAATAAAATTATCTAAATATGAGCAAACAAATTCTTACCCAGGTATTCTGTCCTATAATAGGCATACATGAGGGGGCTTCTTGATTGATGGCTGTGTGAGTACTTCTGACCAGATGCTATTATGGCATCAAAAAGGGGCCTGGTGACTTCTGGAGGCACCACAGTCCTCCCAAGGTTCTTGTTTAGGAGAAGAGAGCCACACAAGTAACCAGCCCTGCCAACAAACAATTCATCCGAACCAGGTCGAAAGAAGCTTACAGGCTGGCAGATTTTTCCCATCTCTAGGAACTTCTGGATACACTGCTCAGTATGTTGATGTTGGTCTGAGAAAACAAACCCAGCTTGTGCACTAATGAATTACTAAGAGAATAAATTCTCAGGATGTTTGGCAAACGTTTGACCAATTACTGACCTTACGTTTAACAATAATTATTAGTTTTAATTTTGCATACCAAAGGTTACCTCCATCCTTCTTCTTTCCTCCATCCCCAACTTTTTGTCAGTCTCCTTTTTATTTAATACAGTCAAAATAATCAGTGCATGCTGCCAATTATTCTAGAATAGTTTTGATTAACGGCAAACACTCAGACTCCATTATTCATTTCAAACTTATGATAATTTGAATACCATAGCCCAGGTGTGACCTCATTTAAAAAATTGATTGTTGAATTTGGTTTATTTACCAGTACATATTCCAAAGTAGAGTTAGAGTGGAAAGCACTTCAACATTACTATAATACTTTTATTTCAATTTCTGTGCTATTTTGTTGTCAATGCTTGTCAGTACTAGTCTCCCCTCATAGCATCAGACAAAATGAATAAATGTCTGAATCTCCATGCAGGATGAATTGGGATGTCCTATTATAGCCATCGTAGTTGGCCTATGTTACACGTTGCTCAAGTGTAGCTGATCAAGTAAGCTTATTATGCAAACCAAGCTCTTATACATACGAACAGTGAAAGTGCAGGTGCGTGCCATGCATTGGAATGTGACAGTGTATGTGATTGAATATGTAAATCATTACATGTGCAACACCTGTACCAACCTAAGGCATTAAACACAAGTGCAGACACTGCATAAATTCCTGAATGCCCCAAAAGGAATGAAGCTCCTATGCCATCATCATGTGGGCTGGTCCTGGATAACTTATAAAGGCTCACCTGAAAAGGAACTTCAGTCTCAAGGTCTTTTTTGGCAAGTCCCACTGCTGAGAATTCTATTGTATCACTCTATAAAATTATATTAACTAGGAGATCATTGGACATACATTTTGCAAGGGCTGTTGAAGGCCAGTAGGGGATCATAGTAATAGGGGCTGATTACGTGGTGAGTTTCATAATCAGCCCCTTTGAGTCAAACTTTTTTTGAGTGCTATTTTCAGAAACTTAAAATGTACTGATTAAGCTTCAATTTATGTTCTGCTCATAAATTGGAGAAGAGAACCAGGATATTTGTGCATGTAATGAAACGAGTCGGCAAGTAGGACCTCAGTCAGGCCAGGTTTCTGCCAACTTTGAAATTTAATGCAAGCCAGAATTTGTAATGCACTTGATTCAGCCTCAATGTACTTTTAATTTTTTCAGTGAATTCCAGAGGGGGTTGAAAGGGGGGTCAGTGAGGGGTCAGTGACTCAGTGTTTTGTCGAAACCCAGTAAAAAGTTTAATTCTGTCTCGTTCTTCAAACAATGTCACAACAAGAAGACAAGACTGGCAGATTATTTGAATTCTTTACTTTAAATATGTTATTACCTGCATGTACTCGAGGGCCTTTGTCAGGCATTGCTCTCGTAGGTTGGCAAACTCCGAATTCTCCGACACGGCATAGAAGGAGTAGCCTATCCCAGCGCATCCAACATAAAGCCCTCCATCGCGACTGGCTCGTTCAGGAGGGCTTTGCTCTTCGATCAAGTGTAATACTTTTGGAACGAGATCTCTCAGGTACTCAACATTTCCCAAGGACCCGGAATAATCTTTGTATTTGTTAACAAAACACCTCGGACGACGACGGAACATGTTGTGTTTTCAAAACAAACCCTTAAGGTTGTGTGGGAACTGGAAACCATAACCTAATTTGGCCATAATGGCCATATTTAGAGAAACCACCATGGTGTTCTCAGCTGGTCGTAAGGAAGGCGGGCGTGGAAGCAAGTAAACAAATCGAGAAGGAAACATTTTCTGGTTGTCAAAGAAGGTTGGACGCGGTTGTATGTTACGTTGCAGTGAAAAATGTGGCTCATAGACAACCGATATTCAGGAAGATAGTTAGAGTTGTTTCCATAGGCCCTCAAAAAGTTTGGAAAATGCCAGAGTTGAGCGATCAGCAGCTCAAAGACCGTGTTCAGAAGCTTGAAAATTTGTTAAGGGTAATTATTTAGCTAATTGTTTCATTTGTTGCGGTTGCTTTGTAGATTCAGAACTTTTTTGCTATTTGTCACTACTTTGAAGTTGTTCGTGTCTACTATCCTCTTTCACAGGCCAGAGAGGAAAGGATTGTTGCTCTTGAAACAGAAAATGCTATGCTATATCTCAAGTTAGCGCAGGTAAATAAGCTTGCCATGTTCCCAGTAGACATCGATTAACGATATTGCGATACCACTTCGACAGATATTGGCTCGCCGAAAAATAACGCACTCAAGTCCTGTTCAATTTAAATTCAAACGATGTGTTTTCTTTTCTGATCTTTTTGTTAAACAGTACATTTTTGTACAAGTCAAAAAAAAAAATAAATTTAACAATACATTTTGGTGACAAAGTACAAGTAGCAAGAGACAAACAGCCAAACAAGTCTCTAACTTCAGGAATTAATTGTTAAGTTAAAAATTTATTTTACATTAGAAAAGAAGTCACTTTTCCTCGAGAATCTAGGTGTATTAAGGGCTAAACTGTTACTTAGTTTATAATATTAACCACTTAGAAAGCTGTGTAACTAATGGGTTCAAGCATATTTTTGGTTACAGGGGAAGGATTTCTTGAAGCTCTACGACCATTGATCCTTTGATAATCAACAGTAGATGTTTAAAGTGCCAATTACAGATGCCACTTCTTGAAGCATGTATACGTAGATTTGACAGCCTGTTATACTCTATATATGTGACTTTTCTGAACTCCTTGTTCTTTTTAGTATTCAACACATGTGTTTCCTGGCAATTGCCGGGCTACGGGCCAAAAGAGAAAAACAATTATTATTTTGCCAATAATTATAATATTATTGGTCATTTTTTTTAGTGTCAGGGCTCTGTCAGGTCATGCAGGCATGAGTCCACCCACTTCAGACGCTTGTTTGATGAGGAACAGGGTTTTCGAAGAAAATCATTGCAGACACTAAGAATATCTAGTGAGAAAATTCAAGTATGTGTATCAATAATCCAATGTGACGCATTAAAAAGTGGTATATAATTTATATGTAATAAATTATTATGTAATAAAAGTACATTGCAGTGCAGTGTGTCTGTAAATGAAAAAATATTATAGTAAAAGGCTCTATAGTTTTGGAATTTTTTCTACACTCTTTTAGAAGTTAAGTATGGACAGTAAGAACAATGCTTTTCTTTCATCATCTGGATGTTTACAAGACTACATGTGCTTAATAAAACAAAAGCTACCATGGAATAATCACAGATAGTTAGTGAAATCTTGTTTTAGCTGAGGCCTGATTATGAAGTTTACCAAAGTTGCAATTAACCCTAACTATTGTTTCAAAACAGTAATTTAAACTGTAGTTGTATTCAGACCTTTTTAGTTAGGTGATCCTACGTTGATTGAAAGTGTACATGGGTCCAACTTATCCAATCCAGTGATTACATTGTACCTGAATATAACTCAAGTCTCAAATTTAGAGCTTTGACTGGAAAGTGTATTCATTTGTGGTTATTGGGCTGTCACTGTGTTATTTATCATTCTCAAGTTTGTATATCAAATGAATATTAATCATGTCAGGAACTTAAGCTGGAGATGCATGATCTGAAGAAAAAGATCAAAGCTCTTCCTGAGCTTCTGTCACAAGAAATGGAGAAGACAACCAAACTTACCGACCAGTTTGGCTCTATGAAAATGTCCAACATGGAAGGTACATGTACTTCACTGTTTGATTAATTTATTTAAATTTCCAATGGATTTTTAACTGACTGTATGCCACACTGACATGGTAACAACTTTCTTTAGGATTACAGTCAAAGCTACTAAAGACAGAGATGGAAATGGTTGAGTTTCGACAGAGATACATAAATGAAAAAGCCAGAAGAATGACACTACATAACACTCTTGTGGTTAGTACTTTATCCCGACAAACTCTTGGAGAATATCCAGTTTACAATAAAGGGGGATGATGCAAAACAACAACAACAAAAACTTTATAAAAACACACTTAAAGTAATACAAGAACATTTGCCCTGCAAATTAGCACGAAGTGCTATTCAAGGCAGGAACAGATTGTTTGATTAAGTTAATGAATTAAAGAATTGCAAAACAATACAGAGACTGATCTGTAGAGTTACAGTAATATACATACTACAACTAAAACTAAAAGATAAGATTGAGAGGTTAAAGGCAAACTGGGAATTAAAATATGAATTAAGTACAAAAAAAGGACACAAGTGATGATTTTGCCCAAAATCTCTTGACAACTTCCCTGAAATTTGCTCCTTGGCCTAAAGACTGTTAATGAAACTTAATTAGATCTGCGGATGATGTTTATGAAATAAATCATAAATGAACTGCGGTTACCTTAAAGGGGCACTGTCACAAAGATTTCTTAAATTCTTGGTCCACACTATCCCGAAATTAGCTGTAAGGAATTTAACCCATGTATAACATCATCTTTAAATGTCTTAACGAAGAATTAGCCTTAATTGGTGGAAGGCAAGTGCTCTCACCACTGCGCCAACCCTGCTCCTCTCGCAGTTGAATACAAACCACAGCCTTAAATATCGATTTTTGGAAGACACACTTGTAATCCATTTCCATCCAAACCATTCGTTGCAAAAAACCCTTGTTAACGGTTTCAGCACACCAATATACCAATTGTTAATAAAAATGGACCATTATTTCAAGGTTTCCTAGGACCATTCATTTTTTAAGGGATAGGGGCCGGGCTGGTGGGATTTGGGGGAATGCCATGTAGCAATTGTATGACCCCCCCCCTCAGCTTGCCAATTTTCTCACATGACCCCCCCTCAAAAGGAATTTTTTTGGGTTGACCCCCCCCTCCCTCCTCCAAAAAAAGTTGCACCTGGTATTTTAAACTTTAATACGTATGAATATCTCTATCTTGATTTGTTTTGAACTGTTACATTCCACTTAACATGATAGCAATTTTTGATATGTGCTTGCTATGAAGTAAATAAATTTTTAAAAATGTATCAAAAGCTGTTTTTTTGACAAATCTCATATCATCTCAAAAGAATGAAAAGTCAATTTCCGATCTCCTAGTTATGGCTCGCCCTGAGCGTGTTGTAACTGGCCGCTCATCGCTGTCTTCCTCATCTGCAGCAATGAATGCAAGGATGACATCATTTGAGTCATCTTCTCCCTCAGAGTCAATGGCATCACTCTCATACTCATCATTTATACTATCATGGTCACTTTCATCTGCTTCACTGCTATCACCCATGTTGTCATTTGGTTCTCTCACTTCACGCTGTTGTTTAAACGAGATGCACCATGCATTGCTTATCTCCTGCAAGGAAACTATTTTAGCAATGCGGCAGGAAGCAGGATGCTCACCAATCTTGAGCCGGACGTTAGGGACAGGGTGTACTGCATCCTGTATCCTGAAGATTATGGTACGGAAGACACGAGTGACAAGAAGGAAGAAGACGACGAAGAGGAGGAAGAAGACGACGACGAAGAGGAGGAAGAGAATGACGAAAAGGAAGAGGAGGAGGAGAAAGAGGAAGGAGACGCGTGAATGTTTCAATGATTTGTACGAGAAAGACAACAGAATCTCACGAATTAAAAACCTGTTACTATTAAAGCGCTGTTATTTTATACTTTAATAGTTTTTCGATATAAACGTTGTTATAAAGGAGTTTGTTACTTTGGAACTGTTTTAGAGTGATTTTACTTAACCTGTGAAACAGTATCTAACTATCAGTGCGAAAAAGTTATAATTAAACAAAAGAAAACAACAGAATTAATGTGTATTATTAATTGTAATTGTATAGTATCTATTTCACGGGTTATGTAAAAGCACTCTAGCATAGAACAGATGTTCATATTTCGTGAATAAAGCAGAATTTCTTTGTGAAAACTTCATTCCACTTTTTTTTATCTCAGAATTTCGCCTGACCCCCCCTTTCCTTCTTTTTTTTGGGGGCAGCCCCCCCTTTAAAGACATATTTTTTTGCGTGCCCCCCCCAAATCCCACCAACCCCCCCTATCCCTTTAAAAATGAACGGTCCCCTATCACACAAATACAGAATTGTTCAAAGAAATGCTTCAATCCGTGACCATGCCCCTTTAATGAAATCAAGTGAAGGATTATTAAAAAGTTAAAAAACGAGCGCTAGGCGTTAATTAAATATACCGGTACTTAATATGTTTATGGTTTTTTTTTATTGCGGGTAGTTTTGGAATCCAATGCATGATAGTGTCAGAAGACTATTAAGGGAAGGTATTGTTTGTTTTAGTTAATGAATGGTCATCGAAAAGACAATGATGGTTATTTTCGTAGGAAATCCGTGGGAACATTCGGGTCTACTGTCGACTGCGTCCCTCAATAGGCCGCCTAGATGCCCCAGGGGATGAGGACTCACTCGGCATGGCAGGTACGCCTTCGGAAACAGTCGTGGAACGTCTGGACGAGGAGAAAATTCTGGTGAAACCTTCCAAGCCAATTGGAGGCCAAATGCAGAAGAAAGAGTTTGAATTTGAGAGAGTGTACGGCCCTCAAACTGACCAACAGTCTCTGTTTGATGATGTAGCGCCTCTGCTAACTTCACTTTTAGATGGGTGAGTTGGGCTTTTAAGTTTGTAATCACGAGTTTATAATGGCATAAGCTGCACAAGGCCGTGGACTAGGTAATTAAATTCACAGATTGATTTTGCGCTGTATGTGTTGGTTAAAACACCAACGTTTCGCTATTACTGTCTCGTCCAGGTTATATATAAAAAAAAGCAGCCAGCAGATATGAATGTGCTCCGCTTTGCCCACACTATGAAAGTTGGATTAACAACAACAGCAAGTTTATTTAAGTAGATTCCATTTGTCGGTGCATGCGTACTCTGATAACGCACGGATGACGTCAAAACAGAGTAAGAACAAAGAAGCACAGTACGAGCTGCAGGGGAGTGGGGTGACTGATGTTCTAGAGTACACACTCACTAGCAAAAGGAATCTACATGTCTCTGTTTTGTACATTGTTTGTCTAAGATCTTGGGGCGTTAAATAGTGTGAAGTTGGTGTCAGAAGGGTTTCACATCATGTCAATTAGCATTTCTTGTAGCCTGTTCATCAGTGTTTCGTGTTTTGTGTTTCACACTTTCGTTCCGAGTTGTTAGCGTTTGTCTCAATTTGTGTTGTGCATGTAATCAAGAGGATTACGTCGTTTTCCGTACATAAGCCTTACGTTTCGCGTTATTTGAGTAGTATTTGTTTGCAGTAGTGCTGCGACTGCAGTTTTTCACCAAAGTTGTTTTCAGTTCTCGCTATAGAGCCGTTGTATCTAGTTTTTCGTGGTCGCAACAATGTACAGTGTAAGTATATCATTTATCGTCGTTTCTTGTTAGCTGCATTTCGTTAATTGGTACAATTCCTTTTTATTCCTGTTGTAACTTTTATTTCGTTTATCTTACAGCTATAGTCTAAAGTCTACAGTCAATAGCCTACATTTTATTTAATGAAGAACATCGAGTTGAAAACGTTGCGTCTGCTGTTTTACTTTCTTTGACTCGTGCTGCCATTCGTGCCTCTATACTTTAATCGCAAACTCGTCAACAAATCAAAACGCGAGGTTTACACAGCTCATTGCGTAACATAGAATAAGTAATTAAACAATATTAGCAACCCACAAAAACACTGTAGCTGATCGAGGTGGGTGCATGCTAAAGAAATTGAAGACAAAGTAAAAGTCGTCGCGTTTAAGTTGGTGGCTCAACTTTTATTTTGTTATTGTTTCTGTGTCTTTGTCTTTGATTTATAAACAGCTATAACGTGTGCATCATGGCTTATGGACAAACGGGATCTGGTAAGACTCATACCATGCTTGGAAGCCATGACCTGGACATGGAGATCGACTCTGAGTCACTCAATAAAGACGAGGGAATCATTCCACGATCAGCTAAGGAGCTCTTCAGGTAAGTTGTGTTTAGAATAAAATACTGATAAAGCACAGTTTATCTTTTATCCCAGTTACAAGCCAAGTCTTCCAATGGACGTACTAAAAAAATATTTAGTGAAGAAACTGGCTTTTGTTGCTTCGTTCTTTGAGAAGTCACTTGATGCCTTATTTTATCGCTGTAAAAGCAAATGCACGTACTGTATGTCTGTGCTTTGTACGACTCCAATGCCCGAAGTTCCTTGTAGAATTTTTATCTTTGTGGACTTTTCAGACTTATCTCTGAGCGAGAGAATCCCGAGGAAAGTTACTCTCTGGAAATTGCTGTATGCGAGATTTACAACAACGAAGTGCGAGACCTGCTGGCTGGAAAGAACGCTTCCAGGGTTAGTACATGTTTACGCACAATGCGTGCTGAGAATGCTCGTAAGAGAAGGGTTTGTAGTGGGTGAGGTTTTGCCTTCAGACCTGACCAGTCCGTTTAAGCTAAGTTATCATTATGGTGCATGTACTCCTCTGTCAGTGTGGTCAAACATCTCTGAGAGAAACTCGAAGATTCTTCAAGGGTTTAACTTTACAGCAATAAATAAATAGAACACGCGTCTTGGTCCAGCTCAGTACTGATATGCTGTTACACTAAGACTGTTTCATTTTTCAAATATGTGAAAGCGCCGGCCGTAGACTTTCATTTTGGTGGTCAGAATTTTCCGCACTTTCAGCAGTTCAGACTAGAAGCAGTTGAAGCAAACATCTGTTTGGCATACTCTCAAACCCAAAATGGTGACATTGCACGATCGATTAATGCGATCGATCGTGCAATGTTATCCTTGTGGGTTTCAGTCCTCACTGAAAAAACTCAAATACATGACAAACTTCATTGAATTTGACAAGGATTACTCTAGTATGCGAGCCAAGCGTGGGATCCATATACGGATAATCTATCAAACGAGATCGAAAAGATTCAGCGACGCGGTGCGCGCTTTGTGACATTTTATTATCAGAATTATCAACTTGGCAGTGTCACTACGCTTTTAAAAGATCTAGATTGGCAGTCACTAAAGCGCAGGAGGGAAATTGACAGACTCTGTCTTTTCAAAAAGGGTTTATAGAACAACGCAATCCTGCCCCTGGATGAATTATCAAAGCCGGCCAGAAAGACCAGACATATGCACAATAGATATTACTCCACGATTTATCCTCGCATTAACATATTCAAATTCAGTTTTGTGCCACGCACAATTAGAGATGGGAACAATCTACCACATAATGTTGTAGAAATTGCGGATGATGCTAAGTTCCGCAAATTGTTGATATCTGTGTTACTCTAGCAATCCGCTGA
>OX419338.1:12660746-12678246 GCA_948470475.1 Galaxea fascicularis | reverse complement strand
TCTTGTATATCACCAGCCTGAGTGCCCTGGCTGATGTACTGGGTGCATTGTCGGAGCAGCGGTCGCATATACCTTATCGTAACACCAGACTTACCCACATGCTGCAGGACACGATTGGTAGGTTTGCCGAGGCTAGTGTCTTAACAGCTTAAGACAACAAGATGCACACTTCAATGTCAAGTGCAAATACCTTACGCATGCAGAGAGCCATATTACCAGAGGGTTGGGCGAAATTGACCTCTCAGTTCCTAGGCCTTTGTCGTGGACGGATTACCTGTCCGTCGTTTTCTTAGCTATGGAGGGTGATTTGTTATGGACCTCAGCTATGCAAAATTAATATTGCATAACCAACAGTTGTTTCTTGAGGTACGACGTCTCTGTCTTGAAGAGAAGGCTATCTTCCTTGAAAATGGTCCTCTAAATTGCATTCAGCTGTTAAACGTACATTTTAAACCAGGATGTTTGTATCCAGACCCTTTCCTCCAAAGTACCTGTCAAACAACGCGTTGAAAACAAGTGTAGAATATCGCAACTGAAAGCAACTAACTCACTAAATGAATGTGATAAATAGTTTTGGTAGTGTAATGCCTGCAACTCCTACTTGAGCGGTCGCCCTTTTACAAGCTATTTAAATTTTGCATATCCTAAATACTGCTGGCCATTCCTTGTTTTTCCAAGTTACAGCCCATTCACATCTTTGGTCCAGAGCCAAAGATGATGAATACTAGTTTAGGTTACTGAAACTATCAGGGAATTGTTCTAAAATTGTACCATTATGTTTAGTTCTCCTTCGATGGAAGAAAGCACAAAAGAAAACTGATCAGTTCTTTTAGCTATTTTCGTGCTACTTTTCCTCTACAAAGGATTGTGGTGTTTACGTTGCACTGTTGTAATTATGCCACAACGTTTGTTTGTTTGTTCAACTAATGCAGAAACAGTATTCGTTTTCCATTCTAACCTCAGGTGGCGATGCAAAGCTTCTAGTTATGCTCTGCGTTTCTCCTGCACAGCGGTTCATCACCGAAACTCTTCAATGTTTAGGCTTTGGATCACGTGCTCGTCAGGTGGCTCGTGGTCAAACCAAGAAGAGGAGACCTACCTCATTTGTGCCTAACAATCTCACTATAGGTTTGTATTTAGCATATTCGTACTTAGAAAGAACAACGAACTAACGCTGTTTATTCTATTCCATGCAATGACTGTGATCATGAGTACATCGGACAGACCAAGCGTCAGCTTGGTACGCGTTTAAAAGAGCATCAAAAAGCAGTTTTTCTTTGCAAAAAAGGAAAATTCCGCTTTGTTGGAGCATGCTTGCCAAACCAACCATACAATAGCGTAGGATAATTCCAAAATTATCACCACCAACCGGCGGTACCATCAACGGCTTTGTTTGGAAGCTTGGCACATCAACTCCGCCCACGCTCCTTTAAACCGTGACGATGGCGGCCTTTTACCTGACACCTATTTACACCTCATCAAAGGTCGTTAATAAGTAAGCGTATAAAAGGGTACTTTTTGCAACACTAGATCACCCCTGATGAAGACACTAGACAGGAGTGTCGAAACGTTGGGTCGTGAATTGTAACTTTTTAAGTTACATTCATCAATTTTCAAACCAGAGTAGCATCAAACCATGTCTGATTGTCCACCTGGTTGCAGTGTGAACTTGAACATACCTGTATTCATATTGTGAGTTCCCACACACGTGTGTTCAGTGAAAGTTATTATCTACTTGTTAAGTGAGGTCTTTACGGGAAAATATCAAACTGAGGGCTTGCCGTATTCGCTCGGTCAATACAACTGGGCCGAAGTTTGAGATTTTTTCTCCTAAAGACCGAACGTTTGAGGTTAATAAGTTGTTTATTAAGTGAATATGTTGAAAGTTTCAATGATCTTGGCTGTTTCCATCGTCTGCCTGGCACCAACTCGTTGGCAGTTTAACCTTCTTCTGAAATTCCAGCTCCTCAGGGCAATAGACTTCACTGTCAGAGTGTTCATCGTCACTTGTCGTCTGTACCTGCAACCATTTTCAACAAAAAAAGCAATGTGCCATTGAATCTTTTGTTTTTGCACAATTCGTAATCCGCCGTGGGCATTATGGAAGAATAATGCCCTTGAACTTAGCAATCAAAGCGTACGTTACATCGGCTACAAACACCAAACACCAACACATAATATTGAAGGTTGATAGTGTATGCAGAAAGTACCCCTAACCTTTTTCTATCAATGCCTTCTCTTTACCTTTTTTCAGACCTCAGTCAGGTTGGGCAGTCCTTAAGAAGTAACGGCAACACTTTGTCCCCGAGGATCTTGGATCTCCGCGGCGGAGGACGTCGAAAGTCAAACTTTAATTACGATTAACAACTGTAGGTTTCAAGATTTTTTAACAGGAGTTGATTGGGCGTAAAGTTTGACTTGAAGCTGCTGAACACCAACACGCTACCCTCGAATCGTTTTACATTAGGCTTCGCTGATTGGTTCAGACGAAAAAATCTTATGCTTCCTTTTTATCTAGCATAGCACCCAGTCGCACTCTTTTGTCCATCGGTCGGTACATATACCTCGTCGCTTACGTCGACTCACTGCGATGAAATTCCGGCATAAATAGACTGCAGTTTTTAATGATGAGGAGTGAAAGAGAAAAGAGAAAGAAGAATACTGCGCAAGTCATTTGCAAAGCAGTTTTGCTCTCTCATAAAAGACTTACTCGCGCCCCCCCGGGGGCGCGATGTTTATTTAAAAGCAAAGCTATCAGAGGTAATTGAGTAGATGGGAGGGCTCTTGGCACGAGATGTTAATTTGTCTTGGGAAGTTTGCATTTGTCCAACAGGAGGCTATGACAGTCACATTTGTATCAAGTAACAACTAAGATCAGGCTATGTAGCCAGTGAGAGCGAGTACTCTTTGAAAGTGAAGAACGGTTTCCGCGACTGTGATCGCAATATTTCAGTTTCAGTTCATCCGCCACTGGGATCAGAACAGCTTACCGCAAGAAAACACCCAAATGTGGAACAGAGAATTGCGGCTCATTATTCAAGGACAAACGAAAATCGCTTTATTGAGCGAAGCAGCGAGGAGAAAAACGGAGAATGAACGCATCGTCACAGAGTCCTTGGTGTTCATAGAAGGTGTGAATCAATGATTTGTCAAGAACATTCAGTATAAACCACAAAAAAATACTTGTACGCAAACTTTCGATGCATAGACGCACAGGTTAGACCTTCTTCCCATTCAGCGTGAGATCGACTAAAATGCATTAAGACTATCAAGCCTGTGCTCAGTTTTTCACATTTTATGTCAAATCGTCCCCACCTAAGTTTCTAGTATTTACTTCTTTTTGTGAAAGGTACAACGGCATTTATTTAGATGTATTATGAGATGTATAAAACGTAATATATTTGACCAAGAAAGACTGAATCAAGCGGTAAATAGTTGTGGTAAATAAAATCTGGATATTTGTCTATAGTCGACAAGTCCCGCTGTTGATTTGATCGGTTTTCGCTAGTTGATATTTGTTTGCTTCTTGTAAGGGTTGAAACAAAGTAAGCACAAGTTAATCTTAAGGGGGTACGCCATGGCAATTTCCTTGTTATGAGGTCAAATTAAACTAAGCACCGAGAGCACCAAAAGAAGGATATAAAGCTGAAGTTGTTGAAAAGGGAACAAACAACTTGAAGCCAGCTAGTATTTTTACAATCGACGGCACGAAAAGAAGTTGAAAAAGTTGGCCCAAAGTTGGAAAGCCTTCCCTGGGCTTACCTTACCCAAGGCTTAACTTTGAAATTGTCCTGGGCTTTATTATTTTCATCATCATCGTCGTCATCATTATCGTTTTTACTGTCATTGTCGTTATCACCGTCATTATATTATTAGGGACTTCTACACAGCTTTCTCTTAGGGAATATCGAATTTCTGTAATAAAGACAAAGTGGAAATTTCTTGGAAATGGTGTTTATAAGAGAATGGAAGCCCTCGTCCTCTCATTGTTCTGTTCGTTGTACAAAGATAACTTTAAATGAATTTCAAAAGCGATATGTTAAAATTTTCCAGTCACTGTTGGTAGAAGAACAATCACGATTTTGTTTATTCCAACAAATTGTTAGCGGCTTCCTCTGCAAGAGTCTTGTTCTTCAAGAGACCTTCTAAGGGACCAGGAAAATCGTATCCAAACAGTTTGAAGTCTAACTCGAAGATTTTACCAAGTCTAAAAATTTCGTCTTTCGTCAACTCAGAATAGTATTCCAGCATGTACGGCTGCGCTTTAGATGGACGGTAATCCGGGAAGGACACGAAATCATCGACGCCGATAATCCTCAAGAGTTGGGGTGCTTCCTCTGCCAAATTCTCAAAGTGTCCTATGAAGTCGTAATCCACCTCACATGGACAAATCTGTTCGTAAGAACGCCAGTGCTGGTTGGTTTCCAGTGATGATTTGCCGTTGCGCAAAAGATCGTCTCTAATAAATTTCGAGAAGGTGATTTCAGGGGCGCTTCGAAGTTCCTCCCGGCTGTTTAGGCCTGGGTTGAACATCCGATGAAACCAGCCATTCCGTTTCTGATCCTTGTAGGCGGATGCCACTCTCTCAAACGGTTCACGCACAAACATCGCCTTGTAGTAAGTTTTTAGAATTTTTTGCCTATCGTCAAGAGAGTAGTCTTTGAGCCAGTTAAAAATTTTCTTGCTGTGAGGATTAGACTCGATGACTTTTCCTGAATTCTTTGCACTGTACAGAACGCGTTTCCAGGTTGTACAAGACACTTTAGGGATAAAACAAAACACAAGCTTCAACTCCTCGATCACAATAAAACGCGTGAAATCCGCTTCTGCGATGAAGGAAGGGTTCGGTGGCTTGTTGGAGCATTGAGCCTTTAAGAGTTGTTGTCTTTCCTGCATTCGTGAAGTTAGCCATAAGGGTCTCAAGCTACCTGCAAAGATAAGAAATTACAATAGCAACAAAACGAAATCAGTGAAGGAACAAAGGAAGAAACCAAGAATAATTAAAATTAATCACAGAGCAACCGTGGTAAACAATGTAAAAAAGAAAAAAAAAACAAAACAAGAAAAGTCTGTTAAACTGATAACGAATTCTGTAAATTTAGTTAATTCACGAGCTCGCAAAAAAACGCCTTAAGGACGTTTGCGTGAAAATTTTCCAACATTGATTTTTTTCTGCGACTTTTACCACTGTAAGATGATGAGTGTAGTTATGTCAGAAATGTCAAAAAAATGAGGGGTCATCGACTTCATTTTGAGAGGACATGCCCGGAAGAACACTCTAAATCTGGAAGAAAAAAAAAACGCGCTTCGTCAGCGAATAAAGCCACAGCGTCTGTGTGCGTAACAATCATTGCAATGAAGTCTTTAAAGTGAAACGTTCCCGGCCAAATATTGTTTAAGTGGACCTATTAAGTGAATGTAGTCAACTGGTGAGGTTCCTTAAAGGACAAGTTCGTATTTAGCGACCGTATTTTCACGTGCCTTACAGCCGCAAGATTGCAGGATTCGATGTCCCGTGGACAAAAATCTTGATTTTTTTTTTAACTTCCCAAATTGATTTTTTGTTCATTATTGGGCAATGTGGAGATAATTGTAAATAAAATGTGTTTCTGGAATGAAAAGTAGGGGTCACCCACCATTTAAAGGAGTAAACTGAAGGCCACGGGAACGCAAAAGCCACCATCCTTTTACTTGCTTAGCCTTCCTCCTCAGCGCACGTGCCCGATGGCTGATGTGGCATGCCCTTGCGACATGGATTTCGTGCGCAGTAGGAATGCGCGTGAACAATTAGCGCCAAGGTCCTTTTAAAAAACACTAGTACCTTTGAATATGGATCAACTATGTCAGGCTATGTCAGTCCAAGAAAATAGTATCTGGTGTACTCACCTGTGTCCGGCGAAACAACCCTAAACGCACTAAGCAAAACTTTCCTGGCACAATAACAGACAACAGTTTTGACATAACTCACCAAATTCGATACACCACGTTTGAAAACGAAGCATCGATGCTTAATTAAAGCGAATGTAATTTTAATCACTTCGGCCGTATCCCGCGACGAGGCTCAATTGTGACCTCGTTCTGGAGAGGTATGACTGGCATGGCACGTTGTAGCCCCCCCCCCCCCCCCACCACAATGCGGAGAAGCTACAACAAAAGAACGTTGACACAAGGATGCACCTATACAGGGTCTTCGTTGCTTCGCAACCGCAGAAGATAAAATAGTACCTCATTACTACAAAGCTACACTCAAACTGCGGACATAATTTTTTTCAGAGTAAATTGAAATAAAAACTATTATTAAAATCGATTGGTATATCTAAAAAAAAACGAACAATTTTCAATTTTGAAGACAATCGAAAATCAAAATTTGAAGTCAATGGTTAATTTCCGACTTTCGAATAAAGTGGGCATTGAAATTCGACATATCAGTTAAAAACACATATTAATAGTTAAAACTGAACTGACAAACCGGTGGCCCTCTGTCCTAAGTTAAAAATTAAATTACTAATTTCTGTATTCTACAGCAATAAAATAACTGAAAAGTTGTATAGTAGATGTTGTAGTGTTTCTATATAAATGAGTCAGTAAAGCTCTGCATTTAGAGCCAGGGAGGAGTATGAGATTATGAGATAGCGCTCCAGTTTCCTTACATTATTTGCAACATTGGGCAATTTGAAATCACTTTACTGAGAGATTATAGCCCAGAAAGACGAATAGGCCCTCGGTTTCAGAAATATTCATAGTTTTTGCTCTGCAATAACATTTGTTTCCGGTTGATCAAGTTTCGAACATTTCTCGCTAAACTCAACAATTAATACATGGAATAACGGACATGCATGGTGAAAACAAGCACGGCGACCCCATCTTTTTATTGCATTTTTCCAAAGTCCTATGTATGGCTATAAATTTTGCCAAGTTTGAAAAAAAATGTGGATAGTACATCCTTTTCAAGGGAACAATCCCCCACGAAGACCGCCAATTGTGACCTTTTCTTCCCTTGTTCCGCATATTGACAATGGATCTTCGACCACGGAAAATAAAAAAATTAATAACTGGTTTTAAAATTGAAACCAAACAACAAGTATAGCCCCACAATCCGTCCATCCTAAAATTAAGAACTAACCGACAGCCGTCTTGATTTATGAACTTTACCCTACAGAGCCGCACAGCTGGGTCTTCCTTCGATCACCGATTGGAAATTTTGGCCGATATTATTATTTCGCCAACGTTTTCTCAAATTTCTCTGATCGCGAGATTACACCTAAACCGGCCTAACATTTCAAGTTCTGTTTTTTAGAGACCAACAGACCTGACAGGCAAATCGTTTCATGGTCACCCGCTTAACTCGCGCACTGTTTGCTGTACAGCAAAGAATTAGCTCCGACTATCAACTAAATCAATGCCACATTTTGCAGCGCCATCTGATGCCCGGCTCGGTTATATTTAAGCACCTATATCAAATCAGTTACCTGTTTGATCCGGCTGATTTTTTGAAATAATCCACAATCCAAGACACCCAAAAAGGATCAGGCACATGAAACATACTTTGTAGGGCACACATAGGAGTGACCTTCCAATCATTTTCAGTGCGCGAATGGCGACCATGACTTGAAATTAAATTTCGCTTATTTGTTATCGTGGCAATATAAAGCTTTTTGGTTGGAGTTAGTACAGCTGCACTTGAATTTCTTTTTGAACCTACTCAGAATAAATGCAGCAGAGCGGAAAGAGAAAAGGAGAAGACGAAAGAACTTCACTATGGCAATTCACATTGTTTGGAAAAATGCTTTGACTGTATTTTGAAAACGGGGGACTTATTCATATGCAATAGTATTCAACATACATGCCGCATTACTAATATAGTTAATGGTTCAGTTCTTTGCAGGCCCTTTCTTATTTGTCTTTGCCGTTTATTTGTTGTAAAGTGGAGATACAATTTGTGTATTTATAAATATAATATAAACTCTAATTTTTTACGTCTAATTTTAGAGCTGAGGCTGAACCTTCTTATATTTTTTTGCGATTAGAGGCTGAAAACGTTCTTAAGATGTTCTTAAATTACATGGCTGGTTTAATGGTACCACTGAGTACTTCAACTCGAAGCTGAGCGGAGAACGCAAGGTCAACTACCTTGATAATACTACGGATTTTGTATGACCTGATGACTTTGATGGTGATTATGACAAACCGAGTTGTGCCACCATTGTTAATGTTATACAAAACATGCCCTTCAGTATTTTGCCGCTTAATTTACATTTGTTACCTTGATTTTATGCTTGTCATTTATTATACGTATTATTAGCAAAACTGACAATGTTATTAATCGACTCTCAGTCTGAGGAATGTTGTTAATACTTTCTTAAAAGTATAGTTAATCTCAGGCTCAACGTTCTTATAAAAAAAAAAGAGAGGGTAATGCAATGCAATACTTTTATTTACACACGATAAAACGTAAAGCCGTGTCGTTGGTAAGGTCGTTGTGTTAAGAAAATGAAAGGTTCCAAATAAAATTCTTAGTCTAAATTAACCCGACTACGTTAAATACTAATATATATAACTTACAAATATTACGATGCTAAAATGTACTTTCAAATTATAAAATACTAACAACCTTCCCGCATGAGATGAAATAGTCAGGCCGAGGGGATTCGAAAACTGACAAGTAAGTCAAGTTTGTTTACTGTTTTTGATGTAGTAAGTCCCCAAAGCACAATGGAACCTCTGTATATCTTTGGAAGAATTCTTCAAATTAGTAGGCTATTGACGTGTGATACAGCTAGTATGGCTGAGGGGCTGCCTCGCAAGCTACAAAATAGTCAAGCTACATCACCAGTGAATACGTGATGACTGATGCTCTTACCACTTGTTGACGTCCTATGTTCGTTATCAGAGTACGTATGCACTGACAGACGGAATACATTTTTTGTTTTACGCAGGGTTAGCGCAGAGGTGAGAGCGCTCGCCTTCCACCAATATGTCCCGGGTTCGATTACCGGACTCGACGTCATAAGTGGGCTGAGTTTGTTCCCTACTCTGCTCCGAGAGGTTTTTCTCCGGGTACTCCGGTTTTCCCCTCACTGCAAAAACTAACATTTGATTTGATTTGAGAATTGTATGTAAAGAAGTTAGAATTGTAAGGCGCATTTGGAAACTTACGTTGAATATTTGACTCATGACGTGATTCGCGCGTCCACTATTTTATCGCATACTCCTCTAAAAACGCGACTTGAGATTTTCGCCGTCCATCATATAAACCAGCATCTGGCGATTTAAAAATGTATACATTTTTAAATCGCCAGATGCTCATACTATGAGCTCAGTACATTGCAGTCGTCCACTATGTTGAATTTGTTAAAAGTGGTTTTGCATCGAAAGCAGATGACAGCAATTTTGCATCGATTACTTTGCTTATGCCGTTTTGGGATGGACGGAATGCCGAAATGGAGGAAAAACGATTTAGCAGAGTTCACGGAGTAAGATCCATCGGTTAGTGTGAATTGCTTCGTTACTGTGCCTTCTCATTGGTAACGAAAGCCGCATAGGCGTGATATGTTTTTTTTTCGCGTTCCTCCTTTCGCGTGTGCTTTGCGATTGTCTCCACTCGCCTTGACATAAGGGAAAAAAAAGGCGAACCCAAAAATGCTTGTTAAAGGCTGTTTCTAAAATTTGATTTCAACTTCACTACACATACAAATGCAGTCCATTAGGTTTATTTTGTTTTTTTCGGCCTCGCACCAGCAGCAAGCATGAACCACATACATGTGGAACAATAACAACAACTAATTGACTACAGGGAAACGATTCCCTGTGACACCGCCGGATACGAAAAACCAAAAAAAAAAAAAAAACCCCGTGGGGGAAAAAACTGGAAACGTATTCCCCGAACCAATGCAGTGCCACAATCCCTCCGGGATTTAGAGGATCTCTTATTACAAAATAATGACTTATAAAAGAAACAAAAGCTACACGGATTGAGGCAGGCCTAGAATGCCTCACCACGTGATGAACTGGCACTTTATAGACAACCTGCTACCCATCATGCCTTACACCAATCGTACCCAGACCCTTCTGTTCTCGTGCCGTAGAAATATCAATTTCTGTCTTACTCGCACACTCAACCGTCAGAAATTACATTTCCTCAGGGAACTATAATAGGTCCTCTTTTATTCTTATTGTACATAAATGACCTGCCTAATTGTCTATATCATTCCCAGCCTAGAATGTATGCAGACGATACTCATCTTACTTGTGCTGGTGTTGATATGAATGCCATTCAAGATTGCCTTAACATTGATTTGGAAAACATCAGAAAGTGGCTAGTCGAAAACAAGCTTACGTTGAACATGGCCGAGACCGAATTCATGTTAATCGGTTTGAGGCAAAGGCTTGGCACCTTCACTTCATCTCCAGCCCTTGTAATTGATGGAGCTCCCGTTAACCAAGTCTCTACAAGTAAATCTGTGGGAGTTCTTATCGACGAAAATCTTAGCTAGAACGATTATATCGATTAATTGCCGGGCCAAAAAGATCAAGAGTCGCATCCAGTATTGCAGCCCTTAAACGGGTGAGACAGTTTGTCCCCCCGTCGATCCTCTTCTGCATTAACAATGTTTTATTCAACCACACGTGCACTTCGATTATTGAAGTGTCGTCTGTGGAAATTGTTCCATAGAGCTTTCCTATAAACTACAAAAGCTCCAAAATCGTGCAGCCCGGGTGTGCTGATGCTTCTCTTCTTTTCGAGTCTCTGCGAAAAATCTTAGCACTCAGCGTAATTTACAAAAAGCTTTGTTGGTCTATAACTCCATCCATGGCCTTGCCCCCGAGTATTTACGTTCCAAATTTGTGAACAGTAATGATATCACGCCATACTTACTCCGTGATTCTGCCAATAAACTTGCTGTTCCTTTACCACGCACAAACTATTTCCGTAACAGTTTTTATTATAGTGAAGCGGTTCTCTGGAACAGTCTGCCCCTTAATGTCAGGAAAGCAGAATCTCTGAGTGAATTTCGAACTGCTTTAAATGATTACTTAAGTAATAGAGGCACGGCATTCATGGAAACCGGGTTTTAATATTGGCATAATAGTGTTTTAGATAAGTTTTACTGTAAGCAATTAAATAATTTTTATCTTTCGTTGTTTGGATTTTAGTGTAATTTATGCCTTAGCCTGATGAAATTTTATCCGTGGATAAATAAAGATTACTTACTCACTTACTTACTTACCTGTTCTCCCCTACCTGGCCCCCTCAACAAGTCAAGCAACATTTTCCAATGACCCGGGCAAACATGGTTTTCAGTTTGTAACAAAGCTATGACAAACATCAATAGCAAAGCCCGGTTAATAATCCCCTCCCCTTCAAGGCAACCTGCAAGGTCATCATCATCACTTCTATTTACAAAGGGTAAACGATACGTAGTCATTTGCTCAAATGATGCGCCGGAGAGGTTGGGGGAGAGGGGCGTTGAGGATTCGAACTGTTGTTGTTCAATTTCGTCCTGGATTTAAAATGTTACTTTCCTTTGTTTTAAACTCGTTATCATATGTTACCATACCTCCTTCCCCAACCGCGCCCCCCTCCCGCTTTCCCGACAAAAAAGGAAAATAAAATATATCAAAATCGGGCTTCGATTTTACATCCGCCTTCAACCAAAACCCACGGTAATGTAGGAACCTGGCCTAATACAAGTACGCATTTCATTCGATAAGACCTAAAACTACACTGAACCGGTGACTCAAAACATCCCCCAGTTAAACAACGGAGTTGCTTGGATCTCCAACAGTTTCGCAGAATCCAGAGGCACTAAGGCACATCAGGTACAAACGTTGCGCTTTTGACAGCCGGCACCGGCAATGTTTCTTTCTCGGCATGTTGCGAGGACCGAGTTGTCGCACTGTAAGCTATTATGGATTCTCTTCCCCTATCTCCATGTACTTCTCTTGAACTGCTGCAGTTCTAAATAAAGTCAGAAATAATCATCTTTAATTGAGTGACATAACAAAACTGTAGATCGAAACAGAAAGTAACCGCCTGAAGCGCGGGAAATGGGCGCCACCATGTTACCAATGGTCCTGGCTTTGCTTCTGGGCCCGGTTGTTCGAAAGTGCATTAACATAATCCAGGATTGGTGTAAACTTTGGTTGCAGTTTTTAACTATTGGATGAAAGTTGTTTTCGCTGCTTTTTGTTTTTCAGAATTGACTTCCCCTAATCTAAAATTTTGCAGAATATCGGCATTGAACAACATTTGGGGACAGAGAAATAAGCTCCTTGATTAATTTTTAATCCTGGATTAGAATTAATCGGCTTTCGAACAACCGCCCTGATTGTAACCAATTACAGAGCTTTTGACACCACGTGTATTTGTGAAAATAATGGTCGACACTTAACCAATCACAGAGCTTTTGACACCCCGGAGTTTCGTTTTTTAGAGCAAAAGAGAGACAGCTCGCAGTCTACACAGGTGCGAGCATGTGCCTGTAGTTTACTGGCTAGAAACTCGTGTTTCTGTGGGACAGTTGGAAACGTAAGTATTGCTCCTTTCGCTCAGATCCACAGAACTCTTCGTCATAGGGAACCCATTCGCTCTTGAGAAGGGGCAACTATAGCTGTAGCGCTCAAAAGGTCAGCTTTCAGGTTTCTTTTACGGTGGCGAGTTTACCCAAACAGTCGACTTCATTCCCCTATCGACCAAGGACAACAGTCTTTTTTATTAGAACTGAAAATAACCCCCTTAACACTTTAAACCCTATTAAACATCAGCATGAATATTGTCCACGCTGTTCTCTATGGCTATCTCTAATGAGGAGAATTTGTTAAACAATCAAGATCTTCGTCACTTATTGATCACTTTCTTTTTCTCACAACCTTTGTTTGATTGATCAGTATTGCTATAAGGAGAAGTTAAGCATTGGTCATTCTTTGGGGTTAAAGGGGTTGACTTGTAAACTAACAACCCTCAGAGCATTTTACAATATTCAGTAACACTACAATCACGTTAATTGTCTAACCTGAAGAATTCAAAATCAGTTCCCACAGCTGAAGACATCAGCTGCCTGAAGTTGCCCTTGTTATCTTCAAGTCCGCCAAAAACATATCCATTGGCTTGATCAATTGATTTTACCACCTGGTACATGCTTTCTTTGGACTAAAACATATATATAGTGTTCTTATTTGTTGTTTCAAATCACTTGTAGGCTTTTTAATGTAATTATCATATTCAATTTTTTGTAAATAATCGTATGCTTCAACTTTTAGTTGCAAATCGGTTATTAATAATCTATCTATCTATCTATCTATCTATCTATCTATCTATCTATCTATCTATCTATCTATCTATCTATCTATCTGTCTGTCTGTCTGTCTGTCTGTCTGTCTGTCTGTCTGTCTGTCTGTCTGTCTATCTATCTATCTATCCATCTATGAAAACGGTGCGAGAGTTAACAAAAAATAAACAAAAGTTGTGTGCATGACTCGGGATGCTTTCCTGGCTTTTTCAGGTCTGGTTGTTCGCATTGTTCCGTTTGTGAATTCAAAGTTGGTTGACTTTTTTCAGTACTTGTTCTGCTTATTCTTATCAATGCCGGAGCTCATTCAGAAGTTGATTACATCATTTTGAGGTAATACACAAAACACAAAGAGGGCTGTTTCAGCAGCTATCCAATTACACAGTGAAGTGGTATGAAAACCAAGCAGCACCCGAGTGTTTTCCCCTGACTGCAAGGTGTAAATAGGCTTGATTACCAGCTGCTATTTGGGAAAATTATATGCACCTGCACTCCTCCCCTGAAGAGTGGATGTTCAATTAATGCCCGGCAACCATTATCTCTCTATGGGAAGTGCAAAGACCAAACTAAAATGGATACCTGCTGAAACACAAACCTTTCTTTCCACATGATTTTTGTAGGAGAAATTCAGGGCAAACATGCACCAAAATTAATTATTTTTATGATGATTGCGATTGCACTTCCAAACCTTCACAGTACTGAGAAGGTTAGTGATTGTGTGTAATTGTTTGTTTTCTCTTCATAAATCATTAATAAATAAAAATAATTGACAATACAATTTGAAAAGCTGGCAATTTTCTAACTGATAAGCAGAAATCAAAATAATTGTTTGTGATTGGATTGATCAGTTCTAACAAATGGAAAGTGCCATTGGAGAGTTTGTGAAATCATGAATCAAACAAGGGCATGTACATGTAAAACTAAGGCAGGAGGGGCAATTTCAGTTTTCACTTTTCAGTTTTGCTTGGCAAAATGTCCAACACCAACACTAGCCATCACACTCAATGACCCTTTCTGAGCAGAAAGGACTGCACAGATGATTAAAAAATAAAAGCCTTGCAACAGAGTTCAACAGAACTGGACCAGAACACATAAAAGATTTGCAAGTTGTCACATCCACTTTAATACTCCACACTCAGAACACACTTGTGTATCTCTTCTTAAGGGGAACTACTAACGTAGGATGCAAGTTATCATACAGTGTCACTAACATGTTAAAATTATTCTTTTTGGCAATGGTTACAGTAGCTTAATATGCTCCTCAGCTGACTTCAAAGCACCACACAATTCCTTTACATTTCATTAGCCACAAGTTACACGCAAATCTCTTAAAATACTGATCTCATCTACATCTATATTATTATTACACCCCATGTATATTATTATTAATGTTGGTGGAAACTAAAAACATAGGTTTTTGAGTCCAGGGTGACAGTGACTCACTTACTTGGACATCCAGTGTTTTAAAAGACACCAGGCCATAATCCTCCACTAAACCAACTAATGCCTCATTCAGCTTCTTGTATTTTTGTGAAAATGGATCATCTTTTATGTGGTCCAATAAATAATTCAAGTCCAGAACCTCAGCATAAAAGTCCAGGTTAAAAGCTAGAAAAGAAAGCACATGTAAAGGAGGGAAATGTAAGGGTAAGAGTAAGGAATTCAAGGACTTCAAGATAAATCACCAGGCATGCATTTTTCAAAACTAATAATGTTCCCGAGTGTATATGAAATAACCTGGCATGTATCAACCTTTCTCATTGTCCCTGTTTCTGAAGTAAACTCTTCAACACGATTTAGGCATTGTTAAATTGCCACCAAACACACATTGAACTTAGTGCTCCCAACGTGAATTAACTCCTCTGTAGGCCAAAGTAGTGTTTTTGAATTTAGAGAAATCCGTATCCTATAGGAAAATTAATCACCTGATGAGGGAATTCCACGTTAAATTTCACGCTCACCGATATCACATAAATCACACAGTGATGTCTATTTGGTGGATATTTAACAATGCCTAAATCTTGTTGAAGAGTTTACTTGAGAAACAGGAACAATAAGGAAGGTCTCTTGCATGGTTGATACATCTTTTTCCAGAATCACACAGCTTCTTACTTATAAAAAACAAGCTTCCTTTGACCATTGTTTTGATTACGATAGATTTCCGCCATGCTCATACACGTAAGCTTAAGCAGCTTCTTATAAAATCTCTCGAGAAACCCATATTTTAATCAAAACTAGGAAAATCTTCTATTTTCTCACTTCAGTTAGGTTTTTTGAGACAATGGTTATCAAAACAAAATTAAAACCCAATTGTTTCAAATTGTGTCTGCATTGCTATGTGCAATATCTGCTTGCCTCATTTTGAAGTCACAATTACCCTCTGAATACCCTGATTTGATAGCCAATTCATCTGGCTATGTGATTCTAGGGTCAAACTGTTAGTTTAAGTTTGATAATATGTCTTCCTTACACGGAACCCATCAGTTAAATATACATGTATATATTATAATCAAGACTACCTAGCTTTCCATACTGTTCCACAAGGTCAACCTTGGAAAGCACATTGACGTGTGGGAGCTCGATATGGATCATAGTGGACAACGAAGTGAGCAGAACAGAAATGAACTTTGTTGGGTCGCTACAGTGATGGGCATCAACAAGATGAACTGCTGCCAGCTGAGAAAACAAAATGGTCATTGGTACACTGTACATGATGATTTGCATTAGTTATCATTAATGAAAGTCATTTAAAGTCATTTAATCAAAATTAAAGTCATGTAATTAATTGAATGATATGCTCACAGTGTGTAAATTAATGCCAGGGACTGAGTTTAATAATAAATAATCTAATAAATACAAAAAGTTTTAGTCAGGGAAAGATTTCCACACATCCCCATAGTACATGTACATTAATATTATGCACCTGTCAGTGTCAAGAATTTGACTGTCATGTATATCCCCAGGGTAGGGATTTTGATCGGACATCATGGCCCCAGGGTGGGGAATTTTACTGCTTTCCTCTTGTGTGCAACAAGGACTGAAGGGGATTTTGATACTTTTGACAATTATTTTTTGCTCGGTGGTGGGGATTTTGATAATTTTTTTCACAAAATGTCAAAATCCCCAACCCTCTGCCCGAACCCCCCCCCCCCCCCCCCTCGGGCTTGACACTGATAGGTGCATTATACATGCATCACTGTCATACAGATTGAGTCACAAAATTCATCTATAATTAATGTATCAGGGCTGTGCGGAAATCTTGCCAAATTTGCAGCTTCTCACTTACTCTAAAGTCCCATTTCTCCAGCTGCCTGACCACATTTCTGACGGAGTTATGATGAGTGAACAGCTCCACCTGACCGGGGCAATCAAACAAAAAGTAATACCCCTTCAACTCTTTTAGCTTTGTTTCGAGCCAGTCAATATTCTTCTCCAGATATTCGATACAGTATATTAGTCCACCGTTTGGACCGAGCTTGAGATTCTCCATAACATCATCTAAAGTTATGAGCGTTGAGATGTCCACAGCGCACTTGTAATACAGCGACTCGTTGGCAGGGTCGAGGTTTATCACTGCCACTTTTCGGCCAATGCTGGTTAGAAAATCGCTCATTCCGGCACAAAATGTGCTTTTTCCTGAGCCCGGAGGACCGATGACTATTTGGCCAAACGAAGGCATCCCAGATTCTAAGCGTACTCGAGAAATTAGAGCCTTATCCCATTCTATTCTTAATCCCTCAGGCCTTCATCTCGTCCTCCATTTTATTGTAGAATTTCGTGTCCAGTCCCTCGTGCTTTGTTGTTGGTACCAGTCTTTCTCGATTTCCTTAAAACTAATTTCACTTAAATTTCACCCGAGTGTCGACAGTTAGTAAAGAGTGGGTTTCGTCCACTGAGGCAAGGTTAACTTTAGTGGATTCGTAACAAATCCGGTAACTTTTGGTACCGGATTCGTTTTCTCGTTTACACACAAAAGGATCAATCCCGGCGGGCTCGAATTCGAATACCTATAAAAAGTGTGAGTACGGCTCATTTTCAGCTCATTTTGCATGTGGTATGAGCAAACAATTAAAAATGCGAAGTCGTTTCTCGCTTGTATTTGGCACATTTACTGTGCAATCTGAGCATTTATTGCTAGTTTTGCCCGACATATACAACAGGGTTTGAACCCGTGACCTCGCGATACCGGTGCGATGCTCGAACCAACTGAG
>OX419338.1:12558246-12650746 GCA_948470475.1 Galaxea fascicularis | reverse complement strand
CGACATTACTATAAAATTATGGACAAGTGTAAAGGAACCGTTTGAACGCGAGTGTATTGTCTGATTGTTATCAATAATGAGACTGGATCAACCAACTGCTGCGCCGGTAAACGTCAGAGAGGATAAAAGGGTCTTTTATTTATGGACGAATCTCTGACGGGCATTCGGTCTCAGTGAAGTTCAGCACTGATTCATCAGTTGTCTAAGCCGCTCGGCATCGACCAGCAATACTAGTTAAGGCAGGGTCAGACCGACATGTATGATACAAGGATGGCATAGGTGAAGATAGCAGCATGGAATAAGACAGTATAGGATCGAGGAGAGGATAAGGTGAAGCATATGGATTGTCATGATGGTAACACCAGACGAGACTAGCGAGGGCATGACAAGAGTAGCCAGAGGTGAAATGAGATGAAATATGAAATCAGGTAAAACTTAAGGTGCAGGAGTTGCTACTTCGTTAAGAAAGTTATCAAAGCGTATCAGTAGTCATAACTGTGACGAGATGAGACCATACAATGAACTAAACATTCTCCACTACCTTCAATAGGGTTTCCACAAACGGAGTGAGATAGGAGTTCCTTTATCACTGCAACGGCCTTGATCGCTGGGTGCGATCCAAAATCGAGTTTGCTTGCATCCACAACTTCTCCGAGTATATCTGTTAAAATGAACAGGTAATTAATATTTATACTTCTCGTTCTGGTTACACTCGTTTCTTTATACAGATCTGCCGTGACGAATTCATCCTTCGTGTGTTTGTTCGTGTAACAAATGTTACTTGAACTACCACTTACCACCATCTTCATTTCCATGTTCCTCAAGAACTTTGCCTATAACATCTTCCTCATTGAAGTCATCGTCCTCATCACCATCACCATCCTCATCCTCTTTCAATGCCTTTTTCAAATCACGAAAAACTCCTAACGGTACAAAATACGCAGAGTGAACAAGTACGAGCTCCTAGTGTGGATAACAAGGAACCTGGGGAAAAAAATCTCGAACAAAGTCACAGCATTCCTCTATTTAATTAGAAGCACCCATGCTGGAAAGCGCCGGTATCTTAGTCGGCATAAAAAATAATAATAACACAAAAATTCAAGAGACTCTTCCTCTTGTGAAGTAATTGAACATCAAGTGTCACCCGTTTCTTTAATTTTCAGTTCTAACCTCAGGATTAAAATGGCATTGGAGTTCATTATTCACCAACCTTTCACTTTGGCCGATGAATAGAAACTGTGTTCGATTCGGTCACATTTCAAATGTTCTTCCAAAACTGCTTTGCCAAATGCTCTTTTCACGTCACATTCCCCATCTGTCAACTTCTTCAGCAGTCCTTTTGCAAATTCTACAACCATTTATTTAAACCGTAAAAACTCTGATCAAGCGATATTTCTTATTTCGATCTTTTAAATTTAACACATTAGCATGTAGCGTCCTAAGTTGTAACTAGCTTTAACGGAAAGTTACGGCTCCATCCACTTCGTGGGACACAATGCAAAAGCAGATTTTTATCCACATGCTGGCTCAAGTTTTCATTCATTTTTGTTGGTGAACAACAAAAACACAAAGCAAGACAAATCCACCAAGAAACTGTATAAGTACTCAAAATGTTTTCATCGAAGGACTTCTTAAAAGTATCTGACAGTACGATTAGCATACTCCGCATGCAGGCTCAGCTTAACAAACAGCATGCAAGAAATTCTTTGCAACTCGAGCGCCTCAAAATTAAAGCCTTTTCAGTTTCCAGACTCGCCCAGACGACATAGTTTATTTTATTCCAGATTCAGCCCATCTTTCGCCTTAGAAAGATGCAAGCCTCGTGTGCTTACTTGGCGAAGTGGACGAGTCCAAACCATCTCAATATCAAGTCTGTACTGAGTCGGACAAACAGCAAATCAGAAAACAAAGGAGTATGAGGGGATTACAGCATGGCCTTTTGCATACCTTGGTCTCTCCTCTTTGTCAACTTTGTTGCTTTCATTACCGTAGGCAATATGATTTGTCCGCCAAGCTGAAAGGGAGCAAAGAAATTAAACGCCCTTGTACGCGAAAAAATATTACTAACTCAAACTGCTGTTAAGAACAACCAAAGCCTAATAATTAACGTCTTGTAATCGACATAGTTGAGAAGTCAATAATTAACATCAACACTCAGTTATTTTCTTGTTCGGGGAGTAAGTCGTCATTGCAAAATCGAATCTGAACAATTTTGTCCTGGCTGCTATGGAAACTGTCAGCCTCCGAATTTAAAGGTATATTTTTTGTGATATTTTGTCTTACCGCTTCGATCACTTTGTCAAGCGCTTTGCTTTCCGCCCCTCCAACTTCTTCTCCTCCGGATCCACCTTCAGCTCCCAGGCGAATTAAATCTTCACACTCTTCCTCAGCATAAAGACCGAAGTCTAGATCAGTTGAATTAACTGCAAAATATCGCTTAGACTATCACAAGCACGTTGCAAGTAATTATTTGAACAGAACTGAATTTATTACACAGGACAACGATCGCCACGCTTAAGTTGATAAGCCCTCAGTGACTTGTGGTTGATCGGCCTTGTTGACTTTTGCCCCGAAGTGTACATGTGCTTCTGTCTTTCAACTTTGGTGTATGGAGATCACTTGGTGTGCCGGGGTTTGCAAGAAATGAAATCCAAGGAAAAGTTTCATCCATCTTGAAAAAAGTTTTTAAGGACGGCGGAAATTCGATACCTGGCTAAACTTGTTTCTGAGTAGACTTCTTTGTAGCCTTTTTTTGGGATGTCACGTAACGCTTTCCCCTTTCTAGTTTTTGAGTGTCTGATCAAAATTTCGCTTTAAGCAAATGAATTAAGTTAAAATTACTGACCTTGTTTCAAGACCCATGCGTTAATTGCCTCGAAGACATGGAAGATAAACAGGACTGCGAGAATTGTCCTCATTTGTCCAAACGTTGGTAGCGTTTTCTTAGAGCGCAGTTTCTAGTGTCTCGCGTCTCTGCAGCAAATCGTAAAATTTGCCAAGACTGAGCATAACAACTATGATTCGTTTATATGCAGGGGAAAATTACGTAACGCTCGATACTTTTATTCAGTATCTATTGTTAGTCATGTAAAGGAAAACAAACAGAAGTCGAAAATTTGGAGAAAACAAGGTGTTTTTTTATCGAAAACAAAAGGCTAACATTCCAGTGCTTTCTCGCACTGACAATTTCAGCAAATTCACATGAATTACCCCATTTCCTTCCGTATCTATACTGACTTGCAAACGGCACATCAAGTATGTTTATTTGAAATCCTTCCAAGGATACCTCTCTTTTGCTTTTTAATTACTGTGTTTGTATTTAATACTCGGGAGTATTACATCACTTCATTCAAACGGCTTTTCATTAACGCTTTCTGTGTTTGAGGTGTTGAATATGCGAGGGTCAATGATCAACTTCTGAGGTTACTAAAATTGTTTCCGAAGCCACGACCCAAGCAAGTTATGAAAAGGGCTGGTTATTTTCATACTATCCTCTGAGAGTTTGGGTACACCCAGAAAACTTTTAATTGGAACACAAACTTTTAAGGTGAGTGATTTAGTCCTTGACGGCCTTCCGCTATTGGAAACAAAGGCAAACTTTTTATGCTGCAACGAAGTAATAAAAAAAAATGACACCTTTTTCGTGGTGTTTGGTATTGCAGACAATTGGCATTGAAATGAACTCCGAAATTCTACTGTTTTCATAATTAATCTAATCTAACACCCTTTTTCTTCTTTGATCTAAAAGAATGTTACCAGGAAAGGAAAAACAGGTCTTATTCAATTCGGCTGTTGACAATAGCTATAGACCTCTTTCATAATGGCGGCGAAATAAAATATTCCGTTTTGTTTTAATGCTGATAAGCCTTTCTAATTTCGCTGCTATGTGCAAAATACAAAAAAATGTTTGCGCTAAAATGAGGCCAGTAAGTCTAATTAACATAGATACAAAAGAATTCTATCAACGGCGGCCATTATGAAAGTGGTCTATTGAAAAAGGTGCTGAGGGTTACGTAATCAACAGAAGATAAAAACTGGCAAAAGCTTTCGTCCTCTCGTGTTGAACTCTTTTAATTTAGTTGACAAGAACATTTGAACCTGACGCTGTCTACTCCTCTCTTGGACAACAAGAATGAAACATGAAGATTCTCGCTGTAATTATACATTTCATCTCTGCGGTTGCAGCAGTTGAAAATTTGGCTGGGCTTCCAGTGGAAAGGTTTCAACAGGTCAAGCGCATTCTAAGCGGTAGGCAAAACCGTATTTTTTACAATGTCTTATTTAGGACATTACCACATGCATTTCAAATGTCTCAAGATTCTCGTCGTTCTCAACAATATCATCCGTACTGATATAGAGAATCGACTTTTTTCAGCCTATTTTCGCTATTGTATCCACACTCAGTTTCGTTGCCTGCATGTCTACTTTATTTTAAACAGGCTTTTTCAAGCTCGGCTATAATTGTCACTTAATCAATCATCGAAAGAAGCAATAACTGAGGTTATTGCAAAGAATTGAACTTTGCATTTATACAACCATAAAATTAAAAACAAATCCAAATTCAATCCCAAATCATTTCGTAAATTCACTATTTAATTTGATCGATAAAAAGGATCACTTTTTGTCTTGTTTATCGCAAAGGTAGGAAAAATTTGACTTGAAAAAAAATATTGTTTTGGTAGGTTCAAATAAAAGCGTGGCACCGTTGCTTTCTTCGAAAAGGCGTGAATACTTGCGAGAACTCGTACACTGTAGTGAAACGTTGCGGAGCAATTCGTATCTCGTTAACTCAGTGCTAACTCCATATGCAACTGACTAACACGTATTCTTAATTACATCCAATCTACCAGTTACCACCAAGCCATCTAAACCTGATTCATTAGCTGGACTTGGTGGACACCTCAAAAGCCGTCATAATGTCCTCGAGCATGATAACGAAGTTCCCAAGGGAGCGGCTGAAGTCAGTCTACCAGGCGAAGACAAGGAAGAAAAAGAGGCAGTAGCAAATATGACTAACGCGGTGAGAACAATATATTACTAAAAGTCTGACCGAGGGATTTTACGTCAAAAAAAGTCTAGATTCAAAACCGAAAATCGAAAAGGCATCAAATAAAAAGCAAACTTTGCCTTTTTGGAAACTGAAACAAAGCAAGCATAAGAAACAATAACAGCGACAACAACCGAACAAGGAAAGAACTCTCAAGCTGGAATTTGCGTCGATCCCAGGCCATCCATTCATTAATAACGAGGGAAAGATTTTCACACAGCCCCATACATTAATTACACATGCATCACTGTCATACTGACCCTGTTTCAAAAATGGAGAGAGGTTTTGAGTCACAAAATGCATGCATAATTACCCTTGCGAGTTCACCGGTGGCCGCCATCTTGGGAATGATCTTGGGATTCAAAATCGAATCTAAACCGCAGGCGTGTCTGCGGTGGCATCACGGCTCTTTTCTCTGACGCCCAAAGAGGAGAAATGGTAATAGCTTGACCGTTATGTACTGAGTTATCAGTGACGTCTAATGATAGTTGAATTATATTTCAGTCCCATACGGTGATGTTGGCCATTCAAGAACTGAAGAAAGTCCGAGACAGCGAATCAAAAAGTAAATTTTCAGTGTTTATCCTTCCTCTCATTGCTCCAGAAACCATTTGCCTTTTTATTAATGGCCTGCTTATCTATTAGCTACACTGTAATCACGATGTAAAAGAAGTTTTGAAAGGAAAGATAAATGCAAACTGAATCATTCATAACAGAAATTAGGCCCGGTTCAAACGTCGAACTTTACATGTGCCGAATCTAATGCAAATGAGGGAAAACAATACATGTTTGTCATTTGTATTAGATTCGGCACATGTAAAGTTCGACGTTTGAACCGGTCCTTAACGAAAACCACACTTTTGAAAAAAAGAAAACAAACCAATAAAAACTTAATCGTGACTTTCTGATTTATAAAAGATTCCAAGAACATTTCAAATTCCTTTACCTGTTTAGAAACTTGAGCTAGCAGTTTCCCGTCTGAGCTTTACCTAAAATTGTACGTTAGCTGTCTAATTTATTACAACGCTCTGCCCAGCTGTGCTGATACAAACTAGTCAGTTTGATTTTTTGTGTTTTGGAGAGGACAAAGAAGTTTGAAATTTATCTTTGAGTAATAAGCATAATGATCAACATAATGATTAAACCTATACTAAACCCCTGCTTATTCACGATAACCGCCCGGCAATTCAGGCAGATGAGCAAGGCTCTCGTTCTGCGGTTTGAAATCTTTCAGGATATGCCCAGCAGTTTGTGGGAGCATTGAAGTACGTGGATGATGACAATCACGTGAAAGCTGTGCTTGGAAGCCATCTCATAGACATGCATCTAAATTGCAATCACATCAAACTGGAATTTGCAAAACGTATCAAGAAAGCAGGTGCACGTACAGTAATTGTTTTTCCGATTTTTCATCGAAATTAATTTAGTGTCGCGCAAAAACACTAATTGTCAAAAGCATGCGTCGGCTATTTCGTGTTTTGTTTCAGTTCGTGAATTTATGACTAAAATAATATAATCGGATCTGCTCGCTTATGTTATTTTTGGTTCATTATCTTTTGTAACTACAGCTGCACTTTATGTGAATCAGATAAAGGTTCAAGGTTAACAGTTTGAGGTCAATAATGAAGGTGTAGTTAATTTTGTTCTGCAAATCTAAAACAGACAATAGGTCATTTCCAAATTACCTCATGCCTCTTTTCCAAAGCGAGTCTTAGTGCTCAGCCTTTCATATGCAAATCAATTTTCATTCACATGACAATGAGTTTAATTTGAAAATTGATAAGCATATGAAAGGATGAGCACCAAGACTTGCTTTGAAAAAGGGGTTTAAGGTAATTCAGAAATAGCCTATTAGATGAAGCAAAATCAGTTCCAGGTACTAAGAATATGTTTGGATATATAGTTGACAGTTGGCTCCAACAACTAAATTAAAATAATGACGATCAGAACTGGTCAAATACTTTTTCTCGATTTTCTTTTTTTAAAGCACAAAAACTTGCGGGCAGATTTTTCCATAACCAATTTCACAGGCGTCGTTTTAGTTAGAGCATCAGTCGAACATAACCAAAGGAAAGGGTAACCAATACTCAAATCTGTCCTCGTCCTTTTTTTCAGGGTTATTGGACCAATTAGGTCCCTATAGTTTGGATTTCACAGAGATTATGGCAAAGGTTCTGGAAGAAGCCGAAGGTGATTTAGTAGGTACGTACGTGGCATGATATGGTACAACTGAAAAGCTAACTCGTAGGAGTCAGACAGCCAGATTGGCCCTCTGTAAGACCCACAATATGATTCCTTCAAATTGGAAGCCTCATCGAGTGCTGAGAAAATTTATCTGAGGATAAACTTAAGATGGTATGTTTGCATTCCCCTTTCTAATTTTCTATCCATTATGGGGGTCCTGTTCGTGGACAGATTATTGGTAAAATAACTGCTACCAAGAACATTACGTCGTCACCCAACTGTTATTTAAAATAGGCCTTTTAAATTTAACCGGTAAGAATTCAGACATTTCACTCACAAAAGAGCAAATTTACTGTTTTGGTGAAGTGCAGTGTAATACGAGACGTCCGGAGTAGACTTGGCGCTCAAGAATTTGCTCAGTCCTCCTCAATAAGGCCACCAATTGAAAGCCTAGGACGCATTCAGTGCATCACTCCTATTTTTACTCTGAGCACTGTCGATTTTAAGCATACATATATATGTACTAACATTTGATTTGTCTCTTTTCTACCAGACGTTTTCGAGGAATTTGTCAACAAGGTCCACGAACATAGAATTCATCATGACCCAGGCGTTATAGTCATAAAGGCCATTGGAAGCCTTGTCGCAGAGGCAGCTTGCGATATGAAAATGGATGGTATTTGAACTGACACATTTTCCTGACTTTTTACTTACATCGGTATACTTCATTCATAATTTCTATCATATAGATGAAATAAAACCAAACCCACACGCGTTAAAAAAGTGAATGCCAATCCAGTGTTTGCTGGTACTTTTTTGTTTTAAATTTGGATCAACATTACTTATTCTAATAATGAAAAGCCTTCCTGTAAAGTATTTGTTAATATTTCCTTTAGTTTGCTTGCGCTAGATGGGGTTCTGATCATGAGAGTGATTTCATACATTTTAAAGTAATGCTTCCATGTCTTTGTAATGGTTCTTTAGTCTAGTGATCGATACAAGAAATGAAGATTCTTCATGCACATCATTTTCGTCGTTATTTAGGCCTGGTCAAGGCAATCATCGAGGAAATTGAGGAAGGCGATCCAGACGGCGATTTTGGGGAGGGTCTCGAAGACAAGATAGTTGAATCTATATTTTCAAAGAAAAACCGACGGTGTAGTGGCAGTAAGTCTTCGCAACTATGTTTCTTTCTATAAAAACATGCATGGCGAGATTTGCAGAGAGCCTGCAGATGTTTCCTTCAGATCAACCGAGGAATATATTAAAACCAAGGACCAATGTCAGTTTAAAAAGAGAACACTGAAAAGAAAGAGGACAAACCAAAAAAAAAGAAGAGGCAACTATCAAAAGAAGAGAAGTGTAGTTTAATTCTATTGTGAACCTTGATTGAGGACCTTTTAGGCCTCGTGGAAACACCACCTCAACTAAATTTTTGGAAATCTTTTGTGATTTCTATTTATCATACCGATTGGTTATTAGAACTCCCTTTTCTCTTTATATAGGTGTCGTCGATACTCTTAAACCAACAGGAAAGGGTCTGAAGGAAAGGATAATGAGCCTCATATTTGAAACATGCAAAGAGTGTAAGTCCAGTCGGGCAGCGTTTCTGGTGAAGATTTCTTTCTTTCTTAGATCTTGCAAAATTTCCGTCCGTAGCGGTAAAATAGAAATTAACATTAAAAAAAAAAAGAAAAAAGAAACGACACAACGTTTAAATTAGACATGCTTCGGATACTCAGTATCCATCTTCATATGAAGGATGTTTACAAGTTGGTGACTTTATATAAAGTTGGTAACAAGTCAGTGTTAATTACAAATTGTAGGATAATAGTGACTGATCTGTGAAAATGTTACAAAAAAACTTAGGCATACAGGTGCGAGTACAAATCTGTGAAAAATACTAAATACTAATAGTTTTTAAAGTAAGAGTGTTAAATTAACATGTTGATTTGTTAATTCAGTGTGGATCGTTCCCATTAATTTAATATCAGAACTATTTTGACAAAGGATTGTACCCTCTTTCCAAAACCAGTTTTTTACTGTTCCGTTAATTCCAAATGAGGTCAGTGAGGAAGGAGTGGGGCTGAGTGCGCATGCTCTCGCTACAATTTTAAAATGCTTCGCAAATCATATAACTAACAAAAAATACTCGTGGATTATAGTATAATTAACAGACAAATATTCCACACTTTTTGACAGTACAACTCGTGCGGTACGGTGTAGAGACTGTCTTAGATGTAAGTATTCTTATTTCATATTTGTCCTTTGTTTTAGGGATATGGTAATATATGATAATCAGTTTGGAACGAACGAAAATAAAATTTAAACCAAGGATAAAATTGAACAACAACAACACATGGCATATCGTTACAGCGATGGTTTGGGCGGCACCTGCACGCAAACCTATCAAAACAATCAAACCTCTCTTTCTGCAAATATCATTATCATTTCCAAAATATTTTCTTAACAAGATAAATTCTTGCTCGTTCTGTAGCTGTTTTCAGTTCGGTGTCAAAAGTAAATATCTTTTTGTTGCTTTAATCAGGCAATTCACTTTGTATTTGGTTGGCAAACTAGCGCCTTTTCTCAACCAATGGCAAGCTGTCTCTGCGGGATGCAATTAAGCCATTAATGGCTCTGTTATAAATATGGCAAGCTAGTAAAACCAAAGCTAATCTTGACTTGCACAAACAGATTAGAGCGCTTTTTAACAGGGTGTCGTAAAAATAAAACCAAAGCAATTACTTCGACAAACTCAAACAGCGCAGTAAGCTAATCAGAATACAAAAAGGTGGTTGAACCTTGTAGGGGATGCTAAATCCTTTTGTTCTAACACCCGTATATATTCTATATGTTCAAATCTTGAAATAATAAATAAATATACACGCAGCCGACGCTAAACGCCGGAAAATGTGCACGACCAATTAGTTTAAGTGGCGCGAGCTTTGTCAACGAATCAGAGTGAAGCAACGCAACACAACACAAAAGCCAACTCAAAGTACTCTCGACACTGAGATGAAAACTACTCTATAGAGCGTTTTCATTCACGTGACCAGCGACAATATTAGGTTTAGGAAACAAAAGAAAGTTTTTGCATAAAAATTTAGTTCAATTCCCAGAGGGTTAGCCCAGGTGCACTATGACCGCCGTGACATTATGTGGAAACCCTCTATTTGCGCCTAGCGTCGACTACATGAGTAAGTGCTTCGCCTGCAAAGCCAAAGAAAGTTAGTTAGCCTTCTCTTTCATTGTTTGAATTTTTTGTGAACTTTTACTTAAACAGGCAATACGACTCGGACGAAAGGCAGAAGCTCTGAAAAACTTTTCCGATCTCCGACATAAGGGTATGTCAGTAAATAATCCGAAATCGGCTGCTCAATTAGCTATAAACTTGAGCCAGAGCTTGTCTGTAAAGTGAATCAGCGATAATGACTTCATTTGCGATAAGAATAACGTCTTTGTTTCTGGATACTCCTGATGAAACTCCATATTAACTAGGGAAAATGATCAAAACAATTTTCAGTAAAGCGCTATTCCATAAAATTTCAAATATTGTAAGAATTACGACACTGAAAAATCCAAATCTTCAAAAACGTAGCATTCAGAGAGTCCTGTTTAGCATCGAAACATTCGAGAAACAACACTGAAGTGAGTCAAATGTCATGAATTGTCGCCACTCGATCGATTTGCGATAAAATGGAAAATTCTGAGGACCGTTCAGGGGCAGACGCAAACGGACAGATAAGGTTACATACGTATTGACGATAAGAACTCCATGATAGCCTTACTGATGCATATTAGTGGCAAAATAAATTAGATAAATAAACTAAATAAATAAATCGGGTTTTAAGGTGGACAATATAATTATAAGATAAGCTGGCTTGTAAATGATTGCTTTCCCTCTCCCTCTTCCTCCTTTTTAGTGTTGGCACACAAAGTTCAAGAATTTATGAAAACTAAACAATTTGACCAAGCTTTCGATGAAGTGGGTGGTTTTGTGCTTGATGAAATCAGAAGAGCTATCCTTGTCAACTTTGCCGCCCAAAAAATACTAGAGCCCAAGCCATAGCCAGCCTCCTAGTTTCCAAGCAACGCTGACAAAACTTGGGTAAGAGTTCTTTCATTTATCTGTTTCCATTTGTTTATTCCTTTTTAATATTCCAAATTCATGACAGAAGAACCCAAGTTGCTGAAACTAAAATCATTTTCAACGTGAATATGGAATGATTTCAGTGATCGCAACCTTGGCAAAACTTTCTCCTCTCTCGTGTTCAAACTTTCGCGTTTCTGTTTCCAGTTTGGTCTGGCTTGATTTAACGCAGCAGTCCTGAAACTATAGGTGAACTCTTTGAAATCGATGCAAAGTAGAATAATGCAAAACCATGGATTTACTTTATTTAGCAACAGAACGATTGATCTGACAGATCCATTTCTTTGAAAGCTTTAAGATTTGTCATTCTTATGCGTTTAAAAATGAAGATGTTTTTGGTATCTTTCAGGTGTGACACGAGAAAGGACGTGACGATGCTATTGTCAGTCATTTCAAGAACTAAACTTACAAAACAAGTAACGTAAAGTTACTCACTATGCACTCTTGCAAGAGAAAAAAATTTCCAAACAAACAAAAAAATAAAAGCACCTGTATCGTATTTAGCAATAATAACAATTTCTCAATAAAATCAAATAAATATCAAGTACTTGTCGATTTTGTATCGAGTCGGGACTGTCAATTTTTCACGCAACGTTAATTATTATGTAACAGCTCAGACCAAGCGCACGGAAGTAACTTTTAGCGAAGCAATTTCCAGCGCAATCGACATTGCAGCAAAATGCCCGTTCAACATTGTAGGAATTGTTACGTATAAATAATCGCACGACCACAAGGATGGCTATAAGCATCCAGGGGCTGAAAACCGAAGCATATTTTTCCATCAACCATCAGTGACTTTCCTGTGTATATATATTTGCCATTCTGTTTTGAAAATAGTTATGTCAGTTTAATTTTTTTGCCTTTCTTCTGTTTCTTGGTGACATACCTGTAAACTTGCTGGTTTAAGATGTATTGAACTAACAGCTAATAGTATGTTTTCGACGTTAAAAAGTCCCTATGAAGAAAAAATGTTTGCTTATTTGAAAGGCCTTTAGGGACCTTTCATTTTTTAAGGGATAGGAGGGGCTGGTGGGATTTGGGGGGGGGGGCACGCGAAAAAATATGGCTTTAAAGGGGGGGCTGCCCCCCCCCAAAAAAGAAGAAATTCTGAGATAAAAAAAAGTGGAATGAAGTTTTCACAAATTGATAAGAAATTCTGCTTTATTCACGAAATATAAACATCTATTCTATGCTTGAGTGATTTTACATAACCCGTGAAATAGATACTATACAATTACAATTAGTAATAATACACATTAATTCTGTTGTTTTCTTTTGTTTAATTATAACTTTTTCGCACTGATAGTTAGATACTGTTTCACAGGTTAAGTAAAATCACTCTAAAACAGTTCCAAAGTAACAAACTCAATTTATAACAACGTTTATATCGAAAAACTATTAAAGTATAAAATAACAGCGCTTTAATAGTAACAGGTTTTTAATTCGTGAGATTCTGTTGTCTTTCTCGTACAAATCATTGAAACATTCACGCGTCTCCTTCCTCTTTCTCCTCCTCCTCTTCCTTTTCGTCATTCTCTTCCTCCTCTTCGTCGTCTTCTTCCTTCTCGTCACTCGTGTCTTCCGTACCATAATCTTCAGGATACAGGATGCAGTACACCCTGTCCCTAACGTCTGGCTCAAGATTGGTGAGCATCCTGCTTCCTGCCGCATTGCTAAAATAGTTTCCTTGCAGGAGATAAGCAATGCATGGTGCATCTCGTTTAAACAACAGCGTGGCCACATCTTCCACGTTTACGCAGGCTTCAGGGATCGTCAGGGAAGGGGGGTAAAGAAGACAATGGGGAAGCTCGTTGGCAATGGGATTTGCAACGCAGATATGATATACGCGTCGGACGTTGTTTTCAAAACGTTTGCGTTTTCTGTTCTTTGATTTCCGACGATTTTCTTTTAATTTTCTTTTCTTTGATACACTCTTTCCTTGTAGGCCCTTGAAAATCTGTTCAAAGGTCTTCTTCTTTCCTTTGAGGGTTTCCAATTCCCGTGAAACCTGTAACTGCTTTGCCTCAACGCTAGCGATGTGCTCCACATTGAAATCGTGGTGGAATTTCTCGCCATAATTCAAAGTAATGCCATTGGCCTGGCACATATCAAAAATTGCTATCATGTTAAGTGGAATGTAACAGTTCAAAACAAATCAAGATAGAGATATTCATACGTATTAAAGTTTAAAATACCAGGTGCAACTTTTTTTGAAGGAGGGAGGGGGGGGTCAACCCAAAAAAATTCCTTTTGAGGGGGGGTCATGTGAGAAAATTGGCAAGCTGAGGGGGGTTATACAATTACTACATGGCATTCCCCCAAATCTCACCAGCCCCCCCCCCATCCCTTAAAAATGAACGGTCCCTTACATATGAGTAAGAATGACTCATTCTTTTTTGAAGATCTTCTTTCATTTCCGAGATATTCAAGTGTTTGCTTAAAAATTAATGACGTCACAAATGGTTTAATTAAAAAATATATCTGGAAATATTTCACTTTTGCCGTTCAAACTTGCCACCAGTAATGTACGTCTGGTAAGGTACAAAATGATATCCACTTTGCTGTTACCATGGTAACAGTTCGGCTTCCCAGTCTATTTAATTCAAGATTCACTTTTCTAGATTTTGTTTTAATCAGGCTTTGTTCACTTACAAACAAAACATTCATTAAGGGGTTCAGGGCCACCTTAAATTTTCCCTGAAGAGAAGTGCCTTCACATTAAACTGTCCAAACACAAATCAAATGATGACTGATTTACTGAAGTTGCAAAGACATCATATATTAAAGTTGTGCTGATCCTATGCCTTTAAGGTTCCTTTGGATGACGACTTGCATCACTTGACCATAAGATTCTGACCAAGTACAAGTTCTAAAAGCAACCAAAGCAGTCTCAGTGTGAAGTAAAAATACGAGGTTTTGCATATAATTTGTTATCTCAGCGGATTAAAAGCCATTTACGTTAACTTAGCTTACTCCCCATTTTTCCGCATTGAAGACCTAACCTGTGCAATAAAAGTTGCATACGAGAGGGGTCACTGGATATGAGTTGTAGTCAAAACAAGAATTCGTGCCGTTTGTTCACGATTTTATTTTATTTTGAACATTTTTAGACAAATCTCATGTGTATTATACCTCGGATATGCTGCGTCTAAATCCAAAAGGAAACTTCTTTTTAGAAACGACTGAACGTCTATTTTGATCTGGAAGACAGTGCCGCACATCGTGCGGCAGTCGATAATCAATTTTTTCCGCATTGCTCTGCATGCACTAGAAACAGAAAACAATGGCATACGAAGGCTATTGTCAGAGGTGAATTGTATGAATCATCACTAAGGTATCAAAAAGATCCAACCATGAATTCTCCTTTAAATTGCGCATTCCACTCTTTTAGTATCCGTTATGAGAAGTGACTGGTAATCAGTTCAATCGACAGGGACTATTGGAGTTGATGGTTACCTATTCTCTCCTTACTAGACAGATTCGGCATTGGATGGATTCGCGTTGAGAAGCTAATTGCGGACCATGCACTGTCGAATGATTTATTTAAACAGCCTTTTAAAAGCGCATGAAACGTTTCCAAGCCCTCATTTACTCCTTAGGTTATTTACAGCTCGCAACGGGAAGGTACCTGAGAATCATGAAGCCCGCTATCTTTGCAGTTTTACTTTTCGTCTGTGCTGCTGAGGGCCTTCACCCGAAACTTCGTTCAGAGGGCTACAATAAGCTCAAACGTGTGTTTCATGGTAAATGTATTACTTTCTTGTTATATTAACTTTTAATATTTCTTGCTAAAACATCAGCCACACTTGGCATGATGTTGTGAAATTACTTCGTTATTGAATTAATCAGTGTCCTCAACATCTATAATCGTGTAACAAGGAGAACAGATTTCTTAAGTTTGAAGTGCAAATTTTCAGTGTTTCGAGTGTTTTTGCCTGATGTTTGCTATCGTCGAGTTTTTAAATTCGATACTGAAATCAGTGAGCCAAATTTCCGGTAGCAGTCGAAATAATTCACACCACATGAAAATAGCACTGACCGGCCTGCCTTTTTTTTTCCTTCGGTTTACTGGTTACCGTCTTCCACTGCACTGTCGATGAATACAAAGTCTCTGACGGAATTGCGGTCTTTAATGGGAATATTTCAGTATTTTTGCTCAAAACGATCACGTATCCAGCATTTGCGCGTGCGTGCAAATTGAAGAAACGAAACATTTGACAATTTTGGAGGCCGTCTACAGTAATACTTTATAGGAATAATACTCTTGACTTCAGAAGAATTATCACAGGCATTTTGGTCAAGTCAGTGCCAAATATTCGAAGCGTGACAATGAAATTGTAAGTTACCCCAAGACAAACCAAAACTTTATAATGACTTTTAATTATTGATTGTTCGATGTACAGTTCTTTTGTAACAAGGCGCAGGCAAATAAAAGAAAAAGTAAATTTTTATTTTATTTATTTATTTATTTGTATCTCCAAATCCTAGGTGACACATAATTATGTAGATATAGCGTGAGAAAGAAATATGGTGACAATAAAAACTCCAAAGGAAAAAAAACGCACAATACAAATATGCACCGCTTAGATTCATTTACATTGTATATTGGAGGGAGAGGAGAGGGGCACGTCTAGATAAACTAATATTGTGCCCCTTAAAGTAACGTATAACAAAAGACTTCAGCTGTTTTGATAATGATGAAATTGTTTAGTAAGTTAAAAAAGAGATAATGTTTCATTAGTATTGAGCAATGTACCAGCGTAGAAGTGCTTTTCTGAACATTTTTAGATGGTTTGTCCCTGATGAATTGCGGAATATTATTCCAAAAGAAAATTCCAATAATGCTGGGGCTGGTTGAGTTATCTTTGATAAAGCTGGAGCATCCCTAATTCCAGGCTTTCGTTAAACGGACAAGTCTTGGTCTATATAAATTAGGAGAAAATTTATCTTTAATGAAATCACTAAGACTATCCCTGACTATTCAAAGCGACTAATTGCGGCCGAGCATTGTTCAGACAGCAAAGTTACAATTGGCTTGCGTTTGCCAATATTAAAGCTTTGTTGATAACAGCAGGGCAGTGTCAAGACGGTCTACAGACAAAGCATCTCAACCGGGTAGCATTTTCATTTTTTCCGCATTCTACAGGTCATTGAGCAAGTCGATTAGCCTATCTTTGGAAAAAGATTCATATCGCGTGAGAAGTGACAAGGACGCAGCCGAAATCACCTGATACATACAGAGGGACAAAGAGTACACCATAAATTTGCATTTTTTCCGCATTCTAGCGGTCATCAATGGACATGTCGATTAGCGACTGCCCGTAGCTAATATGTTTGGAAACAAAACTTTTGCATTGTATCGCGTGAGAACTGGTAAACACGCAGCCGAAATCACACACCTACCATACAGAGAGTGAAAGAGAGAGAACTTATGCTCATAAGGGTGCTTGCGATATAAGAGAAGAACGTGAATCGAAACAACGAATTATCGTATTTACAGACAACATGCAAAGTGAAATTTGTCATGGTTCCTTTAGGCGATATAATTATCGCTATTTCTCTTACGGGATAGTTCAGATAGTTAGTGCGAGTGTATAAAATGAAACTTGCGGTCATTCTAAAGCGCTCCCGCCCATCAGAGAAAAGTCATTATTCATGGATCTCTGAGGTCAGTTTGCATTTTATCAAAGATCCATGCCACCACTGTAAGTCCAAACAAAACCCGATCGGACATCGATTCGAATGAATAAATAAACCGATTTGAAATTGACAATAAGTGATGAAAACTTCGGTTAAGCTTACATTTATTGGAGTGACCATAGACGATAACCTAACATTCAGTATAAAAGACTTCAGCAAACTCAAGAGCTGGTCAAACAGTAGGAGTGTTACTGAGGTTACGTAATCTTATACCCTGCTCCGCTAAACCGCAACTTTATACATCTGTCATTTTACTTCACTTTACGTACTGTGACATTGTTTGGCACTTTTGTAAATCTTCCGACAAGGGTTAACTAGAACAAATTCAAGAGCACGCTTTGGGAGTAGTATTTAAATCTAGAAGTCCTGAGTCCTTTAGTGGTCTCCCAACTCTGTATCAAACAACATCACAAAACATAGCCACTTTGACGTTTATAATATAATAAAAGCATTGTACCGCACTACATAACTGAATTATTTCACACAATCCCTAATGGATGCAACCTCCGAAATGCTGTTTTCAATAGCCCTTGTTTTAGAACAATACTTCGCTGTAAACATTCACCGCGTTATTTCGGACCCCTTCTTATTGGGACTGAGGGAAGCCCTACCGACGGAGGAAGATCGAGCCTGAATAGTTTCAAACAAAACATTAAGAAGAAAGACTAGACACTTCTTATAGACGAGTGTAAGAACTGCGACATACGCTCTTAAGTTCTTAATCTACGCTGTTACGAGACTACTACTACTACTACTACTACTACTACTACTACTACTACTACTACTACTACTACTACTACTACTACTACTACTACTACTATTACTACTACTACTACTACTACTACTACTACTACTACTACTGCTGCTGCTGCTGCTGCTGCTGCTGCTGCTCAGTGCTGCTGCTGCTGCTGCTACTACTACTACTACTACTGCTATTATAATACTACTACTGCTGCTGCTACTACTGCTGCTGCTGCTACGACAACTTCTCATTAGACAGTCTTCGTTGCTTTCATACCATCTGACTTCGCTTTCCACCAATCAAATCGATCTTCTAAAAGACCTTAGGGAAATGCGCTTAAATGTTAGTCTCCCTGGGGTCTCGGATCAACTCACCATAGGACATAATCATTAATACCTCGTTAACTCTGAGGAGTTTGTTAAACCGGTGTGCTCTTCCCCCTTCCCCCCTCCTCCCCCCCCCCCCCCCCCAATCCAAGTTTGCTTTCGGAACCTGTGCAAAATGTCATGCAGCTGGTATAATTCTGGCATAATATCGACATCTCCATCACAGATCACGAGAAAGAACTTAAATTAGCAATAACAGATAACACTAGTGCCCATATATCTTGGATGTTTTTTTTTTTTTTCACTTGAAGTAGTCACCGAGTGAGTCTTGAGTGTAAATGTTTATTATTATACATTGGTGTCACCAGCTCGATTTTGATTGGCTATAAGCACGCAGCTAATTCTTGCTAGCTCTGTTTCTCTTACGTCATACCTACAGACCATAGTTTTTATATATGTAGAATTGACGTCATACCTACAGACAATAGTTTTATGCATACAGAAGTGACGTCAACTAATACACTAACCAGCAGTTTGATCAGTTTTGTTATGGCGGAGTCGCCAGTGCAGCTCAGGAATATGTATAATAAAACAATTATTGGATTCGGTTTTCGCATGATAGCGATAATTATCAAGGCCTCAGTTTGTGTTATCCGCCTCAGCCTTCGGCTTCGGCAGATAACTCAAACTTTGGCCTTGATAATTATCGCTATCATGCTCAACCTCATCCAATAATTGTTAAATGTCTGACACATTTGACCGGATTAGCTCGTCTTTTAAACTGCAATGAGATGAGTTAAAACTGTTGCATCCGTTAATCAAAGGCATAACATTCCCAGCTTCACGGATAATTTTCCCGGGTTTTGACGTGTGTTGTGCAACTATTTTTTTTCGATGCACACTGCATAAAATTTGTTATTCAACAAATCTTATGTTCACAGGCTCACAACATATCGTTAATCAACACCCCTTTGGCTACGAGAGTTTGTTTGGCAGTCTGATAAAGGACGCAAAAGTAAATGGAGAAACAGATGACAAAGGCGACGAAACGGAAGATTCCAAAGGTAAACCGTGTGCCGGACCCACAGCTGGTCTCTACCAATTGGTAAGTGACTTTTCCCGGCTTTTAATGCTCAGTTTAAGGCCTAGTTGATAATTAAGTTGTAGGTTGCCAAAACCTTGCAATTCACAAGCACATCTTAAAATTGTCAGTTTTGTCTTTGACAGATGCTCATCAACTTAATTTATTTTTAAATTATGTGGAGGACCCGCGCCGCTTCCCATATACAGCATTGTGCACGCTTGCATCTTTTTACAAAGCACCGTGTGTCTACCGGGTTCATGACATCGCGGTACATTTTATGCATTCGTTCTACATGCTAGATAACCTATGTGAACCAATATTGTATTGACACGGGTCTTGGCACATTGGAAGGATTGAGCTGTTTGGTACAAATCAGTAGTTTGAAGGCTTTTAAAAGCAATTTTCCGCGCGGTCAAGTGCAACTTGACTGAAAGTTCATAGTTCATTTCTTTTCTTTCCCAAAATTAATGCCTTAAACCTGTTTACAGCGCTGTGGAAAGGCTGCCACGAGTTTGCTCATTTTGGGGGAAGTCGTGCACGTCGAAAATTTCGAGTAGGTATGCTCAGGTCAAGTCACGATTTCGAATAAGCCAGCGGTTATCGAGATAACATTGTTGCTAAGCTCTAACAGAAATAATACTAATAAAAAAAGTTCTGTACTCTACAGTGCTTTACCTTGAGCATAGGTTACAAGGTTTAGACACTGAAATGAATACAATGCTCTTTCTACTTTCATCAGATTTCTGGGATGACTCACTACTTCAAAGCACTAACGAAGAAAAGGGATGAAAAAGGCCATGGTAAGACGGTCAATGGTACAATAACAGACAGCTGAATAAGGCTTTACATTTCCGACAATTTCACATTCAAACTGTGTCAAATTGTGGGTTGCATGGATCTTATGGCGTTGCACCAGGCTACAGTCATTTTAGTTTGGGATCCAGAATCACCTGCGTGATAACCTTTTAAAGGATTTTTTAAAGGAAAATTCAGTCTCAGTGTGACACAGATAACTCTTGCACTGTCGCCGTCAGAATCATTAAGCCAATCCTGCTATAAGGCAGAACGAAACATTTATCATAAAAGTGCTTGCTGTATTTGACTGTCCTTGGAAAAGGACTTCCTTCAAAAATGAAGAGTTCTCTGATGGTCTCTGATGTGGCAATGAACCATGCAGGTGGTAGCTGCTTCCTGCCCCTTTGAAATTGCGATTACAGCTGACAAATTTATAAGAATGAAAACTCACTAGTTCAAAGAGAGGTTCTTGTATTTCTTTGTTTGCTTTTGTATTGCATCCCACTTTAAGGAGATTCCATCAACATTTTTTTTCTTATTCCCAATATGGTCTTTTCAGCCCATAACTTGTGCACCAAAATATTGTTTATTGCTTGATATACTACAGCATTTGCAAAAGAATTCGTGGAGGCCTTGAAAACAGAGTCAGATGACACTAAAGTGAAGACACTGTTTGGAAAACATATCAGAGAGCTGCACCAAAGTTGCGAGTCGGAACTGCTTAAATTCGCCAAAACAGCCAAAGCATGCGGTAAGTACACTTCCTTTGGTCTGTCGCTACAATTCAAGCCAAACGTCTTGGGGCAATTCCCGCTTAATTCCATCTCCTGGCTACTACAGTGCTGATTTTAGACGGTGTTAAACACCAAGATCACGGTCTATCGACGGCTCGAATATTTCAACATTGTCTAGAAAGAAGGGGAGGGGGGTCTAAAAAAACGGTGAAAGAAGATCATGCTTTGCTTTTACAACAGTAAAGATATGCGTAGAAAATTTTCTACTTTTCTAGTTTGACAACTGTCCCAAAGTCGTATGACCTGCATTGTAGAATCACCATAATAACCCCTGATTGGTTATCACTACGGGTCATCATCGTCATGGTTGTCGTCATCAACTCACAGTAATTTTCATTGATTTCGAATTCTCAAGGACTGATCACCACTACAAACGTCATCACCGCGTGAAGACATGCTCTCGTCTGTTTGGGTAGAAAGTCACGAGCAACCTGATTAAATCGGGGTGCTAAATGAGTACTATTGGTCCTTGGCACAATTCTGGTCAGACCATTAACTGCCGCTATAAATTTTTTTTATCATTATCGTTAATTAGAGTGTTGCCATAGCTTTTGTAACAGAAAAAAAAAATCAAAGTATTGTCCCTGAAACTTCCAACTGGCAAAGTCATTTCTTTCACTGTTATTCAACATCAAATTTTAAATGTTTCTTTGGGTTAACTTCTCTTAAGAGGGGTTAGGGAAACTGACTACGCAACCTGACTAATAAAAACACAAAACAAATGATAAACTGATCATGAGGCCTAGCTAGACGATTCCTCGTTCAAAAAGGAAGCCGGTCAAGTTCAACTGAGCCACCTCTATTACACTTGCATGTACTGCACAAATCACAACTGAAAGTTAGGCCACGGTTAGCCATGTGGCCCCACATCAATCGGCATAAGGAAAAAAAGAATTTTCGTGTTACCACGAGCATCCTCTCTTGAGTTCTTCCTCTCTTTTCAGGTTTGTTCAAAATCAGTGAGTCGTTTGGTGGAGTGAACCTCAACGGCATCGTAGGAAAGGTTATCGAGAATGTGGAAAAAGGCTCGGAAACTGGTAAGTTGCTCAAACGGTCTTAGTAAGGGCATTTTTAAAGGCCTTTCAGTAGATAAAGATCAGCAGCCAAGGCCTATAAAAACCACTGCACTGATAAGTTGTGACTTAACCGATGATCGATCATTCCTCTCATGAGCTCAACTACTCTTAAATATATATGTACCAACAGAATGTATAGATGAAACGATGAGGTGTCGAGCCCCAATAAAGGCGGCGAAACAGTTGTCCACGTCTGCTTTCTAGTAATTTGAGCACTCAAATTTTCTGAGCACCAAAAATGCCAGGTTCAGCCAACCGTAGTGGCCCACTGTGTCAGTCCTTGCAACTGAGTTTTGATACAATTATCTTTAATTTGCGTCTTTTATTTTGACTGACCCCTCATGTTTTATCGAACGTTATGTGGTTTTTTGATCGTACACGGGATTTTAAACTTAAAACTTTGCATTCCCACGAGTAGAAACTACACGTTGGTGGATACCACGAACGATCCATTAGTTCAACACTCAACTCTTCCATTAAACAAACTTTCGCAACCCTGAGTGAATTTCGTTAAAATGGCTTCAGTTCTACTATTTTATTTCTTGTCGTTGCCAGGTTTTATCCAAGAATTTTTAATGGCGGTTGACGAAAAAGAACTCGGGCATCATATTTTCGTAAAGGTTCTCAAAGCAATTGGAGGGCTGTTTGTTGATGCTGCCTGTGATCTGGAGCTGGATGGTAAGGTGATTACTACTGTCATCATCATCATCGTCATCATCATCATTATCACCTTCATCATCACATCATCAACAGCACCTCCCTCATCACTATAACCACAATACACTACTCGGCCCATTGTTATGAACATGAGCTGTTATGAATGAAACATTAAAAAGCAAGCCACTTTCAATCCCAATGTTATCGTCCTAACATAGTACCAACTTAAAGAGAAAAGAAAGAAAGCAAAAAGAAATAAACAAACGAACAAACAAGCGAACGAAATTGGCGTTGTAACAGGTCTCCTATACTTTTTTCATGAAAAGTAATTGGGACTATTTTCTTCTCGTCAAACGTGATTTAGGTTTTTATTTATTCGTGATTCGTGATTGCCTATATTTGATTTTTGCGTAAACGTGAACGAATTTTGGGAATTATCAGTGACGAGTGAACAGTCTCCATATTTTTACGTGAATGTATTTTTCAAGGTGGTACAGGAATAGGCCTTTATAGATTATGCCAGCATACTTTTTGGCATAATTTGAGCAAACTGGCATAACTTCTGCCAAGTAGCAATGCTAGCATAATTCACATATTCTGATAATCATCTGATCATTTTTGATGCTACAATTTGATCATTGTTCATCTCTACGCCCAAGTCCCAAGCACTTGGGCATAATTTGGAAAAAATAGCATAAGTTTAGCATAATTTCGCCAAAAAAAAGCAATGCTACTAGCATAATATACTACTTTTACTAGCATAATCTATAAAGGCCTATATAGGGGACCTTCTTATAAGGAATCAGTGCTTTTCCAAACATGAAATCTTTTAAATTATTATTACTGTACTGTTTTTCAGGCTATGGGAGCGCAATTTCAGATCTCATTAAAAAAGAGCAAGAAAAGCAGGACGAAGAGGATGAAGGGGCCAATTTTTGCTGCTCAAATCAGGCAAATGTCATTAGCAAGATAAACTGTACTTGCAAAGGTACTACACACAGGGGTTTTGTCAGGGTTTTCAGAAACATTTTGAAGATGAGGGTTCATAGGTTAAACAAGCGTGTGCCATACTTCAGAAAACAATTATTTAGTGCAAGAGAGGATGATTTAGTGAGAACTACCTGTGGCGTTACCATTGATCCATAGCCCTTGAGGGCAAAGGGTCTAATTGTTTTAGTATCACCCAACTAGTCGGACAGAAAAGGCAAGAATAAAGTTAGCAAATGCAAGTTGTCAAAGAAAGTAGCGTAGCCAATCAAAATGCAGGATTTGCATTAGTCCACTAGTTGGGTGATACTAAGGGACGTTATATATCAAACAACCGGACGTTACGTCCGGCGTCCGGCCTCAAACGAAATCCCTGCTTTGTAGACAAGGCCCAGTTAAAATCTTAGAACTTTCTGCGCTGCACTGTGGGTGACTTAACACAGTGTTCCATGTTTGTGGCACATGTGGTATCTAACATTTTTAACCCGGAATTTAGGTAATACGTCAATTTCCAAGTTATTGGTGCACGTGGGGCTGATTTCACCCCTTTGCTCGCTCCTTCGATCCCTGATATCATCTTAGACATCCGTTGGCAGCACATAACGCTTGGCATATATTCTTTGCAGCCGCGGCCACGACTGTTTCGCTGAATCAGAGAATATTCGGAGGTCATTACCAAAAAGACAACACGGTGTTGTTAAAGCGACAGAAGGCCATTTCGTGTTTGGATTACCTCGATTTTCAAAACACAACTCAATTCTCTTAAAAATAAGTAAAGCCGAACCTCAGACTTAAGCGAATTGTTCAAGATCAGGGACAGGAATATGTTACAGGAGGGTAAATGTTACAGTTTTCTGTACTTTGAAATTTAAATTTGATTTCTAAAAGCATGGTTTAAATCTCATGACTATTTGTGAGCTGAAATAGTGTATCTGTATTTTGGCCGATGGAACAAGATCACCTTACAACAACTGTACAACACAAAATTAAGATATGAGAATAGCCAAACAAAAAAAAGAAAATTTCACTACAAAAGCCTAACGAAAGATACACAGAAGAGGAGAAACGTGCTGAACATAACTTTGGCCCTCACTGTGGTTATCCATTTTTGCTATAGGCTTCTTGATTTTAATTAATTTCATTGCTGATTTCATTTTTAAATGTTATTTGACTTTGTTTGGATTTCTAGCTGTGAAAATGGCGCTAAATCAAGGCAAAGGATACTTACAGAGGCAGTATCGTCTATTGTTTCAAGGTGGATGCAGTGATAAAGAAGGTACCGATTGGTTTCATCGTCATCAACATCGTAATGCTCATACATTACCCTTTATTTGATTGATTACTTAACTACAGTCGAACCTGCATAAGTAAAGCGGCACCGTATATATTAAGCTGTGTGTGAAACGGTCACTTTGTAAACGAAAATCAGTCAATTGTGATACCAAGTAGCCTGCCAGGTAATAGAGTTCCGTGATTATTTTCACAAATCATTTAAATCGGCGGAAATTGACGTTTGAGGGAGGTAGGGGGAAGGAATGAATGGGATCAAGGTAGTCCTCGAATACAGCATACTCTTACTATACTGAACGTACAGCCACGCAAGGAAAATGGTGGGAGTTCCAGACAGCCAACATTTATCCAAGCAAACTAGTTTTCTGTTCCAGATAAGAGGAGATTCTAAACGACTGTATTACGCGAGTTATGAACTGATTTTTTTTTTTTATCTCCGGCTAGCCTCCCTTGTCAGCGACACGTTGAGCATTATTAAGATCGTAAGTATTTCTCTGATGTATTACCTTTAAGCTGTCTGTTTGTAAGAAATTTGCATTTAGTCCATCCGTAAATCGTCTTTTCGTCGAATGTGCATCATATTAACCGTTTAATCCCTAAGTGTTTAATTTTTCTATTTAATAACACTGTTCAATCAAACATAAAGGTTGTGAGAAAAAAAGGAAGTGATCAACTAACAACAAAGGTCTTGATCGTATACACAAGGTCTCTTCATCATTACCATAGAAATGCATGGAGATCTGAGCGGGAATATTTAAGTTTGAATTTTTGCAAATTACGAGCTTTGTGACTTAAATATCGTACAATCACCTAGGAGTCTCAATGTGAATTGAAAATGATTTTCTCTCATGATAATACTTTGAACAGAGAAAAAATGGTATCAAGTTTCATATTTCCTCAAAAAGCTTGAAGCCGGCCGAAAAATGCGGAAATTAACAAAACGAGTCTTAAAAAAGTTATTTGCAAATTATTTGAAAACGCTCTTACAGATTTTTTTTTTTTCTAATTTGGCCTACAAGTTGTCGGACTGGAGTAGTTTACACTCTACAAGTTTCGTTATGAAGTGTCTGACTGGATTCCGAGATAATTTAGCTTTTATAAAATGAGTGGCCTTGCGTTACCGTTGCTATGGTAACAGCTGTTGCTTGGAAACCGATGAGAATATAAACTCTAGTCAAACGTCGAAAAGATGTTGTAGTTTCAAGGAAATCGAAGCTTGTGCACTATAACAAATTTTGATTTCAAAAGGTACATCCCCAAGAAAAAAAAAAAAACTGCTGCGAGCCTCCTTAAAAAACCTGGAAACATCGACACATTTTCTAGGTTTATGTTGGGGGCGGTGCCGGTTGGAGGGGGAGGGTCGTGCCGGGGTACTTAGTGTGTTGAATAGGTTTTTGTACAATATGGAGCCTGAATGTTTATGCACAAGACTAACGCCAGTAAATGCATCTACAAACATACGCTGGAGAATTATATATCATGGATTTGATTAAATAATGCTGAATGAAACTCATCATGAGACAAGAAATATAAGTGATAGAAACCGACATTTTGGAGCATCTTGCGCTATTATCAAGGTTACATAATTGATGATAAAAAGCGGTTTGTGAAGAGGCTAAGTTGAAGCGAATTTGCATAAAAAAGTGCCAAGCTAATTGCATGAATACTTTAGCACGAAGAGAATCAGATTGTACATTCGGTGCTGATTTAAGATCTTGAATACACAACATTTCGTTGACAAGGCAGTCAAATTTGTTCGTGCATTTCTTGATTAAATTGAAGCGTGCGGAGAAATTGTTCGGAATTGAACAGCAGTGTTATGTTCTTTGGAATAACGGCTGGTAAATAGATGACGCCTTTTGACGGCGTCCCTCAACGCGCGTGTGAAGGTGGCCCTTTGTGTACCCGACATAACCTGCATCACACAGGTCACACTTAAACAACACATTGCTGGGTTACGACGTTAGGCTTGGGCTCACGTAGGCTTAGATCTTGTTTAAGCTTGCTTCTAGTAAACACAGGTAGGATGGTCTTTCGCACCTTGCAGCTAAGAGCTCTAAGTTGTCGTTTGACAAACACTGCAGCATCCTGATCTTTATAGGGGACAACTATCCGGATCACGTCATCGGTATGCTGTTTAGGAGGTGATAAACCTAGCCTGTTGATGACGGAAACAATAAGGTGATTCGGATACCTCAGCTTACGGAAAACTCCTGTCAAGTGTTCACACCCGTCTGAGAAATACGCCCAAGATGATGATAGCCGATGCGCGCGATCAAACATGTTGTGACGAGTAAACCATGCTTGTAGAGGCTGTCCACACGGCTATGATAATTCAGGAGTAGCCCTGTGTTTGTCGGCTTAACGTAAACCTTTGTTTCAACACATGGTGTACCATTTAAAGACCAGGATGCTGCAGTGTCTGTCAAACGACAACTAAGAGCCTCCACAGACTGGACATATAGTTGTGGAACCACATTTTGTTGTCGATAACTAGTAAATGTTATCGACGACTAAAAACGCAGTGTGTGAGACGAGTTGTCGACAACTAAACGCTAAATTTAAAGTTGTCGACAACTAAGCAACTTCCCTTTTCGAAAAGGAAAAAAAAAAACGCTTTTTATCATTAATTAATTATGTAACCTTGATAGTGGCGCAAGATGCACCGAATCGTCGATTTCTATCACTTATATTTGTTGTCTCATGTTTTTCTAAATCGTTTCTCATATGAATGAAACTCAGTTGGATAATTATAATACAGACGGTAACATGTCTGAAATATCATGTTAACTCTTTCATGTAGATGGGGACCTTTGCGCATGAAAAGTACAAGATTACGAAAGGTACGTGCCCATTGTTCGACTTAATCCTCGGATATAAAGCAAATTCATAACAGAAGGTGTTTGGTGAATTGTTTTGTCAGTCTTAAAGTGATCGCGGATCGCGGGTTTGATCGCCCTTTTTCTGTGTCCGCACCCAGATAATGGAATGACATTCCAGAGAGCATAAATTGCAGTGTAGATCTTATTTCTTTATAAGCGTAGTCTAAAAATTAACCTTTTTAAGCGCTATTTCAATTAGTGAATAAGTACGTTTTATTATTATCCATATTTTTACACTTTTTAAACGGTAAAGTACCTTATTTATTTTGTATAGGGCGCTATAAAATTACAGTTATTATTATTATTATTATTATTGTAATTGCTACTGAATAATTGTTAACTACTAAGCGCTGTACGCATCTGATGTTTCTCCTTTAGTCCTTGAATACGTTATCAACTGTGATCTCAGTATATTATCATCCTGGTTCAGACAGAATTATTTGGAGATAAACAGTGCCAAAACTCAGGCAATGGCCATCGGTCCAACGCTATATCATTATGATTTTCTTGTAGATAACAAGTCTGTCGACACTACAGAGACACTTAAGATTCTTGGAGTTACATTAGATCGTAAGCTTAATTTTACGAATCATGTGAAGGAGCAAGTGAAAAAAGCATGCGCTAAAGCAACTGCCTTGCGAAGAATACGCAAATTCATACCGATGGATGTTATGGGCCGCCTATATAAAGCGTTTATTTTACCGCATTTAGAGTATTGTGCGCCCTTATTGCTTGGTGTGGGTAAAACCCAGGTTAATAAACTAGATGTCACGAACTATTACATTCTAAGATCGATTTTAGGTTTTGGCAGGCAAACCCCTTATGAGTTCCTTTTGAAGACTGTAGGCATTAGGTCGTTAAAACAGCGTAGAGAATTTCAGGCCTTAGTCCTTGTGTATAAATGTATACATAATCAGGCTCCAAGCTATATTCAAAATCTCTTTAAAATTAAGTTATGCTCCTATAATCTAAGGGGGTCTGGAACAATTTTGGAGATGCCTAGATGTAATTTGGAATGGCGTCACAAGTCTTTTTCTTTCATTGCCGCCAGGACTTGGAACTCATTACCTCCATTTATAAGGGAAGCAGAGGATCTTTCAACTTTTAAACGTTTATTAAATGATTATTATAAATGAAATAATGTTTTTACACATCTTTTTTTTTTTTTTTTTTTTTTTTACACAGATTATTAATTGTATATATTTTTTATTAATTGTATATATTGTACTGTATTAATTGTATACATTGTTTTAGCACGCACATGTTTTAACGAGCGCTTTTCGCTCCTAAATGTAGCGTGGTTAAATAAAGTATTGCATTGTATTGTATTGTTGTACAATAAACTCTGCTTCAATTTTAAGATGCCATCGTAAATAACGATAACACATGCAGCTAAATACAGGAAATGCATCGACCAGCGGTTTCAGTGAAAACCATGGGCATGGCCAACTTTCTGAGCCCTCCCAATTACATTAGCCTTGCTGCGGGCCTGCATCCTGTACAGCGCGATCCTCGCTTTTTAAAATACGTATTATTTATCTTAAGCCGTTGGCTCAGATTACTGAGATAATCCGCACAGAATAGGCTTACTCGGACTAAATTGAGAGTTACATGTATTCTTTCATGTTCATCTTTGTTATTCTTTTTTTAAACAGAATTATGTTCTCTAATTGTTTCATTTACATCATTGTTAACTTTTAAGGCTGGTTTTCACTAGCGCATAAGCACAAGCATAAACATAAGCACAAGCGCTCGAATAAAAACATAAGAAGAACGAACCCACTTATTTGTCTTAGTGCTGTTTTCACAAGACATAAGCATAAGCATAAACACAAGAACAACGGAACTGTTTCTTTTCCTCGTGCTTATGCTTATGCCGAGCGCGTTGCTGGTAAAAACAGTACAAGACAAATGAGTGGATTCGTTCTTCTTATATTTCTGCTTATGCTTATGCTTGTGTCGCTGCGGTTTTCATTTGTACTTTTGCTTATGATTGTACTTATGCGCTTGTGAAAACCAGCCTTTAACACTGGACCCAAATATCGACAATCATTGTGTCCACCATAGGTCCCAGAATCAACTCTCTGTAATAAAAAAATCCGCACTCCTAAGCATTAAATATATTGATATACCAAGGGAATCGGCGGTGTTGTAAAATTAACGATCTTGAGTGTAAAGATATAAGCCAACGCTTCACGTAAATTCAGCCAGTAGTTCCTTACATGACGTAGCTCCAAAGTTCCCAAGTATTCTAGCTATTCCATGAGTTCAAAGTTCTCTATGGATTCTCTGGACTAATTAGGGGTAACCAGTATCTCCTTTTTTCTTTTTTCTTCAACAGAAATCATCGACCTTCACAAAGAAAACAAACCTGGCGAGGCCGATTTGGTGTTGGCCAACTACGTGTTGAGCCTTTTGAGGCGAGCTACGCTGGTTGGAATGGTATCCACGTGTGAGGAGAAGTCTGGTCAAGGCAACGGTGGCTCTCGCGATGAGCTAAGTCGTACATTCTCTAAAGCCAAGTCCCTTTTTAACCGCAAGCGCAAGCTGTGAATCGCGTCAACATGGTAAGTTCACGTAGGGTATGGATGACGCGCGGTCACACGGCTCCAGGGCGCACGGCTCAATGGGCCGCTGTTGCTGTACTTGCTCACTGCGCTTTGCAACTTAAAGGGGGAAACCGTCTTCTTCTGTTACGGATGGCAAAGATTGAAATGGATTGCATTTTGAATAATTTAGCTTAAATTCTTCAAATTCTCGAAAGTCATCTCGAAGCCATGGCCACAAAAGGTCATTAAATGGCATTTCTGGGACGTTTGGGCCGGAACTAACAGCAAACCCCCCGCGACGGTGCCCCTTTAAAAACTAAATTTATAAGTATTTATAACGATCGTGTAACTATTGTGCATTATGCGCACTTGTTAGCCGCGTTAAAACTATTTACAGTTGTCTGATTAAGATTAACGACGATGCAGAAGATTGTAACTTGCAAAAGTCAGGCTAACTTTCCTAAATATTTTCAATGGAGAAGCGCTTTAAAACAACATTAGATTTTCTATTTCCGAGAAATCCTTCGAAATATAAATGTTCGCTCTTCATGCTAAAAGCGGTAAACCATTTTCTCGCAATTTCAGTTGAAGAAAGTAATATTGGTGGTTTTCATATGATGTCATCAAAATTCTAAAAATTAAACTTCAGGTCTTTTCTATACACCAGTGATGCAATCAGCAAAAAAAAATTGATGGTGGTATGTTGTTTTCACTCACATATACAGCCCTTTGAAGTCTGGCCCATATCCACGGGTACAATAATCCTTAAAATGTTATAAAACTGGTATTTTCAAGATACTTTTCAATGCACACTTCGTCATAATCTTGTTCTAACGAGTACCACCGACTGAGCCAGAAATAGTTCTAAATTGTTTCTCTTTACCTGTCCTTCAATTACCTTTAATCTCAGTTTTATTCATGCACACAAACATATTTTATTTCATTCACGAAAACCAAGAATAAGAATTGGCGTTACAGCACCCGTTTAATGTGGCTGACACCGGTTTTCAGCACTTTTAACCCACTTCTACTTTGATGAACCAATACCACCACTCATTATCATTATCATGATCATGGTATCAAATAGACGTCCAATATATTAATTAAGGCTGGTGCCTTGTAGCCGGCGTTAATAACGAACGCTGTGGTTAGCTAGGTGCTAGAGCATTATCCCGTAATGCTCACTGGCCGATTACGAATTATGCAAAAACCAAGAACAACTTTAAGCTGTTTTTTAAGGCCATACAATAAACAACTTATTAACCAGTCGAACGTTATTAACCAGGACATCTTAAACTTCGGCCTTGCTGCTCGGTCAAAGGCATCAGTTTGAGGATTTCCCGTAACTAAGTCCTTACTCGCGGTTATAGTATAAATTGCAATTTTCTCGATAAAATAGATTTGTGGTACAAACATGGTACACAGGATGTAACGTTAACCTTTGTTTTATTTTTACATTGCAGATCCGGCTGATGTTATGGTAATCTGCACCGAGGACTGGAAACAAGAATACGCACAATGCACCTTCTTTTCATATAGGCTTCAATTTCAGTCATAAAACACAGCTACACCTTATAACTCGAAATATAGAAGAGGGTACCTCGATTTTTCAGGTTAAACGCTGTTTCTGACGACTTCTTGTTGTATTCTAGAAAATCAACTCATCCCCCTTGCCCTATATCGTAAAGGTTGCATCACTTGCCTTATCTTGGTCGTCAAGAGTGTGAGGCTAAAAAACTGTAAACGGCTCAAAGACGAAAAAATTAGTTAACTCAAGTACGGTGTTCTTGTTCCTCTAGTAAATCACCCTTTCTCATTTGTATTTTGGTTTTAGCGGCTTTGTTTATCACCAGTTGGCAGCCAGCTCTGTTTTCTGTGCAACAGGGTGGTCATATTGCTGCCGTGACGTCATGACACCGTACTTTCGTATGACCGCCATGATACCGGATCCACCGATAACAGTTGAAAAAATACCTGTTGAAAGAGAAATGTCTAAAACGAAGAATCGAATTGTAAGCAGAATATGTTAAATTTTATTGAACGCCCACGAAAATTTGATTGCTTCGTTGTCACACGTCTCGCCAGAAAACGTTTACCCCTGAACGGTGTCTGCGAGTGATCGGTCCACTTTAAGCTGCAGCCCGCTTACGATGTGTAAACCACTGGAAATATGTCACCAAAATACTGGGGAGAGGAAGGTTTTCTCCTGTGTCTCAGGCTTCAAAATGCGCTTAAAAATTAGGCCATGTACACACGGAGATATTTCTGCATATCGATGACAGACTTGGAGGTTTTCCCGAACTAAAAATGTGTAAGCTTGTGTAAAAGAAATAAGGCGCAGAGATGAAGCTATCCAGGCTACCTAGAGGTTGCCTTTTGGCCGTCGGATGCGTGTTGTCGAGTAAGCAACTCCATCAGATTTATGTAACCGTCTGACGTCCTGATTCAGTCACAACTAAATAATTACGTAAGGTCGTACCGTCAACAATAAACGGACACCTTTACAGCTTTAGATTGCCCGGCTTATAAAAGGTGTTCGCTTACAGGTTATAAATGTAGAGTTTCAGCGGAGTGATCATGGAATTGAAGTTTGTTGATAATTATCCGCTTAACTGAGTTGTTCTCTAAAGGATTTTTATTTTTTAAATGATAAAGCACCCAGCGCGCGTTCCAACATCGGCGACTGTGCTTTCGTTATTTGCAGAGGACGAAACAAAAAAAGTCCAGAGAGTTACAAGATGTGCATTCGTTTACTCATTCCTCTTTTCGTACAAACGTAATAGCTTCTCATATTTACATTGACTGCAAAAATTGTAGGCATCTACAGTTTCAATCGGAAAATAATTTGACAGCTTGTGGATTGACAATCTTTTTACAAACTTCACATTAAAAACCCACCCAAGACCTACGATATCAACGACACTTTTGCATATATGATGTATACACCACCGTTAAGGCAATATCAACTCACAACTCCATCCGAGAAGTTGACAATTCCTACAGAAATTGCGCATCTTTTAAAAATAATTCCGTTCCTTTCACTTAATCTTTAAATACCGAAACACAAAATTGGAGGCATTAAAGTGGCGGACAGATGTAAACAAAGTAAACAGGCAAGATGAATGAATCAGAAAATATTACGTTATTACTACGGATTAAACTGAAAATAACAATTGTACAATGGATAATATTCAATAATCAAAAAACGAGAGGGACTCCCTCATATCCTTCCCGGGAACGTGAAGTGACATCTTGTCGTGGGCTTGTACCTGTGAAATGCGACGCTCCCATGACGACAAATTCAGGCTAGAAAATAACAGGAAGTGAATGGGCATACAAATGTTAACAGTTGACACTTAAAGACTATTTTAGTAATTTCCTGAATCCACCTAAAACGTGAAGCACCTGACTGAGATCTCGAGGTCAGTAAGTTTCACTGCCAATTCCAATTCCACTTATTGATTACTTTAGAACCTAAACAAAGGCGACTTGAGCTTTACACTTTACAAACTTCCTTGAATAAGCGTGGAGCTTACTTGGAGAAGTACAACAACTTTATCACTGAACTTACTCGATTAAAGGCATTGTTGGTTCCAATACCGGAAGAACGCTGACGAGGATTGAGTAGCAGGGTTTCACAATTCCTTTGAGAAAGCCAACCTAGGAACAGATTACATTGGAAAGTACATCATCCCCCACCATAACAACGTACACAAAGTACAGCTCGGTTACAAACCCGAACCGTAGTATCAGGGGAGGTGCTAAACCAGAATTCCCGGTTGAGGGAAGGAGGGGGGAGGGGTTGGGATAGGGGGAAAGGAAGGGAGACAGGAGAAAAGGGGTGGAAGCGTTTCCCGTCCACAGGTTTGGATAGTGAGGTAAACACTGCTCAAGATCACCTGCCTTGGTTACCCTTTAAGGTTTTTGTTTTCTTTTTGCTCGTAGATGACAACCTTTCTTAAAACTGACCGTGGGCGAATGTTCAAACGGGAAGAAATTGGAGATTTGTAAAACTGATCTGTCAAACTCTCAAGTGTCATTAATGTAAAGCAAAATCACGCAAAAACACTACGCTTGGAAACCACACCCTTTCGGTCCCTAACCCATAAGATATAGAGGCGCCGTACCCCCAGTCCCTCGTCCCTCCACCTAAAAAATAACACTAAACTCCGAGGCATGAATTAATTTGGAACAATGATATTCTCCTCCTCGCATGTTAGGAATGCAACCTATCTGGATTAGTTAAAATTTCCCTGGCTTTTCCGTGAGTTTTCGCTAACGAAAAGACATTCAGTTAACCATCGAGGGCGAATTCTTTGGTCACAGAGACAGCAATTAAATAATTTTCTGAAACACAAGGCCATGAACACAGACCTAGTTCAAAAGCGTCCAAAAATGATCTCCCCTGACTTTTCACTGACTTCAACGCAGAATTCATAGCAGAGGACAACCTTTTGTGAGCTTCAAAATTATATATCCCCCCTTGGAAGTTCCTTGAACGGGGATACCCCATGGTACCAACGCCAGATGCCACACCAACCTGGCTCTGAGGAAGCTCATGTTTCCTCGCTCGATCCATCATTGGAATTGGAGTTAAACCCATCTGCTTCTCCTCGTCTCCCTGTCATTTGATAAAGCTGACATCAGTTTTTTTCCTCAACCAATAAAACCCAGGTTGCAGTAAGAGCTCACAGATGAAATCAAAATGTACGGTAAGAACAACCAAGTGCGGCTCGTGTATCACTGACGTTTTTACTTCAGTATCCCGTGATTCAACAGGACGTTTCAGCAGTGGCCACAGCAAGGACAACGGATTCGAAAACGCTCCTTCCTATTATATAACGTTTCGTTATTGTAACTGTTTCGCGATTAATACTGTTCTAACTTGTTCATCTTTAAAAAAATGTTGTAAAACCACTAGGTACTAAATCGCTGAGAACATTATTGAAATAAGGGTCGAAATAAAAGAATAATAATGATATGTGAAGAATACAGTTTGTTGTGTCACTCAACCTCATTACAGTCACGGGCACGGTTCCCTCGCAAACAACGTCCCAAAACACAGTAGTACATACCTGTAGATAGAATTCTTCATAAACTTTCTTGACGGACACGACGTGGATGGACCATGGTTTCGCTGACGTGCATAAGTCACACGCGGTCATCAGTAAGCGACGAACAAGTTCCCTGAAAGGGAACTTCATGTAAGTTTTCCATGATCGAATAGAAGGATCTTTGTTACATGTTTTACTTATTAAGCTCACACTGGAGATACCGCCTCGGTTTGTTTCCGTTGACTTGTCGAGATTGCTACATTGGGAGCAAGAATCAACCTAAGTGTTTTGTTAAGTTTGAGTAACGGATTTTCCACTCAGAAGTCAAGTTTCTCGTCTAAGGAAACAGAACGTTAAGATTTTAGACACATGGGACCGCTTGCATAAAAGTTGCTCTTGCGACCAGCTCTTACGTCCGACCTTAGCCTTACCCGGACTTCGTTAGGCGCATCTACGCCGGACGTACGCCAGGCGTTCACGACGGTTGCACCATGCAGCAAGACGTTCGCAGGTACTAATTACGCCAGAAGTTCATGTACAACGTTGGTTGGAGTATACGCGTGAAATTTTGGTTTGCATATCGCGGAGTCACTTCAGCTTCGTTTCAAATTATTTTGGCTCAGGCAGTAACTACCGCGAGGCCGAAAGACGTGCTTTGCGGATGCCGAAAATACGTATATTAATAGCTGCCTAGCTCTGTTTTCCCAAAAGAAAGAAATGTTATAATTACCAAAACGTAATTCTACGCGCACAAACCAGCTATAGAAAAAGGAGTTGGCGGAGATCTGTTTTCCCAAAAGAAAAAAAAAATGTTATAATTACAAAAATGTAATTCTACGCGCACAAACCAGCTATAGAAAAAGGCGTTGGCGGAAATAAAGGAATCGGTCGATTAATGAGCGGTTGATGTTAAGCGGACAGTTGAGGAGCTGGAAAAGAAATGGAAAGATCACAGTGAAAGATCGGTTAGCGAAAGCTGAAACAAAACCTGTCCCGCAACGGCGCAAGAAAACTGCGAAAAAAGTTGCAAGAATAATGCCTAATGTAAAAGCGAATGTAGGGTCAAAATTAGATTTACCTTTGGAGGCACTGTCAGATTATATCTACTTTCAGGTCTACGGTATATGAATGTTAGGCTGAGGTCAGAGCTAAGGTTAGAATTATATCAGTCTTTAGAGCTGGGGCTTCCATTAGGGGTAGGCGAATCAGGTTCACGGTTAAACTGGGCGGCCATGACTAGGCCAACGATAACGTAATATTAAATCAATGAGCCCATATAATAGTAAGCATTGTTATTTCTGCTTGGGTTGTTGGTCTTTAGTCGTCATGCTTGGAAAGAGCTAAATAGATTCTGAAAACAGGAAAACATTAGTAAAGGGACTCAACAATTTTTCTTACAGTTGGTTCGTACGGCCGTACCAAACACTGAGTCACCGCTCATGCGCAGTACATGAAACGCTGACCAATGAGAGTGACGCTGCATATCCACTCTCAGTCTCTAAATAAGAAATATACATGTACACTTTTACTCGTCGTAAAGTCATTACCTGTGTTCGGGTGTGCTCCAGTTAAATTTGTTGTGCTTAACGATATCATCAAGCTTAGCTCTGTTATCAAAGAACAGCATTAAATCTGTCGCCAAGATGGCGTCTTCCATGAGTTCAAGGATGACCCTGTACTGCTTCGCGGATAGACTGCTCAAAACATTATGACCGTCCGTCTGTTAAGGTTAAAACCAATCAATCAATCAGTCAGTGAAACAATCGATCGATCGATCAAGCAAGCAAGCTCTCAATTAATCAAAAGCCTTTGTTTAAGTTAGTTTCACCTTTTGGGATTGCCAAACATTGAAGACTACGCCACTGTTGTTTTCTAGGCACTAATTGATGTACTAACAAGAACCCGGGCTAGTGTACAACGAGGGAACCTTAGGAAAAGTTTCCTGTTTTCTTTTAGCTATGCAAAGTAGAAGCACCAACTTTACGTTCCTTTAAAATTAAAGACTGCAATTGCAAATTGCTCACCTCCAAAATAAAAACTCCTAGTTTGAAATGATGCCATTCCATGGTTGATGTGGAATACAGATGACTTAGTGGTGATTTGTTCTTGATCATGAACGCATTGTTGTACCCGCGATGATCGATGTCGTGAATAATACAAGAAAGGTATAACGCAATTTTCTGGTAACGGAAAATAAGGACCCCATGAACAGAAGGTCACAATGTCAATCACACAAAGTAAACCCGCGATATAACGAACCCCGTTGTGACGAACGATATTCTTCATCGGGTGAAAGTTATCGTGAAATGTATGGAACAAAAGTCCGGTATAACCAAATCCCCCGTTATAACGAACACAACTCACGAGCCCAAATTTTACCCCGATACAACGATCAGTTTTGATGACGCGACTATACATGAAAATAAAACAGAACAACGGGGGTAAAAATTAAACATAATTATAATTAAACATCGTCGATTGTATAAAATAACAGCTCAGAAATCTCGTATGGCATCTAGGCAGCTTAAGCCTCTCTGTTTCATATTTTTTAAAGACAAAACAGTTATTAATTAAACAAAACCTCGAAGGTTTGGGAGTTTTCGTAATTATCAGTCCCAGGGCACTTGTATCTGGGTTTCGTAACACCATTTAAGACTTCAGTCTTAAATGATGCCAGAAACACCCAGTCAGTCTGTCACTGCAAAATTGTTAGTTTATCCAATATTTTTTTATAATTGCCGCTTTTCAGCGCGTCACCTTGAATTTTCTTGTCAACTCCTAATGACAGATGACGTTCAGAAATTTAGCCTCGATTTAATTTACAAGTTGCAAAGACAATTTACTGATAGTTTCAGGGCATAAATTTTATAAGTAACTGGCGACAAAACTCGAAAGTAATTTTCAGAGGGGGGAGGAACAGAATAGGGAGGAGGGAGAAATAGGGGTGAAAAGTAGGGAGGAGGAAGAAAAAGAAAAGTTGGGAGTAGGGAGAATTGAACTGGATGGACCTGGATGAGTAGGGGGGAGGGAGAAATTGGCTCAGAAAGTAGGGAGAAGGGAGATTTACTCCCCTGTTCCTCCCCCCTCTTTTCAGGTTTTCTCTAACACAAGTCTTGTTCAGGAAAAACTAAATAAATATTTAGGAAGCCAAGACCCTTTTAATTTTACTTTTTATTTCATGTGAACTTCAATGTTCTTAAGTATAAGGGTCAATAAAGTTGTTGTTGTTGTAGTAGCAAAACTGTAAATTCCAAAACGAAACATAATGTAATGACAACAGCAATGAGATATACCTCTTCCCAAGTAAACACTTCTGAGGCCACTTTCATAATGACGCCCATGCTGTGTGCCACAGCAAAGGCATGCGACCAATTATGATAAGCCACAGGACGGTAACCCTTGCGAACAGTCATGGTAAAACGAATAAGAGTGTCTAGATCAAGTCTATAAGAATTAAATGGAAAACAAATAGCACAGTTACTCGACTACAAACCGCAGTTCTACTACGGTAAGCAGGGTTCGTACAAATCGTACCATTTATCAAAAACAAATTTCCAGGACTTTTCCAGTCCTTTCCCAGTCCTTAGAAAGTTGTTTTTCTTTCCAGGACCCACAATACGCATTGAGTATTGCTTTCAATTGTTGGATCTACCCATCTGGCAACTCCTAAATACCTTTCAAGAAAACTGTATTACTTGAGTTTACTCAGCAAACTCAAGTAATACAGGACCTCATACCAGTTACAAAGCCTTTCCAGTCCTGGAAATATTTAATCAAAATTGAAGTACTTGGCAGGATTTCTAGGGCCCGTACGAACCCTGTGTAAGGTATTTACTATGAATAATTTTAGAGTGAAGGACGATTTTTGCCATACATACTGCAAAGTGTTGCAGGGGTCCATAAGCATATATTGCAGGTCCACGAGTCTCGAAACAAGAAGAACACGAAACGCTTGGCAGGAATCCGTTGTTGGTTTCCCAAATAGTTACTTATTGTTCCCAACAAGAGATATAGCCATCCAATCTGACGGCTGCACAACAGGTAAACATTATGGAAACGTGACATTTACTTGCAAATCTGTCGTTACATTCGCTAACCTGACATTACATTCCTGAAAAATGTCCACCGTCATAAGAATGAAATAATTTGTCAAGACGTCGTCGCTTTGGTAGACATCAAATTCGAAGCTGAAAGAGGAATTCATAGGCGGGTAGCTTAATTCAATTCTAGTATATACATATGGCTGTAGGTTGTATAAAGTAAAGAACGATCTTTCAAGTAACGGTACTTTAATTAGTCTGTATCATTGTGGAAATCAATCCGACGATTCCATTTTTTTTTTCAATTTTAATACAACAGCGATTTTGTTCTACCGAGACAGCCCAGCATTAAAAATTAAAAGAAATTAAACTGTCTCGTTACAATAACTTGAATTTGTTGACGAGGCACAATTTTTTTCGACCTGCTTTCATTAGGAAATCTGATCTTCTAAGACAGGTGACTACAGTCGAACTTCCGCTTGCGGACACCTCTTTTAAGCGGACATCAAGTTGTGGAACTGGCGATTTCTCCTCTGAAACTCTACATTTATAACTTTCCGATAACAGATATCTCCAGTAAGCTGACCTCAAGTTGCAGTCCGGCAGGTGTGCGGATACGGGAGGATCGACTATACTCTCCGCGTATGAATGAACAATTCAACACATACAAGAAGAAGACCTGAACAATTCATACAAGAATTCATAAAAGATGATTAACAGAGATGAAACGTACCTATAGAAGTCATCGGGAAGAGTACAAGCAGCCACCGAATTGTGCCATTGTTGAACCTCACTCTCCAACACACAGCAGTGGTACGTTAGCACTTCCAGAGCCACCTGGTGCTTTTGTTGAGCTTGAAAAAGTTGACTGTACATCTGATTAAAAAAAAAAATAACAACATGAAGGGGGTTTCATAGAGTGGAAATTTCATAAACCGAACGTTTACACGCACAGCTTTCGAAGGTCGAACACTTTCGAAGACTCTCCCGCAATGATAAGACTTGTTAAGATTAGGAAGCTTGATTTAAGGCTTATAGTTGTTGCCAAAAGACGTCCCTGGTCACCATTCATGGAGTGGTGACCCCGCTATTTTTATAATGCCTCTCATATAAAAATATAAGTTCACTTTACGGGCAAACACACAAAGTCTCGCATATAAAACACCATGTTTTTTAAACCACCATTCCTGGGTTCGTATTGACCACCCACAATTAACTATGCACGGGGATGGCAACCTGCTGATACCATTTCTTTGTCTTTGGCTATGAAATCCCGGGAATTCTTGTTATAAAGACAAATTGCTGTTATTGCTGTTTTAAAGAGATATCGTCAATCCTCTCGATACGCACCTGACTGTAGTGAAGAGCCAGTCCACAATAACCAGCAAACAACTCAAATGATCGAGCATCTAAGAATATAGAATAGATAATAATTCTGAAGCACTGATGCAGCAGAGCGCCAGCGTCGAAGCGGCATGGCGTCCACTCCGCCTGTTGGCACTTCAATTTTGTTTTCAGGATGTTTATGACACTCAGGTTTACAAGAACTTGTTCAAGCAAATAATATGTAACTTTGATCTAAGGTAGTGTTAAAACGAGAAGTGGAGACCTGGAGAGTTCATTCCGAGCGTTTGGTTAACGCAATTTTATGTTTTAACTTAGTTTATGGACAAGGATGCTCCTCAATTCCTGTTTCATAAATTTGAATATACGAAATCATATATGTGAACTGCGGATTAACAAATGCAGCGCACAAGCCTGAATTTTTTTCAGGCTTTATTTTTCCTTTTTCTTACATTGCATCGAACATGGTATGTGACGATATAGTTAGTCCCAGGCACTCAGGGTCTGACGTAGGTGGTGGAAAAGCCCCGGATGAACTCCCGCGTTCAGTTCTGTAAACTCATGTAGTCGCACTGCATTAAATAACTTGTGTTCTTCAGTTTCGTATGAGTTTATTTCTTTACAACTTCATTGTACAGCTGTTGTACGGTAGTTCTAACTTTCTAACATTCGCTTACAAGTTACCTTCAGATGAGAAAAATCCTCTCTTGCTATTGACCATTTCGACCACACCAATAACACTAAAAATCATGATAGAACTTCTGTTAAATGCAAAGCTAGAGAAACGTGTGAAGAACATGAATTACTGCTACACAATCCCTAGTTACTCCATTCATCAAAAATCCTAAAACAACAGAACGGCATCACGCGACTGGTGATGAGTCAGGTTAGTTGCCAGGTCCATGGCTGACAAGCGTCCTACAATAACATACACAAGCGGTGTGCCACTGTGTGGTGCTTACCAACGAAAGGATTCAAGGGTCTTACTCATTTGACATCGCGCCATTTCTTTGTTTTGATACCTCTTGCATAAACCCAATACTGATAGCTGGCCCCAGGAGAGAGTAGGGAGCCTGAGCAACGACGACGGCTCCGGCGATGAAAACGTCATTGCAAAATGTAACTTCTCGTTTTTGTAACTTTTTCCGCGCAATTATTCTAACTTTTTTAACTAGAAAATGCTGGCGAACTATCAAGGGACTAAATTGCAATGAAGGACAACAACTTAAGGAAAAAGAAACTCTTTAAACATGAAATTTGGTGATTTCACGTTGTTGTTTTGCAGAGGACGGGAAAAAAATGTACCAAAATGTAAAACGCACGTGCAGAGTGGTTGTAAGTTGCTCATTAAACCTATTGCTTTGCGGCGTTCTCGTCGCCGTCGCTGTCCTCGTTGCTTAAGCTCCCTAGTGCGAGCCATGAACAGTGGGATGAGGCTAAAGCGAGGAAAAAACTGAACAGCACGGAGAGCGGCCCCTCTCTGTTCGTTGGCTGCAAGTTTCGACTTCTCCGCGCACCCTTTCGAATCCCAACCTACATGAGCCAAAGACAGAACTCTTGGGACAAATGTATTGAAATACTGTTGAAATAAATAAAGAAACCTGCCAAAACAACACAACCAAACTAGAACTAAACATCCCCAGGGGAAAACAACCATTTTTCCCGAAAGATAACGATTGATGAAAAATAAAGTCGTAATACCTTCCTTTACATCTGACAGGTACACACAGAATGGACTTTGTTACGTATCCAGTCTTCATATCTACTTCACGGTTGAACCGCGTGTCGCGGTATGGTTCACTGATGTTGAGAAGTTCCGCTGTGCTTGCTACGTATCCAGCAATGCCCTTGTTAATCGGAAACCTTTGAAAAGAAAGGGACGAAGAGTAAAAGCTTGGCGAATGGTTGGAGTGCCAAACAAAACTAGATCGGGTTCAACCAGAGAGGGAGTTAATTTTCACGCGCACTCATGTGTCTTATCAGGGCGCAGAAAAGAATGAGCGGTGAAACGCCCACTTGGCTCTTGAGCGATGTGTGATGCGGAGAGAGACTGGGAATCAGTTGAAGAAATAAACAAAGTTGGCGGCTCATGGCGGTGAGACAGAAGATCGACAAATGCTCCTTAGTCTCGCAGACGATGCTTCATGATGTCTTCTATCATCCACGCCAAGTGAGGTGGCTTCGTTGGGTGTAGCACACGAGGGAGTGCGAGGAATATGGGACACAGGTGGCGAAGTATCGATCAGCTGACTAGTTGTCAACAAGATATCCACTCGGGAAAATCAAACAGCTTTTTTCTTGATCTGCTTGGCTTTTCATCTGATTCAGGCAAATCTTTTCTTAACAGTAGCTGCAGACACACTTCCAAGTCCCATTGGCGTTGAGCAAGATGGTGATTTTGGTCCGCCAGCCGACTCGCTGTAGAGATGGAAAAACTGCCATTCTTTTCTTAGCGGATTGTACTGGGCTGCCAGGTGATAAGAGAATTCGTTTCGCTCCAGAAGCCATTTACCGACAGAAAAAGTTGAATTACTAAAAGCACTTCGAGAACTCTAACACTGTTTGTGATAGACTGCATGAAATAAACTGTCTTCATCGTCTCGATTTCGTGTAGCCCACTGTTTTGACTGGCGCGAAAGTGACCACCCGCGGTACGTGTTCAGATCGTACCGACTACTTTGCCCTCAAGCTTGAGAAGGTCAAAAAAGGTCAGAATAAAATTTATTTAGGTTAAATAGATTAAGTTGTTCTACACATAGCCAAGAATGTACGCTTTCAGCTGCTTTAGGCCATTGAGAATGAACATTTTTCGACTCACGCGCTGACATGAAAAGTAACGAGTTTTGAAGAAGCGAGATTTATTTCAAGCAAAATCGTTTCTGACTTTGTATCTAAAAACCATTCTGTATTGCCCACAGCTTTAATAGCTTATTGCAATGCTCTGCACACTAAATAAGAGTTTAACTATTTTACTGTTCTGCCGCAGCAATCTCTTTTTCACATCGGCTTTCATATTATTTTGTCCGCCATTTTTTGAAAGCTGCCACACCCGGGCGCCCTCGACCCAGTCTCTCTCCGCATTACACATCGCTCAAGAGCCGAGTGGGCGTTTCACCGCCCATTCTTTTCTGTGCCCTGGTCTTATTGGGTAGCATTGACAATGCATTGATCTGCGGAGACATCCCGTCCGAGTCGATGCCGTACAGCTGGTCACGATCCTAATGACTTTTATCTATTTCCGAGGTCCGTTCTCTGATCTCAAGAGATCAAAACAAGGCGAAATGGGTCATGGTGTGTTCTCTGCACTTGATATTAGCCCACCTGGTAACTGAATGATGGGTGCGGTTTTCACTTGAGTATGCAAAGAAATTCGCGTTTGCTTTGTTTTTGTTTTATTTCGGCCTGTGATTGGTTGAAGAAAATTCGCGCCACTTTCTCAGCCATGCTGTGAGAAACAAAACCAACGCCAATTGAAGTTGCACGCGCGCATTTTCCCGCGCTTGGCGCCGGTTACTTGTCATAACTTCATAACTTGCTTGTCATTCTGATTGGTTTACTGAGATGCCTTCGTCTCTTGTGATTGGCAAGAGTAATTGGTTTGGTTTGGTTTTGTTTTACAGAAACTCAATTGAAAAACACACTGTCATCCGTTGAACCACGGTAATACCCTGTACCTTATTTCCCCTCCATTGCAGAATTTGTAGCCTGAGCCGTCCTTGTCGCCCTCGTCGAACAGATTGGCATACAGCTCACTTCTTTTAGAGTCTACCATAAAAAGCGCACACCGATCGGCGTTGACCAGCCTCTTAGCAAACGCCTGTTGAAAAAACAAAAAGATCAAAAGATCAACAAAATATTACTTAGGCATTTATAACGGCCTGCAGCTCAGGTCCTCGCTCAAAATTTAGGTAAACACCACCTAAAAAGCCTTTTTCATAACCTCCTTGGCCCCGAGATCCCTTTTATATCGATTTGTGGCAGTTTCGGTAAAAGAGAGCCAACCCAACACGTTACTCAATCATGTAATAACGTCTAAGCATTCTAAATTATTACACTCAAAATTATGATGGGAAACATTTTGCATAGACATAGCTTTTCATGTGTTTTGGAATTTAAAAGAAGCTTACCATAATCTTTTCAATCACAACATCCATCGTACTGACTTCGTCAAAAATAGATCTGTTAAAAAAGGGCAACAGAGTCATAAACTTACTTCCTCCACGAAATCTTTAATTTTAAACGACAGAAATTCACAATTTGTAAATCGTGCAAAACACTGTCCGATTTAGAATTCTATCATGGCTCACCTTACAACATTAAGCAGAAAGCTGTTGAGGTCCTTTTGTTTTTGCATCTGCTTGGAGAGCTACAAGGGACAAAAATTGATAGCATCACTGGCATCGTCGTCGTCATCATCATCATCACTACCATCACCATCATCATCAGTACCACCACTACAGTAACCATCGACAACAATAGATATCGTTAGATAGCATCCCCGTCATAGGTAGACTGCAAACAGTCTCTCTTTTGCTCTAAACTCTGCGGAACGAACCCGAACGTGAGGTTAGGAGCGGCGAAGCCGCGAACCGTACTGGCGCCCACGAAACTAGCGGCTCGCGGCTTCGCCGCTCCCATCTCACGTTAGCGTTCGTTCCACAGATTTTAGAGCAAAAAAGAGACTGTTCACAGTCCACCGTTATCGTTGTCATCATCATCACCATCATCATAACCATCACCAACACCACCGCCACCACCATCATCATCACCACCACCACCACTACAGTAATCACCAACAACAATAGATTATCGTTAGAGAATCAGCAGATATCTATCATAAGACAATAAGGGCGATTTAAGTTTAGTGATACCAACCGCCGAATTATCAGAGCCTCATAGCCTCCCTAACTAATCTTTGTTGGACTCTAAGCATAGTGACGTTTTAAATCCCCATTATTTCGTCGGCATTGTGTCGCTCTTTTCAGTTCTTCAGCAAGGACCTTTTGTCGCCTTTTCATCCCCTTCCCAAATGTAGACGCGCTTGACTGTGACTGCCCTCTCTTCCCTTTTTCCGTATAGTTGTAATGTATCTCTAATTTGTGTATACCACACACGTGAATAGTGCCGGTGACTTTTCGCGCGTTCTGATTGGTTAACTCGGATGATTAGCGAAGTACTATTCACCCCTGAGCAGCCGAGGAGAAACAAACTGACTTTCCGTTTCGGTTTTCGACGACGAAATTATTTGAATACACGCTAGTTATTCAGCTTGTGTGGTATATACTAAAACAATTATTCACCTCAGCGTCGGTGAAATAAATGTTAAGTATTAGCCAATTTCTATGATGTAATTTTACTACAATCTGTAGGTAACGTAGAAATGTAGATTCTTATGTAAGTATCGCATTGCAAGTAGCGTTAGTATCGCAAGCAGTGCAAATACTGTAGTGTAAGTAGTCGAAGTACTGTATTGTCAGTAGGATAAGCACCGTAATGTGACGTCATAATTGTAAGTAGTGTTCACAGTGACTGAAGATGTTGAGTGAGTCATTGTAACTGAAATTGAAAACCTCAATTAGTGACAAAATGATATTTTGATAGTTATCACGATAGTTATCATCAGCACGGCAATTTAATATGTATACGTACTTCAGCATGGTGAATAGCAATGCTTCCCCAGGCAAGATAGCTATTGACAATCTGCAAAATTAACAACAACAGAATTTGTCGGGAAACTTGATATGCTATGATTTTTACACATGAGGGGCCCGTTTCTCGGAAGACCCGAAAACGTTTCGGGAGCGAAAAGCTATTTCTAAAACTGTGACCGCTCATTCTAAAACGCTGTTCTTTTAGCATGATTTGAAGATGCGAAAGGGCAAATTTGCTGCAAAAAATCATGCCTGGAAACGTCTTCGTTTTTTAGATACATGGGAAATTATGGCACCCGAGACTTTGACCCAAATAGTTTCGGGGGTTTCGACAGAGCCTCAAAAAGCAAACACCAAAGCTGTAACATACCTCCTCGTCTTCTCGTTCAAATGGCGTGTTTCCCAGAGTTTTAACCAGCTCTACAATACCTGAGAAAAAAAGACACATTCGATCATTTCATGAAAAAAGGGAGGAAGTGGCATGTAACTGTCCCTTCAATGTCGCGGATAGTATTTCTTTAGAAGTAATTCCTAAAAAAAACTTATGTGGTATCACACCCAATCCTACTCTTATGGGATCCACAGTCAGACCAGTGTTTTTAATCAAAGCGAAACGAGAAATTTTAATTGAGAAAAACCACCTTACGCTCGTTTCGGCAAAAAGCAACCCCTAACTTGCGCTCAGTTTCAAAGAAACTAGAAAGACAAAGATGGTGCCTTACCAACTATCGTTCCATCTGCTTGTACAATGGGTTGACATAACACGGACTGAGCTGTGCTATCTGAAACAAGAACAGTGAAAGAATAACATCAGTCCCAAGCTTTATGTTTTACCAAGCTAATCACTGCTGTGGGGGTGCACATGTTGGCTTGCTGGACTCCAGGGGTTCGTTCTCAGAGAGTTCCGAGAGAGTTTTCGGTAACGGAAACTATTTGCTCATAAGTATTCGTTTCTCGTCGACTGGTGGTATGTTTTAGAGTAAAGTACCTCCCACGTTAATTCACATTTCTGACAACTTTTCCACTTTTCGTCTTAACATGTATTCGAAATCTATGCCTTTTAGTGGACAATGTCCATGTGAAGAAGTTTATCGGCCAGAAATGTTTACCAGAGTTTTGAGAAACGCACGATCTAAATGTGGGCAATTCGGATCTAGCCACAGCCAGTGCGTTTTTACCTCAGGTCGGTGTCTAAAGAAACCCGAAGGGTAATTCAGTGGCGGGATGACCTCTTGTCTAAGAGGGAGGCCACGTCGACCATTAATCAAGAAGATAATCGGAATGCTATAGGTTACATTACATTCGGGTTTCCTTTCTTTTCAGCTGTGCGTTTGTTACAGACAGAAAAAAGATGCCTTTGCAGTAACCTACGTGCACATCTGCGCCAACCCATTAGAAGGCAACGTGTGGTTTGTGTGCCCCATTTGACCCCGTCCAAATCTGAAAATGCAACTTTTTCTTCTTTCGGAATGCTACAGGTTACATTACATTCAGATTTCCTTTCTTTTCAGATATGCGTTTGTTAGAGACAGAAAAAAAGATGCCTATTCAATGATTCTAGTTGTTGCAGCAACCTGTAGCAACCCATAAGAAGTAGTCAGTGTGCCCCATTTCACCAGAGCAGCAATGATACCCCGAACAAATCTGAAAATGCAACTTTTTGTTATCCCGTTTGGCCTTCCGTAACCACTGAAACGCCGCTTCCAGCCAAGCTAAAAAAATTAAGATCGTTGCACAATCGATGTAATAACAGCGAAGAAATTGTTCAGTCTTTACTCACCTTCGATTCCAATTCCTTTGGGAAATCTTTCATCCTGGATAAAGAAATGACAAATTTTATCGATTCAACTCCAATCCTGGTGCACAGGTTGCTAGAAATTTCAGTTTGATTATAATACATACATACGTTACATTATTTACCCTCGGATTTTAGAGTAGCTTATGCAGCTAATATATCCGAGCATTTAAACAACGGATGAGATAGACCACCACACCGGGAACTACGTCCCCTACTCTTTTCGAACAGTGTGTGGGTTCTTTTACGTCCCACAGAATCAATTATGAAGAGCACTTTCTCACGTCCCACAGAATCAATTATGAAGAGCATTTTTCCTCAATTATTTAAAAGACCCTAACTGTTGGTCCGGCCGGGGTTTGAACCCGCGACCTCCCACACGCTAGTCCGGTGCTCTACCACTGAGCTAACCGGTCGTGGAGACGTGTGGATTAAATCCTAACACCGTATTCACCCGGCGGCAAAATGGACTGCACTGCTCACCAGGTGCGCGCTGCTGAATGCACTTCCAAACGTCTTCCACCGAGCAAAGTTCCCACAACTACAGCTGTTTTCCGTGTTGTGTGGATTTACTTCAAACAGTTTCTCTTATTTGGTGTGAATATTAAAAAAAATGACTTTCACTGGGTAAAAAACAAACAAACAAACAAAAACACCAGCGCGCAAAGCAGTTTTGATGTTTCTAAAGAAGCCTTTTCATTTTTTTTTAATAGTGCATGCTTTACCCCGAGAATGTCCTTTACAAAGAGTCTTTCTCCAGTCTCCGCAACATACGCGGCCACTGTGCCTCCCTCGCCAATGGTCTGCCGGCAGAGAGATCGCGATCTGCGACAGAAACATCATTTCAATTTATCAACTGTGCTTGTTGTCATTAAAACTGAATAACAAAGCAAATGTCCTGTTCAATCGTGTGGGCTATATCGCTTAAAGCCAAATTGGATGTATTCCGACGATTTATCAGGATGATTATTAGATATTGCGCCCCAGTAAAGGCAATTGCTTTTATATATGACTGATTCAAGTTGCAGAGATCTGCTTTAACAATTAATATAAAAAAAAAAATGTTACGTTACCTTGGCTTGGTTTCAGAATACAGATAAATATCCTACAAAATATAAAACAAATTCTGAGATCGACTTCTTAATTACACCTCGTTATTTTTTCGCGAAAAGTCACCAGAATCATGAAGAACTGGAGAGCAAGGCCAATAAACATTTTTTTTTCCTTTTTCGACCGGAATGGGTCAGCGCACTAGGTTGATTTTGTACAGCGGTCTTCAAAATACCCTACGTTTCCTGTTTAATTTTCTCATTTCTAAATCTTATTTCTTATGAGCAAGATACATAGTTTGCTCTGTCACGAAACACGCTCCATCAAAACATCGTGATATGCAATTTCCCACCGGCATTTCGATTGGCCTAAGACGAGTTTGCGATTTAAGTATCCACGCACAAACGACATAATGAGCACAAAGAAAGTAAAAACAAAAACAAAATTAATTATGTATGACAAATTTACCCACCATCGAAGCACAACAAAATAGGCCATATTCGTATTCTCGGTATTGAACTGGATCTAGCATGAAGTGGAGGCTCTTGCGGGGGAATCAGTTTTCTTATGTAAATGTATTCCCCCGCAAGAGCCTCCACTTCATGCTAGATCCAGTTCAAAACCGAGAATACGAACATGGCCTATTCAAATTGCAGCTATTCTGTTGTTTCATCACTCGAACATTATTGGCCAATTTGTAAAAAAAGCTCTTGGGTGGTCTTGGTCGGGGTAGTTGCACTGTAAATAAAAACCGGCTTACCCTTTCATTCTTGTCAACCAAGTAAAGAGAATGCGTGTTTGCGTGAGTAGCTGCAAAGAGGTAAATGAAAAATATTTCACTCATGATTTCACTCATCAATTTTGCCATACACTGATTAAATTATGGGTGGAGAATGAGTCTTTATGCATTAATAATTTATTTGTTCGTGGCGCACAAACAAATGAATTATTCGATCATTCAGTCATTAATTCTTCATTTAAGCTACCTTACTAAAAAGTGATAATCGCGATTGTCTGTGGGACGAAATTTTAGGTATTTGAATAATTAGGGATTTCCAAGGTAAAGTGTAGCATCACTACTCAGTATATAATCATACAGGACCCACGATCCTTTGATGCGATCTGACGAAGGGCTCACGCATGAATGCGATTACGGTGACAATATTCCTATTCAAACTAAAGAATCATTTGAAAGACCGTAAAACAAATACTTACCTGCTGCCACACTCTTGACCAACTCATACATGACTCGAACTTTCTTTGGCCGTTGATTGATATCTTTTGTCAGCTGCTGTAGCATTTTGCGCTTGTCTGTATGCACACAGAACTAAATCCCCACAAGTAGTAAGAAAAAAATGGACATTACGTCCTGGTTTTGATGAATGGCATAAAATGTGACCAAAAACAAGAAATGAAAATGTCAGTATTCAGTCATACAGAGCCGTACAGTGTTAAGTCTTCACAAAATTGTATTTCATACCTTCCATTTAGAAAGCGAGGGCCTTACACCTATCAAAGAATAGAGCATATATCTGTATCAATTATCATCAAACCTCAGAAATAATTACCACTTTTACATTTTCAATATAATAGACGGTAAGGGAGCTGGTTTCAAAACAAGCCGGCGACCGCCGGAGTTCCGCCGGCTACTTGATTGTATGCCGCCGGCTACTCTGGTCAACAATCAGCTCGTGACAAACAATCTCGGCGTTGCTTCTTATCCATAAATATTTAAGACGGCAGAGTAACTTCACACTCAGTTTTGCAGCAATTATACATGTGCAATAGGATGTAAGCTTTGTTGACTCTTTGTACAAAAGAAAACTCAAATCGTCGGCTGTATCCTGTGTCGTTTGCATTGACGTGTTTTGTCGCTATCTTGAGTTGTAAGTAAGTCACCCGGGTCAACCTCTGAGACAAACATGTGATCAAAGCATTCCTTTCATTTTCATGCTATACTCTGTAAAGTAGGATACCATGGCTAATATTCATAAATCACCATTCCTTCCTTGGCTACTTTTCATCTAAGAAACTCAGTACAATTAAGCCGTTGTTAATAAATCACAATTTACCTCTGAAATCGATGCTAGAACGCTGAAGATGGTATTTCCGGGATTTTAGATTTCGAAATTTTCTGGGGGAACATCCCAGGCCCTCCTAGCTTCGGGGGCCCTTGTGGCCCCTCAATTGTCACAGCCGCCTACTTCAAAACATTTTGAAAACCGTGAGGGAGGCCGGCGTTTGATGCCTCAAAAGGTGGGGCGGGGCAACGTAGGTTGAGGTTGGGGTGGATTCAGCCTCCATGGTAAACGTTCCCGTTCCAGCGAAGTTTTCCACATTGTGGCTGCGCAAAAATTGGGGCGAGAGCAAACAATGGACGTTTAGCTCTCTCCTCAATTTTCGCGCGTTCGTTTCACCGCATTCTGTGAGCGCCAGCTCACAGAATGCAGTAAAACGAACGGGTTCGAACGGGAACGCTTACCACACAGGCTAATAACAATAATGAGGATTTATATAGCACTTTACAACACTTTAGGGGGAACTTTGCCAGACTGCTTTTCTTAGGCAAATTGCAGCCACGCAGTTTACAATCTTATTAGAATGAATAGTAGGATCAACACAGGTGCCCCCAGAACAGAATAAGTTATAGACCATCACACCGGGGACTACGTCCCCTACTTTTTTCGATCAGTGTGTGGGTTCTTTAACGTCCCACACCAGTACTGTGAGACGGGACCTCCAGTTTATCGTCCTTATCCGAGAAGACTAGAAAGTCTAACCATTTGCAGATGTCATTACAAAGGTGGCACTTTCTCCTCAGTTATTTAAAGACCCTCAGTGTTGGGGCTTGAACCTCCGACCTCCCGCACAGCAGTCCGGTGCTCTATCAACTGAGCCAACCGGTCGGCTTGGGTGGATTGAATCCTTCCTGCATAAATATGTAAGGCTATAAACCACCCACGGTTCTGCAGCCCAATAGTTGTTTCAATTAGCCTTTCTGAAATGTTGTGTTCTCAGACGTCTTTTAAATTATGCAGAGTTTGACAGCGTCTGCAGGACTTACCATTACTGACACCCCCAGTGATGTGATCCCCACACTGTGTTTTTCTGATCAGCCACCTCTCAAGCTGTTCTTGACTGGTGTCAGCCATGATGAAGTCCTCCAGGACATGAGGGTTTGCCATAAGATATTCCTTGACGCGCATCTCTGAGAGGACTGTTAATAAACAATTATTGGATGAGGTTTTTGTGATATCCAGAATAATCAAGGTCGAATAACTCTTACCGAGACCTTGATTATTCTGGATATCACAAAACCCGGATCTAATAATTGTTTTATTATACATTGAACGAAGAAAGAAACGGTCGTGACAGTAAACATTCACTTGCAAACCTGGACGTTGTTTTGCTTCTTCACCGACGGCAAGTCACACAAAGCGCGTAAACTTGACATGATTATCATTGGAAATCATGCACCGCAGTCATACATGACATGATTGCCCGTGACCTTGAGTGTCCTTAAGATGATTATTGTATAATCGCCAGGTATATGACGTCACAAGCGCTGATTTGAAAAATTCACTGTACGCTTTCGGCCAATCAGAAAAGAGATAGCGAGTTCAATGTATGATAATATAATAAATAATACCAATGATAACATAAAGAAATAAGAACAGCAACAAAAAAGCTATGCTGAGAGCACACACAAAGGGGTTGCAGCCAGGATGAATCTGCCTAATACAACTGATTTACTAAAGGCAGAACCTTAAGGCGGGACTTGACCTAAACATCGTTTTATAGGGGCTTAACATGGATTTAATGTTGATATCTTGTTCGCATTTCAAGCAATTAAAAATCCCTATGCTCATCCCCCGAGCTATGTTGTGGGATATTTTGTGAATTTTTTGGTGAATTTTGGGTATATTTAGGAAGAGATAATTTTTCTCAAAGGATCAGTTAAATTTAGGAAAATAGGAAATATTGAAGATTTAACGAAGGCCTAAAATTGGAATTTGAAGTTAGAAATTAGTGGATGGACGGTGTTTCAAAATTCCACTTAAATTCAGGTTTACCCCCACCTTAATCTGCTTAATGTTTTGTATGCCACGTTTGATGACTGCTGTTATCATGAGTAGACTTAACTCACAAAGCAACACGTTTGGTGCTGATGTGAAAATCAATTCATTTCTAGCTGCCCGTAAACAGCAAGAAAAATCAACAATGATGAAACAAATTTGGTTTTGTGAGCAAAGTTTGTTAACCCATTGACTACCAGCCGTTTTTACGTTTTCGGAGTGATTTTCCACCTATAAACAATCCATAGCATTTCGCGACTCTTTGTTTGAAACTACCATGGAAAGTGGTGCTGTCCTAAGGCACAGGAGGCTCAAGGTTTCTGAAAACGTCATTCTGACGTGGCTATTTTTCATCCGTGGAGCTACAACAACGGCCCAAGTTCGGTTTGCTTGCGATTTTTGCTAAGTTTACAGCCATTTTTCATCTGTAGTGGCTGCCTGATGAGCATCATTAAGCGTGACGGTACCTAAGAGTCCACTTTCTCAAAGAATCGAGCAAGGTGATGTACTTTGTTGTCGAATTTGGCTTGTCACTCGACGAACTGGGAATTTGGCCGGTCGGACACTTAGTATCTTTGGGACTCGACTATTGATGAATTTCTCGACCTACCGCCAGATATTTTGGAATTTGTAAGCACTGAAGATCACCACGAGCACGATTTTTTGACGGTAGGTCGGAGTGTATATGTGAAAGAATTGGGGGAAGGAACGGCCGCTGTCAAAAATTCTCGTTGTTTCCCAGCATGCAATGCGGTTGAGAATTGAAAATGGCGAGAAGGACTGAATACGCTGGAACAAAAGGGTGTATCTACGCTCGGGAGAAGAATACGAACAAAAAAAGTCATTTCTAAGCTAGAACAAGGACTGAATTTTGTTATGATGGTTGAAGTTTGGGTTTTTGACGATTATTTCTTTAAAAAACGTAAAGGCAAAAAGGGGCATTTTCGTCGTTTCTCTTTAATGGTCAATTTCGTTTTTGTCCAAACTCAAAAGGCCATATTTGGTAAAAATCGCTACGTTTCTTGCGTTTATTGGATATCCAAATTTAAAGGACATTCCATTTTGTGTTCACAACTGACAGTTAAGGCAATATTCGTGCGATTGAGAAAGTTGCAATGTTTTGAAGCATGGGAGTCTTGTGCGGCCTGTTTTGGCCGGCACTGTAGTCAATGGGTTAAGGTTAAATTGGGCATTGTGTGGAGATTCAAAAGTGTCCTTTCTTTTGATGACTTCAAAATTTCACTTTGTTAAAATGTAAGCAAAATGGTTAGAGTATAGATTATATATAGTGAGAAGCGTAATGAGAAAAATGCAAAATATATATCTGTCCTGAGTTAAAAAAAAAAAAAAAAAAACTCGCAAATTTTTCACTCAAACACATTAGCTACCACACAACGTCTTTGCACTAGTACTTTGTTGGGGCAAAATTAATAGCACCCCACACCCCTTAGTTACCCCTCTTATTTTAACCAGTCATCGCTTCCGTTAGAACCGAAAAACTTGGCTACATCACTGCATCCCAGTTCAGATTATTAGGGCAGGGCATAGTGTGAAAACAGGGTATTGCCGCCGCTGAATGCCTACACTTTACAGGTATGTTCTTTCAAAATAAGACAGATATATATATAACTGCAGACAATACTGTTTCGGCCTTCTATTATATTGTTATTTATAAAATAACTAAGATAGTACGCGCGCTCTGACTGGCCGAGAGACGTGTTTGCATGAGAGTATGTAAACATGGTTGTGTGACGCGTTGTAGTTTTTAGAGGAAGTTATGTTATAAAAGCAATAGAAAACTTTTTTCCTGTGTTTGCATAGCCTGAAAGAAACACTCGAGGAGTTGGGAGAATTCTCGACAGTTATGCAAACCCTCGACTTCGTCTCGGGTTTGCATAACTGTCGAGAATTCTCCCATTCCCTCGAGTGTTTATATCAGGCTATGCAAACCCGGTAAACGTTTTCTATTGCTTAAATAAGAAATTTATATTTAGTGAGAAATGTAATGAGTATAATTAAATGTGCAATGTGCATATGAAGACAAAAAAGATAATAATAATAACATAAAGGCACTGATCTGGCATCTGTATATTTAAATATCCATACCATTAAATCGACGTTAAACCAGTTCGTAAATGCGAATTAAGTCATGGCTTCTACTGCTGGCTCCAGTATTAAATGCAGGTCTAGTACATTACACTTAAGATAAAACTGAATAACGCGCTGATAATGCCTTGCCATGCAGTTTACTTAAACTGCAAAAACTAACATAAGCCACAAATGAATACGGGCGGTAGTTTCTAAAGAAACTGCGGGGCTGTGTCGGTGGGGAAGTAGTACACAAAAATTTGGTTTTAACAATGGAGTTTATAAATGTAAATTGACCACCGCACAGGGGTTCTAAAATGGAAAATTTCCCACAATTGTGATTCATTAGTTTACGTAAAATTGAAAAAAAAATAGGTTTTAGAATGTCACACGCGAAGCCTTAATAGCACTAACACGTTTTTTTTTAGAGGAGATCGAGAGTGATGGAAGCATTTCACCCCTCGCTGCCGGGTTGAACTTTGTTTATTATCATTTTGAAACTAAAGACGAACCGAAAAATTTCACCATATAGTGATTCTGAAAGCTGACGTTTCGAGCATTAGCCCTTCGTCTGGGCGAATCCGAATTCTAAAGCTAAAGGGAGACTGTTCGCAGTCTAATGATTTAATCGTGAGTACCAGTGAAATCTTTTAGTTTTTGTTCGTCTCTAGTTTCCAAATTATAAACAAAGTTCAAGCCGGAAGAGGGGGGTGAAATGCTTCCTTCTCTCCCCAGTAAAAAAAAATGTGTTAGTGCTATTAAGGCTTTGCGTGAGATGATTTTATCGTAAACTAATGAATATCACGATTGCGCGAAATTTCTATTTCCGCTGAATATGTTGTCGTTGACAGCTGCGTAATAAATACAATTTCCCTGCTTCTCGTGCTTGCGCTACTTCAATGAAATGTTGCTTTTTCATCGCTCATAAATAAGTAATGACCTTCGCTAAAATTATCATACTTATATACTTACATCAAGACTATAATCTACAAAGAATGGGCAGCTTGGAAGTTTATAAATGAAGAAATTGAAAAACAGTAGATTATCGGTCAGATTTTGTTTCTTTGCGTGCGGCACACACTTCAGGTTTAAACATATTTATTAGAAATTTGAAATGAATCAATACACAACCTCCAAAATCCTGGTTAATTTGCGGGTTAGTCTGAATTTGCATATTTGGTGGAAAAATCTGTCTGCAATAAAATTGAAATCAAGACATTTGAATTCAAAGAGCGATTATCGCTGCCAAAAATAGTCTTGAAACAAGAAAAAGGGCATGGGTCGCACTTGAGAAATGCGCGCGTATCACATCCAGACGATAAAACAAAACGAAATCCCGTGTGATCAATTAAAACGGTCTTACAAACTCGACCGATCGCGATAAAAATGTTTAGACAACTGCCAGAGAGTAAAGCTTCCACACTAAGCGGGGAGGCTTTGAAAAACAATTTACAAACCCGTGTCTAGGCTGATATTTAATCCTTACCGACATAGAATTCCGAGAGGTGGACATTTTCGGACGGTATGGCTTCAAAATAAATGCTAAAAGCGCTGTTCAGTAAAACGGTCATTTGTTGAAACCGGGCCGACGGTAAAAAAAAAAATTGTGTAAGGTTCTAATTGATAACGCACTAAAAGTTGCAACTAAAATCGAAATTCGTACGCGCTGGACTTTACAGGCTGCTGTCATCAACACTCCAATTTGTACAGAAATTAATCCTCCAAACAAACCGTTTGAAAGAAAAATCGAAAACAATAGTATACGGCAGGGAATTAGAGCCAAAACGCACAAGTTCCCCGCTTGCTGCATTTCAGGATTTGCCTCAGGAAAAGCAAATCAACTCAAACGCGTTTATTTCCTACCTCCTGAAGGCTTTCTTTTAATACTAATTCCAGCGTGACTCTCTTCATTCGCGCTACCATTATCCTTCAGATTTCGCAGCGTTACTTGATTGGGGAGCGGAGGAAGTCTTCTAACACTAACTTGCTTTGTTGGTGAGGACATTTTGCTTCCGAGCCTTATCACTTGCACTTAAAGTCTTTTGAAAACCCGAAGCTGAATTGTACGCATAGGCCATTCCCGCGAGCTATAAATGTTCGAACATTTACGTCTCAATCACAAACTACCGGATGCAAAGATTGTGCCCGCTGCGCGCGCGTAATCAGTTTCCCTCGAGCAAATAATTCCTCACAGGGTGGTACTGGTAATGGTGGGTTTCCAAAGCAAAATGGACAAAATGAAGTTCCCAACTTTCCAAACCGGCGTACGAACTAAAAGAGCGGTCAAGCAAACTTCAACTATCCTGGTCTGACTGGAAGTTTTAAACAAAAAGTTAAAAATGCATCCTTTAGCCGATATTCTAGTTTAATAATAATAATAATAATAATAATGATAATGATAATGATAATGATAATGATAATGATAATGATAATGATAATGATAATAATAATAATAATAATAATAATAATAATAATAGGCTTTATTCAAAGAGGTTGAAACACGTAACAGTAGTCCTAAGACACTGATGACTCTGTGGCCCTCAAAATCAAATCAAATCAAATGTTGGTTTTCGAGGAGAGGGAAAAACCGGAGTACCCGGCGAAAAACCTCTCGGAGCAGAGTAGAGAGTCCGGGAATCGAACCCAGGACACATTGGTGGAAGGCGAGCTCTCTCACCACTGGACCAACCCTTTGCGTCCATCTCGTGCTACACTGGCTGGGCCGAGTTGCTCCGCTCGAAGCATTGTTAACACAACGTCAGCGCTAACCCGGGTTCAAATCTTGAGAGCCAAAAGGTTTTTGACTCAACCAATGGTTAGAGCTAACAACTGAAAGCCATGAGCTTCGAGCGACTCAGTCCTACCGTATGTTCTTCGAAACTGCGACCGAAACTATTCGGAGTATTTTCAAAATAGTTCCTTTCAGTGTGTTATGCCCCATTCGCAACAGCGCTTAAACATGTTTAATAGCCGTTTTGATAAAGGTTCAACAATTGATTTCTTCATAAAAGCTGCTTACTGGCTATTATCGATTGGAAATTTAGCTCAAATTAGGGAACATGTTAAAGTTTATCTAAATCCTTCGTAAACACTTGCGTTCAGTTTTTCGTTATTGTTCTTTCATTTTTTAAAACCTGGTTTAATTAAACATGTTTAGTTGGTGTGAATGGGGCTTTAAACATTATAAAGAAGTTTCCAGCCATGAAATTTGCAACATATTAGCCCTTTCGTATCTTGAAATCATATTGCAAACCCAGGTTTTTAGAATACGTGGATCACAGTTTTAGAAATGGCTCAGTTTTCGGACCCGAACCGTTTTCGGGACTTTCCGAGTTAGATTGATCGCATTCGTCAGTAAACGTCCGGCTTGCCTGGTCGACTGCCAAGTCATGCCAATCCCGTGTAGTGCGGGAAGCTCTGTCGTGCTATGTTTCCGAACGTCGCTACTGTCGTGCTGAACTCAATTCATAAATATTATGAAAGCCATGAGCAACATAGTCTCCTTCGCAGACGCTCTTTTAGCTCGTCACGCAATCTTTCCTCCCCAACGAGGAAAAGTGTGCGAAGGAGACCATGAACAATACAGTCGACTCTCGTCCTGCAGTCGACGCCCCGCTGTTACGGACAAGAGCCAGCCACCCCCCCCCCCCCCCTGCGAAACGTATAAAGAAATGACTGAAAAGAACTCCCGTTATTACGGATTTCCGCTATAAGGAAATGCGGACCCTTTGATTCATGCCCCTTGCGACATTTCACTTGTTCTTCTCTCGCCATAGCGGATCCAGACAGTTGAATACTTTGTCAAAAGTGTTGACTCACCGCATGGGAACATGAGAATTTCCTGCTTGCGGCCGGGTCACATTTTCCAGTTCGTGGGGCCATGCACTTAAAAAGCTTAAATATATAAACAGATGACTTTTACTGTACAGCATTTTTGCGAGAAGAGTTATAGCTGTAGCGACATTTTACGTTATTCTTTATGTTGAGGATACGAAATAACCCCTCCCCCCCCCCTTTAAACGTATTTGTTGTTACGCAAGGTAGTATGGGAAAAATAAACGCACGAGGTTCGTGTTGTTGAAGTCCGCCATATTTGCGCTTGTGGTCAATGTGTGTGTCTACGTGTGTCCGCGGCCGGTAACACTGTTGTGAGTATATGCTGCACAGCATTGGCCGTTTTTATGCTAGAGACGTTAAAGTCGTCAAGACGCATTTGACGTCTGAGACTTGAAAGCCGTCTGGTATAAACGGGACGCATAAAAGTAGACAAACCAACAGACAAAAACAAGAATTTTATAAACAGGACTGGGTTATATTCTCGGAAGACACTGGGCACGAGTAAACTCGGCACCAAACAAACGTTAACACACGATTACAAAGCTGACAAAGTGAGCAAATAAACGTGGCGTAATGGCAGCTTTTCAAATTTATGTCATTTTAATAGCCATTTAGAGGAGGTTCCGTTTGGTGTTTTAAAAGGCCCCTTTCTTATCATCCCTTATTATTGAAGGAGCTTGGATACAGCATATTTTCAATTTTATTATCTCTAATTGGCCGTAATTATCCAGAGTTGCCGAAACCATAATGCTTGTGTGACTTTTACATATTGTTTATTAAAGACAACACATTCTTTTGTTTTCTCTCGTATCCCGCAATAAAGGAGGACTCTCTCTATTACAGACACTAAATCTTCCCAGGAGGGTGTCCGCCGGCAGTAACGGGAGTCGCTGGTACATTACAAAACTGGTTAAATCCTGAGTCCAGAAGTTTCCTTTAGCCTGCATGAGATTCGACGTCTGAAAGCCAGCTGGTCGTCTTTAATAAGAACGTCCCTTCTCTGGACTTGGCAGTTAGGCAAGCCTGAAAACGTTTACTAACGAATATACCTAATCATCTAACCTCAAAAAACACCTCACGAAAACGCGTCCCAACCCCTGGAGATACAACGAGTTGCAAAAATACTTGAGACACTGTATGCCATTTGGCCTTTAATGATGCTTCCATAACCTTCTGTTTTCCCACCCCTTTCCCCTCTTATGAAAGTGCTAACAGAGCAACACCATGCTCGAAACTTGGACGAACAACTTTGAAAGGGGAGAGGGAGGGGCTGTGTGTTGTATCTCATAGATTTCTTAGCAGCAGCGATTTTGAGAAAGAAAAACTGTTTTTGATTTCTTGTACGACTCGCTTTGGTGGTTGATTAGAAATGTCTCAACAATTTTGCAACTGGTTGTAGCGTTCCCCTGGCAACGATACCTAATTCATGCGAATTAATGGCCACAACGTACTTTTATTTTGTTCCTGTAGAAGTTTTAGCAGATTGGATGGCACGCCACAAAATTGATAGAATTTTCACCAATTTGAATTGAGATATTGCTTCTTTTAGAAGTACGATACCACTGAAATCGCTTTTCATTACCACAAATCCAAGTCATATTGCGTCACGAATACCGCACGTCAATCAAATGAAATAAAAAAAACTGGCTTCCCGATGTTGTAAAGAAATAAAGAGGTAGCTTCTAAAGAAACTGTGCTGCTGCGTCGGTGGGGAAGTAGTACACAAAAATTTGGTATTATCAACAAAGTTGATAAATGTAAATTGACCACCGTACAGGGATTCTAAAAGCTGACGTTGCGAGCGTTAGCCCTTCGTCAGAGCGAATCGAGGAATTATAATTATGGGTTGTGTGTAGTTTTTATAGTGGAGTAGGAGCTACGCTATTGGTGGTAACATGGCAACGTGGAAAATAGGAATACATTAGTTAAATGAAAAGCGTTCGTTAATACCGTGGGGATTAAGGGTGCCGATTTGGAAGATGAATTTTTGTTCCAGATTCTTGCGGCTTTCCGTCGTACCTTGATGTAGGGAAAGGCCGCAGATAGCCATGTGTTGGCTGGAGTGGTTAGGGAGATTAAAATTTAATTTTAACTAGGACCAGTTGACGTAGTACCGTTTCAAAATACAATTTTAAATCAAGCATTTTTTCTCAAAAATTAATCCCTATTTATTGCAATATTGTTGAAAGTTTTCTTAAAGCCGTACCTTAACAAGTGCGGAGAACTGAAGCCTCTCACGTATGAACGAGACACACTCGCCGATAAACTTAATGACGGCCACGGATATCGGATTCAGACGCCGTACTTTTCAATGAGCCAAACCTAATTCATAAAATTAAGTACATGAAAAGTTCGGCGTCTGAATCAGTTAGGAACGGCTATTAATTTTAATTTGGAACGGTTCGGGCTTTCTTTTCGCCTGACTTGGCCGGGAATTTCGACTTTGGAACGGCCTTGATTCAGACGCCGAACTTAATGCATAAATTATTATCTGGTATATATTTTCAAAACCACTGACAATGTTGATTAGTTTTCCTGCAACTGTATTAGGAACGGCTGTTGAAGGCTAATTAACTTCGATGTCTGGATCAACAGGCGTACTTTTGGTCGGTCCAAAGTCGAATTTAGTTCGGCTCATGAAAAGTACGGCGTCTGAACCGGGCCTAATTACTCATCAGGGTTGGGATTTATTGCTAGTACGTTTCAATGTTGCTTTCATCGCATAGAATAATGTTTAGTTTAGAGTTGTGCGGCTTCCGTTTCATTACCTTAGGAACCCTCTTCAGGTGAGTAGACCGGTCGCGAACGGCGTTTTCTTTTTACCACATCTTTGTGTATTTTACTAAAGCATAGCAGGGCGTAGCGACAAAATACGCACGTACGCGCTGGAGTACCGCTGAAAAACAAATTGAAATAAATATTTATTTAATGTGTCTTCAATAGCAAAAAGCGTCTTTGCGTTAATTCTCAGCTCAATACGTTGCTGTGATTTGATAACTTACTTAATACTCGCGGAGTTTTGTCCTGCTTTCATTTATGAGTTGTTCCCTGAAAAATGTGGGCAGTACCATTTCCGAGCTCCCAAAACTAAAAAAATTCCAAGTAAGGAGGTGGGGGAAGGGCGGTTAAGCCCCCACACACCCGCCGATTACCAGCCGAACAGTCTCGCGTGCTGGAATGCGCCCGGGGCGGGTACCCAACCAGTAATTTCGGTAAAATATCTGTTCGGACTGAAGTAAGATGAGCTAGGATTTTCGAATACCTGGGACCAAGTCTCTATGGCGCACTAGGATTTTCGACCCTTTTATAAATAGATTACCTAGATGTTTCGAAAAATAGTCAAGACTGCCTAGAAGTTTCGGAAGCTCTGGAAACTGAGTAAGAGTTTGAACTGTTTCGGAAAGCCTCACGCCAGACCTAAAACTTTCGAAGGAAACTGTTATTATTAGGGTATAGGGAATAGGGCTACTAGCCATACTAGTGGCTTAACATTTAGGCGTTGAAAAAAATTATTAATATTTAGGGACAGTTTCTAAATGGACTAAAGTTAAGTAAACGTTATGATGGGGACTCATACTTTGGGTAAAATTAACGTTCCAGAATCGAAACAGAGTGGTGCAATTTTAACCCATACCATATTTCTACGCATTGAGCTTCATCGACCACACATGCAACCCCACTTCTTTGAAACACCTTGCTGTTCATCAGTTCACGCCCCTCTTTACTCAAAAGAGCCTCGGGATGTGTAAACATAATCTGGATATCTCCATTCAATAGTTTCGCACTGGGATTTTTTAACAATCCGTCAGCCTTGCTTTCGTCTGAATTAAATAAACTGTCGGTCGCTTCCTGCTCGTTATTGAGTAGCTGAAGAATATCGGCAGTGATTCCTCTATCCTGCAACACTTTAAGTTGGTCCTCTATGATAGAGTTTAAAGGACAAAGAACTATCACTATATTCTTGTCCGCTTTGACAGGCAAGAAATCCGTTACTGGGTAGAACGGCAACTACATCTTGGCCTTTCCGTAAGTATTCAAAACACTTCATCACTTTAAGTGGCTTCAAACAAAACGAGGGAAAGCTACAACGATTTAAAGCAGATCCAAGTCGTTTCAGCACAGATATTTCACGGGGCGCCGTTTCACGCTTCGCCGCCATCTTGCTTAAGGTTTTCTGAATATGCAAAAACGCTAATTTATTGGCAATTCCGAAATTCAAAAGGGAACTGGGGCGAGTTTCAAATTTTGAAGTAATCGATAAATTGAAACCATGATTTTTGGGGACGCTGTCACAAAATTAGAGACGTTTGTATGGATTTTGAGCTATGTTTCAAGGTCTATAACTTGGTCTCTGTTCAACCTAAAAGAATCAAACTTGGTCAAACGACTAAACTCAATGTCATCTTTCATGTGATGGTGTCAATTTATCGATTACTTCAAAATTTGAAACTCGCCCCAGTTCCCTTTTGAATTTCAGGGTGTAAGATGGACACGTGACCAGCCGATGCCAGGGTCTTTTCCCGCCGCCATTTTTCTTTCTAGGGAAAAGCCCGGAGGACGAGGTTGGTTGCAATTAACAACAACAACGTATACAAGTCCATAAATACAACCAAAAAAGCCATAATCTTCGAAATCATCTATGAGGCTAAAAAAACAAGCATGGCCGCCTTGACTCTTGAAAGTAAAACCGCTGACTTGTCCTCAGTCTCCACTCAGCTGTTTTAAGCTTTTTGGGAATTTTGAGTTTTTGGGGGTGTTTACATGATACCGGCGCGACTTCCTTTCCGGGGCGAGATGAAAAGTTGCACTGTGTTTACATATAGCCGTGTTTATTGGGGTGCGAGTCTTATAGAGCCGTAAAATTGATGAAACTTCAATGAATATGAAACGAACAGTCATACTGCGTTCACATGACACCGGAATGAATTTTCGTGCCGGGATGAAAATCTCGCTCCGGCACAAGAACCGGGGTGAACTCGCATTGACATTAAATGTACAGCAAAAAACGGAAAAGCGCTATAACTTAAGGAACGCTGATTTTATTGTACCACGTTTTCATACTATTAAGTATCGGAAGCATTCTTTGAAATATTTAGGGCCTATGTTGTGGTATAAGCTGACAAAACAGGAGCGTACCTTGGGTAGTTTAAACTCTTTTAAACAACAAATACGGAAGAAAGACTTGGCGATGTTGATCGAAAATGAAGGATGCAAGAACTGTAATTTATGCAAAAAGCTGACAATATATTTACGTTCTTAGAATATGAATAGACTTTTCTCTAGATTTCATTCGCAAATTCAATAGGAATTTTAGTTATTTTTACATTGTAATTTGTATATAGATGTATTTTAGTTTTTAACTTTTAAATTGTGTCGCCAATTCGCGAAAGCTAGAACGACTGACACATGAATAAAGTTACTTACTTACTTACTTTACCCTAAATTTTAAACAATTGAAGCATTCAAGGATTTCCGCATCATTTCACACTCCAATGAATGTCGCTAACATTCATTTCTAATACAGTCAAACTTGTCACAGGTTAGATTTATTGCGTCTTCAATGAACCATCTAACAGATTGAACTGAAGTTCACTTTAGGAGTGTTTTGTTGTGTAGCCCCTGGCTCAGTGCCCCTGGAAACAAGGCTTGCCTCTTGTTGCGCAGACGCTATACACCAGGAAGTGATAAAAGACAAGCCCTACAACCTAACAAGAAGTTATGGCCGTGGTTAAGACCGCGATTTTCGTTTTGTTAGTTTATTCTGTTGTTTTTCAACACACTGACGCCTGGCGAAGACGCCGCCGCCGCCGTTGCACTCCACGCGCTTGCGAAGTTAGTCAATGGTCTTCTTGGAGTTCTTGCAGTGCTGACAAGTGCGGGCAGCAAGGATCTCAACGACGAAGCAGAACAGAGGTTTCCGCTCCATCTTGTGGCGGTACAGGATGTCCTGAGTTGGACGAAACACGCTCATGTTACTCAGATAAACGAGAGAACTGCCAGCTGAGCTCGTGGTCTAAGTGGAGTGACTGTTCGACTCGATGTGGTGTCTCAGGAACTCAGTCAAGCAATCGTCACAAGATTATCACCGAACAGTGTGGTGGAACGTGTACGTTCACATTTCGAAAAACACGAGTATGCCCCAACCTGAGCTGTTTAAATGGAGGAAGCTTAGTGGGTAAAACGTGCTTCTGCAAGAAGAGTTATTCCGGGGTCTGCTGTGAAACACGCTTATGTTACTCAGATACACCAGTGGATTGCCAACTGAGCTCGTGGTCGAAGTGGAGTGCCTGTTCCACTCCATGTGGTGTCTCTGGAACTCAGTCAAGCAGTCGTCACAGGATTATCACCGAACAGTGTGGTGGAACGTGTACGTTCACATTTCGAAAAACACGAGCATGCCCCAACTTGAGCTGTTTAAATGGAGGAAGCTTAGAGGATAAAACGTGCTTCTGCAAGAAGGGATATTCCGGGGTCTGCTGTGAGAAAGGTAATTATTCCTTGGCTATTTTATATCTAAACAATGAGAGTACTTGAGTGTTTTTGCCAGGAATGTTCTGTACCTGTCGACATCGATTCTTGCTTTTAGGATTACGGGCCTAAGTAATGTCCTTCAATGTACTTTATTCGTCTCATGATCGTAAAGCAATCATTATTTCCATCCCCTTTGGACAGCACTGGCAAAGCCGTACTCGTAACACGAAATATGACTTACCAGGAACTTAATGTTATATCAATCAATGATGCCTCTAAATCTTCGTTCCTAGAAAGAGGGTCTGAATGGGGTTAACCGACTAGCGACAAAGGGAGAAAAATATTTCTGACTACCGACAGAATGAGGAAAACATTACCGACTAGCGACACGTAAATACGCCCGCCGATCCAGGAAAAACCGGAAGTCGCTTGGAAGCGAGGCCTAAGGGCCCTTATCGGCTAAAAATCTTAAAGTTTATGTAAGGGTGTGGAGCGTTTCGAGTCGGAAAAATGCATTAATTTGTTCACAAATTAACCCTCGTATCTTGATAATCATAAGATCAAAAGTATAACAAGAGTAAATTTAAGGTCTAACAGGCGAATTGGGAAATTGTAACAGTTTAGCGGACAGTTCTTTGAACTCGAATAATTATTCCCTCGCCAGTATAGGCTAAATTTCAGCCGTTCTCTAATAGCTTACAGTCAATTTTGGAATTTGTGGATCAATTAAACTATAAATTAAACTATAATTTTAAGCCGGTGAGGGCCCTCAGGCCTCGCTTCCATGTGACTTCCGGTTTTTTTCTAACCGACAACCGACATGGTCCGACGTTATTACAGTGCAACGACTTCAACCGGGGCCACCCGAGCTTTTTAATCAGAGACAGCAGAGGAGTAACTGCTGAATACCCCACCACTATTGCGTTCTTATAGAGGCATCGTTTGAAGAACGAGACAGATAACAATACACACTATTCACATGCAAATAAGTGGCAGGGTATTCAGCAGTTAAACTTGTGGGAACAGACTCGACAGATCCAAAATCGCCTTTGATAGTCGCGCTTCCAGGAGGCGCTATTTGAAATCATGATTTAGTAATCTGCTCATGAGTATGACATGTCAAAGCTGTCAGCACGCAACAAGTTGTCACGCCTTCGCAATTATTAAACATACGTCTGGGCCAGCGGGCAAACTTATCACGATGGCTATCCAATAATAGTCTTGGTTTCAATTTACCTTCTGCGAAGTATAATTGCGAAAGCACGGTCTCGTCTTTTCAAAAGGCTTCGAATGTTGCTGCTGAACCGACAACGTAGACTACGTTCCTTGTTCATTTGATCATGAGTATACTATCCATCTCAGACGTCCGTGGACAAGGGCTTTTTTTCAACCTACTTCATGGACCGTTGCTTTCATTCTGCGGTTCAAGAATTCTGATCACGTGAAAATATTTTTGCTGCTCTGCGGTTTCCAAAATACTGATCACGTGATGCCAAACTGTCTGCTTAATCCTTGTATTCAATTTCATTTGCAATTTTTTTTGCAAACCGCAGAGCTACAAAAATGTTATCAAGTTTTTTTTTATAAACGCAGACTGAAACCAACGGTCCGTGAAGCGGGCTGAAAAAAAGCATTTGTCCACGGACGTCTGAGATGGATAGTAGCTCAGATAAGATTCTTGAGGAAGTTCAAACAAAACTAGCTAAAACTCCCGGCTGCCAAAAACTTTTTGAAATAAAACTAGATGTAGCTCTCGCTAAGTGCCAACGAGCAACCAACCATTCATAACAATTTCCAATTGCTAGCTTTAAAACACAGTCATGTTGTTTGCACTTCTCTTTCTGTAGTCAAGTATTCAATAAAATAGACAGTTAATCACCGCATGTGGCTACTGCTTTAGAATCTCCCCATACATGTGCGAAACGTAGGTCAGTTCTTGAGGAAGCAAATCACCAGCCTTTACTCTTTACATTTTCTGAGAGTCACGCAAGTCACACTTTTCTAATCAGAGATGTTATTAGAATTTTCGCTCAGTTAGTATCTGATCTTGCTTGCAATTTTATTTCAAGGGCAAAGAGGCCGAACGGAATATCGAACGACGGCATTTCGGATGGAAAAACGTTTCCGAAAAGCAAGCCGGAAGGACAACAGTTTCAGACCTAACTTAGTTTCTTTAAGATACTTAAACATCATTCAGGTTGAACGGCTAGGAATATGTGTCGCCGGCTTAAGTCTGACTTCCGTGTCACATTCTCAAAGAAGTGAACTTGCGAAACGGCTTGTCGAGACGTTTGAAACTCCTTTCCTGGAAACATTTTCAACCTAAAATTAAAAAACAAAACTGAGCAAGACTCGCATTCTAAACCGATGGTCAACGATAATGGTGCAAGAACTTGTGTTAAAAATAGGTGAATGTAGATTTCTGTACAGTAAGTTGCATAGTAACATGATCTCTGCAAGTGCAAGAGATCTTTATCACGGAGACCAAAATAGGTTTTGAGGGTCTTTTGAAAGGTAAATCGCTTTGAATCGAAGTGACGCCTAGATGCAGAGGTTTTTACAGTTACACAATATTTTCCTGTCTATTTTGTGAAGATTGTGCGACGAATTGTCCGATTGTTTTGTGAACCGTGCGATGAATGCGAATCGGGGTAAACATCGGCGCCTTTGGTCCTTTCGAATACAGTAAATCCGTTATTTATCTCCTATGAGCCTTCTTGCATGGCAGGCTGTGAAGTTGAAACAGCGCCTTCTTTAGCCACTGAACATAGTAAATCCTAAATATATGAACTGCGGACACGTCGCTTCCAGAGCCCATTCGTGCTAAGTCCGGAAGCAATCGAGTCAAGTTGATCTCCACTCCGCTCGATGAATGCCAAAGCTGGTGAGAAACGACCATCAGAACCATGCGCCCTTGACGTCACAATCTCTACGCGCTACGATTGGTCCGTTGCAATACAATCGACCTATTATTTCTCTACGTCATTGGAATCTCAGGAATCTTACCTTACAACAGGAATGTTACCTTACAAACATTCCTCTCAATCACTCGAGATTTTTACCGCAAACACAAAACTTTCGCACGGCTCTATAATGCTGCCGCCTCGCCAGCCTCGCGTCTTCGCTCGGCTGGCTCGTTGGCAATCAAGAAGTTCGATCAGTTCTTTATGACGTCAACTCGTGGACAAAATGTTCATCTCGTCGCGCCGTCCACTCATCTCGGCATCCCCCTGTGTCACTGCTCGTTGTGTCGCCTTTCAACTCGTCGTGTCACCTTGCAACTCGTCGTGTCGTGCACCAAACACTTCTTACAAACGGGGGACTTGGGTACTACAACTGAGCGATCCAATATGGCTGCCCCAGAAGCAGTATATACTTCATGGGTGAATGCCACAAGTGCACCCAATATATAATCTTCATATAGATCACATTCAATCTTCCTTATATGTATGAACAGCTATCTACACTGTCTACAGCAGGAACTCTCTCCCCCAGTCTCTTCTCGTGTTTTTCTCCTTGCTCCAGTCTCCCCGCGCTGTGCGCTCTCGGTTCGCACGCTCTCGCGACTATCTAGAAAGGGACTGCTATCAGTCTAAAGCGGTGTAAAACATTCCAACAGTCACTTTGCTATGACTGGCTTACGCAAACCAAAGGCGTTGAAAAACAATTATTGGGCCGATTTTTCTTTTGACTTTCAATTGCTCAGGCATCTTTCACTATCAATTCAAATGTGTTCGACAAAAGGCCGCTGTGGCAATAAAATGCATTTATTAACTAAAACTGTGCACACAGGCGGAAAGTCAAATGCGGCCGCTTTGAAATATTTATTGATGTAATTTTGGATCTGTCGCGTCTGTTCCAGCACCGCCAAGTTAAATTTAGAATTGAATTTCATTGGCTTAACAAACCACAAAGTCGAAATTCTTTGTTACCGAAACTGTCTCTGATTAGTGAAAAACCTCGGGTGGCACCGTTTGAAGTCGAAGGATGTTTGTATTCAGAAAGAACAGCATTTTGAATTTAGTTCTAGCTCAGGAATGTCCAGATCCTTTGGTGGGCTCTATTTTACCAGACGCAACCACATTAATTCCAAATTTAGTCAATTATATAATTCCCTGTCTTCAAATTACTTTGATGCTTCAAGATCGTCCTCTTCGGGAAAAACCGGGGGGGGGGGGGCTCATTTCTAGAATAGCGGCTCGTAATTGAGCCGACGAGACGCCATGCTGTTGTATTTTCACTGAGGCAGGTACAAAAGTCGGACCGGACCACTCGGACTCGGACTTACTGTAGAAGAGACTTCAGAATAATCATTGAACATTATGACTTGAGAACATTTCATTTCTTACTTTGTTTGTGATTGTTTCCGATGCGGTCAGCGGTTTTGTGTTTATGTCATGCTCGTGTAGCCCACGCAAAAAAAATAAAAATAATAAAACATATGGTTTGAGTTCACGTACATGGCCGCCACTCGACGTTGTTGTGAACGTTTTAGTCGCTTGAATACACTTTAATGGAACTGTGATCGATTGTTTGTCGTCTCTTATATTATAATCTGTCTTCGCGACACTTACCTGGATCAACTCGGACTGAAATAAAATTACCCAAACTGTCTTTTGGGAGGCGTAAGTCACGTCAAAATTCATTCTAAGTTTTAACCGCCGACCGATCAGCTCAGTTGGTTGAGTTCCGGACTAACGTGCGGGAGGTCGTGGGTTTAAACCCCGGTCGGACCAACACTCAGGGTCTTTAAATAACTGAGGAGAAAGTGCTTCCTTTGCAATGACATCTACAAATGGTTAGACTTTCTAGTCTTCTAGGATAAGGACGATAAACCGGAGGTCCCGTCTCACAATCTTTTACAATTGTTTCTGTGGGACGTTAAAGAACCACTAGGGACGTAACGAACCCTGGCTATGACCACCCCTAGTGCCGGCCTGTTCTATTCAGCAAATGGGGCTGACCTCTTTGGGACTTCGAGTCCGTACGTTAGTCCCTCATTTGGTGTTGCTGTCATGTTCACCAAATGGAAGCTACTATAACCGTCATAACGGTAAATTCATTCCCTTCTGCTCTGCGATCGGTGATCAAGCCGCCACGTTGGTTTTCTAGCCCCAGGTCTCTCTCATGTTAAACACAGATTGAACCCATGTTTGCGGCTTTTTTTGTTTCTCACTGAATAGGGCACACATGTTCATTGCATACATTGGTTCTTTCATTCCTTACAACATATGAACAAGATATTACCTTCGGGGCTGTTTATCTTTTTCTCATGATTTCCCAAAATTTCGGTTGGCGCTGGGCTCAAGGACCCTCAAGTGTTGATCTAAAATAAATAAATAAATAAATAAATAAACAAGTAGAGGACGTTTTTTATCCTCGATAGTTTGTTTAGCGCAAAAGACTAATGGGGCCGAGCAAATACATGAAAGAAATAATTCAAATAAACGTAGCAAGAATGACCTAGGAGTTGAACCAGGCACTTACAAAGAGCAACACCAGCTAGTGGTCAGAGCGGGATTTGAACCCGAGTCACCGCATTGAAATCCAGCTCCCTAAACCACTCGGCCATCCTGATGAATTTTGGAGTAACCGACTGACGAGAAGATTCTGATAAACTGATGAATTAGTGAAATCAGTATTACAGCGATCTCGAGAGTCCACTTGAAATGCCACTAGCTGTACTAAGGCAAACACGTTTCAGAAAGATTGCATTCAATAAAAGTGAATTAACGTCATGTCATGTCTTGTAATTGACGTAGTAGTAATTGTTTACCCGCTGAACGCTAAAGAAGTCACGAGAACTCGTTCAGAAAACGAAGGTGGGATAAAGTCTACGAAAGTTGAAAACAAATTTCAATACACCTTATTCCAAAATGGCTCCCATTTTAATATTCTTTTGTTTTTATTCAAATTAGCCCTTGTTGTCTCGTTCGTAAGAGTAAAATTCAAAAGAACATTTCTAATTCGAATAAAAACAAAAGAATATTAGAATGGGAGCCATTTTGGAATAAGGTGTATTTTCTCCACATAATAGCGATTGATCGATGTAAGGAATGACTGTGATTCAGAAAGATTTCCAGCACTGGCTATGTTTAATGGCAACACTGACACTGGTACAAACTTTTGTTAATTGAGGCGAAGAACCTGCCGTTTTTCATTTGGACACGGTTAAACCTTCATTTTAGTTAAGTTATATACACGGCATTCATGGAAAACAGGTTTAGTTTAGAATAGTATTTTTACGGACGAGACTTTTTAGGTGTGCATTAATTGTTATTAGGAATTATTATGCAGTTGCATTTTATATTATAATCATCTGATGGATTTTTAACGTGTTAAAATAAAGATTTTGATTTTATTTGGAGCCAAAAAGGAAGAAAAGAAAGATGTTTAACGTATAAGTGGAACACGAATTTTTGTTCGGAATTTCCGTTCGTCCCGGAGATTTACCATTGCAATGGAACGAGCCAAAAGATCCTATTTTATATACATTCCAACTGGCCAGAAATCAAAAACTTTTTGTAGGATTAACCTCATGGAAAGCGGACAAGAGCGTGGTGAACTGGGAACATCATTGGACCACACGGAGACTTGGCACTAGAAAAAACAACATTGCAAGAGCAAACAGGAATGAATTTGACGTCGATTTGGATGAATGTTGAGGTGACTTACGCCTTTAAAAAGGCATTTTGTGGAATTTTTCTTCAGTCCGAGTTGATCTTACGCCTTCAATAAAATACATTTTTGGGAATTTTACTTCATTCCGAGTTGATCTGGAATGGGATACTAACTAGTCTCAAAAACCTATCCAAAAACTCTTTTAAAAAAATCATTAGAACAAGACTAATTGAAATTCTAGAAACCGAAAACTCTTATGCCGCGATAGACACCATAATTAAAAAGATGAAAGATTAAAGTTAGGTCTAGTTTTTCTCTTTACACATTGTTATTGTTATTATTGTATGTAATGTTCATTTATTGTTTAAAAAAGCTTTAATTTTTCTGTGTACAGTCTGGCTTGCCCTGATTAGCTCTTTGCTATTTGCAAGCCAGCCAAGTAATAACTTAAGTGTCTCACGTAAATAAATAAAACTTGAAACTTGATCCGGGTAAGTCCAAGTTAATCCGACTCGGACTAGTCCGCGTTCGAGTGCTCCGGTCCTACTTTTGTACCTAGCTTTTTCACTGCGCGTTGTTTGCTCGTGTGGCGAACGGTGCAGATTGATACGTATGGCAGCGAAAGTTTTGGCAAAAACTCAAAGAAACCCCACAGGAAAGCCACGAGAGCCGTTGAATAATGAGTGTAATAAGTGTTTGTGGACGTCTTGAGAAAGAGACTTCCGTAGCTAACAAAATTACGTCAGTCCCAAGGGTTAGAGTAGGCGTTTCGCTCTTTGTCTAATTTACCTCTCTTGATTTACTTCGATGCCCTATAATCGACAGGAAAACAAATTGACATCTAGAATAAAAGCTTTGGTGATTTTATGGGTATACTGGATTTGCAAACAAAAGTGGGGTACACGACCACGTTGCTAAAAAAAAAAACAGAGTTAACGAGGTTTACGGGCAATCAATGAATTATTACAAGTTTTACACTTCGTCTGGAGTTTAAGTCTTAAAACGGCGCAAATTACATAATAAATGTGAATAATTAATTTCATTTTTAATTACCGACAACCGACAAAGTAATGAAATTTTAATCGACAACCGACATGTGGACCTACCCTCACCCCCCATTCAGACCCTCTAGAAACGTTCACCCGAGATTCCAGACCCGTCGCCGTGTTTCAGGACCTGTGATTTCATCTGCTATGTCGATTTATACCTGCTATAGAAAATAAAGTCATTCAGAATTAATGCACGAATGCCCTTGTTATTATATTCGTCGGTATCACCGTACCCGCCCATCGTCCACCGCATTGATTCTATTCACATGTATTTTCTATGGCGTGGTGTAAAACAGTCTCCCCGTCTCGATCTTTTTCGCAGCGTCGTCTCCGAATCTCGATTTGTTTTGCAAGGCTAAGAAAGTCTCGGGATCGCAGAAAATATATTAGGGTCCGTACGCACTAGGCGGATTTTTCTTTATTTTGAAAAATATTTGTCATCAGTCATCGTTATGCAAGTGCGAACGGCATTTTTCGTCCTACCAAAATTTTGTCAAGCCATAGCAAACTTCAAAATCGCCGTCATCCCGCCTCATAGCAGGACAAATTTTTGTCAAGCGTCAAATCTGTCACATTTTACAATTTGCAGGCGTTAAAATGGCTAAAAACGTGGATCAAGGAAATTTGATCTCGCTTTATAGAGTCTGTACATTCAGCAGAAGCCCTCACTTGTGGTTACTATCCATCTCAGACGTCCGTGGACAAGGGCGTTTTTTTTTTTCAGCCAACTTAATTCACGGATTGTTGGTTTCATGCTGCGGTTCATAAATTCTGGTCACATGAAAACATTTTGTGCCGCTCTGCGGGGATGTTACTAAAAGCGGGAACGGGGAACGGGAAACGGGAGTCTGGGAACGAGTTTTCAGCGGTAATCCACATAAAAATCCAAAATGGAGGACGTGGACATCGAAACAGAGCAAAATAGGCAACCAAACGGCAAGCCTTATTTGAAATTTTAGTTACTAAAATCAAAGACAAGCTTTTTAAGGCTGTAGTTGTCATTTCCAGTCTATTTAGATGAGTTGCCTCTTTTGTTTTTGTTTGAATAATATCCAGGCGAAGTCTCGACGTTCACTATTCATATTCAAAGTTTGAGTGATAATTTAAAAAATTAACAGCCTATTTATAACTATCTAAAGAGATCTGGTTAAAGACTAGTCCACACCATCAATCAAGCTGAACAATTAGCAGGTACGTTTGAAAAACGGTATCAACAGATTATTTTGTCTCTATATTTAGTATAAATTTGCGGAAAGATTTCCGTACAGCCCCGTATATTATTTATGCATGCATCACTGCCATACCAACCTTTTTCCAAAAACGAATAGAGTTTGAGTCACAAAATAAATATATAACTAATGTATGGGGCTGTGTGGAATTCTTCCCCAAATTTGCTTCTAAACATAGAATGTGCCTTTACTATTTCTTATAATCTTGATTTTATTCTGCTAGATTGTAATATCAGGACCTCACAAAATTATTTCTTAATACAAACTTAATTCTAAAATCCATTGAACTATGGAAGTTATGAGTGCATATTTGCCTGACACCAAAGTTACTATACCATGCAAGATTCGTAGGGTCTACAAAGCTTCTTTAAAGCGCGTATGACCCCAAATTATTTTTTCGCTAAAATGAATCTTTGCACCTGTTCGAAACGCATAGCGGCCTTTTTTTCCTATTTTTAATAACTCCCGCCTTTTTACAGGCTTCAAAACTTACGAAAAACCAAAGATCGTTTGTTTCGCGACCGAGTCAGAAGGGGGAATGGGTCTATTCCTGATTTGACGTCACAATCTACTTTGCATGCATGTTTACAAAGAGTTAATGTGATGCAAATTAGTTTGTGACGTCAAATCAGGAATAGACCCATGCCTCTTCTGACTCGGTCGTGAAACAAACGATGCTCAGTTTAGAAGCCTATAAAAAGTCAAGATTTGTTGAAAAAAGGAAAAAAATGCCACAATGAGTTTCGAACAGGTGCAAAGATTTATTTTAGCGAAAAAAATATTTGGGGTTATAGGCACTTTAAAATGAAGCAATGACTCTAGAAGCAAATTCGTCAGATTTACAAGGAAAATAATCTGTTGATACTGTTTTTCAATGGTACCCGTTAATTGCTAAGCTAAGTTGATGGTAAGGACTTGTCTGTAACTTTTGATGATCATCACCTCTACTGTTACTTTAGGTAAATAGGCTGTTTAGTTTTTACAACAAAGACTGCTTCAATTTCCTCCATCCTTTATCAAAGTCACTGCTTATTTTCTGTTTAAGCTTTGGCTATACAAACAAATACAGACACAAACTCTGGAAGAAGGTGCAGATTCCAGGAGAAAAGGAATAATAACAAGTGACAGCAACTATCACTCAAACGTTGCCTTTGGATAGTGTACTTCGAGACTTCGGGGGGACAATAATGGAACAAAAAACGAGCAACTCCGTCCAAATACGCTGGAAATCGCAATCTACAGCTTTAAAAAGCTTTTCTTTAATTTAGTAACTAAATTTTATAATAAAGCTTGCCGTTTAGTTGTATACTTTTCTCTGTTTCGATCTTCACGTCCTCCATTTTGGATTTTTATGTAGATTACCGCTGAAAACTCGTTCCCGGTTCCCCGTTCCTCGTTCCCGCTTTTAGTAACATCCGCTCTGCGGTTTCCAAAATACTGATCACGTGATGCCAAACTGTATGCTTAATTAAATTTCCTTATATTAAATTTCATTTGCAAATATTTTGCAAACCGCAGAGCTACAAAAATGTTTCACGTGACCAGAATTTTTTTAACTGCAGACTGAAACCAACGGGCCGTGAAGCGCGCTGAAAAAAGCCTTTGTCCACGGACGACTGAGATGGATAGTATCAAATATTTTGGTGTTTTAGTTCGTGCACGATTAGCAAATTCAAAACTTGATGGAGAAAATTTGTCGAGATGTTTGTCAGAACCAAACAAATGTTTTCAACCTAGTGCGTACGGGTCCTTTAAAGTCGCGGATTTACCATTCGCCATCCCTACTTTTAAAGCATATCAGAGCTGTGGCTGGAGAAGGATTAGCACGAGATGTATACATTTTTTGCATGTTGATTGACATACTATGCCTTTGTTTTCTTTTACAGAGAAAAAAAGTTCAGCACTTACCATAGGCCTTTCATGTGGCATCGTCGCAGTAATAGTTGTTACAATCTGTATTCTCTGTAGAAAGAAGATCCGGCTCTGGTCATTGTTATTTGAGTGCGTCGACTGAATGATGACGAGAGTGGCGCACCAATCACACTAATCAGCTGAAATAACAATAAGAACAACAACAATCATCATCATCATCATCATCATCATCATCATCATCATCATCATCATCATCATCATCATCACAACGTAAAACTCGTCTAACGCTTTCCTTAATAATACTTTGGAGTTAATGATTCTTCTCTTAAAATTCACTTTAGCTGAATGAAATTCATCTAATGGATTTGATCCAGCTCAGATGTCAATTTTTAGATTCAAAAAATGGTGAGCTTTATGAAATCCGGGATATTTTTCAATAGCAGGACGAGTTTTTTAGCAATGGAACTCACGTAAAACCGTAAGTAAGATGAAAACAACAACAAAAACAGTTTTGGACATTGGTCTCGAAATGTTAGTTCGTCACTTGGGTGTTTCATCGAACAGTCGTAAGGCTGTGTTTTTGGTGTGTTTTACGTCTGGCCAAGACAATATCTAGGGTAAAAGTAGAAATATTTCACATCATTTTTGCGTTATACATTATATTCTAATTGTTACTATAAAAGTAGTTAGAGAGGTTTCTGTTATGAGTATACTGTACAGCATTCCTGCGATAAAGGAACTGTATGAACAGTGAAAAAACATTGCTGTACAGTAACTTAAGATTTTAGCCATTTAGTGGAGGAGTCTCCGTTTGGTGTTTTGAGCCCGTTCAGTTCTTATGATCCCTCGTTATTGAAATGAACGAGCTTTGAAGTAATAACAGCATATCTCTAATTTTATCATTATCTTCAATTAGCCATAATTATCAATAAAGAATTCCAGAATTGTCGAAACTACAATGCTTATGTGACTTTTACATATTATTTCATATGTTTAAAGACAAACAATGTATCGCAAATGAGACTAACGAGTCCGCCAGGTTCCGACACTTCACGGTTTATTCTTTTCCAAGTTAGGTTCCTCGCCATAATGTTACGGGACGTTTTCCACGAAAATGAGATTTAGGGTGCTTTCGATTGGGAAATCCAGATTTAGATCTTAAAATCCGGATCTTCGGATTTCCAATCGAACACAAAATTCGCGACGGATTTCGTTAATTGAAATCCATGTGGGGGAAGGATTTCAATTAACGAAATCCGTCGCGAAATCCGTTTTCGGATTTTGTGTTCGATTGGAAATCCGAAGATCCGGATTTTAAGATCTAAATCCGGATTTCCCAATCGAAAGCACCCTTACAGTCTTTCCCGTAAAACCGTGAACACCAGAAAAAACTTGTGGAATGTTTATTGTTTCGCGACCAATCAGAAGCAACATGAAACCACAACCTAATTACCGTTACTGTTTGCGGTTTAGTTTTCTCACGCGTGATTGGCTTTTTACTTGAAACACAATAACATTCCATAGATATTTCAGGTGTTCACGGTTTTACGGGAAAGATTGTAAGAAAAGTTAGGCAATAGTGTCGCAATGTTTCTGATCATAAAGCGAGTAATTTAGGAAAGAAATGTTGTTTTGGAGCGAGGCTAGTTGGTCTCATTAGCACGAAGACACAAGAGTAATTTATCGGCCGCCATTTATGACTACAGTCTATAACATCTAGAAATAACTATTCAAATGCGTAAACCTTATCATCAAGTTCATTAAACACGTCAATGATGTGGAAAGGCACAATTTGCATATCACTCACAAAGTTCTCCCGGCTAAAAGTTTTGAGAATACGAAAACAAATCTTGCGTGAATGAGCCCTTGGTGCCAAAGATCGTGGGATTGTGTAAACCAACGAATGATCGCTCATGTGTGTATCCACTACGCCAGATGCAACAATATTTCTCTCGTTATTAGTGAGAATTAAATCGAGAGTAGTTTGAGATGTCCTGGCCTTTCGAGTCCACTCAGTAATTCAAGCAATGCAGGTTAAAAATATCTAGTGGAGTTCTGCCGTCTTTGGCGGTTTGTCCCGTTCCTGAAACGTCAGCATTAAAAATCTCCCGCAAACAATATTGTACTCGTCAGTGTTGATGCTGCCTCGAATAGTGATGATAGCGCATGACACCATTTGAATTTCGGAATCGTCGGAGACCGGTAAACTTCAGAAACAGTGATCCAAGTTTTACCCAGCTTAATCTTGAGAACGATGGATTCAGTTTTAAAACTTGACCAGTTTTCGGAAAGGAGCCATTATCTGCTTGACTCGGATAAAGCAGACGCCAGGCTTATTGTACTTTGCGAAATGGTACTTTAGGGGTGGCGAATGGTAAATGCGAGACTTTGCGAGACGGCGAGACTAGCGTTTTTCTTTGCGCGCCCGAGACATTTTGACTTTTTAGATTGCGAGACCGAGACTTCAAAGTGTTTTGAGTGCAAGCATGAGACGTTTAGACTCTTAAAATTCGAGCCCCAGATTTGGTTCAGAGCTATGAGAAGATATGACAATGAGCTAGAATTAGCTTGTACAAAAGTCTTACGAAGGAAGCTTTTGTTGTAAACCTGTCAACAGTCAATAAACTCTATTATTTTCCTGGCCATGACCTAATTTCCGGTCAGGAGGTTACACTGGGTCGTTTGCCTTTGATTTTTTTGTGACTGACGCGCTGTCACTTACATTTGCCTGGAAGTCGTCAAAAAGAATGCGCGGCTGTGTTTGATCTCAGTTGAAACTAGTTGAGTGGAAACGTTCATGCGTTAAAACCATGGAGGAAACGGAAATGGAGGAAAAGTCGTCTTCTTCTGATCGGAAACGAAAGCACAAATCACGTAAGTACTCTATTAATGTTTGTATTTATCAATGTGCCGACAATTCGTCTTAGGCTATCAGTAGAACTTTAATCCCGGACTCGAGAAAACAACCACGCCACGCTTAACCAGTTTGGTCCGACGGTTCATCATTCATCCAGGTTCGATTCTATTACTATAAGCTACAGTACTATAGCTAATTATGAAAGGCATAGGCTGCAAGTTGCATTGATGGTGGTTTTAGCTGGGATTGTTTGCTCAAGATGGCAAAAGCTGGCAAAATAGGTCAAAATATTAAAACTACAATGTGAGCTAATGTGAGCGGCAAACCAGGTCTAACTCAGGTCTGTAACGTCAATTCATAATTTAATTCATGAGGCGGTCCTGGTCGCCGGAAATATTATCTGATTACAACCTACAGCTTTAAACATTTATACATTTACCGTTCTATGGGCTTTTTATAAACTTTTTTTAAAGTTTGCTTTTCTACCAGAAAATATGGTTAGTTTTGAAGAACTGCCTGACATCCCTCGTCCGCCCAAACAAAACGGTACACAGCAAGACCTGGCCACAATGCGAAAGTGGGCGATGGAGTACGGAAGGTCGTCACGGCAACTAACTGTACGTGCCAAGTCAACAAAGGATAACCCGGGCACCCTGCCTGTAACTGCTTACGGTCGTCGAGGACTTGTAGCAAACCCCTCTTCTTCATTGTCAGATATCTGCGACAACATACATGTGGATTCAGATACTCCAACCAGTGACAATGACGATGATTTCGATGTTGATTGTGTGCCAGTAACGATGAATTGTGTTTCCACCATTACGTTTAGTAAAGGTTCAACCCTTTTGATTTCGCGTGGCCCATTTTTACTAGGAAACATTGCCCAAGACTGGAAACCCCGGATGTTGATGGACACTGCGAAAGTCCATATTTACGCACCTGATCCAGAGGACTGTTTGCTCCGGCCTACACTATGAATTCACCGGTATTGTGAAGTTGGATCAGGTCGTTTGCCAGCTAAAAGGTGATGAAGGCATTACTTATCTTGAAGATGATTTTCAATTAGAAATGAATGAAGAGGTCTATCATCAGTGCGTGATGAAGCTTAGCAGAGTTACAACAACGAAGCCTTCACCTGCGCAAACAGAACCAGCGTCCGGTGGCCACACATCTAGAGGGCGTCCTCTTCGTCTGCCACATAGATTACGAGAATAACTGCTCCAAAATCATAAGACAGAAGGGAAAGAAAAAAGACAAACAAAACAAACCATAAAACAGAAGTAACCGAATATATGCCTTACATTGTTATCAGAGTCAAGTGGCATAAAAAGAAGCAAAAAGAGAAAATGATGAATCGACTGCAGATTGTAGCTGTTTGGTTCAAAGTCGTTAACACTCAGTCTCAGAACTCATCCGATTGCATAGATGAATTGAGAACAGAGAACAATTAAAACTTATTAAAAGGGTTCCAGATGACCATCGAACAAATTACAAGAAGAATGATGGAAATATCTTATTCAATTGTCCATGTACTAGGCACTAGGGCACTGTTAGGTGAGTAATAGTAACTTTTTTGTTTTATTGGGAATATTTGTGCTTTTACAGTTCCACGGGGGACAACCGATCAGTTCTCCGACTTCGTGGGTTTCATCATGAGGTATCGTGGGTTGTGTGGGTTTCTTCATTCCCCTTTTAGCCTTTTGGCCAGCCTCTGTGTAAGCTTGTGTATTTGCTGAAAGTGGAAATTCGACTATAACACTACGTTATGATATGCTACAACAAAATAACTGTTTCTCTGGCGCCAAAATGACGTTGCGGTAATTTTTCTAGCCTTTTGTGGAATTCAGACAATTTAGGAGAAGTTAGGATGAACTTTTTCTCGCAAATTGAAAGTTGCGTTACTGAAATTCAATATCAAGTGACGAGAAGACGTCATTTTAAAAAAATACAAACCAATGAATCGGGACTTCGAGACCCTTAAACATTGCAAAAAATCGAGACTCCGAGACACCTTCGTATAAAAAACGAGACAGCGAGACGCACATAACCGCTCAAAATACGAGACTGCGAGACTCGTAAAATTCGACTAAAATTTTGCGAGACCCAGAGTTTTTGAAGAACCATTCGCCACCCCTTACTTTGCGAAACGAAACGAAACGAAATGAAATCTGTACTTTGCGAAATGAAAATCTGTACTTTGCGAAATGAAATCTGTACTTTGCGAAATGAAATCATTTCCTTTCTCGCTGCGTCTACTCGGATATTCTAAACAGAAAATTCCTCCCAAAAAAGCCGTTTCGCCTTGCGCGGAATGCGTGACGTTTTCACGGTGTAAACATCTCCAAAAGAACCTTGTCCAAGCCTCTCTTTCACTGCCAGTGCATAACCGCAGTTACAGAGCGGAGTGAAACGATGACAAAGACACAGCCGTAATTAGAGCGGATTTGAGCGCTCAACTTCACGTGTTGCATAGCTCTGTAAGAAGCTACAACACTAAAGAAAGGATAAAGAGACGAATAGTCGCAAAAGAAACACAACGTCTTGCTACAAAACCAAATAACCGGGCCCGGTAATGTACAAACACTGCAAGATAAAGATGATCATATTACGCGGCTCAAAATTCCTATCCTTGATAACAAGAGAGAGGCTGTTCTGTCACTGAACGCACTGAAACGAGCCAAACCAAAGCTAGACAAAATGCTTCAGATGGCATATAAAGGACCACAGTCGCTAAACAGAAACAACCAGGGTCAAAACAAACAGGCGATAAATGCAGAATTTAAACCCAAAAATGACCTTTGGTATCAAGATACATTACATGCGACATTTAAGCACATGGCTGTTTCAATCACCATCACCATCATGCTATCCTCTTAACCACCGTGTTGCCCCACTTAAAACAAGCAAGAAGCTAAATCGGTCAATAGAACCGAGATAGAAGCGGCAAACGCGCGAACAGGAGTCGTGTAGGCTTTCCAACCCCATTTTACGCCTGAGCTAAATTTAAACTTTATACGTGGCAACGAAAACGTCACGCATTCCGCGCAAGGCGAAACGGCTTTTTTGGGAGGAATTTTCTGTTTAGAATATCCGAGTAGACACAGCCAGAAAGGAAATGTTTATTTCGCAAAGTACAGATTTCATTTCGCAAAGTACAGATTTTCATTTCGCAAAGTACAGATTTTCATTTCGCAAAGTACAGATTTCATTTCGCAAAGTACTGATTTTCATTTCGCAAAGTACAGATTTCATTTCGCAAAGTACAGATTTCATTTTGTTTCGTTTCGTTTCGCAAAGTACACTCTTTTTTTTTAATAAGAACAAACTTAATAAGAACATTGAGGCTGAAATCGCTAGAAAAATAAGAACAATTTAAGAACAATCTGAGGCTGAAATTTTTTTTCAACAAACAAACATCAGTCCGCGACGACAGTGTAAAGCTAATGATTTTCTTTACAATTATTAAATCCAACTGTTTAATGTTTATCTATGGTTTAGGCACCCTGTAGGTCAGGTTCCCTACAGTGAAGTACTGTAAAGTACGGTATAACCACATTTGGGGCCATTAGAGAACACAGAATTTTAAGAACAAAATAAGAACATTTTGAGGCTGAAATGGCCGAAAAAATAAGAACATCGAGCCTGAGCTAAATTTTACTGGTTCTTATTAAAAAAAAAAGAGTGTACCATTTCGCAAAGTACAATAAGCCCAGACGCCACTCCTAACATACACCAATAAACTCCCGGCCCGCGGGCTGACTTTCTGTCACAACGACACAATCGAAAACCATCGCCATGAAACATACTGTCCGGAAAAGTCGCGTCAATCTTGCTCTCTGATATAATCAGAAGGTCGAGTCTGCCAGAAAGAAGCCAGGATCCGATCTCGTGAAATTTGAATCCGCCTATGCTGTCAGCGTTAATGTGTCCCAGCTTAAAGTTCGAAAAATTATTCCTGGCAATTTGATCAAAGTCCGACCAGGTCTCGTCTACCGACACCGACTCTTCTTCGTCTTGATTCTCTTCTAGGGTAGAGTTTTGAAAGTAGTTGTCACTAAGTGGAGGTAGAGAGCATCTAATGCATACAGTACCATGTTGGAGCCTGTGTCGTAGAATAGGATCGCAACTACTTGAAGTTCATACCAGTGCATTTCATATACGATACGATACGATATTCTTTTTTTTATAGAGGGTATAGACATGTTTAACCCAATGAGAGTTTTCTAACACATGGCCCTCTAGGCCAGCACTAGGGGTGGTCACAGCCAGGGTTCATTACGTCCCTAGTACGTCTCTACTACGCCTTTTACGTCCCATAGAGTCAATTTGCGAAGAGTTGTGAGACGGGACCTCCGGTTTTATCGTCCTTATCCGAGAAGACTAGAAAGTCTAACATTTGCAGATGTCATTACAAAGGTAGCACTTTCTCCTCAGTTATTATTTTAAAGACCTTGAGTGTTAGTCAGACCAGGGCTTGAACCCCCGACCTCCCGCACAGCAGTCCGGTGCTCTACCAATGAACCAACCGGTTCACCTATGAAAGGTGTTGATACAATCACTGCGGATGGACGCTATTTTGATTTTTCCTCAGAGCTCCTTCACATCCAGCACAAAGAGATTTTGTATTTGTTATATAACTGGATCTTTTGACCGGTCCAGGGTTACTACAAACGTCGCCCGACAATTTGGGCAACTCGAGCTGCGTTGTAGCCATTCATTACCATAATAACCAACTCTCTGGCCTGAGTACCTCTTTGCTCCAGACCTTGCATGAACTGCTTTTGGAAATCTCGCTAAAAAGGAACTCGATCTAGCGAAATCCAGTCTAGAAAGAGCACACACACCAACGATAGTGTCTTTGCCTGAGTATTCTAAGAGAGAATTCCATTGAAGTAAGCAATACCACAGAGATATAAGTACACGATAGCAGAGCGCCATGTAAGCACGTCTGTCCGCCATTTTGAGCATTAACGAGAGAGGCTTTTCGATCTTTCTAGACAAGCATGGTCGGAAGAGGACTAGGCCTACATCTTAACGTCATGTTAACAAGTACGGAGAAACATTAGAGATCAGTAGGAAGACCTAGGAATACTGATTGGGTACTGATATGATAAAGGTGCTCGGTTACATGCACTATGATGCAATGTTTTGAGCAATTTGTCTCGCAACGCCATCGCCAGGCATGCCGGTTTTACGACGGTCAAAATCGTTGTAAGACAAATTGCAGAAAAGGTTGCTGAACGTAGAATCACGTTCTACGTACGTTCTGCAACGGTTTGTTGCACGAAACATTGCACAGTGTAACAGCGCCGTGTGCAAATTTGGTACCACTACTTTCACGACCAGTTGACGTAGTACCGTTTCAAAATACAATTTTAAATCAAATATTTTTTTTTCTCAAAAATCAGTCCCTATTTATTGCAATATTGTTGAAAGTTTTCTTAAAGCCGTACCTTAACAAGTGCGGAGAACTCAAGCCTCTCACGTATGAACGAGACACACTCGCCGATTAACTTAAACTTTTCAATGAGCCGAACCTAATTCATAGAATGAATCAAGTCTGAATCAAGTAGGAACGGCTATTTAATTTGGAATGGCCCAGGCTTTCTTTTCACTTGACTTGGCCGGGAATTTCGACTTTCGAACGGCCTTGATTCAGACGCCGAACTTTTCATGTATATATTGATTAGTTTTCTTGCAACTGTATTAGAAACGGTTGTGGAACGACTAATTAAGTTCGATGTCTGAATCAACAAGCGTACCTTTGTTAATTTTGGTCGGTCCAAAGTCGAATTTAGTCGGCTCATGAAAAGTACGGCGTCTGAACCGGGCCTAATTACTCATCAGGGTTGGGATTTATTGTTACGTTTCAATGTTGCTTTCATCGCATAGAATAATGTTTAGGCACATGTAAAAAGCGTGAATTGTGCGGCTTCCGTTTCATTACCTTAGGAAGCCTCTTCAGGTGAGTAGACCGGTCGCGAACGGCGTTTTCTTTTTACCACATCTTTGTGAAATAATATCTCCAACGGACACCAGGGGCGTAGCGACAAAATATGCACGTACGCGTTGGCGTACCGCCGGAAAACATATTGAAACACATTTATTTAATGTATCTTCAGTAGCGAGAAGCGTCTTTGTGTAATTCTCAGTTCAATACGTTGATGTGATTTGATAACTTACTTAATACTCGCGGAGTGATTTCATTTATGAGCTCAGTTCCCTGGAAAATGTGGGCAGTACCATTTCCGAGCTCCCAAAAATAAAAAAATTCCGAGGAGGGGAGGAGGGGCGCGGTCAAGCCCCTACACCCCGCTACTGAGCGGCCTGCGCCTTCGGCGCTCGATTAAAATTTTGCGTCAGACACACCAAGATCCCAGAAAATTTGCCTGTTGCTTCTTCAATACGAGAGAACTAAAACAAAGTATGATGAGTGACACTGACCTCCATTCTCGAAGACCGACCGGGTGAACTGCTCGAATCACTGACTAACATTAAAGGAGCACTGTCATGCTATTTCGGTCCGCTGAAGATGGTAAAACAGGACTTTAAACTGAATCAGGAATATCCCAAAAATAATGAAGCAGTTAATGTTATTTATTCTGATTCAGGGCTGTGTTACTACACTGAGACTAAATATCATCCTCTTCTGTAACAGATGGCAAGGATCGGCCAAAGGTCTGACTTGCTCTTTGGGTACATATTTGCTTAAATTTTTCCAATCTCCATTAACTTCCACTAGATTTTTTGTAAACACGCACTGATTTCTCCGAACAGACTCACGTGCCGGAATGCGTCAGGGGCACCCCGATGCAACGAGTAATTTCGGTAAAATATCTGTTCGGAAGTAAAGTGAGCCAGGATTTTCGAATACCCGGGACCACGTCTCTTTGGCGCACTAGGATTTTCGACCCTTTTATAAATAGATTACCTAGATGTTTCGAAAAATAGTCAAGACTGCCTAGAAGCTTCGGAAACTCTAGAAACTGAGTAAGAGTTTGAACTGTTTCGGAAAGCCTAAGGCTAGACCTAAAACTTTCGAAGGAAACTGTTGTTATTATGGGTCTATTAGCGGAGCTCCGGCGGCCCGAAGGGCCGCCTAGCGGAGCCCCATACCTATAGAAACCCGTCAACTGCTTTTCTCATGGTAATCTTGGCTAGCGGTATTGCTCGTGGGCGCAACCGACGACGATGACGACCTCGCACAATAATTAATAATGTCCTAATAATAATAATAATAATAATAATAATAATAATCCAACATGGTGGCCATAGTCCATCTGACCATCTAGTTTACAGCGGACATCTTAGATATTAGACATCCATGTTATGGTCAATTGACACCTGTCAAAACAACGTTTCCGCTGACCAGTATCACGTGACCATATTGCGGGCTCAAGTTATGAGCTGATCGAGGTAAGCTGTTTTTTTTAAGTTGATCGCTGACCAGGTACTGGTTTTCAATTAGATCGCAGGCTCAAGCCAGGCCAAAACGAGGCTTATTCACCAGGCTTTTCATCAGATCTTCTGTAAACAATATTCGCCGCCTACCTTGACTACTTCTCAATTCTTTTTTGTTGTTTAAACCGGTGAGAATTAGCGTTTGGATGTTAAGAGCAACAAATTGGATTGCCTGGCTTTGCTATTTTATAGTTTACGGATCTGCGAGAGACAAGATCGTGTGGTTTGGCAGGGTTTTAATCGTGCAGGCGCTGTCTTCGATTGCTGACTTTTGCTGTGTATTAAACTGGAGGATTTTGCCGCTTAGTTGAAGAAGCTTCCTTGGTAGACACGAGAAGTAACACAAAGTGACGGTGAAAAACTTCAAGGCCCACTAAGGATCTGAAATGACGGCTTCTGCTTTAGCTCTGCGTTCGGAGTATTATACGTAATGCGCGCTTCTGGCATCTTTCTAAATCAACTGATAGATATTGAGGTAGGCTGCTGTGGAAAAGCGCGCATGCGTATTCCATAACAGATCTAATACATGTCAAATAGAATAAAACGAGCTCCTTAGACTTAACCTGGGCGCGCTTTAATTGGCGTAAGAGGTAAAGGCGCTTGTTGACTTTCTTCACTATCTCATCGACATGCGCGTTCCATTTAAGATCAACAGAGAAGGTGACACCTAACATCTTAGCTTTAAGAACGCACTCTAACTCCTTACTATATATGCTCGAGCAGTCTGTCGCAGTCACTTTTCTCAAGGAAAACTCAAAAGTAAAGTCGATTTCGCTCGACGGCACTTTCCATCGTCTTTACTGTAACAGATCACAAGAATGATACCATAAAATGTTCAAAACAAGGCGAGCAAAGTACTTCTGTTCTTTTATGGGCGGTGTTGAAGAGTGCTCACTTTGGGGTTTTATCGCACGGAGTTTGTTGTAAAATATTTTGTTTTGATAGATTAAAATGTCACCGATACATGTTAGAATTTGTGACTCAGCCAAAGCACACAACCGGTTGTGCAGTTGGATTTAATAGTGGGACACTAAAACTGTTAACCTAGTTTAGTGATTTTTACCACTTGTATTGAAATGTAATCAGATGTGATTAAACTGTGATGAAGAAAAGTTTGTTAATCGTTTTTGCACATCATAATCATATAGTTCCTGTGCCACAAAGGCCGATGATATTTCCAAAATCTACGTTTGCACTTGATTGAATGGTGGCTTTGGCTCTACAGCAAAACAGAAAAAAATATATAAAGAGAGGGAGTCATGGCTCGAGTCATGTGGCATTGCCATGTTAGTTTATCTGTAAAGGCTAATATGAAGGAAATAACTGTGGAGCTCCGCTTTTAGGGAATAGGGGCCACTACATTAGTGGCTTAACATTTATCATAATCAGGCGTTGGAAAAAATTAAGCAAATATCTACCAAAAGAGCCAGTTAGACCTTTGGCTTTGACCATGCTACCATGGACGATGAAAGGAAATGAAAAACCTGTTTTGTAAGCAAGTAACTCCCAAAAGTCTCCTTCACAGTCGTTAGAGGTATTATTAAGAGTGATTTAGACTGTTCACGGAAGCTGAAACGTGCATTACAATTTCAATAAAAACCAACGAAACAATGAATTCAGTGTTGTCGATGTCATGTACCAGGCTGATTCGTAAAACATTGTTCTCCGTTCGTCATGTTAGTGATTCCTTTGGCATAACAGTTTTACATCAGGTGCTTAGCTGCATAATAATGATCGAGTTGTGTGATTATTGTGTGTTCTGCTAATGAAAATAATGATCGGTCGATATCTCTACTTTTGAATTTTTTCGTTATTGCTGCAATTAGTTGCACTGTTCAAATGTTGTTTTCGGAAAACTGCTATAAATTCGGTACGAGACTATTGTTTTGTTTTGAACTATTTCCACGAAGGCAAGGAAATACCAGCCTCTAAAGGGAAGATACATTGCGAAAAACACTATTACTCTGAACTAAATAGGTTGGAATTGATGGAATTACCTGCCTACTTCAACATGTCAACTGGCCATGCGCGCAGATGACAGCCCTTTAAGTGCCTTGTATGCCAAAAAAAAAAAACACTGTTCAAATTCTGCGCACGATTTTCGGAAATAAGTAAACTATTTACTGAGCGAATCCAAAAACCGTGAACACTTTGGTTTGATTTTGACATTTCCCATTGTGCAGCAACTAATCAGAAGCGACATGAAACCACAAACTAATATTACTGTTACAGTTTGCGGCTTAGTTTTCTCGCGCGTGATTGGCTTCACTAGAAACACAATAACGGTCTTTTATTGTTGACAACATCATTAGCTATTCAAATTTATGACCTAGAACACGATTCTCGTTGCGAGCGACACACAGTGTTTGCTTTAAAATGCTTTAAAAGACATATGTTGTTCGAAATTTGCTCGAAATGTGAAATATTGCTCAAATGTTGCCCAAAGTGCGAAAAAGCGCTTAAGGGCGCTCAAAATGCAGAATAGTGCTCCAAAGGTGCTCGGCGCAATCGGGAAAGGCATATTCGCTTGGAAGGGCTGTCCCGAATGGAGTGTATCACTTTGTCTTTCTTTTAGAGTAGAACAGGGTTTGGTTCTAAGGTTGTCATAGCCGGGGGTGGTAGTGGGGATAAGCTCCCACATCCTATAAAGTGCTCCTATATGGCGTGCGTCTCAAATAGCCTCTGACAACTAAGTCCAGCTGCTGGCGTGCTCGTCGCGGAACTGCTTCTACTAACAGCAGAAGAGGTGCAAGGCGGATCACTGGTGCCTTAAAACCAGTTGCTTCGGGTATGTGGGGCTCGTCAGCCTGGGAAGGCAGTTCACCCAGGGGAAGGAAAACCCTGATTTTAAACCTCCGCTGCCTTGCGGCCATATCCAATCATGGAAAAGGCTTCAGGAGTAAGCCTCGAGGAAAAATCCGGAGTCGGAGTCCCTAAGGCAGTTTGTCGTTGTACTCAACCTGTTCTGGCAGCTCCTGCGACGGCACTGGTCCCAAACTGTAGCGACTCCATCGTTCCTTCGGCCTCATCAGTGACGTGGAGAGGGGGGTCGTGCTACATGGGCAACAGCCTGTCCTCCACATCACACTGCCCAGGTTTGCACCCGATACCTGGAAAGGACACTCCAGCTTCGCACTTGGCGTCGACACAACACGGAGAACGACAGATACCGGTTATAAGCTACCACTCGATTGGCGTAGAGCGCAGCGCCCGGGGCCGTTCTCGTCGGTGGGAGAGATTCTCGAATCTCACTGGACAGCTACCGCCCGCCTCAAGCTGGGCAGCCCCCAGCCAGTAAGGTGTTGTCCCGCCACGGTCTGCCTTCTTCATTGGGTATATGCTGATTAGGAAACATTCGAAAAGCAGACCGCAACCTTCGCACCAGACAACAACAAGACACAACAAAAGAAATCAGCTCTAAAACTGGGCTGATGGAACGTCATGACTATGCTGACTGGCCTCTCAGTAGACCTTCGCGACGTCAGCGACCCCAGAAAAACCGCCGTCCTCAACGACGAGCTCAAGAGGCTTTATTTGGACATCGCCACCCTACAAGAAACACGTCTAGCAGACTCTGGATCATTGAAGGAGAAGGACTACACGTTCTTTTGACAGGGGAAGAGCTCCGACGAACCACGCCAACAAGGAGTGGGCTTCACAGTGAGGAACAGCCTGCTGAATACGGTGGAACTAGGCAGCAATGGCTCCGAACGACTGCTCACTCTCCGCCTCAACACCACGGCAGGCCCTGTCACCCTTGTCAGTGTGTACACCCCAACACTCTCATCGGATACCAAGGACGAATTCTACGACAAGCTCACAGCCATCATCAGCAGCACCCCCAGCAAGGAACAACTTGTTCTCCTGGGCGACTTCAATGCCAGAGTAGGCATCGATCACGACTCGTGGCCCTCGTGCCTTGGACAGTCTGGTGTCGGCAAAATGAACAGCAATGGCCAGAGACTGCTTGAGCTATATACTCACCACAATCTGTGTGTAGCCAACTCCTTCTTCAAGACCAAGCCCCAGCACAAGGTCTCCTGAAGACACCCACGTTCAAAGCATTGGGATCAGCTGGAACTCGTCCTGGTCAGACGAACCGCCATTAAGAACGTTGTCCACAGACGCTCTTACCACAGCGCAGATTGCGACACAGATCACTCTTTGGTATGCTGCAAGATCACGTTCCAGCCCAAGAGGTTCCACCATGGCAAGAAGCAAGGGAACCCTCGCATTGGTGTCAGCAAGATGAGTCAGCGAGACCTTGTGGAGCAGTTTGCTGAGAGGGTCGTGAACGAACTGCAAGCCTCACAGGCCGGAGGCTCTGCTACAAGGAAGTGGGCAACCCTGCGGAACACCCTACATCGCACCGCCTTGGCCACCGACTGGTTTGAGGCAAAGTCCACCGAGATGACCCCGCCCTAGTAGAGTACAAGCGATCACCCAACGAGAGAAACCTGCAGATTCCGCGAGCTGCCACGAGTAAAGCTCAGCAGACTGCCAGACGCTACGCCAACGAGTACTGGACAGAGCTCAGTGACAGCAGCCATTACAGGGAACATCAGAGGGATGTATGATAGCATCAAGACGGCGGTGGGACCACTGCAGAACAAGACGGCTCCCCTCAAATCCACCACTGGCGAAGTCATCACGGACAAGGGGAAGCAGATGGAGAGGTGGGTGGAACACTATTCCGACCTCTATTCCAGGCAGAATGTTGCAACTACGCAACTACGCTCATTAGAACGTAACTCCGAAGGGTCCTCTTGCGAAAAGGACGAGAAACTTGAAGGAAACAACATTTCTCGCAGTCTGTTTACTACAAATGTGCAGCCAGAAGAACTCACCAGAAGACAAGATGACGTCACACAGAGGACTCCGCTTTACAAAAACTGTGAGCTCGATTGATGCTGTTTCAGTAATGGCGGACGTAATTTGTACACTTTCAGGCAACCTTTAGAAAGGTTTGTCTTCATCAGATACGTTGGAGACACAATTTATCCTAACCTTTAGGGTCTAAACTTCAACTTAGGATTAAAACGTCGCGGAAAAAATCCTTTGATTTTCGTCGCAGTAGCACTCAAATAGAGTGCAAAATAATAGCTCAGACGCTGAAAAGCGGCCGTTAGCGGAAAGAGTAATGGAAAAATTAAAACTTCCCGCCAAAACGTCTCTTTTGTCCGCCATCTTGTTTGTTATACTAAGCGGTAGCTCAAAAGATAGGCCTTAGGTGAGTTGCATGTAAAGGCGGGCTATGTTTCAACCCTCCTAGCCGGGTAGCCCGAGAGTGTCTCTCTCTGCCCTATTATGGCTCTTGTGCTTGATAATGAAATTGTTGTATTCTTTGTATTCGGGGAGCAGGGTTGGCGCAGTGGTAAGTGCACTCGCCTCCCACCAATGTGGCCCAGGTTCGATTCCTGGAGTCGACGTCATATGTGGGTTGAGTTTGTTGGTGGTTCTCTACTCTGCTCCGAGAGGTTTTTCTCCGGGTACTCCGGTTTTCCCCTCTCCCCAAAAACCAACACTTCTAAATTCCAATTCGATCCGGATGCAGGACCTCCCTGAAAACACCTTCGCGGTGAGTGGAGCTTCCTGGGTAAATATACATCATTTTTTCATTTATTTATTTGTATCGGAAATAAAGTGCTCATTGACCAAAACACAGAAAACTGATCTAGAACGCTTAACCCAAATGAACATGCCACGGTTTATATACAATTCAAACATGAAATGCCCAGC
>OX419338.1:12550746-12553246 GCA_948470475.1 Galaxea fascicularis | reverse complement strand
TCGTCGCAGTTATGATCGCAATTTTTGCAATTGCGTAAAGAAGCCTGAAAAAAATTCAGGACTTCAACTTGAATGACTTGAATTTTGAGGCTGCGTCCCCCAAAACCCTGGTTTTGGGGGACGCTGTCACAACATTAGAGACATTTGTATGGATTTTGAGCTATGTTTCAAGGTCCATAACTTGGTCTCTGTTCAACCTAAAAGAGTCAAACTTGGTCAAACGACCAATTTCAATGTTATCTTTCATGTGATGGCGTCAATTTATCGATTACTTCAAAATTTGAAACTCGCCCCAGTTCCCTTTTGAATTTCGGAACGGCCAATGATGACAAATTTTAACACCTCGAAAATTGGCTCGTTGCTTGTTTTCTCTATTATTTGAGTGATAACCAAGAACAATAACCCGTCGAAATTTTAGCTCGCTACTCGTTACTCTGTTACTCGTTTTAGTAACACCCGTTATTTGGGACCTCAGTGTTTGGTCTTGTCAGCCGACAAGACTATAACGGTGCGCAGACTGTCAGAATTCCAGAGAGTAGAGCAAAGGAGGCCTCGAGTGCTCTGAAGTCTCTTAATATATCTAAATACTCTCTATTCCACAATTTAAAAATTAAAAAAAATCACGCTTGATGCTTTTAATATTTTCCATGGGTAACGGTTATTTGTCATTTTCACGCCCAATGGTTAACTTGTTTTAACGTTTCACGGCCAGCGGTTAACCCCATTGAGTCCCTCTTTACAATGTTCAAACTTTGATGGCAAGTCCCTTAAATTTTTATGTGCCCGTTCAGCGGTCGTTCACAGCCAGCCGTTCAACATTTTACCAGGAGCCCATCACTAATGATGGGCTAGTGATGGGCTCCTCAGTGATTTGACTCTGAGTCCTGACTAGTGATTCAACTTCACCCATTAAAAACATTATCCACAGCCTTTCGACTACCCCATTCAAAAATTCTCCTCAGCTGTGTGTCTTCGTCCGTTCAAAAATTTTCTGCAGTGCCGTTTACGGCATTTTCTTGCACACCTGTTTCGCATCCGTTCACTAATGCCTGGTTTCCATATGATCACAATGATAGCTGCGATCGCCGAATAACGACTGCGTAGCGACTGCGATCGCAGCAATCGCTAAGATAGAAAAATTTCTATCTCGACGATCGTGGCGATCACAGCGATCAAACTTTCCCAAATGGCCTTTATTTTAGTGGACATGCAACTTATATCGATCGCTGAATTTTGGTTTTTGCAGCGATCACTGGTCTCTCTTTTTACCCGCGATCGCAGCGACTGCAACGACCGTGGCGATCGTAGCGATCATATGGAAACCAGGCATAACCCTGCATGCGGTCACAATTATCGATACCACGTCGTCTGTGGTGTTATGATATGCCACGGACGATGATTGGTCGAATAGGGAACTTTTATTAGTCATTTTAACAGCGACGCCAGTGGCCTAGCACAGTGATGATGAGCTGAATGGATCACTGTATTCAGTGGCACAAATTAACAGGGACAGCGGAGCAGGGATAGCTGGGCGGCTCTAGTCGCCCCAATAATTAAAAACAAAAAAAGAAAGAATGTTTCTAAAAAGAGGAATCTGTGGAAACTTATTTCTGTTGCCGCTTCTTTGAACGTTAAATAAAGCTAATAAACGAAGATATTTTATATACCGTGACTCGTCTGAATAATCACGAAACTCTTATCTTTTTCTTGCATGTTCAGTTGTTGATCTATCATAATTCAATTAGATGATTGACAAGATGGTAAAGTCAAACTGAAGTACACTCCTTGCGATCGTGTCATTTCTCCTCTCGGTTCAATGCTGGTACATGAATACGTCGTTGAACGTAGTGATCACTTTCTGCTTGTTTGTCGTTTGTTGCTCTTCGAACGCTGCCCCAGGTCTTTGCCAGTAGATGCTGACCACTTGTTTACCCACGGAATACTAAAGATGTCCGTGCATTCCACATCGAATTAGAATTTGGAAATGTTGGTTTTTGAGGAGAGGGGAGAACGGGAGTATCAGGACAAAAACCTCTCGGAACAGAGAAGAGAACCAACAACAAACTCAACTCACATATGGCGCCAAGGCCGGGAATCGAACCCGGGCCACACGTGGGAGGCGAGTGCTCTCACCACTGCGCCATCCCTGCTCCCCTAAAATATAAAATATTTATCAGTAACAGAATGAATTTCAGTGCTCGGTGAAAAGCTCCATGCCAGTTATTTTGCATGCTTTCTGTGTTATGAGATACAGTTAAAGTATTTGAGACGAAAGGTCTACAGTGTTGGTCACCCGGGTGCGTATAACCCGTTGATCATAACGAATCAAGACGCACCCATGATTTACGGAAACATGGATGGAAGGAGCAGTGTAGTGAAGCAAATAGAAGGGAAAACAAGGAAAAAGACGACTAAAGATATTCCAGAATATTTTTCAGCGGTGCCTGTCAGTGAGTACCTGTAAAATTAAATCTGGACTAAAATGTGCTAGTTTGGTATT
>OX419338.1:12448246-12545746 GCA_948470475.1 Galaxea fascicularis | reverse complement strand
TTTAAGCAACTGGAAAGAAGAAGCCTGAAAAAATCAGGGCTTCAACGGGATTCGAACCCGTGACCTCCGCGATACCGGTGCGATGCTCTACCAACTGAGCTATGAAGCCACACATTGGGAGCGAGGTCAATTATTGAGTTCATATTTTCCCGCACAGTGAAGTGATGTGAAGTATATATATGAAATAATTCATATTTGTACTGCGGTTGTAGATGCAAGTGAAGAGTGATCATCGCAGTAAATTTTCCAATTTAAGCAACTGGAAAGAAGAAGCCTGAAAAAATCAGGGCTTCAACGGGATTCGAACCCCGTTGAAGCCCTGATTTTTTCAGGCTTCTTCTTTCGAGTTGCTTAAATTGGAAAATTTACTGCGATGATCACTCTTCACTTGCATCTACAACCGCAGTACAAATATGAATTATTTCATATATATACTTCACATCACTTCACTGTGCGGGAAAATATGAACTCAATAATTGACCTCGCTCCCAATGTGTGGCTTCATAGCTCAGTTGGTAGAGCATCGCACCGGTATCGCGGAGGTCACGGGTTCGAATCCCGTTGAAGCCCTGATTTTTTCAGGCTTCTTCTTTCCAGTTGCTTAAATTGGAAAATTTACTGCGATGATCACTCTTCATTATTGTATTATTTTTCATTATTATTAATTCTTTTTTTTAATTCTCTATTCAATTGAGGAAATATATATGTTTTCATTTTTATTTCAAACGAGCTACACGGCCCATTGACGCCATAGCAAAAAAAAAAAAAAAAAAAAAAAAAAAGCTTCATGGCCCATTGACGCCATAGACCATAACCCTTTTCGGCCTCAATCTAATCCATCATGGCGTCTCGTACAAGAAACCCAGATTGGGAGGAGGACCTCGAGTTAAAAGACGATCTCAAACTGTACGTTCAGCGTAATTTGAGTCAATCAGAGATCTTAGATTTAATGAAAGTTCACTATCCCATGTATGCGTGGAGTCTAAGGACTCTTTCACGACGGCTTCAACACTTCGGGATCAAGTTTATTAACTATGCGATAGACGTGGAAGACGTGAAACGAGCAGTCGTGGAAGAAATGGATGGACCGGGACGTTTACTTGGTCACCGTGCTCTTCACAAAAAAATCCGCGAATTGCATGGTTTAAATGTGCCAAGAAACTTGGTTTACAACGTGATGGCTGATGTTAATCCAAAAGGCCTCGAAGAAAGAGGAGGGGTAGGGCAACCCAAACGAGCAAGGAGGAAGACATTCACTTCTACTGTAAGAATACGAGTTCATGTTTCGCTTGAGTTTCCACAAGCACGTTCTTTTTCAAGCAGTGTCTTCTTCTCCACTTTTCCATTGGTCTTCTTGCTTATATTACATAAGAAATGTCATTTTCTCTTTAGGGATCTGATTTCACTATGTCTTTAGATGGCCACGATAAACTTTGTGGATTCCAAAATTCGATGTTTCCCCTTTGTATTTACGGAGGCCAAGACACGTTCAGCGGTAGAGTAAACTTCCTACGGATATGGACATCAAATAACGACCCAAAAATTATTGGAAAGTTCTACTTTGACTACTTATTTGAGAGCAGAGGTAAATATTTTAATGTAAGGGAATATGTACTGCAAGAGAACATGCCTATTAATATAAAATTATAACCTGCACTACTGGGGAGATGAGAAGAATGAGAAGGAAAAGAGAAAACACAATGCTTGCAAATACTGCATCTGAATATATAAACCAAGCTATCGAAATAAGAAACAAAACCCAAGATATTAACTAAGTAAATTTGTCTCCAGTATTACCATCAAGGATTAGGGTGGACAGAGGAACAGAAACGGGTGTAATGGCAACTATCCACTGCTACCTTCGAGCTCAGCATGGTGACTTAGAGGATGCTACAGAATCTGTATTATATGGGCCATCTACTGAAAATAAGATCGAGAGATGGTGGAGGGAGTTGTTAGAGAGAATGGAAGCATATTTCAAAAGTCAGTTGTCCACTCTATTAGAAGATGGTCTCTATGACCCACAAGATGAAATAGAGAGGTACATTAAAATCATATTGTTTGAGAATTTAGCAGAAAAGTGCATTAGGCTGATACAAAGTTGATGTCATGTTTTGCTTACAACACAGTAAGATCATAAGATACATTACATGTAAGAGACTGGAGAACTGCAGGTATGAATCCAGGATTTGCAACAGGGGGTTACTTAATGTGTGGTAGCCATTTTTCCCTCCCAAAAACTAAGGATTGGCTACCCAAAAAGGAGGGCGAATAGTCACCCAATGCACTGCCTGGATCTATGCCTGAACTAATACATGTCTTCTTTCAATAAATTTAAAGGACTCTCAGTTGTGATGACTTGAGTTGGGGTATTAAAATGTTTTGGAGGAACATCCCATAGTTACATGTAAAATTGGTCACGAGTGTTATTTCATATATTTTTTCATAATTAATTTTAGCTAGCATTGTTCATGCTTAGACTGATTGAATCTACTCTACTATAAAATATGTTGCCGTTAAATTTGGAAAAGAAGCTTAAAGATTTGACAAGCTAAGAATCCTATTTCACTAATTTATTTCCTTAGGAAGATGATGTCATATGTCTATGTGCCTGTAATACAAAAGGAACTTGATATTTTTAGAGAAACAGTCTGGAATACACACAGAGTAAGGAAACAAAAAAACAAAGAACTTCCAACTGGTGTACCTGAGCACATATACACCTGTCCAAATCAATATGGTGGTGAGAAGTGTGGTCATGTCATAACAGAAGAGCAGCTAAGAGAAGTTGCAGAATTCTCTGGTGTCCTTGATAACACTGATGACTTTCTGGATGATACTTTCAGACAGGAGTGCCAAAGACACATACCGGACACAGATGATATCAAGCCAGCACAGGCTTCTAATGCATATTTGTTTTTAAGAGATAATTTTGACGTAAATAACTTGATGTCTATGTAGGTATGAACCTATTTCCAAAAACATTGGTGGCCATTCTGAATTGAGACAAAATGCATTCATTTTATGTTTCTTGATGTGCAATGCATTTTCATGTATCTGATTTCCCTTTAACCTAACCCATCCCCCAGCAGTATGTTGCAGTAAAAAGTTTGGTATCTACTACCTTGCAATAAGTTGACAAAACATTGTAAAGGGGAGGGGGTCATAATTATAGAAAAAATGTATACCTTCCAATGATAGAAACTTGGAATCAATTAGAACATTTACAGTGAGATCTGAAAGCCACGTTGCATACTTCCTCTTATCAACAGTAACAAAAGTATATAAAGTTTTAAGAGGGAAAAGCACAATGTGAACTGAATGTATTACAATAATGTAATACAATTAGGAAACTTTAGATGATGTTTTCCAAAAAACTAACACAACAATCTTTGACAAGTTATATTGTTAATAATAATTAGTTCATTTTGTAAATACAACATGCAACCAAACGTATAGGCAGTGTAAGCACATAGAAGCTGCACTGCAAGTGCTAGTGGGGTGCAAACATGAGAGTGTTTCAAAATATGGTCACTTGCATCAATCAAATCGAAAGCTTTAGCATCTTGCAGTAATTGTTGCAAACGTGACTACTCAAGAACTTATCAATAGCTTGAAAGGACAGGTTGCCAGTGCAGAAACGAAAGGAGTTGTCATCAGGGTCTTTTAGCTCAGAGCTTGCCACTTCAGGGTCACACAGTGTGTAGTCTACCCCTTGAATATCTGTAACCATCAGTTGTTGTTGAGATTTAACATAAGTGTAGTGAACATATGTCTCAGCTTTATGGCTAATTTCACTGACATCATCAGGTGCCACACACATTTCTCCAGTGTTGTTGATGTACTTCTTGAATGTTCCGTCTAGATGGCTTTCCAGTGTCACATGTTCATTGTTCAAAGATGAGAAGTATACCTTATTGTAACTAAAGGTCTGACCAAATTCGAGAAGTGGGACCTCCATAGCCATATTCTGTGCAAAATTTCGGGCCAATGCATTCAGCTGCACTGACTTCCTTGTGTGGGCTTCAATTGATCCAAACAACACCTCGATTCCCTGTTTTTCGCTTTCCTTGTATTTTTTCAGTACATAGTTCCCTTTGGGAAGGCCAGCAATGGATTTTGCCATATAAGCTTCACGGAATGCCCCTTCTGCAAATGGTTTCCGCTCAAGGGAAATTTTGACTTCCACAGGATTCAGCCACTCCATGTTAGTCAAAGAAAACTCTTCCAGCTTGAGGGTTACAATATCCACTTCAGGAGCCGCAATGACTTTACCTAACTTCAGCATCTGACTTAGAGATATGGAAGGCACAACTGACGACTTCGCTACAGATACCGATTTCGGCGGGATGTGGGATACAGTTTTTCTAGGACTCCCTCTTAACGGCTCGCTTTGGTGAAAAGGCTGTTTCTTTGTGCTTGTGGGATGAACTAAGCTTTCTACGAAACGCACGTGCACAACCTTCCAATTCTTGATTTGACTGATGTCAGTGTACGACGGACCTCTTTCCCCAGCAAGAACATCACATTCGAGTTCTGTACAAAAATGAGTCTTACAAGCAGCTTTGATGTTTTCTAATGTAAGTTCGAGATCTTGTTGAAATGGCACTAACGTTAAAGGGCCTATGCGAGAATATTTCTGGCATTTTCCCTCCACGTTCGCTGACAATCGCTGCACCGTGAGTCCATCAGTCAAATTCGGATTTGCTCCCTTGTCTTTCTGCGTTCTCTTCTTAGCTACACGATCTTTATAGTTGTCCCACGCAGGTTTTCTTTTCGTTGACATGATGAAAGGAGACTGAAGTAATATTAAAGTATTTTGTAAGTTGTTTTGACAGGATACCACACCAGTTTGCACTTCAATATGCCGCGAAAGGCATTGTGGTCATTGCAGTAATGCCTTGGGTGACCCGTGGTTACCCGAGCTGCACTATGGTCTATGGCGTCAATGGGCCATGAAGCTTTTTTTTTTTTTTTTTTTTTTTGCTATGGCGTCAATGGGCCGTGTAGCTCGTTTGAAATAAAAATGAAAACATATATATTTCCTCAATTGAATAGAGAATTAAAAAAAAGAATTAATAATAATGAAAAATAATACAATAATGTTTTAAAAAAGTGCAAAAAATGCTATGGCGTTAATGGGCCACCATACTTATCCCATTATAAGGGCCATTCGCAAGCTACCTAAGCGAACTGTAGGCCAACCAGTTTGACATTTAGGCTAACTAGAGTGTTATTTAGGCCAATCAATGTGTTATTTTAATAGGCTAACCAGAGTGGCTCGCTGGCTTGCAGATTATCCGGAATGGTTGCAGTTTTGCCGAGAATTGTAAAGCCCCCCAGGAATGATGAAATAGCTTTGCAACATTTTTTTTCTTGCTTGCAGCAGTGCAAGAATTTTTTTTCTATTTCATTTGTGCTGCATGAAATTTTTTTCTTCCACCAAGCGCTTGCAGGAAATTTTTTTTCAAAATCACACTCCCCCCCCCCCCCCCCCCCTCAAGAGTTAAATGGTCGGCCCCTAAAGCGAAATGGTTTAGTGTTACAGCGATTGGTTTGCGCCAACACCGCCAAAAATACAAAAGTGAAATGGACAAGACAACATTGAAATGGAATAGTCTATGTGGGGTCTTACGTCACAGCACTTGCGTCATTAAGATAAAATTTGGCGCGAAATTTGCCTGAACGATGCGAGGTCAGCTAAGCCGCGCCTTGAACGAGGGGATTATTTGGCCTGTTCTTTAATGTACTCAGCCTGATTCGGGTAAGAATTTTTTTCTTTATTTTTGCCTATTTTATCTTGCTGGGAAACCATGTTACCCTAATCATTTTGCCGTATATTAGATCAGTAAATCGTATATTTGGATGAAACCCATGTAACCGAGCTGTTGAACGTTAAGTCCACCTGAGAGGAAAGTTAAAATCAGATCAAATTCCTTGCCTTTCATTACTTCAGCTATTAGAAAATGCATGAACAAGCGCTATAAATTATTGCAACAAGCTAAAAGAACGCAGAGCGAAGATCTATGGAGGGAATACAGGAAAACAAGAAACGAGGTTACCCGCCAGCTAAGGACGGCAGAAGCCCTGTACTGGAAGAATGAATTTGGTAAAACCCAAAACAGCAGGGACTTTTGGAATCTTGTTAAGAAAGTTAAGAGACAGGAATGTAAACAAAATACCATTGGCCCTATCAAAGATGATCAAGGCAACATTGTCCTAATGGACAGTGTGAAAGCCACTCTCATGAATGATTACTTCTCAACCATCGGAGAAAACCTAATGTCCAACCTTCAACCAACACAGAATCACTCAGAGATGCACCATGTTTACAGGATTTCACCCACATGCTCTGACTTCACCCTGCACTACCCCACGATCCTCAAGGACATATCAACTGTCAACCCAAGAAAGGCAACAGGTCCCGATCGTGTCTCTCCTAGAGACCTCAAATTATGTGGAGAATCATCCATTATCAGAGGTCTCCTACCATTGTTTAAATTTAGCCTTGAACAGTCAAGGATACCCTCCTCATGGAAGATATCACGGATGCACACTGTTTTTAAGAAAGGCGACTCTACTGATAAAAGCAACTATAGACCACTTCAAATGCTAAGTATTCCAAGTAAAATACTGGAGGCAACTGTATGCCGAAATATCGATAGCTTTACCAACGAATGTGGCCTCTGCAATGAAAATCAATGGGGATTTACTAAAGGAAAATCTACTGAAGGACTGCTGACATACCTGACGGAGAAGTGGAAAACTGCGCTGGATAATGGAAATGTAGTGGGTGTCGTGTTTATTGACTTCAAAAAAGCCTTCGATTGTGTCTCACACTCAATACTAGATCTAAAGCTTCAGGCCATGGGCATCAGCGGCCCTCCCCTTGAGTGGATAAGAGACTACCTTAAAGACCGCAAACAATTTGCTGTTGTCAATGGATGCAAATCAGAACTTAATGCTGTGAACTGTGGGATCCCACAGGGATCTCTCCTGGGCCCAAGGCTATTCTCTTTCTATGTAAATGACCTACCAGATCAGATTAAGGAAGGAGAAATAGATATGTATGCAGATGATACCACACTATTTTACATAGGCCCTTCAGTTGATGCAGTGTGCGATGGTCTAAATCGCATACTGGGGGATGTACATAATTGGTGTAGAAATAATAAGTTAACCATTCATAGTGGGAAATCAGAAGTCATGGTAATTAACAGAAATAGCACTATTGGCCCCCTGAAACCTGTCTCCTTTGGTAATAAGATTCTAAGCTATGTTAACACAAGTACCTGCCTAGGGGTAGTCATTGACTCTAAACTATCATGGCAGCCTCAGATCACAGCAGTTTGTAAGACCTTCAGTCAAAAAGTTAAATATCTAAAGCGGTTGAGGGTACTACCCAAGAAGGTCCTGGAAGCCATTTATTTTCGGAGCATTGTCCCTAGTGCTACATATGGCATATTGGTATGGGGAACCTGCTCCCCAGCATTGCTACATAATGTTGAACGGATCCACTTAAGAGCTGCAAAAATCATATACAGTCTTGCTGATGTTAACTTGGAGACTCTAAAATACATTAGCTGGCAGCCCTTAATGAACGTTTACAAACTTAAGTTAACTTCACTAATGTATTCAGTTTATCACGGTTTAGCACCAAAATCTATCTGCGACTTATTCCATAAAACCGAGCCGCGGCGCTACCATTTAAGAAGGGCAGAAGGATTTAATGTCCCAAAGTATAATTACTCTATAGGAAGAACATCTTTATCCTACAGAGGACCCACTGCTTGGAATATCCTACCAGAGTCACTTAAACTTATAGATAGCTATGCAAGCTTTAAACAAAAGATCAAAAAAGATCTGGTACTATTAAATAAGTTAAGCTTCGATAAAGAATCATGTTTGAGCACAAACAAGAACGAGGATTTTTATTATTTTTGATTTTATCTTACTTCTTACTCACTTTATTATACTTATACGCAATAGACATACTCAGCTTTTACCTAATTATTTATTGACCAGCTTTATTTGTATTTTAAACCTTAGTATATTGTAATTATATAGGCAGGTCCACATCAGCCTTTGGCTGCCCATTTGCCAACCTGCATTAACAAATAAAGCTATGTATGTATGTATGCGAAGATGCGATCTGAGTCGCATTACGTAGTAGATGCAATAACTATTGAACTTACCCTGTGAAGCCCCAGATTTATGGTACACGGCGGCAAGACAAACACTGCTACTTCGAAGACAACCATACAAATTGAAACTTCCGTTCAGAAATAAGTGTTCCGGTTCTTTGTTTTCAATTCCATCGAGGTACAGACGCTGTTGCGGCAGTTCTTGGCACCATAAACAATCCCCGTGCGATCTTGAGCAGGAAGAAGCCTTCAAGGAATCAGGGAATACGAAAATCGCTAACAAAACGGCAACGAGAAATGCTGGTTTTCGTTCTAGGAGCATGTTGAGGCAACTTTCGCCTGCTGTCAGGAATGAGAAAGTGGAGCAACTTCAGAATACCCGGCCACTTCTGTCCACCATTGTCTTCTTGTAGCGGCATCGTTTGAAGAACGAGACAGATAACAATAGACACTAGACACGGGTGGGAAGGGGTGGCTGCGTCAGTTGTCACTCTACTCAACTGATAGTGAGATACGCATTGGGTTGTTTTCATATTTAACATTCACACGATTGCAAAACACAAAAACAAAAACAAAAAAACAGCTGATAATAGGACGAGAGGCATAAAACCCTCTGCGACTTTCTTATCCGACAACCAACCAACCCACATCCCCCAGAAATACACGGCCTAGTTTTGATGGTTAGGTTTCCGTTAATCTACACTTCAGACAAGACAAGCAGAACTTTGGCCTTTTTCGTATGGGATTTTATCGTCACGTTTCCTGCCTTTTGTAGGGAAAGAAGAACTTAAACGGTCTATTGGCCGCTTGTACGTGTGGCCAAAGCAAATAACCAAGAGTAACTAATTCAGCCTCTTGCACAACTGTTTTATGCATGGGGGATTAATAGCTCAGGCTTCCTTGATGATTTTGTCATCAACCTAAAATTTCAACAAGGATTTCCGCATCATTTCACACACCAATAAATCACACCAAACATTCATTTCTAACACAGTCAAACTTGTCACAGGTTAGATTCATTGCATCTTCCATGAACCATCTAACAGCTTGAACTTAAGTTCACTTTAGGAGTGTTTTGTTGTGTAGCTCCTGTTTCAGTTGCCCCTGGAAACAAGGCTTCGTTGCCTGTTGTTGCGCAAACACGCAGTATACATCAGGAAGTGATCAAAGACAAGCCCTACCACGTAACAAGCAGTTATGGCCGTGGTTAAGACCGCGATTTTCGTTTTATTAGTTTATTCTGTTGTTTTTCAACACGCTGACGCCTGGCGAAGACGCCGCCGCCGCCGTTGCACTCCACGCGCTTGCGAAGTTAGTCAATGGTCTTCTTGGAGTTCTTGCAGTGCTGACAAGTGCGGGCAGCAAGGATCTCAACGACGAAGCAGAACAGAGGTTTCTGCTCGATCTTGTGGCGGTACAGAATGTCCTGAGTTGGACGAAACACGCTTATGTTACTCAGATAAACGAGAGGATTGCCAACTGAGCTCGTGGTCGAAGTGGAGTGCCTGTTCGACTCCATGTGGTGTCTCTGGAATTCAGTCAAGCAATCGTCACAGGATTATTACCGAACAGTGTGGTGGAACGTGTACGTCCATATTTCGAAAAACACAAGCATGCCCCAGCCTGAGCTGTTTAAATGGAGGAAGCTTAGAGGATAAAACGTGCTTCTGCAAGAAGGGTTATTCCGGGGTCTGCTGTGAGAAAGGTAATTATTCCTTGGCTATTTTATGTCTAAACAATGAGAGTACATGACTGTTTTTGCCTGGAATGTTCTGTACCTGTCCACATCGATTCTTGCTTTTAGGATTACGGGCCTAAATAACATCCTTCGATGCACTTTATTCGTCTGATGATCGTTAAGCAATTAACCTGGAACCAAAGAGGTTATTCCCATTGCCTTTGGATAACTCTGGCAAAGCCATAGTCGTAACACTAAATATGACTTACTAGGAACTTAATGTTGTATTAACCAATGATGCCTCTAAATCTTCGTTCCTAGAAAGAGGGTCTGAATGGGGTTAACCGACTAGCGACAAAGGGAGAAAAATATTACTGACTACCGACAGAACGAGCAAAACATTACCGACTAGCAACAAATAAATACGCCGATCCACGAAAAACCGGAAGTCGCATGGGAGCGAGGCCTAACGGCCTTCATCGGCTAAAAATTATGAAGTTTATATAAGCGTGAGGTGCGTTTCGAGTCGGAAAAATGCATTTTGTTCACAAATTAGCCACGTATCTTGATAATTATAAGATCAAAAGTACAACAAGAGTAAATTTAAGGTCTAACAGGCGAATTGGGAAACTCTAACAGCTTAGCGGACAGTTCTTTGAACTCGAATAGTTATTCCCTCGCCAGTATAAGCTAAATTTAAGCCGTTCTTTAACTTTTAAAACCACAGTTTGTTTATGGTCATAGCCCTTTGGTTGTAAATTGCTTGAACCGAGTAGTTTGTTGGTCGCAGAAATATTTCCAGTCATAATAACTTTTCGAAGATCGAAAGGCAGCTTTACTTTATCTATATTAACCCGAATATTAATTTTCTCTTGCTACTCAAATACATGTACTTTTCCTTTACACCTGAGGCAGCTCGATGCCAATCGTTAATTCTTCTTAAAGTGGCCGTGTGATAAGCAGTAACAAAATCAGAAATTTGACAGTACGAGACAGTGTTTGCGTGACATGTTTACGAGTTTCTCTGCCGATAATAGAAATTTTCATTCACATTGAAACCCAAATCTGTTTTTTTTTTTTTTTAGTTCTTATGAATTATAAGACGGTTTCGTTTTATTGATCAATAAAACCCAAAATTGACTGTATTGGGCTCCTGGAGAACGGCTGAAATTCAGCTTATACATTATTTAAGTTCAGAGTAGTCGCAAGGAAAATCTATCCGCTAAAGCGTTAGAATTAAATCTCTCACCTTTTAGACCTTAAGAGCGCCTGTCTGTAAAAATCAGACAAATTCCAAATTTCGCGGCAAGGGTGGAAGATTCGATTTCTTCCATATTTTAATGTTCGATAGGCTAGGGTATAACTAAAATCACCGTATGGTTTTTTCGGTGAAATATCTTTTCATTTCAAAGAAATATGTAAATAACGAAATTCCTTTAAAATGAGGCGCTTAAGTATTACTTAGGTTTGAGAGCCTCGTGCCCAAAAACAAATCATTCTACCGTCATTAAAACACTTAAATCTTTTTTTTTTTTTTTTTGCAATCTCTTAATATCTGTTGGAATGATTTTATGGAATATTGCGTTGATCTTTGCATACGAAATAATTTAATTCAGCGAAGGCATAAAATTCCAGTACAGTAGCAGCTGTCGTTTGCGAAACCTTCAAATCGATTAAGCTTCTGGTTGTAGAATGTTAGAAGGGTGGTCTATAGATTCCGGTAAAAATTTCTTTGGGCAAATGATTATATATGTTTGACCTTCGGCGGTAAACTGTGAAGTTGTCAGACTTTAATTTCAGTCCGTGCCCATGTTAGTCTCCTTCGCAGCCGGCTTTAGGCTCGTCACGCAACGCTCCTCCCCACAAACGGCTGCTTTCTTTCGAACTACATTCCTTTCCCTTTGTTTGTCGGTACAGGCGATTGACCAATCATATCACAATTATTGTTTGAAATTGAACCAATCATATTGCAGCAAAAATTTTATTGACGTCATCGATTGACCTTTGCGAGATCATGAAAATCGGCACGACTCCTGTTTGCGTGTTTGCCGCTTCTATCTCGATTCTCTTGACCGATTTAGCTTCGTGCTTGTTTGAAGTGGGGCAACACGGTGGTTTAGAGGATAACATGATGATGATTGTGATTGAAACAGCCATGTGCTTAAATGTCGCATGTTATGTATTTTGATACCAAAGGCCATTTCCGCCTGGGTTTAAATTCTGCACTGATTCATCGCTTGTTTGCTTTGAACCTTGTTGTTTCTGTTCAGCGACTGTGGTACTTTATATACCATCTGAAGCATTTTGTCTAGCTTTGGTTTGGCTCGTTTCAATGCGTTCAGTGACAGTACAGCCTCTCTCTTGTTATCTTTGAAAGGATAGGAATTTAAGCCGCGTAATAATCTCTATCTTGCAACGGTTGTACATTACCGGGCCCGGCTATTTGTTTTTGTAGCAAGATATTGCGTTTCTTTTGCGACGATTCGTCGCTTTATCCTTTCTTTAGTATTGTAGCTTCTTAGAGAGCTATGCAACACTTGGAATTTCTTTATTGAGCGCTAAAATCCGCTCTCAGAATTACGGCTGTGTCTTTGTCATCGTTTCGCTCCGCTCTGTAACTGCGGTTATAGTATTTTCCTCCTTTTGTTTATGCCAGTGTGTTTGGCTATGTTTGATTTCCCGTAGCCAGTTGGTAAGTTTACGAAAACATGTTTTCCCCCTTTTGCAACTTCACTTATAGCTCTCTTCTGGTGTGTGTTTAAGACAATAACTGATTAAACTTAGAAGCCGCGAGGGAAAAGACACGTTCATTGTCGAGAGAAGGCATTTTGATTGTACATGTAAGACACGCGCTGTGATTGGCTGTTTCCCAATAGCGCGAACAGTTTCTGGATATGATAACCAAATTCTGATTGGTCACAACGCCATTTAATCGACATTTAAGCACGATTCTCTGGTTGTTCGTCGCATAAGTATGAGCTCGGTTTGTAACATCCGATGTACACCGCGCAAAGACCGTTAACTGCCAAAGTTATTCCATGGTCGAAAACCAATCTTTGATCAACATCACGACTGCATCTTCTTCGAAGGCTTAGTCATTTGCTAAGTATTGCTTGGTTTGAAGGGCACGAAAATATTACATCAGCCGTTTGTTTGTCACGCAATGCAATGTCTGGACATTTTAGCGAGGTTGAGGAGGGTGGAAATGCGAAAATGCTTGATTGAACAAGTACATACTCAAGGCAACACCAACAACAGCAGCAGGAATTAAGATAGTGATAGTTTAAGTGCGTTCTTTTTTCATTGCTAAAATTTAAACAATAATTTATTTATTCGCGAATTCGATTGTGCGCGTGGGGTGGGTTGTGTGGAGCGTTGGCAGTAGTGGTGGAGATGGTGGCGGGGGTGGGGGAGTGCTACATTAATTTTACAAAACTTATTGATGAAGATCACCTCATCTTTTACATAGTGTTATCCATTTTTTTTTTACCTAGTGTTATCCTTTTTTAAAATACAATAAATCCTAGTTTGAAACCACAAACGAGGAGAAATGACATATCTAGTTTTATTTTAGGGAGAGCAGCTCTCGAGAGGTCTCACGAGATTGCCTTGCAACCCTTCAGGTGAACAAAAGAACAAACAATGGACCCTATCCCTAAAACAATAGAGGTGCTACACTATGCCTGCCTATGAAATTTAGAGCTTACGAGAGCTGCTACAGTACCCTTATTTTGCTTTATTTCATTTATTCATTTATTTATTCGTTTGAACGCAGATGGCCCGCATATCCGATTTAAATGGTTGATAGATAGCAAGGAAACAACGTACCCCTACGAAAAATATTGCCTTTCTTTTGCTTCCTGAGGGAGCGTAATCCTAAGAGAACAATGAATCACCCAGGAGCCTACCCCAAGTCTGGGTGATCTGTGGCTTCGGGTGGTTATTCATCTGGGCCCGGTTGTTCGAAAGCCGATTAAACTAATCCAGGATTAGGGTAAAGTTTGGTTGCAGTTTTTCACTTTTGGATGAAAGCCGTTTCCACTGCTTTTTGTTTTTTAGGATTGACTTCCCCTAATTTAAAATTTTGCAGAATATCAGCATTGAACAACGTTTCGGGATAGAGAAATAACCTCCTGGATTAACTTTTAACCTTGGATTAGCGTTCATCGGCTTTCGAACAACCGGATAGATACCATCAAATTTATGATCACTAAATTAAACAAAAGCTAATTTAAAGTTCTTACTTTCACCTTCACGTGTCTGGATGCTACCGGAAGGAAATGATGGTGTTACGTGCCGCGCGTGGGCCACAACATCATCCTTCTCGTGAGCACTCCTCCTGTCAGAGGCTCCATCAGGGAAAGAATTTTTTTAAACAGAAACACCGGTTATTATTTATCAACTGAAAGAGATTACGTGGAAGGGGGGCTACCGGGGAAGGGGGGGAAGGAGATAGGGTGCTTATTTGTTTTCAAAATTAGATAAATGGATAGGAGTGCGTAAAAAAATTTGATGCTAAAACCAATTGTTTCCAGTATGTGGCATGATGATTGGTTTATGAGTTAGGCAAGAAAAGAAAGGAACGGGCTGGTTTTACACCAATCTCCTCCCACGCGCGTCCCCACCCCACTCATTCCCCGGTCCAGAAATAGTAACATTTTACCAGTGCCTAAAGTGTCAGCAGTCATGTTGGAAACAGAGTACTCTTTCACATTTCAGACTGCATTCATTCCTTAACAGGAGCTGATTCTGCTCCTCCCTTTAGTTACGTCTGTATGAACAGAGCACCATATCCTGTTATAAGTCCCATCCATCCGTCAAGAACAGCACTCTTACTTGCAGCGATAAGTTATGACCAGTCGATTAACCTACCACTGACGTGCTCTTATAACCAGGTATAACTTTTTTCGAGTTTTTGTAAACAGGTTCGCATAGATAACAATTAATTAAGAAAAATAAAGGCTCAAAAAGCTGTTGTAACTAAGGGAGCGTTTAATTGACCGTATTCTTTTCGGAAAAAGAATATACACGTAGTGAAGACAAGAAATCCCTCCTGAGAGCACGAGGCTTTTGGAATTACTGGAGTAAAAAAGGGCTTTTAAATTATTATGTGTCAGCGAAAATTTGTAGAAATGTCTTCCCAAATATACTTAAAAAGAAGACTGTTCCGCTTATTCTCAGATTCCGGAGTACGGTCAGTCGAACGCAACCTAAGAATAGTGCAAGCCTTCAACCAATGGTAAATGCATAATATAGCGTTTAGCAAAGATGAAGCAAGCATCTAAAGACGAAATTCCTTAAATAAACTTAAATAAACTTATTTTAGGCCACCCCCCCCCCCCCCTTTTTTTTTTTGCTTATTGTCGAATGCGTTTTCTGATTTTGGGTCGGTCGGTCTGAAAAGGAAAAAATAAAATAGGCCATTTCCGAGATCGCTTGAGCCTCTATTTCAAAGCCAGTCTAAGTGCGAAGTCTTTGTTATGAAAATGAGTTTTCGCTCATATGGAACGCTGAACTTATTACCATCACAAAACTTTCGCACTTAGACTCGCTTTGAAATAGAGGCTCAAGCGAACTCGGAAATGGCCCATTGGAAAAGGAGTCTGGAGCTAGGAGGCCCGGTACCTCAGCATAATATCCGTGAAGCCTGGAAACAACAAGGTGTGGTTACAAAGTCAACATGGCGGCAACTGAGGAAGGAAAAATCGATGTCACCAATTTCTTTTATTTTGTCATTCAAAAGTCCACATTAAAAAAGGAACTGCGAAAAAAATTTTGATTTGAACAAAACGCGATTTTTTTATGATTTTTTAAAAACGCTGAAATTGACCGCCATTTTGGCACACCACTCGTATTAGTCTTCTCACGGTCATAGAGAACTTGTGACGTAGGTTAAGAAACACCTGACTTCAGATGCTAATAAACTTGAGAGAGATTTGACCGAGAGTCACATCGAGTGACCGGTGAAAAAGGTCAAAAATGCCCGAAAAATGTGTTGCTGCACGATGCGACAACACAGCAGATCCCGCGAAAGGAATAAGTATGCACAGAATTCCTTTTCTGAACTCTGAAAACCCTATTGCACAGAGACAAAGGAAAAACTGGATCGACCTCGTTCTGATGAAGAGGAAGAACTGGGAGCCAGGGAAAACGTCCTCATTTGTGCTCGATACACTTCAAAGAGGGAGATTTTTAGTTTCGTTTGGACTCAAAAATGAACGCTGTGGCTATATGGCCGGGCAAGGTTTTAAAAACACTAAATAACAGGCATTCGGATATTTTTTCTAAAACTTGTCAAACCAAAAAACCCTGGCTAATCCAAACCATCGTATGTCGATTAGGAAAAGTTAAGCGATCCTGAAATGACTTTTAGATCTCTAGTCCAGCGCTTGCTTTATGCTGGGCTTGTTGAACGAACCGTAAACACCAAATGACCGGCAGTCCGATATTTTCCTCCTCATCAGAACGTCGATATGATAGCGCTGAAGAGTATTTCTAGCTCCAGAAGCAGCAGACTTTAATAGCTCGAACTCGTGGAGATTTCCCACCAGTTTTCAAAGGAAGGGTTGTGTGAAAGCTCAAGCTGATGACAAACTTCAAGCTATCATATCATATCGACGTTCTGATGAAGAGAAAAATATCAAACTGCCGGTCATTTAGTGTTTTTAACACCTTGAAAAAGAGTCACGAATTACGGTTCGCACAATAAGCCCAGCATAAAGCAAGCGCTGGACTTGAGATCTAAAAGTCATTTCAGGATCGCCTGACTTTTCCTAATCGACATACGATGGTTTGGATTAGCCAGGATTCTTTGATTTGACAAGTTTTAGAAATATATCGGAATGCCGGTCATTTAGTGTTTTTAACACCTTGGCCGGTTACCGGCCATATAGCCACAGCAAAAAACGAAACGATCATTGATCATTGAAGACTGACGAAGTTGGGATTTGTGTGTACCCTTCGATCCACGCTGGTACAGAGGTTTATCTTTTTCCTCCGTTTCTTTTTTATAGTTTGCAAGCCACTCTTCATCCGCTAAGGGTTCATCCGCATAAGGTTCTAGCAAATTAGCTCTTGTTGGCGACTCGTCTAGTTCCAAAACACAATCACTCGATCGCTTCAACTTCGATTTGATGTTCTTCGTTTCCGCCACTATATCGGTGGCTTTCTGTTTCGGAAGCACTCTCTATAGAGGACATTACTTAGTCGGTTCGTATTCGATGAAAACAACTTCGATAACCTCTTTCGTTTGTAGTAAACACGAGAGACACAGCAACAAGCGTTCCTGAAACTACGTCACATGCCGTCATTAATGAGCCCGTACTTTCTCGATCAGCGGAAGGGGTGTACCAAACAAAAGTACGATTAAAATCAAAAGTTCCTATGAGCCAGCTCATGGATGGGGAACATAACAATACTTTGAATTTACAACACCTTCATTTTCTAAAAAGATATGTGCAAGAAACCTGTACATTCGTTTGTGTTTTGTGGGAGCACATCCTTTTCAGACACACCTCTTGGTAAAAGAACCGTTTACGCGCTAATATTTTTCGTAAAATTACGCAGTTGATTGACAGGCGCCAGAAGCATTACATTAGACGAAATTGACAGACGTAAGTAATTTGAACCGGCGATGAAGCACAAATATGCAAATTTGTACACGGACTATAAAAATAATATTCAAATGTGATCGCTTTGCTAAGAGGTGTAACAGGCAAGTTAAAGTTTCTTACTGGTAGACGGCTCATTTCAAGTTAGTTTTATAAACGTTTTTGGTCGTAATAAAATTTCCGACTATTCTGAATGCGAGATAACATACAGATAATAACATATTTTGTGAAAGTCCTGAGGGAAATTAGTCACGCTTTACAGTCACAATGTTTATGAGCGATTCGGGGTCCGGCACAAAACTTTTGCTTCGTAAGGTGAGATGTTCAATCCATCTAGTTATGCTTTGTGCTACAATTAACTTGACTTTCCAAATATTTTGTTGTTCGAACAGATTAGCTGTTATAGCTGCTTGTCAGACCGAATTATACTGATCCTCACAGAGAAAAATATTTGCATGCTTGTGGTCCTTGTGTTTTTGTCAAATGTTGACAAAGTGTTATATTCTGTATACTGATCATTTAAGCCAAGGGATATAGCCTTTCTGAATAAGATCACATTTGCAATCGAGCGTTCACCATAAAAAGAGCGTCTTCAAAAATACCTCATTACGTACCTGCTTAAATCGATCATATGTTGCTCATAAATCAAATGCGTTGCTTGCCAGAATTCCGTTTTTTGGCTAGAAAGTCTTTCTCCTGTTCCCTTTTTTTGCAGATTTTCTTCATTCTTCCTTCTTCCATCATACTGTGGCAAAAAATTCTCGATTGCTACTGCCCCAGGTACCGCACAGTGATAAGCTTTATAGTTGCTTTTGCGATATCTCGAAGTTCATTTTCGCTGCTCTGAAGATTTCAAAGTTCAATTCTCGCAGGTCGTGTTCTTCATCTTATTAACTTTATCTGATCACTGATCCTTAAACAAAATAGACCTTTGTTGAGTTGGAAAATCGAAACGAAAAACCGACGCCATGAACATTAAACACGTAAACAATATCTGCAGAGCAAAATTCTCCGCCTTTGTACTACACGCTGAAATTTGCAAACGTTGGACCAAGAAGACTATGAAGACAAAAGCAATACTTACCAGGGGAGGGACCGGGGGAAAGTTTAATGAATAAATAAATCAGAATCGAGTGACTGAGTGAGGGAAATTCAGACCCACAACAAAACCTCATCGCATGACTACGTCATCCATGAGCTAAAAATCATTTTAAAAAAAAATCGCGTTTTGTTCAAATCAAAAATTTTTTTTGCAGAAGTTCTTTTTTTAATGTGGACTTTTGAATGACAAAGTTAAAAAAATTGGTGACATGGGCACTTTAAACTCAAACGTGAACAGGGAAAAAAGGATGAACCACCAAAACTGTAGTTGAAGTATGAAGTAGAAGCTAAAAATCTGTAAGGCAAAAAACTGACTATGCTTCAGATAAAGTAAGAATTGTTTGAAATTGCCTTCATTGCCTTTTGCGTAACTTTTTTTTTTTGAAAACGCGAAAATCTGGGTAGGTCGACGACGCTAAACGGAGAAAAAAAAAAGGGGGATGGCCTTAGTATGTACTCTTTCAAGCATCTTAGCCCTAGCCCTCCCCTCTAAAATGCCCGAGACAGTATTGCGTGAAGAAGAAAACGGCTGCCTATAATGCAGTATAGACGGTGGTGGACAAAACACTGACCCCTAGTCCATGGACTACCCTAATGGACTACCTAAATGGACTACCCCTAAAAAAGTACTATTTCAGATGACTGGTATGTTATAAGAAGCTGCGATTATATACTTACATTGCACGGATGATGACCAGTCTTATTTGTCTTCGCTCCACATCACCTTCAGCCGCCATTTTGAATAACTATACTGACTAAAACAACCGCTGTACACAAAAAGCGTAGACTAAATCAAAACAAATATTCTGCACACTACCGGGGAACACTATAAAATAATTCGAAATGGCATTGAAAACGAAATGTAAGTGAGACACCCGGCGTCATATTTATCGTAAGTCTAACGTTACAGTAATTGTCAATCTTGCTCCCATGTGATTTAGCAACTCAGTCCTTCTCGAACAGACAAAATGATCTTCAGGATGATACTCATGATTTGTTTTGCTTGAATCTACGCGTTTTCTGCTCAGCGGTTGTTTAATCAGTATAATTATTCAAAATGGCGAAAAGTTTACCGCCGAAGGTCAAATATTTGCATTTTTTTACGAACTTTGAAACGCTCTCGCGTCGCTCTTAATCATTTTCCCAAAGAAATTTTTACCGGAATTTATAGATCATCCTTCTAAAATTCAACAACCAGAAGCTTAGTCCATTTGAAGGTTTCGCACATGGTGAAAATTAATTTTATCCACGAAGTACTTTTACTTTACTGAATTGTATGCCTTTGAAATTAAATTATTTCGTATGCAAAGAACAACGCCACATTCCCTAAAATCATTCCAACAGATATTTAGAGATTGTAAAAAAAGATTTGAGCGTTTTAAAGGCGGTAGAATGATTTGTTTTTGCACGCTAGGCTCTCAAACCCGTGCAATAATTTAGAGCTTTAAATAACGATTTTAACGAATTTTCGTTATTTGCATTTTTCTTTTAAACTAAAGGATATTTCACCGAAAAAACTATACAGTGATTTTAGTTGTATCCTAGCTTATCGAACATTAAAATATGAAAGAAATCGAATTTTCCACCCTTGCCGCGATATGTTTGATTTTTACGGACAGGCGCTCTTAAATTTCCTCTTTTTATACTTTTGAGCTTGCAATTATCAAGATTCGTGGTTAATTCGTGAAGAAAATGCACTTTTCCGGCACGAAATGCCCCAAGCGCCACATAAATGAGGGCCCTTAGGCCTCGCTTCCATGCGACTTCCGGTTTTTTTCTAACCGACAACCGACATGGTCCGACGTTATTAAAGTGCAACGACTTCAACCGGGGCCACCCGAGCTTTTTTTAACCAATCAGAGACAGCAGATTCGTTAAAGGCCCTGGCAAACGGCTTCAACATTTGCTTCAACATCCTTTCGATTTTGTTGAATGGCAATGTTGAAAACGTTTGCCACCCCCTTTCCAACTTGAAACGTGTTGAAACGATGTTGAATCGATGTTGAAAGAGCTTAACAGCCTTTAAACTTTGCTTCAACATGCGTTCAACATTTCAGACATTTCTTTTGTTGTCTGGAATGTTCGGAATGTTGAAACGGAGTTAAAGTCGTTTGCCCCCGCTCTTTCAAGGCGCATTTACACGACATTCATTTTTGGTACGGCACTCCTAAATTTTGGCACGCGGGCCAATAATATAGGGCACGGCACGCTTGATTTTTGCCGTGTAAAAGCAAATTTTTCGGCACGCGTGCCGAAAAATTTAGGCGGGCCGAGACCACCTCAGGAGGTAGTCTCGGCCCGCCTAAAAAGAGGTCCGCGTGCCGAAACTGGAGGAATTCTCGTCCCCAGAATCTTCGCGCTCATGACTGACCACGAAGGCGAAGGCTCTGGGGTCGAAAGCGCCAAAGCCTTGTACTTTTCGCGGGAAAAAAGATATGGCGTCGAAAAATCGTGGCAAAATTTGCTTATGGAGCAACGATGCCACAGAAATGTTAATCGACCTGTGGTCAGAAGAAACTATTCAGTTCGCTTTAGAAAGCAGTAAAACGTCAAAGGAAACGAGAGAAGTGTATAGCACGCTTCAGGTAAGTAACACATTCTACTTGATTCAGTTCGACAATATGCACTTTTAATAAAAGATTGTGAGGTTTCTCGGTTGTCGATCGATGTCAGAGACAAACTTTAATCGCAAATTTTCTTCGTTCTCTTTTTTCACTTTTGAAGTCATGTACAAGCTCTAAATAAACTTGAGCCTTAAAAGCTGTTAAAGGTCAAATGTTTAAAATCTTTTCGTGTATCAGGTACAGCTTCAATCCAAGGGTCATGAGTTCACTGTTAAAGAAGTCATAAACAAAATGAAAAAACTGAGACAAAAGTACAAAATGGAAAAAGACAAAAGTAGAAAAAGTGGGAATGGCACAGCAAAAAAACAGTGGAAGTATTTTAGCAAGATAGACAGCATCATGTCAGAGAAGCACATAGTTAATCCTCCATCCATCGTTGACACAATGGCAGATACAAACCTCGGAACTGTTAAGGACACTGGTGAGTTCTATTGATAACTCTATTTATTCTCCACTGCACATATTTAAGGATCAGTCCCATTGTATTGTGACTCTAAGTACAATAATTTTTCTGCTGCATTCGTTGTCAATACTGTTGTCCTGATGCATATTTATTTTCTAATTTACAAATAACACTTCTAGACTATGTTTCTGACTAGCTAATCCAAGTCATCTTCAAATTTTGTTGACCATAGCAAGGCTACTTTGTCTGGCAAAGTGGCAAAGTCGAAGTATGGTTCATTTTATTGAATAAAAATTGCAATGCAGTAGTAGGGCTTCAACAAAAATCATAAATAAAGAAATCCTGCCTTATTCTCCATTTTAGTTGATGACCTTGTGCAAAAGTATGGGCAAGGGGAGGTCTCTATTCAGAAGTGTGAAACTAGCAACTATGAGAAAATAATTCACTCAAGTGGTGTCCATCATGATGAAGGAGGTTGTGTCAAAGTGTATTCTGAGGAAGACGAATTTAGTTGTCCTAACTGTGATGAGGATGAGCTCAAAGGTAAATAATAGCATTTAATGTCAGATATTATGAGGCTTGATGTGGGGCAGTGAGAAATGTATGAGCTCTCTGAGTCAAAGTTGCTCTGAAAATCAACACCTGACCATAGTACATGTATTTAACAAATAGATTCCATGTTGGCATGCAACTGTTCAGTAATACTATCACAGATGATGTAAAAATGTGATCAAAACAAAAAAAAAGTCTTATGGGTTGTTAGGCCAGCAAGTCACTGATGTCCTTACCACATTTTGACGTCATCTGATCTAGTACTGAACAGATGCACAGCAACTTGGAATCTTCTCATTTTGTATAATAAAGGAACAAAAAATGCACCTGTCCTCCAATACATCATAAGTAAGAACTAATCAAAAGTAAATTCGAGAATAACTTGACATATTATAATATATAATAATTATTGCTGCAGATGCAGGAGGCAGGTGTACTATTTGAGTCTTAATTAATCAATATGCAGGAGTTCTGGATTAAGGGGGAGGGTGCCAAGTAAAAAAAAGGATGTTTTAAAAGAGAGGCAGACTTCTATTGTATAGTGTTACTGTGATGTATTGTTTGTTTCTTGTAAGATTTTGAGGACATCAAGGAAGTCATTCAGGCTGGTGGTACAAATGTGGTTAAATCACCTGAGAAGCCAGAGGAAAATACTTCCAATGAAACAAAGCCCAAAATTGCACAGAAGAAAAAGAGGAAAAGCAATGTTGAAAAGTCTCTAGAGGCTGTTTTTGACAAATTCAATCAGTTTTCAAATGATGAATTTCTGAGGTACATCAGTTACATTGATTAGAGAACAGTAAAAACATGTGTATAAGAAGCTGGATTTTTTAATTTAGCCTAAACAGGTTTTTGCATATTCTCGGTTTTCACTAGTCATGCAATAAAACAATACATTTTTTGCTTCTCTTTTTTATCTTCTAATGATTCTCTCCTTTACTGTATAGGTACCAAAAACTGGAAGAAGAACGATTCATGAGGGAACAAGAATACAGGGCTGCACAAAGGAGGGAAGAGAGGCAGCATGAATTGACCATGATGCAGATGCTGCTAGCTGCCACTCAAAATACAGCAGTTAACACTATTCCAACTGCTTTTCAGTGTTCTAATTATCCCATAGTCCCTGGTCCAAATGCTGAAAACATGCATTATATAAGAGCCACTACTTACACAAATAGAGATGATGATAATGACTACTTTGAATTGTGAGTTAACAAAAACAACAGCCAAAAATAAGACATTCAGGAGATAATTTACATAACTTACTCTCTTTTAGTTTTCTGAAATGCTCCCAATCCTTACAGGGTATGGCAAACAGTTCTGTGGAGTTCTATTGCAACCAGTGAAATTATTTGGTTAACTTGTTATTTGTTTTGGGTTATTTCTGTGACATTGCACCCACTCATTATGTGTGTAGGAAGGAGCACACTTATTTTCGTTGACATTGTGCTTTTTTGATATTTATGGTTCATTGAGGAAGTCTCTTGGAATACTCATGAGCAATAGTAAACAAAGGAATGACATGCAGAAAAGTGTATATTTTGCAAGCATGACGTATAGACTACGTATCCATTCACTTCCATTCAGTGGTATTTCTACATATGGGAATGTTCTGCAATAGCTGTCTCATCATCATTGGTGATTATTTACAATATTGCTAATAATCCTTACATACAAAAAAGCAATGTGGGGATTACTGGATAAACTTTTGTGCAGAAAATAACAAAATTCATGCTATTCCTCGAAAATACAATCAATCTCCATCGCCAAATTTGTAATTCTAACCTTGTTTATATCAGAATGAGGTCCATGTTGCTTCAGTTGTAGTTGCTTTGAAAGAGCTTACATGAGATATCCCAGGACAAATACTATGCTCATAGAATAAAGAAATTCTTGTTAAGACATAAAATACTCGGACAATGCTTCACGGATATCCGTCGCATCCCTTGTGGCAATGTCATCATGAGCAAATACAAATGGGTCTTCAAAAGCCTCATTGTCTATTTGCCATATCGGAAGGAATGCATTGTTTTGAATTTGGCATATATTGTGTAGGATACATGAGGCTGTTATCACCATAACAAGAGAGGATATCTCCATGTCCACCCGTTTTGAAAATCGGATAAACCTGCCTTTCCACTTTCCAAAGGTATTTTCAACACTCATCCTTGCCCGGCTCAATTGGTAATTGAATTTTTTTTTTATTCTTGGTGTGGTACTATTTTCTGGGTATGGCTTCATTAACCAAGGGAGCAAAGGATATGCAGCATCCCCAATTATAACTGGATTCATTTTCTGCCCAGATATTTCTTCCTCCACGTTCTGTGGGAAAAGTGTGTTATTGTTTCCTTTTTCAAAGATTTTCGAATTTGAAAGAACACGTGCATCGTGTACACTACCTGGCCAACCTATCACAACATCTCTGTACAAGTGATTGTGATCCACCACAGCCTGCATGATTATACTGTGGTACCCCTTCCTGTTGACATAATCAGCGTGACTCTCATTTGGGGCGAGTATGGGAATATGGGTTCCGTCAATTGCACCACCACACATTGGAAATCCCCATTCTTCATCATAACCCTGAATAACGTTTAAGAGATTCTCTCCACTTGGAAATGAAATTGCTGATGCCATCTTATTTCTAATAGCCTCACACACTTCCTTAATGCAGGTACACACAAAGGCAACTGATACACCAAATAGGTTTCCAATCGTGCGATATTCTGCAGTCGAGGCGAGGTAGTACAAAGCGATTGCTAGTCGTCGATTTGGCGTTACAGCTTTTCGCATTGGAGTGTCCTGTCGAGATATCTCATCACCAATCTCGTGGAGAATGTATGTAAATGTTCCACGAGTTACTCTAAAGTTGGAATACCACAGCTCATCAGGAAAAGATGCTTCGACCATATCAAACCACGCAAAAGAATGGGGATGCATCCATACCTCTCTTAAGCGTGGAGGATTTAGACAGCCCAGAATAGCTTGCAGCAGGCCGTATTGTCGCCGCTTTAATGCATGGAAGAGCGGTGCAAGGGATGGCCTTGTTTCGTCCCTCAATTGTGACAAACGTTTTCGCTTTTTCAAAGCAGCAAGCCATACAATTGCTTTTTGTACTGGAGAATCTGCCATTTTCTTTTTGAACAGCCCGCGAAAGCGCGCCTGAAATCATGAGTGAACCGCTGTCATATAAGCGCAGGGACTCACAAATTTAAGAGTGCCGTTTCTGTTTCAGGGGTGCCGTTCCAGAAATCAACATTGAAAAAACTCGAACATATTTTGCCGTGTAAATCAGGCGGACCGTGCCCAAACCTATTGGCCCGCGTGCCAGAATTTTGGAGTGCCGTACCCAAAACGAATGTCGTGTAAATGCGCCTTCAACATTGTTGAGTAAGCGCACGCGCAATGAAGAAGACGTAACCATGGTCACCACTCGCTAAGTTTTGTTGAATGAAATGTTGAAACCGTTTGCTCATCCCACCGTTCAACACCATTCAACAACCTTCCAACAGCGTTCAACAAAATCGAATGGATGTTGAACCAAATGTTGAAGCCGTTTGCAAGGGCCTTAACGTTAATCAAATCTGAAATACCTGAAATACCGACAAAAATTGGATTTACGCAATTCTGCAAAGACAACACGTGTGCACAGCTCGCAACAGCCATCGGTTCAAAAGTTTAGTTTTCTCTACAAACGTTGTATCTGGTCCTTATGGCGAATTTCAGCCCATACCAATTTACAAATTTGTACTATTCACCTGATTATTCTCAGTATGGGGATGGCTTGTTTTCACCCTTTGGCTCGCAGATGTTTTCCCAAGACTCGCAGCCTTCAACGATTTCGGCGATTTCTTCTTCTCTACATCCGTCGACGTCGGATTGAAGGCAGGGCAAGAGCCAACAATTGCCGTTGGCGAATGTTGTACAATAGGTACAATCCAATAAGGTTTTGTAAATTGAACAAATTAAACAAAGATTGAAGAAATGTCGCTGATAAAACTAGCACCAGCCTCACCAGTCTACAAAATTATATTCGGCGCCCTTTTCGCGCGTGAAATATCAAGAGTTGACAGTCTGGTTACAAATATTATTTATGTCGCGCACATGCGACCTCCATGACTCCTGTGGTGTAAATGTCGCGACATATTAGTGGGACAAACTATCTCGCGACATGAAAAAAATCAGGGCCACAGTGTGACCCCTGCCTAGTGAAATTTCAATCGACAACCGACATGTGGAGCACCACTCCCCATTGAGACCCTCTAGAAACGCTGACCCGGGATTGCAGACCCGTCGCTGTGTTTACCTGTGATTTCATCTGCTATATCGATTTATACCTGCTATGGAAAATACAGTCATTCAGAATTAATGTACGAATACCGTTGTTATCATATTCGTCGGTATCACCGTAACCGCCCATCGTGCACCGCATTGATTCTATTTGCATGTATTTCCTATGACGTGGTGTAAAACAGAATTGTACATACCAAGAAAATACAAGTGACTCGTGGGATATTCCATGGTATACCTTTCGAAAGCATTGCATGAGTAGTGTATATACCAACATATGCCCCAATCTCTGTAAAAGCACTGCGGATGCAATCACAACAACTTCAAATTCCACCGGTCTCCCCGTCTCGATCCTTTTCTCGGGAGGGGGGGGGGGGAGGTGAATTGGGTCAGCGTATCCGTCGATCCGTGCTAATTTTTAGGTAAATCCGCCAATCCGATCCGCAGATAGTTTTTCGTAAATCTGAATCCGCAAGGGTTTTATCTCTTGCAGTACTGTTAGAGACGTAAGCAGATTAGAACATTCACATAACTGACGTTAAATAAATGTTTATTAAATTTTAATTTTGAAATTTTAAACTTGTATTATTTTTTCCTTTATAAATTGATTTTTTTATTAAGAACAAGTGAGCAACACAAAGCAACAGATCTTGTCACAGAGCTCTCTAGTTGATTTGTTGCAAAAGAGTGAGATTCTTGACGGCGTAGCCCTGTATTGTCACGCTGAAGGTGACACCTTTCTAGTGAAGGGAGGGAGGGGGGGAGTCTGGGGGCTTGGTCCCCCCGAAAATTTTGAAAAATTGAAGTAGCTAAGAAGTTTTTTTCTTTAGTCGGAGAGGAAACGTGGCCCATCAAAAGTAGCTTGGAGAGTGATGACCAGAACTAGGTTGTGGTTGCTGACCAGCGGTTTTCGTTAAAAAAAAAAGGTTGGGTGGTGGTGCTCATTCTTGCGGGCTTAGAAAACATGGCTCTTCTCATTGTTATTATATTTAAAGATTTTTAAGAGGGTCAACGATACTGGGGGCCGTTTCTCGAAGCTCCCGGTAATTACCGGGCCCGTTAAGCAGTTTTGTTTTTCATTCCAGATGGGAGTTTCAAAAGTTTTGAAAATTATGTAGTAAAGTTATCAGCTAAAGAAACAAAATAGACTTCATTAGAGGTCAGAACACACCCTACTTTTAAGAGATTTTGAGTTCAGAATATGGTTTGTGGGCCCGTTAAGTTACCGGGACTTTCGAGAAACGGGCCCCTGGTCTGCGATTTGTATGTGAGCATGTGGAATAGTCAGTAAACTCACTGGCCAGTGTAAGGTTGCCTCTGAACGAGAATTTCCACTGTTGGAAAGCATTCGAAGCCGGTACAAAGGGAACATGGAGTTCCAGAATGATGGTCCATAAGGAAGTTACTTTCAGACTTAAGCAGCAATTTTCTACGTCAGAATGAACAGTTGAATTCAAAAACCTTAAGTACGTGCAAAATAATAGTTTCAGCGTGAGAGCGTGAGACTTGAGAGCTTTTGCGTAAAAAAAAAAATTGAAAAAAATGTCTTAGTTCCATGATTCGTACTTCAATTCAAACAAAATCTATAATCCATGCTGAAATATTGAGGAAATCCGTGATCCACTGAGCTTTTAAAATCCGCCAATCCGTAAAAAAGATATCCTCAAAATCCGAAAACCGAGCAACGTTTTAAGCCAAATACGTCGATCCGCGACCCCTAGATAAACTTGCAAGTCTATATGATTTAGATATGTTCTCTTTAAACATACAAAACGGTATAAACCCAAATTCTAAGCTGCTTTATGAAAACATAAAGAGCCCGCGCACTATTATTCGCCACACAGCTTCAATATCTTAAAAAAATAAGCTACCTCGCAACGAAAGCAATTTCTCTCTGCTTCATAATAATGTAGGAAGCCTAAGACGAAACCTTGAAAATCAGCAGGTGCATTTGTTAGACGAACTGAACTATAGTTTTTCTGTAATTGGAGTTTCTGAAACTAAAAAAAGGACGGAGTATTCTGTAAACTTTGACACGTCTATACCTGGCTATAAGGGGCCGACCATTTAACTCTTGAGGGGAGGGGGGGGGGTGATTTTGAAAAAAAATTTCCTGCAAGCGCTTGGTGGAAGAAAAAAATTGCATGCAGCACAAATGAAATAGAAAAAAAAAATCTTGCACTGCTGCGAGCAAGAAAAAAATGTTGCAAAGCTATTTTATCATTCCTAGGGGGCCGTTTACAATTCTCAGCAAAACTGCAACCATTCCGGATAATCTGCAAGCCAGCGAGCCACTCTGGTTAGCCTATTAAAATAATACATTGATTGGCCTAAATAACACTCTGGTTAGCCTAAATGTCACACTGGTTGGCCTACAGTTAGTTTAGGTAGCTTGCAAATTGCCCTTATAATGGGATAAGGGATTTCTCGCTTGCTCGGTTCACATGGCTCCAAGTCATAGGAGTCATGCAAGCCATTAGGGTTAGCCTAAATTATACATTTGCTAGCCTAGTTAGCACTACAGTTAGCCTACAGTTCCTTAGGTAGCTTGCGGTTATTGGGATCAGGGATTTCTGGCTTGCTGGCTCGCCCTGTATCCAAACTCGTTAGCTTATCATAAGCAGTAATGGAGGTAAATTTCGCTATTTGAAGAATCGAGTTTTATTAAACAAAGAAAAATAATTTGTTCATTTTTAATCTTTTCAACTGAAGCATTTTCATGTAATTACTTTATTGAAATATAAGGTTTTTGCAATGTCATATAATATAAGACAATATATAACACATTTGTTTTGGAGATTTCAGCCCACTTTTAAATTGTAACTAATGATTCTAGCAGTAATTACAATGCTATGAGCATTTCTGAACTGGTTTTTGGTATTTTTAGCTATTTTTAATTAAGAAGGTAACCATTTTCAAATCTACCTCTGGAGCTTCACTTTATAACCTGAGAATATTGTTATTAGGTAATATTCAATGATTCTAAAGAATGATATTCCGAAAATATAGCATGTAGCTATACAAGAATGGTTTTGTATAGCTTATGTATAGCTTACAACATTTCAAGGCTTTGCAGCTCCATATTAGAACTATTACTGCAATAACCACAATGTAAATGTAAATCAGGGTTATGGGCTCCTGTGTAAATACATTCTGTAAATGTAAACACGACACCTTTTTGAGGAAAAAAAATTCCAGCACAGAAATGAGGACAGAAAAAAAAATATCCTGCAGAGCATGTAGGAGGGAAAAAATATCCTGCGCACCAGGTTGCTAGAAAAAAAAAACTTGCTGACCAGAAATCACCCCTCCCCCCCCCCCCCCATCACAAGTTAAATGGTCGGCCCCTGAATTTGAATACGTTCCGACACCTTTAGCTTCTGGAGGTGTTGGCATGTATATCAAAGACAGCTTGAATTACACGATTATTGACAAAACTTCCAACGAGGCGTTCCAAGCTTTATGGATTGAATTTCATTTCTCTCGGCAGCCAAACATTATCCGTGGCGTGGTGTATAGACAACATAACTCTCCGCAACAATTCTTGGATTATTTTGATGAAACAATAGAAAAGTTCAGCGCTTTAAATAAACCCATTTTTATCATGGGTGACTCCAATATAAACCTCCTTGATGTTGAAACATGTAATTATGCACATAAATTTCTTCCCTCATTAAAAAGCTATTCATTAATTCCAACAGTTGACAAACCAACTCGAGTATATAATAACTCCGCAACTCTAATTGACAATATTTTCGTTAACAAGCTTGATAGCAAAATTAATAGTGGGAACATCGTACCTGACATTAGCGACCACTATTCCCAATTCTGTATTGTTCATGGTGTCAAGGTGACAGCAGGAAAAAGCAAAATATCAAAAAGGGATTATTATCAGTTCTCAGAACATGATTTCCTTGCTGAGCTCGCTGAAATTAACTTGGAAACCGTTATCACCACTGAACAAGGCAATATAAATCGTTCTTTCCCTGCATTTTACAATAAGGTGAATAAAGTCGTAGATAAACATGCCCCCTTGAAAACTCTGTCACGACGAAGAGTCAAGCAACTCTCAAAGCCCTGGATTACTCGCGGGATAAGGAAATCAATAAGAGTGAAGAATTCGCTTTACCTGTCTGATAACAAGGCATTGTATAGAATCTACAGAAACAAAATTCTTAATATTTCACACGAGTCAAAAAAGATATATTTTCATAAGTTTTTCTCTGATAACTTATATAATATGAAACAAACTTGGGCCGGTATTAATGATCTAATTAATCGTGAAAAGAAAAAGTCTAGACGCTTTTCCTCCGTTAGGTGCCCAACATGTACAAGAGGTAACTTAACTTATGATCCCACCGAAATCTCTAATATTTTCAATAAGCATTTTTCTTCTGTGGGACACAGACTTGCACATGATCCAATTTACCACCATCTAATCGTTACTTTAGTGAATAAATTACGAGAAATCGTTCTTTTTCGATCCAGTTGCACCAACTGAGATTGAGAGGGAGATACTCTCTATCCCTCTCAATAAGGCGCATGGTTTGTATTCCTGTCCGAATCATATTCTTCGCTCTGCCAGATATATTCTGTCTTTCCCATTGGCGAAACTAATGAACTTGTCAGTTACGTTAGGAAAGTATCCCTCTAAATTAAAGCATGCCAAAGTCATTCCAGTATACAAAGATGATGATGAGACTGACCCAGCTAACTATAGACCGATTTCTTTATTATCTAACTACAATCGTATCTTTGAGAAAATAATGTTCAACCGGTTAAAAGCGTTTATTGATAAAAATGAAATTCTTTATAGATCGCAGTATGGTTTCCGAGACAAACACTCCACTCAACATGCAATACTTGATATTGTTAACTCCCTACAAAGGAACATGGACAACAAACTGTTTTCGTGTAGTATTTTCCTCGACTTAAAGAAAGCTTTCGATACAGTTGATCATTCAATCTTGCTCAATAAATTAAATTACTATGGAGTCCGAGGCATTGTCAACGATTGGTTTTTATCATACCTATCTAAGCGCACTCAAACAACTGAGATCAACTCGTCTATTTCTGATAAGGAAATTATCCCATGTGGTGTTCCACAGGGTTCAGTGCTGGGTCCTCTTCTATTTCTGATTTTTATTAACGATATTCCAAACTAGTCAGAGAAGTTAAATTTTGTTATATTTGCGGATGACACAAGCATGCGTTATGCTGATAGACATCCCAAATCCCTCGAGGAGGGAGAGCGTTAACAAAGAGCTGAAAAAGGTATGTGAATGGCTGAATGTAAATAAGCTGACACTTAACATTAAAAACTCAAACTTTGTTATTTTTCGACCTCGACAGCGATTGCTAAATTATGAGATTAAATTCAAAATAATAGACAATAACACTAACATATAGTCAGGTCTAGAGTGTAAGGAATATGTTAAGTACTTAGGTGTTCTGATTGACAACCATTTGTCCTGGAAATATCACAGAGACTATATCGCCGTGAAGATTAGTAAAATTGTCGGAGTAATATCTCGTCTAAGACACTTCGTTCCATTCTGCACTTTGAGATGCATATATCAGTCCCTCATACTGCCCTACTTGACTTATGGTCTGACTGCTTGGGGCCAAGCCTCAAAAGCTCATCTTAATAAGTTATTGTTACTTCAAAAACGTGCTCTACGTTTGATATATTTTCTAATTCCAAGAACTCATACTATTCCTTTTTTTATTTCTTCTAAAATATTACCCATTCACCTGCTCTACTCTGAAGCTGTGTAACACTCTATGTATGATGTCTCAAATAACTCTGCTCCTAAAGATATCTCTGGAAGATTTGTCAAGACCAGCTTGATTCATTCATATAACACGAGGGCTGCATCTTGTGGCAAATATCATATTCAACATGATTTTCACGTCTAAATCAACAGCGGAACTCTTTCTCATGCTTTGGTGCGAAAGCGTTGAATTGTCTCCCATCGCAAGTATGTAATTTACCGAAACTGGCGTTCAAGAAATCAATTCGCAAAGCTTTACTCGCAGCTTTAGAAGGCGAGGAGGATTATATTGAGGCACCTAATTTACTATCCAAAATTAATTTATATTTTACATAACTTTTGTAACAAATCACTGTTAATCTCTTTGCCTGTTTAGTTTGTTTAGGTTATCAAGCTACTTTTACCAATCAATTGTGTAACCATATTTATCCCCGGATGCTAATAATTGTATTTTATTTATAATTCATTCGTGTCATGGTCCATAGTCTGTTATTTGAAGCTTACAAATTAGTTTATTTTTTCTTTCCTTTTTTTTTCCTGCACAACTCGCCTCGACTAGCTTAAGCTAAATGCAAGTTGTACATGTCCTTTTAAATTGTTAAATATTAATAAAGTTTATTTGTTTTGTTAAAAAAAAACCCTCTCTCGGACTCTCGATTTGTTTTGCGAGGCTAAGAAAGTCTCGGGCTCGCAGAAAATAGGGCCTGTACTCACTAGGCGAATTTTTGTTTATTTTGCAAAAATATTTGTCATCAGTTCAATTCTGCAAGTGCGAACGGCGTTTTTTGTCGGATGTTACTAAAACGGGGAACGGGGAGCGGGGAACGGAAGTCTGGGAACGAGTTGTCAGCGGAAACCTCCACAAAAATCCAAAATGGCGGTCCAAATAACGAGAGAGAGAAAGAAGAAGACAAAGAAAGGAATTCGTGCCTTGGTTGAAATCAGGTGGGGGCGAAATTGCAAATCAGACTCACATTTTACGTTTACGTTTTGAGCAGGTGGTATGTTTTTTCGATATTCAACCTGTTTCATTTACAATATGATAAGGTCTTAGGTCTTAGTTTTCGAGACACCTGGCACACTCACATTACTCCTGGATTACTGCGTTTACTTTAGACCGTCGCTTAATCCTGCCTGTTTATCCCCCTGAATGTTCTTTTTCCCACTCAGACAAACTCTTGGAGAGTAAAGGTTTTATCCAAGCCCATTATATGCCCTGTTTTGAGAATGCTTGGTAAATAACTCGCAGGCATTGTAATGAGAAATAAACGTGGAATTTATTAATGCATGTACATATAGTGTTCTCGCGTTCTGTGCTTGAGTCAAACTTTGTACAGCTATTAGTATTTAAAACTAACGGCTAAAACTTGGTTTTTACAATTTTTTTTTATAACTGGGAAAGCTTGTTGTTGTTGTTAGCGTTATATTAAAGTCATTGAGTGATGAGTTATGAATCGTTTAAGGTCAGGGTTTGGCATTGAAAGCAGGGTTAAGCACTGACTTCAAGAAGGTGGTGGACAAAACACTGACCCACACTTCGTGGACATACCCTAAAATGGACTACACCGCTGAAGTTTAGTGATTAGGGTTAGGAAACTGAGTGAATGAAGTTTTAGGTCAGTTTTCCCAGTATAAGGACCCTAAATGGAACCTGATTCACTCAGTTTCCTAACCCTAATCACTTAACTTCAGTAGCATAGTCCATTTTAAGGTATTCATTGGGGGTAGTTCATGGAATGGGGGTCAGTTTTTGTTAATTTTTATTGAAAATTAATAAAGTATAAGTGTGTGTGTAAGTGTACCCGATTAGCAAATTCAAAATTTGGTGGAGACAAAATTTGTCGAGATTTTTGTCAGAGCCAAACAAATCTTTTTAACCTAGTACGTACGGGCCCTTTTACTTTAAAGTCGCGGATTTATCATTCGCCATCCCTGCTTTTACAGCATCAGAGATGAAACTAAGGGATAAAAATAGGCTGTGGTTGGAGAAGGATTGGCACGAGACGTACACATTTTTGTCTGTCGTTTGACATACTATGTCTTTTTTTTCTTTTACAGAGAAAAAAAGTAAAGCATTGGTCATAGGCCTTTCATGTGGCGGAGCCATCTGTTTTTGTGTAATCTTTGCGGTTATTATTGCCTGTATAAAGCACCACAACGATAATAATAATCAAATACGTCCATGACAGTGAGATGGAAAACGAGACGGAAATGGAAAACGAAGACCTTACAATTTGACAACACCTCGTCTCCCATACAGTCGTTCTCTGTGTCGTCACGCAACGCTCCTTCCCCCTGGTGGGGAGGAACGTTGCGTGACGAAGCAAAGAACGGCTGTGTAGGAGACTAGATATCACTGGGCCTATGAAAAAGTTAGTTATCATTCATCGTGGTAGTTATAAAGTAATAATAGCACTAAATATACCTTATTAACCAAGCGCGAGGGCCGTACTGGGAGAATATCGGCCCTCGGACTTTTTTTGTACGGACCTCGCTGCGCTCGGTCCGTACTGTCAAGAACTCGGGCCGATGTTCTCCCAGTACGGTCCCGAGCAAGCTTGGTTAATAAGGGATTTATTACACGACTGAAGACAACGCGGGAACAACGCGGGATCATTTGGGACAAAACGCGGTCAAATACTTAGAGAATATCGAAATGGCAATAGAGCAATCTTATTGGTCGATTTCAGGAGCCCATAAATATTATGGGCTCCTGTCGATTTTAGTTATTGGCCCTCTGACTGTCTTAAGTCGTGTAATAAGAAGCTTTATTGCTTGTCTCAAGATGATATAAAAGATCCCCACGTTTTTACTGCTTAATTACTGCCGTGCTATTCGTCAGGCAATGAGGTAGCCTGAGATCATGCCCTCTCCCTATTATCCCTTTATGTCTCTCACGGGAAGAGGGCATGATACATTTCTTTGTCGGATCACATGTAAAAATGCCAGATTCTGGACTTTTTTCTGATTGGCTTAGAAACAATACCTCTGAAAAACTCCATTCTGATTGGCAATGTACGCGGAGCGGCTGACTTCCGGTAAATGCTGATTGGCCCATTACCTTGACAGGTAGAGCTGACGTTTGTTTATTTAAATTAAAGGGCGGCTGGCGGCATGTTAAATAAATGTATCAGGCGTAATTTTTTTTTCCTCTCGCCTCGTCCGCCCTTGAAAAAAAAAAGGCCTGATCGCAGGTTAGCGATGAGGTAGGTTGGTTACCATCAGTTTGTATCATAGTGATTGACTGTCATCAGTACATTTCGATCCTCGTCACAGTTTGGAAAGACCTTAAGGTCGGCACACACGAGGGGACTAGTCCCTGGGACTAGTCCCTCCGACTTGTCCCTTGAAGAGTTTACAGGAAGGGACTGGTCGCAGGGACAAGTCCCATCGTGTGTGCAGACGAAGAGTTTTGAGGGACTAGTCGCAGGGACTTGTCCCACTAATTCAAACCAGTTTGAATTCGTGGGACAAGTCGCAGGGACCAAATTTTGGTCCCTCCGACTAGATTTTTAGTAAAAAATGACTAGTTCACACAATGGGACTTGTCCCCGCGACTTGTTACAGGGAATAGTTGCAGGGACTAGTCCCCTCATCTGTGCCGACCTTTAGACAGCAATGACGAGACTCAGGTTGCTGACCAGTGGGTTTTGTTAAAACAATGGTTTGCTGGCGGGTACTCATTCTCGCGGGCTCAGAAATCCCGGCTCTAGTCATTGTCATTTAAGATTTTTCCACGGTGCGTTGACTGAATGATGACGAGCGTGGCGCACCAATCACAGAAAACAACTGAAATAGCAATAAGAACAACAAGAAATTAACCATCATCATCATCATCATCACAACGTGTGGGTGAAATTCATGTAATGAATTTGATCCGGCCCAGATGTCATTTTTTGGATTGAAAAAATGCTGAGCTTTATGAGATCCGGGATATTTTTCAATAGCAGGACGATTTCGTTAGCAATGGAACTTTTACGTAAAACCGTAAATAAGTTTAAAAAAAAACGGTTTTGGACATTGGTCTCGGAATGTTAGTTCGTCATCTGGGTGTTTCATCGAACGGTAGCACGGCTAAAATATATAATGATGATTTGTGTGATTTTTGCGTGTTTTACGTTTGGCCAATAAAATTTTCATCAGGGTAAACGTAAAAACATTTCACGTTACTTTTGCGTTATACATTATATTTTAATTGTTACTGTAAAAGTAGTTAGAGAGGTTTCAGTTGTGAGTATACTGTACAGCATTCCTGTGATGAAGGAACTGCAGGAACAGTAAAAAACATTGCTGTACTGTAAGTTTAGCCATTTCACTGGAGGACTCTCCGTTTGGTGTTTTGAGCCCGTTCAGTTCTTATGATCCCTGGTTGGTTGAAATGAAGGACCTTGGAAGTAATAACACAGCATATTTCTAATTTTATCATTACCTTCAATTGGCCATAATTATCAATAGAGAATTCCAGAATTGTCAAAACTACAATGCTTAAGACAAAACGATGTATCGGAAATGAGACTATCGAGTCCGCTAGGTTACGACACTTCACGGTTTATTCTTTTCCAAGTTAGGTTCCTCGCCATAATGTTACGGGACGTTTTCCAGTAAAATGAGATTTAAGAAAAGTTAGGGAATGTCGCAATGTTTTTTATCATAAACCGAGTAATTTAGGTGTTTTAAAACTTGTCCTTAAAATAACGCCTTGGAGTGTAAAATGAGCGTTGAATTGTAAAGGTGTGAAAAGTGTGAATTCCTTCCATTTGCTAAGCTTGCGTAAGTGCATGAGTTGTCCAAATATTATTGGTTGGAAATCGTATATGACAATAAGGCTGACAGTAGAGCTTTGAGTTCTGCCTGTAACGAAATGAGTGAAGATCTCCAATAAACGCCACGTTCCTGAATGAAGGTCGGGCCCATCACTTGTTAAAAGATCCCGGAAGGCAACAGGGCACCTCTCGCTCAGCCACGGAGCTAATTCTCTCCCCCCCCCCCCCCCCCAGAAAAAAGCTCCCGTGACAATAATCCTCTTCTCCTCTCAGAGGTACATTATCAGCGATGTGAACAAAGTGTTCATTGAACAATTCGACAATTTCCTTTTTATCACTAATAATCCTGTCTTTTTCTTTTAAGATAGTATCGTTGGCTTGTCTACTTTTAGTATGCAAAAAGGGGCGGAAGGTAGACCAAAACTCGCGTGGGTTATCAGGCTCTGTTGATATATTTACAAAGTGCTGTTTTATCGCTTTTCGCCTGAGAGAGATGCAGGTGTTACGCTGAGTTTTGTACCCGCCTCGTAATTTGCATCCATACAATTGCGTGTGAATATCTTCTATATATGATTTATGCGTTGTCTGATCGCTTTCCTCCATTGTTCCGTCATCTATGGTACCTGACTGCCCCGTACCATTGTTCGCTTCATAGGAGCGTGCTAATTTATAGACTGTATTGATAAATGGCGGCCAATAAATTATTGCTTTTTCCTTGTGCTAATAATACCAACTAGCCTCTTTTGCATGGACAGAATACAAAAGAAATGTTGTTTTGGAGCGAGGCTAGTTGGTCTCATTAGCACGAAGACAAAAGAATAATTTATTGGCCGCCATTTATTACTACAGTCTATAACATCTAGAAACAACTATTCAAATGCGTGAACCTTATCATCAAGTTCATCAAACACGTCAATGATGTGGAAAGGCACAATTTGCAGATCAGTCACAAAGATCTCCCGGCTAAAATTTTTGAGACTACGAAAACAAATCTTGCGTGAGTGAGCCCTTGGTGCCAAAGATCGTAGGATTGTGTAAACCAACGAATGTGTGTATCCACTACGCCAGATGCAACAATATTTCTCTTGTTATTGGTGAGAATTAAATCGAGAGTAGTTTGAGATGTCCTGGCCTTTCGAGGCCACTCAGTAATTCAAGCAATGCAGGTTAAAAATATCTAGTGAAGTTCTGCCGGCTTTGGCGGTTTGTCCCGTTCCTGAAACGTCAGCATTAAAAATCTCCCGCAAACAATATTGTACTCGTCAGTGTTGATGCTGCCTCGAATAGCGATGATAGCGCATGACACCATTTGGATTTCGGAATCGACGGAGACCGGTTTATTTCAGAACAGTGATCCAAGTTTTACCCAGCTTAATCTTGAGAACGATAGATTCAGTTTTAAAACTTGACCAGTTTTCGGAAGGGAGCCATTATCGGCTTGACTCGGATAAAGCAGATGTCACTCCTTACATACACCAATAAACCCCCGGCCCGCGGCCTGACTTTCTGTCACAACGACACAATCGAAAACCATCGACATGAAACATACTGTACGGAAATGTCGAGTCAATCTTGCTCTCTGATATAATCAGAAGGTCGAGTCTGCCAGAAAGAAGCCAGGATCTGATCTCGTGAAATTTGAATCTGCCTGTGCTGTTAGCGTTAATGTGTCCCAGCTTCAAGTTCGAAAAATTATTCCTGGCGATTTGATCAAAGTCCGACCAGGTCTCGTGTACCGACTCCCACTCGAAGTAACTGTCACTAAGTGGAGGTAGAGAGCATCTAATGCATACAGTACCATGTTGGAGCCTGTGTCGTAGAATAGGATCGCAACTACTTGAAGTTCATACCAGTGCATTTCCTATACGATACGATACGATACGATGCGATATCCTTTTTGTATAGAGGGTATAGACATGTTTGACCCAATGAGAGTTTTCTAACACATGGCCCTCTAGGTCAGCACTAGGGGTGATCACAGCCAGGGTTCATTACGTCCCTAGTGGTTCTTTTACGTCCCAGAGTCAATTTGTGAAGAGCTGTGAGACGAGACCTCCGGTTTTATCGTCCTTATCCGAGAAGACTAGAAAGTCTAACATTTGCAGATGTCATTACAAAGGTAGCACTTTCTCTTCAGTTATTTAAAGACCTTGAGTGTTGGTCCGGCCAGGGCTTGAACCCCTGACCTCCCGCTCAGCAGTCCAGTGCTCTACCACCGAGCCAAACGGTTCACTTTTTCGCATCCAGTACAAAGAGATTTTGTATCTGTTATATAACTGGATCTTTTGACCGGTCCAGGGTTACTACAAACGTCGCCCGACAGTTTGAGCAACTCGAACTGCGTTGTAGCCATATCATTACCATAATAAGCAACTCTCTGGCCTGAGTACCTCTTTGCTCTAGACCTTGCATGAACTGCTTTTGGAAATCTTGCTAAAAAGCAACTCGATCGAGCGAAATCCAGTCTAGAAAGAGCACACACACCAACGATTGTGTCTTCGCCTGAGAATTCCATTCAAGTAAGCAATACCACAGAGATATAAGTACACGATATCGGAGCGCCATGTAGAGACAAAGAAATATTCTAATGCGTTCAGCTGATACATACATACAGGCTGTGTAGATTTCACAAGTAAAATGATGTTTTCTTTGCTGTATACCTTTTTTTTACATGTCTATCTCATTAACATTCATATTTTCAATTATCCGGACTCTCGATTATCCGGACTATTAATTTTACCGAGGTCCCGACGAGTCCGGATAATCGACTGTATATTTAATATATCTTCAATTGATAATTAGTTCTCAGCTCACTAGGTTGGTGTGGTTTGATCTACAAACAACATAACCTACTCAATACTTGCGGCGTTTTCTCATGATTTGATTTATGAAACTGTTCCCTGGAAAACCTGAATAGTAGCATTTCCTAGCTCCTAAAATTAAAATTAAAATTTCCTGGGAGGGGAGGGGGGCATGCTCCCCCCTACTCTAAGCACTCACAGCAACTATACGAAAACTGCAATAATTATTTTATCATGCCTACACTTGAGTGGTTTTTAAGACAACAGCTCACACAAAAAAATAGCAGTCTAAAGGTCTCCAGAAAGATCTAACAAAACCCCATTAAAAATATGTTTTCAAAACGTAATCTTTTAAACGAACTTCTGTAATAGCGTTCATGAAAAGCTGGTGCACAAGGGATTATCACAGCTCCAGGGCAATCTACAGTTTTTGTGCACACCTTAGGAAATGAAGAATTTTGGTCAACATATATCAGTCAAAAATCTGCACGCCGAATAATTACAATGCCCCATGTACCAAAATGGAACTGAAGGTAAGATAAATCTTTCGTAAAAGTTTACTTAGACAATTCAACAATCATACTTCAACTTTAGTTTGGGTGTGGACATCGAAGTAGCCAGTTGCAAAAGTTCCAGTAGTGGCCGACTGCTCGTATAAGTAAACCAGAAAAACAGTTCACATAAAACAACCAAGATATATAACCGACTTAAATTACACGCGTACATGCAAGACGTCCTCACGTTAAGTTTACGATACCTGCGATCCTTTCTTGAATTCCTTGCAAGCACGGTTTTGGTTGACTACAGGTTAAATTTGTAGGCTTCTGGCTTTTGTGGGCCTCTTTCCCTCAAAATTTTCCTGGTAAGACAACGTATGAGAACAGGAGAGATTGAAAATAAGGCCGACAGGAAATTTACTTGTAACAAGTTTCTGTCCATATAAGGCGTCACGAAAAGAGTACGAAATATACTGATCGCCGATTGGGTATGGGTTCTTGAAATAGTCCGTTGAAGAAATGCACCCAGGGGGGCTCTCCGGCTCGCCTTACAAACTTTCCGATAAGGACGATTGGTGAACACCAGGGACTCTTGAAGGATTCAATCATACCTTTTTCGACGTGGTTGCTGTTTGATGGGTGCTGTATTCACAGTTTCTATCTGGTTTCTCACTGCATTTGTAGAGCCCAAGTTGTCCAGGCCCTTAAAAAACAAGTCCTGCTCTAATAGTAAGAGCTGCTTGACGACCTTGCTCTGCTGCTCACTCAGGTTTGCCGAACTCCTGGTATACATGTCCAACAGTCTCTCTGGGAGATCCCCAACAGGTTCGTTCTGGATCACCGACTCTTCAGAATCAGCTCGTGGTCAAAGTAACACAGTCGAAACTCCTGCACATGGTTCCCAAAGAGCAATCGTTGTGATTCTTCGCAATTTCTGTCTTCCACCGGAAATGTTAGCCATCCAAACTGAAACGTAATCTCCTTTCAGATCCACCAAAGATCTGCCTACCAGGATGCCGCCATTTTCACCTACCTGTTCAACTGGGCCAACATTACGCAAACTGTTTGACCATTAGCTCCAATAACTTTACCCTAACAACGGCCTCTATGAAAGGCTTCAGCTTTATAGACGTATCGAGGACAACACGAAGTACCTGAGGAGAACTAGAGCCGTCTGCCAATTGGACAGGGACTTCCGAACCGTACAAGGCTAAAACCATCGCTTGTAGTCGATCAGACAACCTTGATCCCTTCGGAAGTCTCCGCCTTGCAAACACTGAGTGACCACTGGAGCGACCCAGAACTGCTCAGTGTTCCACCCTTTTCTCCCCGACCGTCAGATTCAATGTAACCTTGCACTCCACAGCAACAGTCCCACCATCCAGAACACGAAGCTTGTCATTGGTAGCCAACTGTTAAACACTACCGGCTTTCGATATTACCTCCAGCATCTCTGGATTCAGGATGGACACGTCGGTTCCCGTATTGATGAACCACTCGCCCGCGATCCCCTGCACGAACCCAGGCACAACAAGTCCTTCACCACCCCACACTTGGCAATTTCATCAAACTGGCCCAGGGCCTCTTCATCCTCAATAACCAGGCTTCGACCCTGGCAAATTCCACGACCCGGTCGATGGCCTGTTGGGCTATATGCGCGTAGCCAGGGATCGTTGCTCCTCGATTAGCTCCACCGTCAGCAACTGCAGTAGGTCTCCTTCCTTGGAAACTATGAAATAAGTGCAGGCATTCCGACTTAAAGTGGCCAAGTTCGTTGCAATGGAAACATCGCATAGGCTGGCGACCGGCCCCTCTCCGTAGCTCCTTCTGCCTAATAACCTTATCTAACGCCCTACCAATTAGCATCTCCAGCCTGAAAGTGCTTGATTCAGGTGGAGAATTAATTGCCGAACCTCCCCCTCAGAGTTCTCTCGGTACGTCTGACAATCGGAATATACTTGGCGAGCCATACCCCTGGCATGCACTCGGCCCCAACGGTTTGAAAGCTGATACGACTCAAGCTCCAGTACCATCTCAAGACCTCCCTGTAGATGCTGAGTTGCCGGACATGAAAACAGATTTCATCATCAGACAACGCGTCCACGAACCGATCCTTAGCCAGGATGTCCTGTAGACTAGTCTTAGCAGTTGGGTATGCCAGCTTTACCAGTCTCTACAAATCTCCCGCCTGCTCGGGCAGAGATTATCCACGATGCTTCACGCAAGTTTGAATTTTGGGCGTGCTAACTCCGATTGATGGGCGAGTTTAAATTTTGCGCGAAATGATGATACGCGATTAAATGATGCACAAGTTTAAATTTTGCACGTGCTAACTGCGATTGATGGGAAGCCCCAAAACGACTGAGTAATGACTTCACCAGGACATCGAAATCTCTTCGACCTTCGCTTGACAAGTTACTCAAATCCAACATGGCTGGTCCCTTCAGGCTTGTGGCGAGAAATGAAGCCTTTTCCTCCTTTGTCCAACCATTAATCTGGGAAACAATTTCGAATTGAGCACTAAAGGCCTCCCAGGGCGTACAGCGGCGAACGTCGGGGGTTTCTGAATCGGTTTCGACATCTTGCAGGAAATATCTGGTTCCTGCACAGGACACCCAGTATTACCTTCTCCCTTCACAGTACGATGCATAGAAACCCCACTCATTTGGACGACCGCGTTTCCGGCGTTTAAGTCAATAGGTGGTTCACACTAGACCCTCAAGTGCACTTTAAAGGAAGGCTTCGACCTTACTTGAGAGTGCACTTCAGTACTTTGATGTTTTGATGGAGGGGGGAGGAACAGAATAGGGAGGAGGGAGAAATGGCCCCAAAAAAGTTGGGAAGGGGGAAAAAGTAGGGAGGAGGGAGAAAAAGAAAAGTTGGGAGTAGGGAGAATTGAACTGGATGGACCTGGATGAGTAGGGAGGAGGGAGAAATTGGCTCAGAAAGTAGGGAGAAGGGAGATTTACTCTCCTGTTCCTCCCCCCTCTTGATGGTTCCGTGGCGACTAAGTACGATCAGTGCACTTCATCTCAAGTGCACTTGAAATGTCTAGTGTGAACCCACCTAACATTCCAGTAGCGAAATTCTTTTTTCAAATGTTCCACACGGCCAGACATCTCCCGCAGCTTTTCAGAAGTCGACTGCAATAAGTAGCCCAGGGTAGGATCCCAACTTGATGCTTGCTCGTCCATGAATTGAAGGCGTGCGTCTACCCCTCGGAGTTTAATTTCAATTTTTTTTCTATCCTACTCAACCTCTTCCCTTAACTGGAAATAACAGCTTGCAAATTGCAAATTTGTCGACCACATTCAACACTCCTTGAATCCGCTCTTAACGAAAGGGATCTTGTAATCTCCCGCCAAATAATTCTGCGAGTTCGAAGAGAAGGGCGCTTGATCTCCCGCAGCTTGTTGATTTTCTTCCATACTTACTGCTTCTAATCTTCTTTCCTTTGGTTAAAGTCTCGTTTTCATTTAGCGAAAACGCGAAGGTTCCGAGAGCCGTTCAAACCATCACAACACGTAACAAAATCCGAAATTTGAATCACCGGCACACAGAAACACTCCATCGGCGAAGTTCGATCCGATCACTTGACTTTACTTTTCTGGATGAACCTCGCTCTGCTACCAAATGTTACGAAATCGTCCAAACCTCTCTTGATCAAACTCAAAGTCCTAACGTTTGCTATTGACTTCTCACTCTCAACACACCCTCGCACCACACACAGCATGAATTACGTTCCCACCGGAACTCCCACTGTGGGAGCTTTAGATCGAGGACGCGACGGCTTTTAGAACACGATGACCGAGTAAAAATCTGGAACGAGAACGGCGTTTAAGCAAGCGAAAGATTAGTTTTAGTTTTGCGACGCGAGCTCCATCCGACGCATTAGGGTGGTTTCAAACGTCGTGCTACTGCCGTGTCGAACTCAATTGATCGAATTAAATTCGACAGTACCACGACGTAAACTTAAGTCATGTAAAACTGAGCTGAGTTAGATAAATCATCTTGTCTATGGGGACCGCAGGGATGTAGCCCGGGTTCGATTCTCCGATCCCGTGTCTCGTGTGGACTTAGTTTGTCGGTCGTCTTCTGGGTACTCCGGTTTTCTCCTCTTTCCAAAAACCAACATTTCTCCCACACGGCCCGACAAGCTTACAGCTTCAAAATTGTTACCGTGTATAAAAAAAGTTTCTCTATCTTTTTTGTAGCAGATACTTAACCGTTTTGCTCAAAACAAGAGCAATGAATACTCAAGTTTTCTACGCAACGCCAAATCTTTCCGGCTCGCGTTTTCTGCGCCTCACGACGCGTGAACTTTGTAGGGTTGGGCATGCGCAGGTAGCTTTTTCTGTGCAAAATTACTTCCGGCCGCGTCGCAAAGTCGTCGCGTCCTAGATCGAAAGCTCCCTATTAGGCAGTTTAAGAAACGAGGACGGCAACGGCAACAAGAACGTCATTTACAGCGGTGATCATATTGGCGTGAACACCTAAAATATGTCTGGAATGTTTGTTTTAACCAATCACAGGCGAGATCCTCACACCACAGAAACCACAGGCAACGAACGGGTTTCCTATCTGTCACAGAACAAATTATTTTCGTTTTGTTTCAACATTCAGTCTTTTTACAAGTAAGCAATTGCTTTTCCTTCCTATTTGTTTACAGTATGTGCTATACTAGCGAAGAATACAGGTTTGAGCTATTTTAAAATAAATTACAAAGCCGATGTGCCGGGCTGATGCACGCGACAGTTTGGCGCGCGAATTTTCAAACTTTTGGTAACGATCGAAATCGGTAGTTACGAAATCTTCTTGGCTACATTCCCACATAACTAGCTTCCAATAGCATGTAATCCCCTAGATATCAAATGCATAAATGCCTTCAGAGAAAAAGCTAAACTATATTTGGAAGGAATACTGAAAATTGGCCTGTTTACTTTGCGCGATGTGTCGATCCGTAGATGTTGAATTTGGTTGGCGGTCTTTCCAGTTTGCGATCTTGCGATCAAGGAACTTTTACCGGCACAGTAGTTCGAAGGCTCAATCGTTAACCCACATAAATCCAATCCCCTTGTTCTACAAAATATTAACAAGGATTATGCTATCAGAAACAAAAACATCACCATTGTTCACTTTTTGTCTTCATGTAATACGTCATTACATGGGAAGCTGGTCGTCCTCGCGTCGCTTGGTTTCTAAAATTTTTCTTTCTAAAATCGAATGATGTTCTAGATGTGGTCCTCAGCACTTATCTTGGGGAACAGCGGTGTTTTAAATTCCTAATAAGACAACTTGTATCATTAAACAAAACAAAAATAATTTGTTCCGTGACCGATGGGAAACCGTTCTTTGCCTGTGGTTTCTGTGGTATGAAGATCTCGCCTGTGATTGGTTACAGCACAATAAACATTCCAGACATATTCTAGGTGTTCACGCCAATATAATCACCGCTGTAAAAATATAACTTCTAGTTTTTGTAACTCTTTTGCAATCATTCCAATTTGTTTAACTTGGAAAATGCTGGCGAACTCTCCAGGAGCTAAGTTACTATGAACGACGTCAAAGTAAGGAAAAAGAAAGAAGATTTTGTCGTCATACCTTCACGTTCTCGAGAAAACCTTAAATTTGGTCATTTTGTTGTTTTGCAGAGGACGGCAAAGAAATGTACCAAAATGTAAAACGCACGTGCAGAGTATTGTTTTGGCTCATTAATCCCATTGTTTTGTGGCGTTCTCGTTGCCGTCGCCGTCCTCGTTTCTTAAACTCCTTAATTATTAACAGCTCTACGCGATCACACTGTTCATCGCACTATTGTTCGTAATAATTCTTTTTATTTGCTTTGACCTATGACGCCACTCCTGCATCTTTATAGTGAACTGTTTATCATGGGCGTACACTGTTTATGGGGCGTTTTTATGGGCGTACACTGTTTGTTGTGGGCATATCTTTCTACCTCGAGTTGAGCAACGTGGCAGAGCAAATGAAACATTACTAACAGTTTAAGGAGGCTCGAAAAGGTCTTTAGTGGAGCGCGCGCGCGTAAACAACACACGCCATATCTACAAAAACTAAGAGCACGCGTCTGTCGCGCATGCTCAAATGCTAATCTTGTCGACTCGAAAGTTTTGAAGTTTCGTAACTTTAGTCGCTTATACTTCCGCTTTCGCTCGGTATTTTTTTTTTTTTTTTCATTTTTTTCGGTAACAGTGTCATGTGATGAATCTCTGTTTCTTTTATTTTTGTGCCAAATTTCGTAGTGGTACGATGAACCAAACATACTACAGTAATTTAGAAAAGAATTTGTAGAACTTGTCTCGGGAAAATGAAAACTATTTCGAACAACCTTAAGCTTCGACCTCATCACGATAACAGATTAATGTAATGACAATTTTTTTCAGACACTATGGAACATGAGGACGCGCTAATCAGCGAACTGAGAAGTTGTTTTTCATGCGTATTGAATGAGTGTTAGCTCAAAAGATCGAGAGGAAATGGTACGTGTACAGTACGAGCGGGATAGGGAAACGAAAGAAAGACTGGTCAATACGATATTCAGCGTAGTATTCACTGTGTTTGGGTCTTGGTTGCTGTCCCAACTATGAAACTTCCCCGGTGTTCCAGTCGTGTTTTGCCACAGGGTTCACCCAAAATGCACTAAGACATTTCGCTTCCTATGAAACAAAAACAAATGACTTGCAATTAGATTGGGCGGAGGCGCCCTTATAAAACTGGTCTTAAATTGCGGGAGCGGGTGGCATAAATTTGACATCATACTGAATACCCAGAAGGCCATAGGTTCGACCTCAGGTTGTAGAATTCGGATTTTTTCCGAGTACGCGTGTTACAGCGAAAAAAACAAAACGTGTTTCAAGTGCGAGTTTGATCGCCAGCGAAAATCGCGAGCGAAGTTCGCCGTCGATTGATGCGGGCACACCAGGAACGCGGTCGCGGCGATTTTCCACCCCAGTTTTGTTCCCAGGCTCCATCGAGGGCATTTTTGGAAAAGTCACGTGATAAATCGCTCAACCTAATTGGTTAACTTTACTGGCGAGTCGTAGAGACGAGCGTATGAACTTGTAGAAACAGGCAGTCTAGAAAAGAGGCGAATTTAATCGCCGATATCTGGCAATGCATACACTTTGTGACTCAAACTCCATTCGTTCTTGGAACAGGGTCAATATGACATTGATGCATGTATAATTAATGTATAAGGCTGTGCGGCCGGGAATCTTTCCAAATTTTGCCCTACCTTCACGACGCAATCACTCGAGAGTTGCTCCAGTGTCAATGGTGGAAGCTCGACTACTAAGCTACAAAGAAACAAGGAACATATGCAGCAGAGTTACCATTTCACAGTAAATTCAACAACATATCTCAATCAGTTCTGTTGGTCGAGGGTGTACAACCATAATGTAAATAGGCCATTTCCGAGTTAATGTCTGCCTCCTCTTCAAAGCGAGTCTAAGTGCGAAGTTTTTGTGATGGTAATTAGTTCTACTTTACATATGAATGAAAACTAATTTTCATAACAAAAACTTCGCACTTAGACTCGCTTTGAAGAGGAGGCAGACATGAACTCGGAAATGGCCTATTGACCACCGCACAAGAATTCTAAAAGCTAACGTTTCGAGCGTTAGCCCTTCGTCAGAGCGAATCCAGGCTCGAAACGTCGTGATCAATTTATATCATCAGCTCCGTTAATAAAACGAATTTTTTGTTCACAACTCCCCCACCGACGCAGCACCACAGTTTTTTTAGAAACTACTCCCTTTATCTGGGAGTGCAAGTAGTTCCAAAGTGTACCCCGTAGGATAACCCATTAACTTTCCATGACAGCACCGCTTGAGCACAGTTGAACGCGAAAAAAATTTAAAAGGTTTTAACAGGTGAAATAGGTACGAAGTCAGACTAACTCAAGGACCAAATTGTGAGACAAAATTTTTATGATTTACCGTACTACACTATTATTTCAAACCAAAAAATCACACGCCTGTCAAAAAAGAGGGATCTATAACAAATAAAAAGCCCACTCAAACTCAATGCCCAGTGTGACTTTTATATTTAATTGGCATTCATAAGGAACTATTTGCCTGTAGCAGTGTAAATACGCTAAAATTTAAATGTTGCGTTTGTAAATAAAATTCTAACAGTGTAAGTTTGCATGTAAGTGAATCACTTACTCCTCTTTAGAAGAGGTAGACATGTTGGAATCTCTTCTGTGTACATTATCTGTTTCCAGAATTTTACATCTTCGGCCTGCACTCTTGCGGCTCCCAATGTGCGACTTCACATCTAAAACGACAGGTATACAAACAAAAGAAATTAACAAGCGAACGACTCAACATTGGAAGAGTCGAACGAACGATTAGTCTCCTACGCAGCCATTCTGTGTGTCGTCACGTAACGCTCCTCCCCACAGAGAGAGGGAGGAGATGATGTCAGGAGGAGCGTTGCGTGACGACATAAACAACTGCTGCGAAGGAGACTGACGAACGATATCCTCATTTCCACGCCCTTAGAAAGTTGGGGCGAGCTAGAGGTGCGGAGGAAAGGTCGCAGGAAGAGGGGACGTGAAAGGGGAGTGAGGTGTTTCGCCCCTTTCTTTTTTTTCTTTCCTTGCCCCATTTTTTTTTCGCTGGCCCTAACTAACTCAGTCTAAAACCTCGACTTGACGTTACAACATTTTGTTGCGTCAACAAAGAAAGGTTTAGCATCCCATGTTTTTTTTGCCATCGATTAAACATTTTGACTGACGTTTCATGATGTTAAATGATGTTTAGCCACGCGTCTAACATTGTTATACAAGGAATGTTGGATGTCAAATGAAGAATGATCCTCGCAATTGTAAACGCAATCTGATTATTTATGAAATTGCGTAAAAGAAGCCTGAAAAAAATTCAGGAATACAACGGGTTTTGAACCCGTGACCTCGCGATACCGGTGCGATGCTCTGCCACGATGCCTCGCACACTGAAGTCTTGAATTTTATTCAGGCTTTTTTATGCAATTGCATATATTGCGTTTACGACTGCGAGGACCAGTTGATTTCATTTCCGCAGTTCATATATGATTTACACATCACTGCTTATTAAAGACTCCGCAACGGGCTAGACAAACGAACGATCAGATGAATGCAGTGAACGAACGAACCAGCCTGTTCGATCATCCAAACGGGGCAGTAATAAACCTACGTAACAAAGAGGTCATGCAAATGTTTTGATCAACAGGCAGTTATTTATTGATGGAGTGGAACGCGTCCACGCGTGCACAAGCAAAACAAATGACTAGGAGCGACTGTCTAGCTCTTGTTTTTCGCCGAAGAGTTTAACTTTTTTAAATTTTCATTTTTTTTCTCTTCATTTCTGTCTCCCATGAACTCGGTCTAATGCAAAAAAGTAGATTGGCGAAAGAGCTGATAAAACTGTATACCTGAACTCGTCCCACTTGATCTTCTTAAAAGATGTTTCTTGTTGGTACTTCCACTATGCTTAAGCTGTACTGCAGTGGCTAACTCGTGAAACTACACCAAGGAGACAAAACAATCAAACGTATACTCCTAAACAATTTTAAACGCGAATTTGTATACGTGACTACGTGGCCTAAAAATAGTTCTTAGGCCTACTTGACCCTGTAGATCTACACGTAACAAAAGGTGAATCATGAAAAGGATTTCAATTACCTCAACGAATCCTGCTGCCCCTGAGAGATTTTCAAAGTTATAGTCTTCGTTCTTGTCCATTAATCTTGTACAAATTGAAAACAAATGGAGACTACTGACGACTAATAGTTTATGTACAAGATTACCGTGAATATAAACAAAACACACAAATATAACGCATGACAAAAACGCAAAAATAAATAGTCATTAATTAGAGGACATTAATTAAGAGCTTAATAAGTTCAGCGTTTCTGAATCTACACAAATGCACGTACGAATTACTGAGAGCTTTTCTTGTTTTGCGACTCCGCCATTTTTGTTTTGTTTTGTTTTGTTTGCAAGAGCCTTTTGTGCCCGCCAAAGTGGCCGAGACGATTACAAAGGGTGCACTGTTTTGCAGCTAGACAGATTTGGCAGACAACGAGGCAAACGACAAACGAAATGAGAATACGAAAGCAAGAGGAAAGGACTGAACGCGACTTACGGTGCTCAATGTGCTGTTCTGCTATTGATAGTCTATTGATCAAGTCGGTTTTTGTGTGGCTTACACAAAGTGTGTAGCCACATTATGGCACGATCGGATTTATTTATTTGTCCACGAGAGTTGAGTGCTGGTCACGTGGTCTAGTAAGCCATACATGTACGCATTGCGGACCTATTTTTATATCTGCGCGCACCATCGCCACTTTTGCCATTTGTCTTTAATTCCACAGATGAATAATTGGATTAGACGTTTTCGAGAATGGAATGAACGGGAATAGCATTCCGTCCATTCCAGTCTCGGAATACGCAGAATATGCGTTCTTTTGGAAAAGTTTTGGCGGGGAAATCGTGTGCAGCCGACCAAACCAGTGACGTGACACCGAAAGGCAAGTTCTGTTCTGCGTGCTGATCTTACGTCACCTCCGCCAAAATTATTTCGTTTCCAGAGTGTCTGCTCTCACTTTTGGAAAAACATTACTCTGCATATTCTCGGCTCTTATTCCTAGGATCAGAATAAGAACAGGCAGAGTCGTCTCACCAGAATGCTCGCTAAGTAACAATCGTTATTCAAACCAAATTTTGTACCATGATTGCTATACTCGGCATTGACCGCTCGTCTAACTCCTAAGAATTTCCTTTTCCCCATCTCACCTCCCAAAACAAGCAAGACAGTCGCAGCTGATGTTATTGAAAAAAAATATATATATATACCTTCGAGTAGCGGCTCTGTTTGCCAAAGCATGCGAAAACATCGTGTTAAGTTTTCTTTTCAGACCATTTCTAGCTTCCAATCTCATAAGAGCTTCTTCCTGCTTCCTGACCTAAAACCACAATGAGAATAACTTAAAAAACCCAAAAGAGAGAGAAATTGACGACTTTTCCACAGTGTCAAAGATACTATTGACCGAAGAATTGAAACGGCTGATTATCTGGGAGTACTTTACATGTTAATGATACACATCAAGTTAAATAATTGTTCAACTCGCAGTGCCTCCACCGAACGTGTATTGCAATGTTCTTTTAGACTGAACTAACTACTGGTACATATTTTTGGCATAATCTGCCACTTTCCATCCGACTCAAGAAATTCAAACTCAAGAATTGCCTTATCCATTGACTATAGCCTTTAACAAACTTAAATTGCGCCACCGCTTGGATGAGGACACCAAATTAACCTCAGTAACTGTCGTAAATTAAACAAACCTTCGCGAAAGAAACACTGACCAAAAAAGAACACAGAAAGGCAAAACGAAACAAAACAAAAACATAATAGAAAACCGGTATTCATATATAATTCTAGGCCGTAGAAAAATGGAGAGACTGAAGCGATGGTCAGAGCAATATATGGAAACTTACTTCTTCTGGGTCAGGCTCCGTCTCGCCAAACTCCAATCTGTAGGCAGCTAATGGAGGAAATTCAACCTGACAAATTTGGAAACAAAAATCGAAAAAAGAACTTCCTTAGTCATTGAATTGAATGCTGTTTACTATTGATAATTATCGGGGTCCCCGGAAAGCTGCAAATGTTAGCGATATGATTTGCCGCCATGGGCGTAAACTGAGACGGCAAAATAATTATTAGTACAGCGTAGCAAATGAATTAAACAATTATTTGCCGAAGACGAAGCGAATATTGTTGGATAATAGTCGACATGGATTATTTGACTATTCAACCAGTGAATATTGTCGGATAATAGTCGAAGAGATTAATCCACTTCGACAATATTCACTGAGCCTGAAGCAAACCTGTTTTAGTATAATTTCAGTGCTGAACAAAAGAGAAATCGGTAATCAACGAGTTCTCCTAACAGGAGCCGAACCTATGACTTCCAGTTCATGACTCTGATGGTCTACCACTGAGCCACAGGAGACCTGTGGCAGCTTAGGTCATTGAAATAAGTTCATGGGTATGCAAACGACAATACGGAATAATTTACTGCCAGTTTGGACACCATGCTACCCTTACAGGTAATTACGTGTATCAGAAACGAGAGTCATCGGTGAGTTGCAGTAAAAAACAAAAACAAAAAAACAACGATCATGACTGGGCACTGTAGAATTGAGCCACGAACTTTGTCTTCTGATCCTTCATACAATTTTCTGTAACACTGTAGTCTCTAAAACCGCAGTCAGTTTTCTCCCTTTATTAGGATGTGTGCCGTCGTTTTCCCTTGTGCAATCGTCTTGCTTATTGCGTGCTCACTTATTAAGCTTGGTTTTCACTAGCGACGCAAGCACCAGCACAGGCGCAAGCATAAGACATTCAGATCAAGTGAAAACGAACCGTGATGCAAGCACAAGCACAAGACAGACGGGCGAAGGCTTCATCTGCAGGTCTTGTTCTGTCTTCTCCCCCTGAGGCGCGGAGGTCGAAGAAGGCACTCGAAAATTAAGAGAACGAAACGCTGCTGAGTTAGAGACATTCTTCAAGGAGAGCGAGAGCCGAGGGGACTTCCATAACCTTGTAAACGAGCTCACGACTGACAGCCCGTGAATTACATTTCTTTGTACTTACGCTTTTTGTCAAAGTCTACAGTTTTTCCGACATTTCTGTTTCCTTGTGATATCCGGGTGGAATCTGGAACGGGTGCTTTCATTGGACGAGCATAAGAGCTTGCGTTGTGCTTACGCTCTGTTCCGTTTTTAACACAACGCAAGCGAACGCAACCATAAGAGCAAGCATAAGGAAACGGAAATATTTTGAACCTTGTATTTGCGCTTGCGCTTTTGCTTACCTTAAGCCCGTTTTCACGGTGACATAAGTGCTCTTGTGCTTGCGTCGCTAGTGAACCAGACTTTAGCCTTCACAACCCTTTAAGCAACAGTACAGAGCTGTTGTAACCAAAATTTCAGAGTCTCCAGTATGTATAAAACAAAACCCTTTGATAACCGTTTCCTGAACTCTCATGCATTCTACATGCACCCACCTTGGGGAATCTCTGTTCTATGGGAATGGCCGATGCCGGTGGAGTCTTCTTCGATCTTTTACCTCCGGACACAAAACAGCTTGATTTGCGGCCTCCAGGGGATTTCGAAGGCTGCAAAAGATGCAAAACCTTATTTCACTGAGTTGCAAAGAATTAGCAGCCGCAAAAAAATGTCCTGAATTGGCAATGCTATGTCAATTGCAGGATGTTTTTCAATTTACTGAAAATAACAACATAAAAAAAGATTGAAAACTTAACTCTCTTCATCTGTCCATCAGAGTTTGATTGCCAGCCCCTTAATTTACTCTCATGGACCGAGATGTCCAAGGTTCCATCTTGGTAACTTGGATTTGAGGAAAAGGTGGGAGGGGAGGGTGGCCTTGATAGACTTAAGAGTGGATGGACAGGTGGGAGCAAAGACGTTTGAGAAGGAAGGGTTAACATTTCTTTCTATTTCTTTCAATCAATTCTTGTTGAGACAAGTCGCTCTTTACCTACCGTAAGTATTGTTCTGATGCCATGAGTGGTACTCCTCCAGGTGGACGCTGCTGTTACACCTTTCAATGAATGCTTTTTCCTGGCCCCAGGCTTAGGCTTCACTGGGGTGCCTGCTTCTGCTTGAGCTGCTAACAATACTTTCTTGTGTTCTTTGTGGTAATTTTTAATTCTTTCCCATGTACGTGTAAGGTCACCTGTAAGAAAAAAGAATTAAAATAACCTCTTTTACATGATTAACTTGGTTTTTTTTTCTTTTAACAAAGAGAATATTTGAAACAAATGTTCCTCTGAACTCTCTATAATCACTTCATACCATCTTCCATCACACTTTCCAAATTTTCAGGAACAGTGATAAAATCCCAAAACTCCTCAGCTTCATAAGACCTGTTCAGGTAACCTTCATTCTTCAGTTTGTTTTCAAGGCTGATTATCTATGAAAAATATACATGTAACATACTGCAGTAAATATCAGACAAATAAAGGTGCAAATCAGGGACAATACATGGAATTTTGAGTGACCACTTTCTTGACTAAAACATATTCCTTATTATATTTGAAAATCAACTTACTTTGTAATAACCAGTCTGTAAACCATCCCTGAATTGGCTATCACTGACAAGAACAGACCTTGGTAGCTTACATGTGACTTTGTGCCGCATTTTTTCCTGTAAATCAAAGTCTATGTCAATAATAAAAAATAAATAAACAAACATTAACAATGTATTTCATATTAAATAACTAAGGCTCTTTCATTAATTTGAACATGATTGTCTTTAAACCAAAGAAGGTTCCTCATTTTGGAACCATTCAAAGTTTCAAATTGTGCCAGGACAGAGTTTGAAAAATCTAATTCCACTTAATTACATTCTTGTGAAGACAGTTGGGCATAAAACTTAATTGCCATCAATATTATTACACAGTCATATTAACAAACTTCTTTCTTTGATCATATCATTTCATAATGCCCCCCAAAAAAAGAAAACAAATGATGCAAATAATAAATATACAAGTGTATGTCCAAACTTTCTGGCATATTTAAGGAAAAAAAAAAAGATTTGACATTTTCCAATGTTGTTTTCTGAGAGTGGTCATCACTCTAAGTATTCTAAGTTTTTTATTGGATACCAATTACCTGATATTGTGTTTAAAGCTAACCGCAACTTTATTACCCCCACCCCCCCAAAAAAAATTTATAAATAAACTAGGATGCATATCTTAAATTAAAATGTGATCAACACACTTCATGTTCTTGAGATATTTTTGCTTGTTCTTCCAGTTTGTTTTGTCTTTCTTGGATGATTTTTCTTTGATGTTCCACTTTTTCTTGTAATGCCTTTTTGTATTCAGCCTTATAATAATCACGCAACATCAGAAGACCTTGAACTAATTCATCATGCTCCTGAAAATTAAGAGACCTTTAGTTAGCTAGTGCTCAAGTGCTCTATTTGACAACTACAGCGTGTAAATTATTAATAATTTATACAACAGCTACAGTGTAGTTGTACATATAGGTGTAATAAAACATGTAAATATCAGAGTTGTTATTAGAAGCAGTAGCCAACATGAACTAGACACAGACTAGATGACTGCAACTTTCATTTTTGGGCTAGTGAAAATGTCTGAGCACTGGAGGACCAGAGCAAATCACTGATTTAAGAAAATTGAGTCTTAGCTTGCAGAATTTGAAAGATTGGCTGTAACATATATCATGTAATTCATTGCCTCAAGCAACAACTTTAAATCACTGAAAAGCAAAAGCGTGATTGACTTTTTTGGTTTGTTTTTTCCTCACTAAAGCAATGAAATTATGACATAATCTACTTGCAACAAATGAGAATTAAGTAATGGAAGCCTAGGGAGCACATTTCACACTTAAAAACGTCATGTATGCTATATTTGAATTACTTCAAAAGATATAAAAAAAGTCACAGTAGTTCGCAAATTTGAATGATGCCCATTTAATATCAATGAACCAAACTTTGTCAAATACCCTAGGCCTGAAATCAATAAGGTTGTGTTTTTTATTCTTTTTTTTTTTTTTTACATCATACTGTGTAGTACCTTCTCTTTCAATTTCTTTAAATTTTCTTGTTCCTCATCATCCAGAACATCCTTTTCCTGAAGGCTTGGTTTGGTTTTCACCCTTTGAAGCTGCTGCTCAGATACCTGCAGAATCATTCCATGGTGTGTCTGCTGTTTTTTGAGCTTCTTCTTTGGTTCTTTTGCCTAACAAAAATGGAGTAAAGATAGAGATAAAGAAAGATGTATTCAATCAAATGTTGACAACTGGGTACCATGAAACCTGATCAATTACAAAAACTAATATTGAATAAACTTATGTTCAGAATGGTCAATGTGTACACTGCAGTTTGAAAAATTATTTACGACTGAAAAGAAACTTTACCTCCTCACTGACCGGCTCTGGTTCTTTGTTCTTCTCATTCTGTAATGACATTTGTCTTCTCAGATGCTTGGACAGTTCATCACCTGACATATAATCCACCATCATAGAGGCAAATGAAGACTGCAGGTGGAGCTTCCTGGACAAAAAATGACATGGGCGACGGACTAGAATGATACGAACTCACTTGCAAACGAATGATGCATATGAAAGAAATCATATGTGTAAAAGTCCCATTATCCTAACAGCTACCGGACGGCCAGTTACTACAGATTAATTACCCCTCCACCATTAATTATACACTTGTTGTTGCGCATCGTTCGAAGAACGAAACAGATAACAATGTTGTAGAAAAAGTCTCACCTTGTCGGATTTCTTGTCAGCGTTTTATCTTTATGATCGCCCATAGTTTAACCAAGTTAACATCCACTAACTATGTTAACATGTAGCAGTTGGAAGAAAAAAACTTTTATCGAATGCTTGCATTTGCGGCTGTTACACAGATGGGCAGTAGCATTTTAAGGATATTATGTGCTACTTAACCTTCGAAATCACTTGGTACAAATTCTACGCTCAGCGCTCACGCTTACGAAGTTTCGATCGAAATGAACAATCAACTGTTACTTTGCTTCCACGGCTTCCATGTTGTTGTTTGTTGGAACCAGATGATCTGCAAGCGATAGCAACAAACTAACAAATCATGTGATTGGTCAAAAGGCGAAGGGTATTCAGATAAACCAATCAGATGGGGAGGATGGGGAGTTTTATTTATATTCAAGAGCCCGCGAGCTATGCGGTTTCTCGTTACGTGTCGATTCAAAATGGCGGCAGCTGGATCACGTAGACGTGGATACAATAACTGCTGTGGGATTTTTTGGCCAGTTTGCCAATCCTGCTTCCACATGTTTTCTCTTTAGCTACGATGCTTCACCATGGACTGCTCACCGAGATGTCGCAAGGCTAAGCACGACGACTTGAACTTTTCAGCTGTCATAAACGTTGGACAAGAAGATGCTGCAAAAGTTCAAGCGATCTTGCCGCGACTTTGCCCAAACTTTGCTCGCGTAGCAGATCAGTGTGGTCGTAATGCCTTGCACTTGGCGGCATCAAGTGGAAAATGCGATATTTTGGAGTGGTTGGTGAGAGAACAGGCTGCCGATTTAAACAGTAAAGACGAGGAATCCGGCTGGACCTCTTTGCATCGGAGTGTGTTCTATGGCTATCTTGACTGTGCGGTGAAACTGATCCAGGTACAACTGTGTGAAATTGTCGACTTTTAATCTCTGAGTTGTTTTAACTCAGTCCTAACTACGGTTTGTTCCTGTTAGTTGGATTGGGTTTGTTTAATTGGTCACTCCTGATCTCAAGGAAGTGAACAGATCAATAAATTACAGTGTGTAAGATAAGGAGAAAATTAGTTTGATCTCAACTGGTTAGCTTATGCTTATGGTTGCAAATGCCTGTACCGAGGTATTGAATAGCCCAGGGTGGAGTTTGATAGTATACGGGGTACATTTTCATCGGACAAATGCTTGGTAAATTTTAGGTCTTGATCGGCAAAAGCTAATAGCCTGGTTGGACACTCTGACTGGGAATTTCTGAGCAGACTATTCTCTTGTCTGACCAAAACTTGACCCTGGCCTCACAAATGACCTGCTTATGAACAACAGTTATTTGCAGGCTTGTACAAATGTACATGTATCACTAGTGAGAGGGTGTAGTGATCAACTCTCAGGAAAGATTCCACACAGCCCCACATATTAATTATACTCCCTTAAGCAATCCCTCAATCTCCACATCATCACTTGTTTGAAAGGTACATGTAAGCTGTACCCTCTTGAGCCATTATAAGGACAGAGAGTAAAATGAATCAACAACAGACAAGATGTTTTGTAGCATACAATGTAAGGATTTCCGTTTGGAGCTTTCAACTTCAACAAGTGCTACAGGTTATGACTTTTAGAATTAAAAAATGACAGCACTGACTAATTTTCCCTGCTTTTTCTTGCTTATTTGAGATTTTCCACATGGTACAGCTGTATGATACAGCTATTCCCACTGAGCCAGTAATGAAATCCTTTGTAGGCAGCTCATTGCATTTTGTCCTGTTCCTTCATTAAAGCTTGGTTCAGATCTGAGTTGCATCGACAAGGAGGGCCTCACTCCACTGGATATCATCCATTTGGATTCGCCATTCCAGATAACATCAGGAGGTAGGGTGTTGTAAGAAAAAGAAGGGCACGACAATGAAGCAACTGATACATGTAAATCAGTTAATATTATGAATCATTTTTGCTTTGTTAATTAGCTAGCCAGACGGTAATTTGCAGATGTACATTACACAGCTACAGGTGCACACATACTGTACCTTGCTGATGGTTGGCTAGAAAATGCTTGTTTTAGTGAGATTATCTCTGAGAACATTATGAATGTACTCATAGTTTAATACACCTAGTTAATGTGCTTGTCATCATGCCATACAGTACTGCTCGAAACTATGGGACTATTAGCACGCGGTAAAACCTCGTCTTTGCCGAACGTGATTGCCGCGAATTCACCGCGGTGGGACAAAAACTGCAACCGCGGCAAAGACGAAAGCAACCGAAAGCCGCGGTGAATTAGACGCGGCAATGCCTCGGTAAAAATACAATAGTGAGTAATTACTATTGTAAGAGTATTGTTAAACATTATCTCACCTTCCATCCTTTACAAGCTCTTTAACAAAAGAATTTGTAAAGACTCACCGAATCGAAAACCGAACGACCGATGACAATTTGTTTTGCAGAATGACGGAAGTTTCTTTTTCCGCATTTGGAACATGTTAATTTTTTTTTGTCACGCTTCAGGCAATTTCTTCTTTTTGCTTTTTACACCACACGGTTAAGTTAAGATCTAATGTGTGGTAAATTGCATAACGAAGATAAGGATAACATTGATCAAGGTAGCGACGTGTGTGTCCTTGGAGTTCAAAATATTATGCAATCGGATCACGGCATGCAGCGCAACCAAAACAAACTCAAAATCCCTCTAACCCCGATGTTATTTTACAGACCAACTAGTTGGTGCGAAAAAAGCAAGGTAGTTATCTTCCAACTTCTGGTCGATAAAGTCAAAATGCTCATGTTTAATTGTCGGTGGACGGCCGCTGCGAGGCAGATCGCCAATAGGAGAGTTCTGTCTGAAACACTTGTAATACTTTCCGACAACTTTGCGGCTGAATTTTATGCCATCAGTGCGAGACAGCTCTCGAATCGCCGTGGAAATTTTGAAGTTTGCTCGAAAGAAAGAGAAGAGCCTAAGCCGAACGTATTCTAACCAAAGTGAGAGATCTCGAAAGTGTTTTTACACAAGCGGTATTTAGCACATGACCACAAAACGTAACGCGAGTTTCAACACATGAAAGGCATTCAAGTTTGTTTCGCACACGGTTCGAACTGGAGTTAAAATTTATTTCACTAAAGTAATAAGCTAAAAATAAGGATTTTTGTTTTACGTCCTTCATTTCAGCGCAGAAAACTGAGAGTTGAGGCTTGAGGCTATTTGAAAACAAAAGTATGTTTTATTCGCGGCGATACCGATCAATCCGGAATGCGCTGATTTCGAACTATTTTATTCAGGACATGAGCCAGTCTCAAGCTACGCATACTGAAAGGTTTTTCCGCCACAGTTGTTGGTCAATAATCCTGTATATGCTATGACTGTGATTTTTTATTTACCTTCTGAGTGATACCTCCAATGCAGACTTCTTTCAAATATTTACATGTGAATTTATCACACCTAAACTCGACAGTTCGCATATTGTCGCTCAACGAACTTTAAAACAAAGCGAACAGTAGCCTATTCAAACCCAACCGCGTCCTGCCTTTCACCGCGGCTTAAGTCAACCTTTAAAAACCTAGGTGAAACCGAAGTTTTTAATGCGGTTAGACTAGGTTTTGCCGAGGTGAAACTGCAGATCAAAACTGCGATTCGACCGAGGCAAAATCGCGGCAAATGGTCCCGTAGTTTCAGGCGGTACTGTACATGTACCTTCAATAGTAAGGTTGTTAGTCATTCAGTCAATTGAGTGAGATACAGTACCGCTCAAAAGTAAGTTACCACCCTCTCGCGAGACGAGAGTCTCGTCTCTAGAGACGAGGGTCTCGTCTCGCGAGGACTTAAAAAAACTGTAAGTGCCACTGCTTGAATTTCGCGCGAGACTTAAATAGCCTATTGTATTGCGAACTTGCATGACAATTTCACACGCTCAAACGAAGCGTTTGCCGGACTCTGTTTGCTTATCACGTTCATTTGAGATTTGACTCTCAAACTTTTCAAATCTACTTGGCTCAAAAATCATATCCAAGAATATGCCGCAAATCTTTCTCTTTAAATGGAATTCACATCGTTCATGCGTCTAAGGAAAAGTGCTTAAACTTGTACGATGAAAGTTTCCCGATCGATCGCATCGTCCTCTTTTGCCAATATATAAAGCGAAAGTTGTGGATATTGAAGTTATTAAATTCACTTTTACCGGTAATTTAGAAAGGTTTGTAGACCTACTGTAGAAGAAATCAGTGATCAAAATATTTAATAATTTTCATGTTTGAAAGCAAACTCATACAAACCGTTCTCGGCTTTTGTGTCATTCGCATTTTTCAATGTCGACGAAATCGCCGATCGAAGGGCGTTGGTGACTCTCTGCTTCTTAGCGTGTTCAGTAACACAACTAATCTTTAATGGATTACAGTGGGCTTCTTTTACTGGGTAAACACTTGTTTAGGACACTCTTTCAAATCTAGATTATGTTTAAAAGCATCATTTGTTTCCACAATTTCTATCAATCGACTGAACTGAATTGGATTGCTGCCGCGTACAGTTACATGTAGTTGCCCTATTTCCGGACACTTTTTCCAAAGCTGTAATGTCTTACCTCAAGAGAGCACAAACGAGCTGAAATTTAGCCACAATGTAGCTTCCACTGCTGGTAAGACAACATGCACGCAGTCTTATTAAATTTCAAAGATCTTTATTTCCAAAACACTTTTCTCAGCCATATTGTTCACGGCGGCGCTGTTACAGTTTGCTTTCATTCGGTGTCCGCCGGGAATTACGCACACCTCAGCAAAAACGCATTTTTAAAAACTCTTTGGTAGTTTTTCTCGGAGATACAAAACTGCTAACAGAAAATACTTATATGCTGAGAAATCTAGACCTTTTATCAAACGTGTAGTTAGTCACGTTTTCGATTTGTTATGTAATCTAATAATACACTTGAAAAAATTACTCGATTGTGATTGGCTGAGAGCAGTGCAGTTCAAGTGTAACAAAGTGCAAAAAAGTGTAACACCAGTGCAAATTACAACGAAGATTTCCGAAGTTAAAACGAAGACTCAAAGACTTCAGAAGACCAACCGATGTATTTCGAAGACCGCCGAATATCGTGCGAAACCTTCCGAAGATTTCCGAAGACCACACGAAGATTTCCGAAGATCGCCGAGCACTTCCGAAGACCACCCGAATGCTTCCGACGATCACCCGGACGCCTCCGAAGATTACCCGAAGATTACCGAAGATTACCGAACACTTCCGGTGATCTCCGGATATTTTCGAAGCTTCTCCAAGTTTCGGAAGATCGAGGGCAATGCCTTCTGCGTACCTCAGTAGTCAAGGTATGGGCTTGAAGGTTTATAAGTAGTCTATTTTTTCAAGTGTATTATTAATAATTATTATATGGCTAGTGTTTGTATGCGATATAACGCACGCTCTGATTGGCTAAGCGAAGCGAAGCGCTAGGGCATTATTCTCCCGTAATGCCCACGGGCCGATTACGGATTATGCAAATTAGGAACAAAACCAACAAAAAGTCATCCAAAAGCCACATTTGTTTTATTTAAATTGAAAATTGGTGCCTCTAGAGCAAAAAACTGAAAACACGACCAGGAAAACTGTTAGTGAAACGTTTGACCTGAGTTTGGAAAAAATTAATGAATAGATTACCGTGAAGCGACGACTTGCGCTTGAACTAATTTTTGTCTCCCTTAGAACCGTTATGTTAGCCATATAATAAACAACTTAATAACCTCGACCGTTCGGTCGTTACGGGAAAATCTCAAACCTCGGCCTAGCTGTATTGACCTCGCTATCGCTCGGTCAATACGGCAAGGCCTCAGTTTGAGATTTTCCCGTAACGACCTCATTCTCGGTTATTAAGTAGTTAGTAATCACATGATTTTTCTCGTGCAATTTGGAATAAATAAGCACTCGTAAATTTTTCAAAGACCACAAATTGCACTCGCCCTACGGGCTCGTGCAATTTTGTTGGTCTTTGAAAAAATTACTCGTGCTTATTTATTCCAAATTGCACTCGGAATCATGTGATTACCTATACAAAGTCACAAACAAACAATTTGCAAAGTGATTTTATCACTGGTTGATGTTTCGATTACGGGTACTTACATTCAAAACTTTTCGTCTGTAATGGCAAAATCTAAGTTCGAGTTTAAGTTTCTGCATTAGTAATGAGAACAATGAATTCCAGTTCAATGGATTTGCACAGGCACGAAATGCAACTTCGATGCACCAACGAATAACTGAGTAATCGGAGAAAGATTGAAACTTTACCAAGCGCTTTCCATAACGGATCAGCTTCTTCAATTCTGGCGAAAGTACCGATCTTGCAAAGAAAGTTTCGTTTCAATTCGCTCGCACGTATGTAACATGGAAATTCAACACGCTAAGAGCCTAAAACTACATGTGTTTCACCAACCGGTGCGACGCAACGTTACACAATACTTCGTGAAGGTCTTGACATTCGTTTCTTCAGACACGTAACTTCTTCTTTTCATAATTCCAATGCCATTAAAGTTCTTCGTATGTAATGATAATGTTGAAAAAAGCGACGCAAGCTTCAATTCAAAACCTCTTCATGCTGTATTAGCAAGAAATTAATCGTTTCCTCGCAAGCCAATTGCTTGTAATTTATTCCAAAATATACGCTTCACTGGCTCTTGCGAGACGAGACTTTCGTCTCGCGAGAAGAGAGACGAGAGCTGGTAACTTACTTTTGAGCGGTACTGTACAATGCTAATTATTCAGTCAGTCAGCTATTCAATTGGACAGTCATGATCTTTTAAATAGTAAATCAAAGTAAAACAGCCATTAAGTCTGTCAGTCAGACACAGACAGATGCATGTAGACAGACAGACAGACAGATAGACAATCAGTCATTTAGTCGGTTAAACTTCTACAGTATCAGTCAGTTAGTTATTCAGCCAGTAAGACTGCTAAGTCAGTTACATGTACAGTATTCTGTAGTTCAGCCAATTACTCATCTACAGTCTACATTAGAAAGGCTCCTGGCATGCACCAAAAGGCTCGGCTTGTGACTTTGCCATGTCAGAAAGGCTCCTCCAACAGCTTGGGGTGGCTATGTTGGAAAGGCTCCTCCCACAGCTTGGGGCAGCTATGTCGGAAAGCACCGTACCCTTTGCATTGTTGCCAGACAGTTCATTTGCATAGCTGATTCTATCATTCATGCGCTGTTCACATGTGAACACCACATGAAGTGTTCAACCCAAACCAATCAACAATTGATAGTTCATATGAGGTCACACTCGGGCTGCGGTTAGATGATTGCAATATTCAAATTAAATTTGAAAGTTTGAGATGAATAATGCGGTCCATTTACAGTTAATCAAAACTATCCTCGAATAATAGGCAGCAGGCGCTGAGTATTTTGACTGTAATTTTTCATTCCTTTCCAAAGATTACCCCTTGGAGCTCTTTACCTGGGGATCAAACACCAACTTTACTCTTGGCCACAGAGATGAAAGCACAAGACATGCACCTGAAATTCTGGAATGTGTACATGGAGATGCAAAACTTTTCATCAAAGAGGTAAGTGAGTTATACATACATGTACATGTACAGCTGTACATCCCATTATTTTGTAGACAATGGCGTTTTTAACACCACTTCACACTTTTCCGTATCAAAGACCCCCTTGTCAGTTGTGCAAGGCTTCACTTGTGTAATAGTGTTTACACAATAGGTTGTCCTCGTTTGCTAAACTTTGCCCAATTCACTAGGAATCTGAGTCTAACTCAGTTCTATCATCACAGTCAATTGAGTTTTACAAACTTTTACAGTAATAACCTCTCCCAGTATTCAGTTTTACAACTGGTGTGTAAGAGCTACTCTTCTTTGTTGGAACAAAACCTAATCTTTTAACTACCTCAACATACAGTACAAGGTGATTGGTCCGTCTCCTTGAATCACAATAGATAAGGGTCATTCATTTTAAATTATTCTGACTGTTTTTATATTGACAAAGAAAATAATCTTTTCTTTGTCAATCAAACAATAATTTATCGTGAATGACTCTTATCTATCAATATATTATTGTGATTGATGTCACACAAAAATTCACTAAGGGTCTGTATGCACTAGGAAGATTTTTGTTTATTTTGCAAAAATATTTGTCATCAGTTCAATTCTGCAGTGGGGTGGTAAAAGGTACTTCTAAATAATAATATTATTTTCATGATGCAGACATTGAGCTCTGCCAGACCATGTGGGCCATTTGATCATTTTAAATGTCCATGCATAAGTTTCTTATTACAAACTACGTTTTTTGCTTACACACCTGTCAAAGGTTGTGATGTGTAAGTTTCACTCTGTTTTCCTGAGTGCTGATGGTAGAGTTTTCACTTGTGGTCATGGTAGAGGAGGTCGACTGGGGCATGGCAATGAGGAGACTATTCTGGTAAATTGAACGTTCTTTTTATATCCTTCTAGAGCTTTTCTTTAATCTAACATGTAGCACAATCTTCTGTGAAATTGTTGCACATATGTACATTTGTACCTTTTCTACTTCATTTGGTCTGACTTCTGTTTCAAGCCAATCATTTAAAAATAACTGGGTCACGACCCTCTGAAGCCCTACGATATACCTTCAGATGGGAAATTTTCTTTAAATTTGGACTTTTTGGTTTAAGTAGGGGGTAAAAAAAATAATTTTATTGGAAAAAATTTAATATTCTGTGAAAATGTGCTAAATGTGCTATGACTTTTCACTGTACAGCTGTAAATGAGTATGGCAAAACGCAGACAAGTTTTTTAGTGCTTTGGGTCCAGAAACTGAGGAACAAATTAAATTAATGAAAGACAAAATTTGCTTTGACTTGTAGCTTTGAACAATTAATTTTAGTTCAAAATTCTTGGAATAGTGTGATAGCCAGCTCTATAAGCTTTAATTTGATATGCGGTTCAGGTATCCACAGTTGTAGTATCCAGTTGTAACTGGATACGTTACATTGTACATGTACATCACTTGGAGACGAGACACCCCTGAGGGTATATGGTAACCTTAAATAGGTCTGGCTATGTAATTTGTGCATAATACAATTGTGTAAGTAATAACAAGTGTAAGTGACTTCTGTGTTATTTTGTTGCAGGAGCCACATGTGGTGACTGCTCTTAGGCAAGTGAAGTGCATTTACATTGCTGCTGGTCAGGATCATACAGTGGTAGTTACAGAGGAGTAAGTACAAAAAACTGATGCACATTGTAAGGATATGCAATTCCTGTTTATTTAAAGTTTTATTGGTAAGGTTTATATTGGATAAATGGGGAGGTCTATTCAGGAACATGATAGAGACATACTGCTTGCTTAAACTCAATCCTTCGCCGTTAATTGAGGTAATTCCTCTGAATTGCATTGCACATCCTAACTGCACATAATTTCTTGCATCAGCAATGCACACATGAACACGTGCATGTTCAAAACACTGCAGGTTTTCTGAAGGACTGATGTCCTAGAAATAGGTAAATGATGATTTTCTCCCAAACGAGTATGGGGACCTATGCTTTTTATTTCTCATAATGTTATTGAAAGAAAATGCAATTCTCCTTGACATATCCAGATTTGAAGAATTATATATTGTCTAGTTTTTCATTATTCATGGAAGATCTCCTTTACGATGATACCATTGAAGCTTCAATGGTAAAGCACAGCGGCAAAAAAAACACGACTAATTTTTCATTAATTCATTTTTTCTGCTCTTTTAAGATGTTAAACTTCGACCATGATGTGATTTTGACAAAATAAAACCTATATCCCATTGCTTCAGTCCCGTTTTTGTAAATATAGAGTCTCAGACCACTTTTGGCTATCAACTTAAACTGTGCTAACAGTGTACCAAAGTTGGTATAACTTTAAGCCTCAAAGCATGAAAACGGACATGGAAACCCTCTCTTTTTATTGCATTTCTTTGATGTTCTTGACGTTGACAGCCACCCGGCAAAGTTTCAAATAAAATCTATTGCGACTTTTATTTCTGGGGAATGACCTTAAGTTTACTGACCGTGACCAACTTTGATATTCCCATAAAGGGGCTACATGTATTCAGATAAGACTTCACCCTGACAACATCAACAGCGGTCATGGTGAAATTCCCGAGGTGTGGAACCCATGATCAAAAACAACAACAGTCAATCGGTACCAAAGTGGACTGCTGAGGGAACAATCACTAATCTGAATGACAGGGTTCTAAATACTCCAAACAACAACAGATTGAGTGGGGATCAAAAGGCACCAATCACCTTGCCACCGACCATAGTGGTACATACCTGTATATTGATTCTCAACCAGTTGACACTATCGCCAGTTGAAGAGACAAACAGTTGACTCAGCCATCAAGAAATTAATTGATGATAATTATACTTAACACTATTGATTTGGTCAACTGATTGATTTACCAGTTTGATAAGATGATTAGAAAAGCTCTCTTACCACAAGTGAACAGTTTAAGACTTGTGAGAGATGATTGTCATTAATTTTAGTCACCAATATTTGGTTTGTTAATAATTATTGTTTTTCAGTGGTACAGTGTACACATTTGGTTTGAATGACTCTCAGCAATTGGGACACTCACCTGCTCCAAAGGAATGCCTCTTGCCTAAAATGGTATGGCAGAATAGAAGAATAGAATAGAATAGAATAGTTCTTTATAAATTTAAACACATTAAAAATCCATCAGGAGTATAAAAATGAGAAATAACATAACTATCCTAAACAAAATGCAAAAACTAACTATAACTAATCTAACTAAAACCTGTTTTTTATGAATGCCGTTTATACTCCGACATTAAAAATGAATATTAACTAATAGTTTAAATTGACTTAGAGATTTAGCTCCTCTCACATCACGGGGAAGCTGGCTGTTCCAGAGAACTGCTCCGCTATAACTAAAGCTGTTTTTCATGAAATTAGTTAGCGGAAATGGGACAAATAGTTTGTTAACAGAGTCACTCAGGGCGTAACGTGTTTCATTTCGTTTAACCAAGTTAGAGGATAAAATAATATTCAGGAACAAGACCATTTTAAAGACTTGGCTTTCTGTCTTTGAAATTGAATGCTCAAGTCTTTCCAATCGAGTTGTCTAAATAAGCGGTTAGCGTCAGCTTCACAGCTAGAAAAGGTGCCCTTCACATGTCAATAAAATATTTAACCTCCCCTTTACCCATTAACACCCAAGAGTGTCTAATGTTTAATTTGTCCTTATACAAACACTGCTCAATCAAACACAAGGTTTGTGAGGAAATAGGAAATGATCAACAAGTATTACAAAGGACTTGATTGTTTAATAGATTTTCATCATCATTACCAAAGAAAACGTTTGAAGTAATATATCAAACACGAGAGACAGTGTTTCATCGGGATATCCAAACACAGAGAAGAGAGTTGAAAATACGACGCGTAGCGGAGTATTTTGACGAAATTCTAGCTGTTTGGATGGCCGATGAAACACTGTCTCGAGTGTTTGATATATCTTCTCAATTGAAACAAAAACTAAGGAATTAACGGAGAAGTAAAATCGTCAAAATCTATGCTAATTAAGACCGGGTATCCAAACCCCCTTCACGGTTGTGATTTCCTTTGTTTTAACTTGATGAATTATTAATGAGTTTGAGAAGAACAGTGCAGAGAATATGCATGAAAATATTTAATAAGATTGTATTGTAAGTTGTGTTCTATTCTGTTGTAATTTGTTATTGCTATACAAGTATACATTCATAATATTCTGAGTGAGTGTCTTCAGATTACAAAACAGGTTGAAGAGTTAATGTTCCCAGCCAGAAGGGGTCTTCATAATGGGAGGCATTGTGCACCCTTTGCTCATTGCCATAGTCAGTGCTAGCACGTGGCCACTTTCAGTCTTTATGGACATGCATTTGTCAATCCCCACGCATGTGAAATCTACTGTGATAGAATATTTACATTTTTGGTACTGAAATGCAGTACCCTGAATTATTGTACTCTGAATTATTGGTTCAGTGGTGGATGCTTTCGATCTGGTAGGGCTGATTCCAACTGTCATTCATTAACAGGTGCAAGTGAAATCTTGGAGGGGCAAGGTGATCATTGGAGCAGCAGCAGGACGTTATCATTCAGTATTTTTTACACAAAATCAGGTGTACAGCTGTGGCTTGAATGCTGGACAACTAGGTAACACCAATGCTGTATATGGTAACCTTGCTTTGGACAGCTGGTTACAGTACAGTCTCAAGTGGACTGCAGTCCAGCTGTCAATGCAGTAGAGAATACAAACTGGGGTTGGGTGGGAGGCAAGTACATAATATAAACAGGAGGAAGTTAAACAACCTCATGCTAAAGAAGCTCTGCTTCACCCCGAAAACTGGGCTCCAAATTTATATCTCTGTTGTTTCATTATGATCCTGTTTTATTTTTACTTCAAGTGAAACACAGGACTTCATTGCGTATCCATTGCACGCTATTATGAATAAATCTGTTTGCTGCACGTGCTTCTGTCAGATGTTCATCATTAATGTATGGTTTAGGCGCTGTTTACATGAGAGAACCTCGGTGTCTGGTCATTTGGCTTTTGGTGTTTACATGATCCCGGGGTGAAATTTGCTCATCCCGGGACGATTTCATCCCGGTCCTCAGCACTGGAACAAAATTTCATCTCGGGATCAAAAATCCATGTAAACACTTGATTCTTTTCTGTCCCGGGCCGAAATGACATTTCTCTGTGCTTCCCTACGTATGACCAGTAGTGAATGATCATAACTGTACATATAAAGAAAAGCTGCTTGCTGTTTATATGTATGTTGCATGTATAACTGAAGCAGAAGAATGGACTGCATTTGTAACAGCACAGCAACTGAGCTTAGCATGATGTTCAAGCTTGTGAGCAAGAGGCCCTTCTTTCGTCTCGAAAGCGCCATGATGTTTTGATAGGTGCTGACCAAAAACACCGAGGTAGCTTTCGACATTGATTTCATCCCGGGATCAAACTGTTTTCCTTTCATACCTGGGTGAAATCAGCCATGTAAACAAAATCAAATTTCACCCCGGGATGAAAGTCACCCCGGGTAAACGCAGCCTTACTTTAACTGTACGCATGTATAGAATGTGTAAATGGTTTAATGATGTGATAATTGTATATTTTTCCCACAGGTCATCTTAAAGGGGGCAAATATCAAGCTCTTCCTCGTCAGGTACCATTAGTCGCTACTGCATCAGATTTATGGCAGTCTGTTTTTAGCGAGCGGTGCAAGTAAGACTTTGTCAACGGGTAGTGACCAACATCACAGGTGTAATTGTTCCAGCAAATCTTTCTAAGTCTAATGTCTTGTTTTATTGGCAATGTCTTGATTAGCCACATATTGACTTACATTATATGGAGTATGTTCATCACTGTCCCTCTCAGTGGAGATCAGCGCTTTCAAAAATGTTTGGCCCCTTCACGGTTTTAGGCGCCTCGGCCTCGGCCTTGGTCCAAAGATAAGTGGGGGAGGGGGGGGGGAGAGGGTGGGTCCCTACCCTGGATCTGCCACTGCCGTTCATTAGAAAAATCCCGTTTTTTGTTTGAAATTTTCAGGTCAGTGGTGTTGCAGATAAGAATGTTGTTATCAGTAAAGTGGTGTGTAGTGATGGTGCTACTGTGTGTGCAACAGTCAGTGGAGACATCTTTCTGCTTAACCAGTACATGTGCCGCAGGATTATATCAAAGTAATTATATAATCATAAATACTTGGAGAAACTTAACTGGAGACGCACAGTAATCTAGTGTTTGGGTGATTCTCGCAGTTTCAGTCAGAGAATCGCTCTCCAATGCGTGTCCTGGTTTCTGCAGCTACATATAGTGTTCTATTCGTTATCTTTCTGGAAGCATATAGCTGTATCCTTGTTGCACATATTATGTGCATTTAAAAAATCGCTTCTGGTCACCTGGCAGATACAGCAAGTATAAATCTTTGTAAACTAGTGCAAGTTTTTGAAATATTCCTATTGTTTTAAACTGTAGTTAGCAATAATTTTCGGGGTCAAAATGCCACAAATCTCTCGTACTATGTTTTAACGAGCAGACGACGTCGTCAAACGCACATGTAAAAGTTATGAACGATCGAGATAGTGGATCCGAGACTGAAGCTTATCGTATACTCCACACGCGTGCGTTCGAGGATTCATGCTTTCCACGGTCTTTATCTCGCGAGTTCGGGCTTTTGGCGAACTTCTCCCATTACCCTTTCCAGTTGAAGAGGAAAACGATTGTTTTGAAGTCATTCGCCATGGACCGTTGCATCCATATACGATGAAAAAGTTAATATTAGGGACTGCGATGGATGGAATCTAATGTTACCCGATGGGTTAACATTAGATGCCATCCACCGCAACCCCTCAGGACACATTCTGGCGTTTACACGATGTAATATTCCCCACTCAAAGGAGAATCCCAGGGACAGTGTTCGGTCAGCTTTATTACATCGTGTAAACGCCAGAAAGTGTCCTGAGGGGCTAGGGTGGATGGAATCTAATGTTAACCCGATAAGAACTGGACATCAAAACCATTCCCAGTGTGCCGGTATTATCATAAATGTGACTCTTTTCTTTTCCTGGTTGCAGGTTCACTGACCTGACAAGCTTGGCAGTTGTTGGGGGTAAACTGGACATGATATCCACTCAAAACATCGGCAATAAGTTTGCTGATGAACTTGCCGTGACTTTGCTTAACTCAAGAGGAATGGTTGGTATTTACTTAAGACATTTGACTTTTTCTTAGTGAAATAACGACCTCCCCGAAGTGATTCAGACACCGCCCAAACCCCTTTATTTAATTGTAGAAGAAAATAAAATCCGACGTAGTGTGTTTGTAAAGGCCGTGGCAAACGAGAACACATTGTTGCGGACACGTTGTTGCTCGTGATGTTTCTTGGGCTGCGCAAACTGGGAAACATTTGTTGCGGACTCAAAATGTTTCTGAACAAAATCAGTAACATTTTTGCGTCCCGGACACAAAATTTGTGTCCGCAACAAATGTTGCGCGCGCGGGTAAACGGGGAAACATTTGTGCCGGCAACAATGTGTCCGCAACAATGAGTCCTCGTTCGCCACGGCCTTAAATGATAAAAGAAAATCATTCGTGTTTTTTACCCTGTAATTGCTGGATTGCATGTGACGTCATGGCGGCCATGTTGGTGGTAAAGAACAATAGTCTCTCTCTCCGCTGGGAACTAAACTTTATTTTTATACGAATTCTGCAAAACAAAATTGTATTGTTTTGACTACCAACATGGCCGCTTTGTCACGTATATGAAATCAAGCAATATCACGTTATAAGACGTTTCAACTGTATACGCGTATAAGCTTTCACCCTCCGTATGGATGCGCGTTTTGAGAAGATCGCGGTTTAACCTCACACACACCTACGTTTTAAAGTGTTTCCAAAAGGTTGCGTTTTCTTGCCCGGCACTGATACACTTTGATTTTTTTGTCATCGACACGATTGCATTTTCGTGATATACACAGAAAGGCTTTGCGTTTTTGCCATCCACCTGGGGTCGTTTCTATAATTGCATATTTGTCATCCACTGGATGCGTTGCGAAGAAAGGTCGTCATTGAAACAGATGCGTTTTCACTTCGTCAACATTTCCACTGTGGAGAATATTTATGAAAGTGTGAGGTGGACGTTTCTATTTAACAAGGGAATGTATCCATGTAAACGGGGCCCTTACATGATAATGATTATTAATGATGGTAATGGTGTAATATGCCCGTGAGAATGATGATATGCTAGTCGCTTGGCAACGGGCTGAAAAGAAATCAGAGTCCCAGGCAGGTATCGAACCTACAACCTCCGTAACACCGGTCGGATGCTCTAACCACTGAGCTACAGGAACCCCTGGTGAGCTAGGTTGTTTCTCTAGGTTCTAATACAAAGTGTCCCACTATGGTCTGCGGGCTCGACAATGTAAATGTGAATCAGACATGATAATGATTATTAATGATGGTAATGGTGTAATATGCCCGTGAGAATGATGATATGCTAGTCGCTTGGCAACGGGCGAAAGGACAACTGAAAAGAAATCATTATCATGTCTGATTCACATTTACATTGTCGAGCCCGCAGACCATAGTGGGACACTTTGTATAAGAACCTAGATAAACAACCTAGCTCACCAGGGGTTCCTGTAGCTCAGTGGTTAGAGCATCCGACCGGTGTTACGGAGGTTGTAGGTTCGGGGCCCTTACATGTGTACCGAGCTTGTTCAGTTCAAGATTTGACTGATAACTACTTGATATGACACAGTTTCAGCTTACGATTCTGTTATGTATATCAGGTGTTCCAGTGGAAACCTGATTTCAGTTCACCCAGAGAATGCTACTGGTACTACAACCGACCAATAACAGGTAAATACTGTACCTTTAAATGCTGGAGCATCTTCGCCGTTTTACATACTAGGCACAGAGATCTTTTCTTTTCCACTTAGCCTGCGAGCAAGCTCTCCGGGGCAGTCTGGCGGCGGGGCGGGAAAAGGAGAGCTTGCAACTACGTTTGTTTACTATTTATATGGGAAAACCGGTCGGTCGACGGTTTGTACAAATGGTAAGCAAAAATCCCCAATGAAAAATTCCGTTCAGGATTGGCGTGTACCATTTGCTTGGAACTGGTGGAAATCGGAAATGGTAAACACATTTTGCGTTCGGAAATTCCGGTTGGAAATTTTGAACTACCTTTCAAGACGTTCTGAAAATTTTGGAAATTTTCCGGTCGGGACCACCAAAATAGCCTTACCATTTACATTCCAACCGAAATTTCCAAAATTTTTTGGTAAATGGTAAACAACCTACGTCTCTCTCTGTAGGTTGAATACCCGCCTCCAATTCCCTTGTGGCTCCGCGTCGACTGAGCTGTCAGATTTTCGCCAATTAGCGCGAAGCGGAAACGAACACGAAATGTAAACAAACATTAAAAAACGCCAATCAGCATTTTGCATCGAAAAATTCGATGCAGAGATTCAAATTACAGAGACGTAGTTGCAAGCTCTCTTTTTCCAGCCCCGCCGCCAGACTCCCTCGGAGAGCTTGCTCGCAGGCTACTTTTCCATCGTCTAGCCATCACGTTGAGATTTTGTTTTTGAGTGATAAATATTAATGATGAAACGTTGCTACCCTATTCTTCTCCGTTTTACTTCCTCTCTGGAATCATCTTTATGCACTACTTTGGTTTCTATGTTTGGTGTAATCTTTTGTTTGGCTTGATGATGGTAGAGTCAAGGTTTGATCACTCCTCAAAAAATCATCCAGATATGTTGTCTCAAATTATTAATTAAACTTTTATTAACAAAAGTGGCATTTGGCCCCATAATGTAGTTATTCGTTTGACTACTTTCGTAGTAAAAATTCTGAACAGTTTCACTGATGTTTTAACTAACCATTGTTTGCTCGTTTTTATCAGTGAGAGATTTCGCTGTTGGAAAACAGTTCCTGATTGTGTCTGGTAAGTTGTCAAAAGTTAATGATAATTGGTTAAGCAAACGTCAGTTGTCATTCGAAGCCCGTTTTGGAACAGCTCCTATCCTTCCTTTCCGCATGTCTAGAAAACCGTGCGTCAGATTACCTTTTCCCTGCTACTGTTAAATTTCAGATCATGGTGAAGCTTTTACTTGTGTATCCAACCAAACAAAAGCCAGTCCAGTGAAAGGTGGTTTCAAGAAGAGAAAACGCTCTACCTCAACTTCGTCTTGGACCGAATGTACCCTTGCGCATTCGCCTCCCACCCCATCACCCCTCAATAACCTTGTCAAGGACAGAGATAATGAACTTGTGCAGTCACCCTTTAACAGCAGTGTTCTTAGTTTACTGGTGGAGGAGACGTCCAAGAAAGATGTTGTGGAATACTGTCTTGAAAGGATTCCGTTCATTCACCGAGGACTTCGTGTTTTTACTGATAGCAAGTCTAGAGGTTTTGCTGTGCTTCAGGTCTCCTCAAAAGAAGGGTGTGTTTACATGAAATGAGTAAAGTAGTATGGAAGTTGTAGGAGAATTCTAACTGTTTTTCTTTTCACTGTATTCCAAACGTTGTCGAGTAGTATGCTGAAATAACAAGGGTAACCCTTTCAATTTCCTCCTGTTATTCATTACAGGTTGAAGAAACTTCCCCGTGTAAGCCGAGAACAAATGTGGCAGAATTTGACTCAATTGTTGGAGGAAACGACTTGCGAAGATGACATCCACGATGTTGAATTTCTGGTAACGTATTTTTTAAGTCGTTCATCCTCATAACTGGCTTTTAAGTGACAAGCTCCAGTTGAAAGTGGCTTTCAGACCAGTTAACTGTATGCGCATGTAAAAGCCAGCTACAACGTTTGTTCATCCATTAGGTCAAAGGCCAGGTAATTCCAGCCCATGGTTTTGTCGTGGCATCAAGAAGTGTCAAGTGTCGCCAACTAATTTGCGAAAATAAAGAAAACTGTCCTCAAATGCCTGGCAAAAGAGTAAGAAGTATTCCCCTACACGAGAATCTTGACTGTGCTGTGGTTATGTCTTGGCTGAAACGGCTATACAGCGGCGAGGAAGTTAGCGACAAAGAGCTATTCATGAAAGACTTTACCGTGAAAGGAAAGAATGGTTTCCACAGCTCGAAAAAAGGCAAGAATAAAAAGAAAATATCAGTTGAAACCGAGAAAATTACAGGCGAAAAGAAGGTAACGCCAGAGTGTGATGAAGAACCCGCCATCTCGGATTATGTTCTAGCAGACTTGGTTCACTTGGCCAAAAGAGACTTGGATGATTTCACGTCGCCGACTGTAGAGGATGGTGAACAGTTTTTATTGAATAATGGTGATGATGCTGCAAAAACAGATATCATGAATTTATTGCAAATGAAGGAAAGTGATAGCAGGGAAAAAACGGCTTCTGTGAGGTACTGTGGGTGCTACACGATGTTTGTTTATTGTCGCTCATGTTATGAATAACAGACAGCCAAGCATCGACTAATATCTTATCCTTGCTGTTAGGAAAGACGAACAAAACGAAAGTTTGATTGGTGGTGAGGTGGTTCCATTATCAAGAACAAACTGGTGAGCACGTTTGTTGAATTTGTATGGTATTTACTGGAATATGCCCCCGCCACAAATGAGAGCTTCCTTGGCGTCATTAGGAACTTTTAGATTTGAGTACGAGGGGCGGTACGACTTTTCTTATCTTGTTCGCGTACTTAAGATGATCACTAGTGACATCAATCTTGTTTCCGCTACGATCTCCTGATCTGCTGGTAAGCAACAAGGAAGCGTGAGGGTTCAGCGGAGGTGACTGGTTTGAAAGTGGGAATTCGTACTCAATAACCGCCAATCCTTCACCAGTAAAAGGTAGTCCGAAAATAGTGTATTTGGGATAGAGCCCACGGTTGCTGACAGCCCAAGCTAGTTGAATTCTTTTTCGAAAAACAGTCACGGGTCAAATTAGCCCCGTGGGTATATGTTTGACGAGACACTTTAATTTGCTTTAGTTGATGTTATGTTGTTAATGTCGACTCTCAAAATATTATTTAAGTGACGCTGATCGCCTGTCTGACGTCGTGCATGGTCATGTGTTGTTCTTATAACAGGACATTACTGTAATAGCGTTGATCAATAATAGTTTATTGAGTCCTGTGAAACTTCTTTGAGGCCGAGTGTTCTCTAGCAGACACTTTTTGCACTTTACTCGGGTCGATTGGATGTCCATTGAACATAGTATGTTATTATTTCTTTTGCTAGTCCCGAACTCTACGATGTCGTGATTATATCTGAGGACGGATCTGAGCTGCCGTGTCACAAGTGTGTTTTAGTAGCTCAGCTTGGTATGTATTCGCTTGCGGTTCTTCTAGCTGCGTAACCAATAACAATAATTATAACTTTATCTAAGTCTATAATCTTTCTAGCTCAACATGGGTGCTCTACTAATTGGGGAGACTGTAACTCAACTCAACTCAAATCAAATCAAATGTTGGTTTTTGAGGAGAGGGGAAAACCGGAGTGCCCGGCAAAAAACCTCTCGGAGTAGAGTAGAGAACCAACAAACTCAGCCCACTTACGACGTCGAGTCTGGGAATCGAACCCGGGACACATTGGCGGAAGGCGAGCGCTCTCACCACTGCGCCAACCCTGCTCCCCAAACTAAAGCTAATGTCCACTTATCAGTATATCTGTACTTTCTGGTGAAGATATCAGTGCGAAGGTGTGGCCCACTTGTTAGAAGAGCGGGTTATTCTTTCCGGTGGAAAAGTCAGTATCTATAGATAATTTTATACCGTGCCTTAGAAAATACAGCCAATCAGAATGCAGGGAGGCCGTAGTTTATTCGGCAGTATTCCACTGAACCTCCGTGTATTACATTGCTTGTCAGGCCATGTATTTTCTAGAACGTGGTATAAAATAGTTATGCAATGCTTTCTCGTGACATACCATGCAATATCTCACTTGTCACTTGTATTTTCTTTGCATACACACTCGCCTAAAAGTCCGTGTGTATACAACAAATATTCCAGGGATATTCCGTGGTATATCACTTGAAAGCATTCTGTTAGTTGCAGTACAGTTTTGTATGCTTGCTGGTTGTAGCCATTTGAAACTGTCTAAAAAAGTGTTGCCATCATTTCCAGTTGAAGCTAGGACGTTTAGTGCGGAGAAGTGTAATTTAATCGTTTACGAAGCTCTTTGTTTTCTTTTATAATTACAGATTATTTTCGAAGCATGTGGGCCAGTGGTTGGTTGGAGGTAACTAAATATCAATTTCACGGTTTTCTCTATTAAAAAATAAACCAGGCGTCTGAAAAGTATTTACCTACGAAAACGAAACTTTCTTCCGTATGCACAATGATACTCCTCACAGATCACAGATTTGCGGTAAGTAAGCGGCGAAGGTACACTAGGTTGCTATAGTTACACAGTTCAGTGAAACCACAAGCCTCTTTAGAATAAGCAGGAGGAAATACACCCGATCTCACTTCCCTTTGAAGGCCAGTGAACACTCCAAGACTATAAAGTTACCGTTTCCAGCAGTCATCCTGGAGGTGGTTTTGGACTTTCTGTACTCTGGGCAAGCTGAAAAGATACAAGGTGAAGAAATAGTAGCTGCGCTGCATTTAAGAAATAGAAAACATGTACCGTGTTTCTATCGAGTTATAGAAATACGAGTGGAAGTTTGGGAGAACGAGAAATGCTGTGGGAACAGGAGTCGCAGGCGAGTGTTTCTACAGTTTTTTCGAGTTCTCCCAAACTTTCACGAGTGTTTCTATAACTCGATAGAAACACGGGGGACATGTTTTCTATTTCTTTTAGAAAACACCGCGACGAAAAAAAGGAAAACAACTTGTTAACTTTGATTATCAAAATGTGAATTCTCTTTGCTGCGTCATCATTACGTCAACAGCTCGTCAAAGTCTATTTATTCCTTGTCTTTTCTTCCTGTCACTCAGTTTTTGACTCGGAAAAACAAAATGAATAACTGAAGCAACACTTCTTTGTATTGTTTTTACAGAGATTACAGATCTGGAGTTGCTGGGACACATTCTTATTGTGTCAGATCAGGTATACTCATTACGTTGTTCCCTTAGGTATTGGCGTAGTGGTGATGGTGGCTGTGAGGACAAAAGTTGCGGTTGAACCACAGGCTGCCCACGTAGTCGTTAACTTGGGTATGCCAACTAAGCAGTAATTGGGAGTATCACAGGACACGCGACTGGAAGTATTTTTTTAAATGCTGTAATTTGCATGATCTCGTTTATATTTTCCTTGATAATGGAGTCATGACTACTCCGAAACGTCGGATTTTATCGTTCGTTTTTACAGTTTTATGTTTTAAGAAATCTCGTACTGGTATTCAAATCGTCTAAAATTCCCCAGTAAGTGTCACAGTGAAGTACGATCCTTCGTCAAAGCAACGGTATTGCCTTCTGTACTAATGGTTTGTGATGTCTGTAATGTCCGCTTCTTGGTCGAGGAAATGTGAGTATAGAGAATATGGTTCTCCTGCTGAGTAATCTTGAAGTCGTCTTAAACTCTTTAATTTCCCCTCCCCCCGTTGACTTTTTGCAAATTTGATGTTCACGTTTACATTGCTAATTTTCAGTTGCTGATTTGCCGGCTGAGGGAAAGTTGTGAGGCTGTCATTGCAAATCTTAGTAAGTTTTTTTCCTATAATGGATAGAGGCTTAGTGGCCTTCAGTGGCCACCTAAGTATGTTTTCTTGGTGCAGGTTAACGCTACGCTGTTGCGCGAAGAAAGTTTACAGCATTTAATAACTTACAGGTTACAGCGTGTCATATAAACGTCAAAATGTCCGTTTTTTAACTTTTTTGGCGATAGGATCCTGCGTTGAGTTCCCGTACATTCTATCACAATTTACATAGTTTGCGAAGTGAATCCGGTTTTTCTGATAGTCGGTCAGTGGGTTATGCTGCAGTGTCGTTGAAACGTTTTGGTGCCGATAGCAATTTGGTTTGTTAGAGCAAAATTGCTGACGCTGTTTGTTTGTATTTAAACTGTTTGATGTAACGCAGACTTTCAGTGAGTTTTCACAGAGACACTGTAGCTGACAATAAGCATCTCTGTGGAGTTGTACAAAGTCTCTTTTTTGTGTTATTTTTATATCTCGTTAGTCACTTTAAAGAACGTCAATGAAATTTTGGAGTTCTCAATGCTGTACAATGCTACTCAGCTTCGAGATGTCTGTACGGAGTTCATTACCAACAATCTGGAGAGTGTGATGGAGAACAGGTTTGAAAACTGACAATAACCATTAAAGAAAATAAAAACAAACAACAGCGAAAAATCTCAGTTGAACCATACTGCAGTATACATACACATTTTCGGTCAAATATAGACAAGATCGTCTGCTCTTGTTTAGCTGGGATATGACTACGCAATATAACAGTGGTCAGTTGCCAGTATCAATTAGTGAGGGCAAAATTTCCCTCCTTGTGGCCCGGTTCTCGAAAGTCCCGGTAACTTAACGGCACCACAAACCATATTTTGAACTCAAAATCTCGTAAAAGTAGGGTGTGTTCTGACTGCTAATGAAGTCCATTTTGTTTCTTTAGCTGATAACTTTACTATATAATTTTCAAAACTGTTGAAGCTTCCATGTGGAATGGAAAACAAAACTTAACGAGTCCGGTAATTACCGGGAGCTTCGAGAAACGGCCCCAAGAAGTCCGTCATGCAGACTTGGTCGTCATTTCTTTTCATCCACGGTTTGCTCTCTTTAGTTGCAGTCTACATATTCCTCTACTGAGTTACCTAATCTCAAATGTTTCCTTTGTTTAGCAATGATTTTTCTGTGTTATTTTACTGGGTTTACTTTTCGGTGAGTTTGGCCCATCAATAGAGAAGAAGCCAGTCTGTTGATATGATACATGTTTTTTTATGTACTTACTGTTTTAATGATAGGTCTTGTTACTGTTGTACAGGATTTTGGAATCTTTGAGCGATGAAGCACTTGAAGAAACTTCGAAAGCTTATCGAAGTCTGGTAGGTGTTTTCCTTTGAAGAAATGATTTCACGCATCTGGAAACTATACAGATTGTAACATTCTTCTAGCTGACGTTGCTAACAATTTGTTTATCATTTTAAACTCGGCGTTTTCGTCTTCCTAAACTATTATTGTAATTCAGGTTCCAGGCATGGCGTGGCGTGTAATAACCCCTTCAGATGTACACGATACCATCCTTAACGAAAGCCCTGAACCATGTCCAGGAAAGCGTCGAAAGAACACCGGAAGGAAAAAGTCATCCAAGAGTGAAAGTGAGCAAGATGTCGCCATCCCTGAAACTGCAGAGGAAAACCAAGCCGGAGAAGGTTCGTAGAGCTTTGTAGAGAACGGTAGGGCGGTTAGGTGCGGAAGCATGTCCCAGGTTCAAATCCTTTTTAAATTTTCTTACCGTAACCCCGAGATTTTATTTTAAAGGGAAGTCGCGTTCATTCCTTTTTGCGCGCTTTTACATTGTCATTGACTTTGCGTCTTCTTTTCCCAAATCTCCCTACTAAGTTAACCAATGGTGATAATTGAGATAACTAGAGCCACTCAGCGGAGTTGATAACTTTTTTTCTGTTATATGGCATACATCTCTGAAATAATAATTATATTTTTTTCTTAGTTGAGAAGTCGTGCATGAAAGAGAACGATGAAGTGTTTCGGCAGCAGGAGGATTTTGGCCGTGATTCCCCAATGCCCGAAGAGAAAGACATCAGTGATACAGTCATAACAGTCGAACGTGCACCACAGGACCACCAAGGCACCTTGTCACAGGTAAGTTGCTTAACAAGTCGTAAAGAAAACGGCGAAGTCTTGTATCATTTGCTGAACTTTGTTGTGCACGATTTTGTTCTTCACTTTCTAAAAGATGAGGGGAGTTATATGTACCTTGGCTGAGGAAAAGCGATTCATTCGTGATCCTTCACCATAATTACCTGTTGACGTTGTCCGACTTTCAATCGGAAATTCTCTTTGACCCTGTAGCTCAACATACGTTTGTATCTAGCAATTAGCCCCCTACTTATTACCTCCACTGATTAAGGTAATAAAGGCCAAACCAGTTTGTACCAGTTTAATCAATTTAGTTAGTAACACTAGTTTTGCAAAGTAAGCACTACGCGACGTGTTTTTGTTTTTGTCCAGAAGCTTTAGTCTGAAAATTGTGGGATTTTTATTTCTAAAAGCTTTATTTTTCATCTTTTGTCTCAGGCGACAGAGGCTGGTGGTTTGTGGTACCGTAAGAACACGCCAGAGGTTATCAGACCAAATAGAAGAGCTTGTGATAAAAAGCAGCATGCTGACAAACTTACGGAAGTCACTGCAGGAGTGGAACACGCATCACAGAAGAAAGAAAATGCCACAAATAAGGTTAGATTAGCATCCTTTTTGGTTGAGGCGCGTAGATTTTAGTTATTCCTGTTACTGAATCGGTTGGCCGATAGGAGAGCGGTGAAACCTAACTAAAGCTGTTTCCACTGTGCCAACACAGTTAGACAGTTTCAGTGCTGGGTTAGGGGAGGGGTTGGTGCGCAGTTGCTTAAGCCGCGGCTACACGAGCGATGTTTTGTTTGCGATGGTGATGCAATGTTTTTTTCTGGAAATATTTGCGTCGCCGGCGCGCGGTGGTGGCTACACGAGTGACAAAGGCTAGTCTGTGTTTTTGTCGCGAAAAGTTCAACTTATTGAATTCGTTTTCGCGATTTTTTTTCCTGCGACTTTTGAGCTGCCGCCATCTGAGTACTTGGGAGGGTGGCTACAAGTGTGATTTTCATCGCGTGCAGGCGAAGCGACACTAAAAAGCAAAAATTCGCTCGTGTAGCTGCGGCTTTATGCAAAGTGTGCTATGGTTTCCCATCGTATCCGATACATTCCGAGTATGCAATTAATAGCCCCACAACCAGTCGCCTTGCTTACCTTGAAGGTCCTATGGAAGGGTACTGATCCAGCTACTGTGAACCACTCAGAATTTGTTTCCAACTGACTTAGCGTACATCAATTTTCACATGCTCAGTAAACAATTTTGGCTGTATTATTTTTTTTCTCTTGGGTTAAGAAATTACGTAGGTCGCATACTTATACATTTAGTTCTTTCACTGAAGGTACCTTCACCTGAGAAACCGGCGTGGAGTAATAAAGAAAGGTTTGTTGAAAAAAATGAAATATTGATTTATGAACCTTTCTCGCTTCCATCTCCTTGTAATCTTTACCCTTTTATGGAACTGTCAAAACTACTATACTCGAACAGGACTCACCTATCTTATGAACATTACCGACAAACGTTTATTGGCTTTTAAATTTGAGTTTACACAGGAATATCCAGCTAGCAAAAGTCAGCATTTCTAGACAAACAAGAAAAGTGAGGCTTGAATCTCACTGTATTTTTTTACTGCTGGAAAGAGGGGTGGCTGTGCAATGAAGACACCATCTTCAAGTTGACGTTAGGCAAGGAGGGTGCAGGCAGACACCACCATCTATTTTGTGGTTTTGTGGGTTCTGTTTGAGTGCAGTAGTTTTCACCACTTCCCTTAAAAGAGTTATTGGCGCCTACCACTTATGATTCACTAATAACGTCTCCACTCTCCCTGATTAGCATACCCAGTCCCCCGGCCACGAGTCTCAAAGATATCATTGAACAGGAGCAGAGCCAGGCTGGGTTGGTGGTGAACTCTGCGGATGAGGTGCGTGTAATTGGTTTGTGTTTTGTCAAGGCGGCATGTGCTTACTTCTATCCATTATTGCTGCAAGGGAAGAAATAAGAAATGTAGCTATGGTTACCGCCGACCGGTTAGCTCATTTCTCACCGAAAATTTGCCGCACACGAGAGGAAACGGCTGAGCTAACTGCCTCGCGAGGAATTTTGCTCAGCTCTTTCATTCACGTGTGCGGCGGGTTTTAAGGTCCCTACTATGTCAAACCCCGGCCGGACCAACACTCAGGGTCTGAGGAGAAAGTACTGCTTTGTAATGATATCATACTGACAAATGGTTAGACTTTCTAATCTTCTCGGATAAGGACGGTAAACCGTAGGTCCCCTCTTACAACACCCACACACTCTTCGAAAACAGAATACGGGGTGTAGTCCCCGGTGTAGTGGTATATCTCTGTCAACATGTGATCGGCCGGGCTGGATTAGCTTGAATGGCTTCGAAGCAAGTGAAACCACGTATATACAGCGAGAACTCAGGCTACCTGCTGGGTGTTGGAACCCTTACTCAAATAGGTAGCTTTCTATCTAAGGGTTGTATATGTGTTGTCGTTCTCTTTAGTAGTGAAGTAGTGATTGTTTTGATGTTACTAGCTTGTCAACTGCCTTTTATTTTTGTTTCTCTTAAGGTCTCGCCTTCTAAGGGGACTTTTAATAAAGTTCCCTCTGATCAACGGTAAAGAACATACCTATTCTTAACATGCATGTCATCCTCACTGATAACATAATGCAGCTATAGCTTATTTCTATCAATTATATTCAAATTGGGACCTTTGCATTAATAGTTGAAACCCAGTGTAGTTTTTTTTTTTTTTAGTACAGAAAGGTATACGCATTGAACTGTCATGTTGACGGATCATTAGCAAACTCAGCAGTGAGAAAACCAATTAGAAGTTGGTTACCCTTTCGTACCATCGCACACACTTACAAACAAACAGTTGGACGGACGGACGGACGAAAGAACTAGTTAACGAACGAACGAAAGAAACAAAAAGCGGGAAAGTTAAGGCTCGGTTTATACGTCGAACTTTTCATGTGCAGAATCTAATGCAAATGAGCTAGAATAAAAGATTTTCCTAATTAGCATTCGATTTGGCACATCGTTCGACGTTTGAACCGGGCCTAAGTCTCAGGCTATTTGGACCAAAGTAAATAGATGTTCATAAGCTTTATTTTGCTCTGTTGTTTTCAGTGCCACTAGCCCACCAAGCGCAGCTCTTCGGTGGAACTCCGGCGGTCGTGTATCACAGAAGCAACGGAAAAGGTCAAAGTCCAACACACCAGACCAATCTGGAGATGACAAAATAAATGGTGCAGTTGGTACTGGAAAGGAAGAAAAAACGACCCCTGCTTGGTATAACACTGTGAATACCTTGGCAACTATACCTCTGAGTTGTTACCAGGGATCTTTATATGAAATTGAGTACTATTAACGACTTTTCAGATCCTGTTCGCGTGTTTTTGATAGTCACTTGTGACGTCAATCTTGTTTCTTCAACCAATGAGGACTGAAGAGCATGGGTTCTGGAAAAGTCAATACTTTGAAATCCAAGTCCAAAGGTCCAAGTCCAATCCAAGTCTCTACATGTTTCTTACTCTAATAAGATATTATAGGTAATTTCTTCCCTTTGGCGTTTAATGTGAGCCTTGGTGCAATGATAACCGAAGTTTCCTCATAACGAGTTCAATATGAGAATTGTCGTATACCATCTCAATCTGTCTTACTCTGTCTCTAAAACAATACACCATTTTGCTAATAATGATCAGTTCCAAGTGAATTGTGGGTAGATCCAGTCCTTTGTGGGGGCAAACGGCCATTTAAGGAAGTAGTTTAAAATTCTAACTTTGACCGTTTGCCCCCACAAAGGACTGGATCTACCCACAATTCACTTGGAGCTGATCATTAGCAAAATGGGGTATTCATTCCTTGTTATTTATTTATTTATTTTATTTTATTTTATCTTATCAGGGGTGGTGTAAGTAAAGGGCCGGCTCCAGTCAAGTCCCTCAGGGATCTCATGCTGGAAGAAGAACAGCAGTCTGAGCAGAAGCCGGAGATGATGGGGCTGTTGCCTGCATCCGCACCCAGACCTGCAGTTGCTGGAAAATCAGGATCTTCAAGGAGAAAGCTGAAGTAAAATGTCTTCCTTTACTAAATTTAATTAGTAAATACTTTAAATGCCCTTCATTTTGAAAGGGACTCGTATCGGTAGTGATGTTTCAGGTTTGCCTCATAGACTGCCACACACTTGTTATGAAAACGCAAGTTTCCCTCTCTATACTCCGTACTCTTACCATTCCCCATCTCAGTGTCTTGCATTAGTTGTTGCTCATTATCAGTACGCTTGTTGTTTCCTACAATATTATGAGCAACTGGTATCACAGACATTCTACCAAACAAACGTCTCCCATTTTCAATCGCAAAAGCAATGTTGCTCTCCCGTTGTTGTCTTGGCAATTTTTCGGTGAAACATCTTTCTTTATGGTATTCGTATTTTCAGTTTCTAATCATTACATGTAATACTCACAAACGTTCATAACAAATGTGTTTATCATGTTGCCACTTTTTTTAACTAAAATTTTCTTCTTTTTTCGTAGTTGGCGTCCCCAGCCTGACTTTTATGCCGGCGCTTCAGATGTTGATTCTCAGGAAACTGTTGACACCGACTGTGAGCTCCTAGCTGGTTTGTCTTTGTCCCCTCCAAAAAGGTACAGTAATCCCCTCTGAAGAATATAGAGCGGTTTGAACTTGAGTGTCGAAAGTAATTCGCGTTTGCCATGGTTTGGCATTACTTCGCACTGTGATTGGTTGAAAAAACTCGCGCAACTTTCTCAGCCAATGAGAAGCAAAACAAAAACCAATCAATGGTTGCACGCGCGTATTTTCCCGCGCTTGGCGCCGGTTGCATGTAATTACTTCAAATTCTGATTGGTTCACTGAGCTGTCTTTGTCTGTTGTGATTGGTCAGAGTAATTGCTTTGGTTTTGGCCTTGCAGCACGCAATTGAAAATCACTCTGTGCATGAATAATAGTAATCAAATCATATCAATTTGTTTCCAAATTAATTTAATTTTATGTCTTTGAGTGCACTTCATTTGCAAATTCTCACTTGATTTTTGGAAGTGATATTACTTACCGACAATGCTGTATTTTTTTTGGTTGCTCCTACATGTATTTCTTTCTTCTTTAGTGTCTGGCATTCAACCCCCATCGCGAGTTCACCGCCTTCCTCATCAGTAGCCTTCTCTACAATCCTAGAATCTCAGGAACAGGAAACTTCAAACCTGAACAAGTATGTTAGCAAATGTTTGTATGGTAGTTTTGTTGTTTGCTGTAGTTTCGTCGCTTGCGTTTTGTTGTTTTATAGACGTCCTCTCATTTCACTATATCCTTTCGATGCTGCATTGAGTGGAATCTCTTTCCTTTCTTTTGCTCTTTCTTCCTTCCTCAGGGTCAGCAAAAAGCCATTTCACTTAACACAGGTAAATGTCGTCAGGTTTAGTTATTAATTCATAATATGTGGCTCAAAGTCTCGCGTCACGTCACCGAGAGCGGATGTGCTTTTTATGGAGCGTATCTTTTTTTATGAATTTACCCAATTCCGCTCTCACAAACAATTTTTGAAGGGAATTTAAGAAAAAAGCCCTTGATCGTCTTTTAGTCATATTTTAAACCTGATTTTTTTTATTTCTCCACTATAATGGGCAACTCTTTGAGAAGTCAATCAATATGACCTGTCAAATCAGCGCTATCGAGAAACTCGTTTCTATGGTCCTTTGTTGAATCCATTTTCTGCCTGTTTTCGCCTTCAAAATTTTGAAATGGCGTCTTGTTTGTCTTCTTTCTGCATGTAACAGCTGGAGGAAAGAGCTATGGATGAATTGGTGCAGTATTACGGAGGAAAAGACAATGCCTGCGAATTTGTAACCGTTGAAAGAATACCATCAACTACGGTCAGACCTGTGTGGAAGAAGGAAAGGTCACCATCTGTGGCCAGCAATTAGCGTGAAGATATTATGTTGCAAAATACCAACTCGGAATCAACTGTTCCACTGCTGGCCTTCACTTTTTAGAACGTACTGAAAAAGGTGAATTCTCTTGTGGTTGTCATTTTCTAAAAATCATGTTTGAGTTCACCTTTCGTTTACCACTGTAATAACAAATCCACTAAGGGGGTGGGTCTTAATCTATGCTGTCAGCAATCATGTACTCTTAGCGTGTCTGCAGTACTGAAGTTTTGGTGTATGACGGCAAAAACGATGCCAACCATAGGACACCCAAGCCTGTCATGAGAGCCACAGTTGCAGTTCTTTTATTCCTATCTTTTGAAAGGTCATTACAGAGCAACTACTCCGACCAAGGCCACCCAAGAATTTTTTTTACAAATTGGCCAATAACGTTCGAGTGATAAAACAACAGAATAGCCGCAATTTGAATTTTGTTGTGCTTCGATAGTGGGTAAATTTCTCATACGTAATTAATTTTGTCAAAATCCATTGTTCCAATGTGAGATTCTTATAGGCTAGTTTGCAGGAAATTTTCCTGGGTGGCCTTGGTTGAAGTAGTCACACTGTAAAATTTACCACACCATTCTCATGTCTCATGTTTTGGGTTTCCTGTTGGCAAGCTTGCTCTGCCATTTTAGATGGTCTATAAATTATTTCTATTCCTATCTTAGTCTGTAGCAGAAATGAGTGCTTAATAATCAAGAAATATCTTAAGTATGAGATTCTTATTCTGTCGATAAGTATGGGCCTCTTGGAGCGCACCTTTTCATAGAAATTTTCATTTATGGTATTGAACCTTGTATCGAAAGCCTGAGGTTGTTTCAGTGTAAAGTATCTTGAAAATGTTGAGACATTATATTAACTTTATCTATGGTTTGACAAGGCAACGTTAATTCCATGCTTTGTCTATACAACAAGCAGCAGTGCTATGTCAATAAGTTTATATCACTCTTTTCCCCTCATCACTGTGTGGCTTTAAAGCTGTTGCGTGCGATGGTCAAATTATGCGGATTATTATTTCCTTTACCCCGTTTCCGCGTTTCTCGCGTCTCCGCGCGGCCTTTCCGCTCGACGCGCGTCGCTAGCGAACTCCAGCTTGGGAGAGGAAAGAGTCAGCTCGCAGTCTAAAATGTATGAGATGACAAGTAACAGTTTTGAAAGCGCTTTGTCAGCTGTACAAATATGGCAAACGCAAACATCCAATGTTGAACAAAACCCTTCAAATTACAAGAAAGTCTCGAAAATTGAAAATCTAAAAGCATGCGCCCCCTTTCCCCGCCCCCCCCCCCCCCAAAAAAAAACTTCTCATTCTCCTTTAGCCCCTCCCCCACCCCCACTCGAAAAGTTGCTGCGCGGTCCCTGTGGGCTCTTAAATCAACCAAATAATGTTTGAGCCCGAGACCATTAGCAGAGTTGGGGCTCGTGCGCTTGACGGGAAAGAGTGTCAATGACACCTGAATATTTTACTTTCCATGAAAATAAAACTGGATTTAGCGAGCGTTTAAAGTGGCGATGGAAATAAGGCCGAAGTTGTCCGTCAGATTCAATAGATGTGAGATTTTGTCCGTTGGCTTGTAGAATACCGCTAGAAACGAATTGGCTCAGTCAAAATAACAAAGAAATATCTTCACCTAACACAACTGAACATTGTCAGGGTCATGGCTACAAGAGAAGTAACTAACGGCTCCTTGTATAACTTAATTCGGAAGAAGACAGTAGCTAAGTAACAGCTACAGTGGACACAACCCTTAAGGGACACGTAATTTTCCTTAGCGGACCCAATAAACCACGGTCCCAACGATTTGCTGGTAACCTCCTGTAAGCTTTGAGGTTATCAATGTTCGTATCTGCTCGTATTTGTAATGTGGGATTGATTGCACCCAAGTACTCTCGCTATCGGCGGATGGCGGGAAGATCGAACCCCAGCAACTTCCCCTCTCTCCCACAAAAAAAAAATCTTTAGTCAATAGAACACCGGAATCGAGCGAGGACAGCAAGCACCTGTTTCACACCTGTTGAACGCTAAACGTCTTTACATAACTGACACTAGTGTGAAAGTAATCAACTACCTTTCAGTGTCGAACTGTCTGTGACAAGAATAAAAGAAAGGCATCGTTGATCATCTGCGATGATAACTACAAGTAAGGAGAAATGACGAATTGACAATCAGAACGTGATTAGGAAAACCTGAGATTTGTGACGGTTCGTCACAAACTATTTTTCGGTATCAATCGTTGACGGCAAAACTCTTCAACTGGATTCTATGGACTACAAAGCTATATCGCTTTGTTTGGACTGCCTTCAATCTTCTTTGAAAGGTAATTAATGATAAAAAAAATTAAGGCCCGTGCGAACCAGCAGTAAACATTGGGTGCTTTTGAAGACACTACTGTAAGTTGGCTGCATGTTCTTGAGAGTTAAGAAAACAACATCCAACCACTGCTAACAATTTGCAACAACCATCACGGTGTTTAACCTTTAAGCCCTGAGATCAAACTTTAAATTCTCATTTGTTGCCTCAACACGTTTCCTATAGAAGTATTGGGGAGACGTTGTTAAAATATCAAGCAAATTCATGTTGGGTTTTAAAAACCATTGATATTACAAGGAGAAATTTGATGCTGATCTGGTTGAAACGGTTAATCGCATCCGACATGTTATGCGTGACGGTGTCAAGTGTTGGCCTGCCATTTTGGTAGCGTTTGCACGGCCCCTCAGTGTACGGGTCGGGCTTTAATGCTTAAAACCCATCTGTGTGATCTCATTTGACAGAACTCATGACTTAGTGAAAACGCATCGAACACTTGAATGGCAATCATCGAAGGGTGTTTCAGTCCCCATTCATTTCCGTACACACGCGCGTTACATGGTTTTGGGGGGACGCAGCCTCAAAATTAGAGACGTTTGTATGGATTTTGAGCTATGTTTCAAGGTCCATAACTTGGTCCGCTCTGTTCAACCTAAAAGAATCAAACTCGGCCAAATGACCAATCTCAATGTTATCTTTCATGTGATGGTGTCAATTTATCGATTACTTCAAAATTTGAAACTCGACCCAGTTCCCTTTTGAATTTCGGAACGGCCAATAGCAGCCCAGTCTTATAACAGAGGTTAAAAGTGCCCCTGGAGTATACGAAAATAAACAAAAAAAACATGCATACGAGAGCATTTGAGGGAACAGGGATGCTGGGACCACGGTAGGGGTGGGGCTGATAGGGCAAAAGCCCGACCACTTTTTTGCATGGGTTGAGTTTTTAGAGATTCAGATACCATGGATAAAGTATGAATTTTACTCAGTTGTTTATCTTGGCCAGATGTTTTAGCTCTGCCGCTTTAAAATGGTATCTGCGGTCCCTGGGGTGATGGGCAATTCCTGTAGCCACACTTCTTTATCGAAGGTGTTCTGAAATTCATATTTTCCCCTCCGCCACATGAATGGCCTTGAAAATATGTTCTCAACCCAATAAACGAATGAACGAGAAGCGACTCGAGGTCTTGTACGACAGGAATTGCCGATCGGCCACTGCCCTAGCCTTGGAGAGAAGTTGGTCATGCGAGGAAATTAAAAACAAAACATAGAAGGGGAGAGGTGATGAGGAGCTTTAGAGAGGTTGAAATTTTGTATCGTGTAACCTGAACCCGTCTTTGAAACCTGCAGCATGGCCAGAATTACTTCTACAACAAGAAACGGTCTGCTCTTAATTGTGCTTTCGGTGGTCGTCGCTCTTTCGATTCTCTTGGCGATTACACTCTCTAACAGGCCAAAGGAACAACGAAGAGCCAAGCGTGCTGGTAAGGTTTGTTTGCATTGAATTTCTTAGCTGAGAGGTCAGCCATGCAGTACACATGAGAGCCCCTTAACGCGGCCGGGACTTGATTCGTTTCATGCAAGGCTATCATCCGAGCCCAATACCTGTTTGATGTGCCTCCAGTGGATAACAGTTCATTAAGTTGTATATTTCCACGATGTGGTAATGATGACAGTCCCTTTCTAGCCTAGTTTCTATTTAAACAGAAGGTCACGCCACACTGCATGCGTATCGGAACTGATTTGTGAAATAATTGGAAAACATTAACGTTGCACAACCTTCTACTCATTTATCAAATGAAGGAAAACAAGTGGCTAGATTGAAGCAATTGGTTATTTTGCTATTTTTGCAGCATTTCAGTTCAGTAAACAGCGCAAACAAGTAACAGAGTTACGTAACATAACTGAGGCACCTCACATTTTGCGATGACCTTAAAACATGAAATTGAAAACGAAAATGACGCCGCGGTGACTTCGCAGTCAAGGTCCTTAGACAGTTTCAAAAAATCTTGGTTGAGCGCATGGGTCTCGACAATTTCAAATCCAAAACTTCTCCTTTTTACGTAGCCTACGAGCAAGCTCTCCGGGACAGTCTGGCGACGGGCTGGAAAAGGAGACCTTGCAACCATGTCTCTGTAATTTAAACATCTGCATCGAATTTTTCGATGCAAAATGCTGATTGGCGGAGATGACATTAGTATCAACGTCACGTGTTTTTCAATGTTTGTTTACATTTCACGTTCGTTTTCGCCTCGCGCTGATTGGCGAAAATCTGACGGCTCAGTCCACGAGGAGCCACAAGGGAATTGGAGGCGGATATCCAAATTACATAGAAGTAGTTGTAAGCTCTCCTTTTCCCGCCCCGCCGCCAGACTGCCTCGGAGAGCTTGCTCGCAGGCTACTTTTTACGCCTCCCCGTTTCTCAATGTTATTATTCAACCCGTGCACACGTGCATTGTGACAGTGTCCAAATATGGTCATACCGGCCGGTACTTTAAGACCCATTGTCACTTCCCGTCCATTCTTGTCCCCAGAGTTCACGATCCTTCTGGCCTGCGGCAGAAATCGAAAGCTCTGGCCAGTTCCGAAATAGGCGCAGTCGCAGTAAAGGTGCATTTTTGTAGCCGTTGGCAACCACTATTGTTTCAAACTTCTACGTTTGCGCAAAAGAGCCGGAAGTCCGTGATTCACGGACTTCGTGGTTTGGAACCAGCCAGAGCTCTCGATCTCTGCCGCAGGCCAGAAGGAACGTGGGCTCTGGGGACGAGAATGCTTCCCGTCATTCTCTGCGCATTGTTTTTTGTTTGTAGTCGACACAAATAACGGCCGACAATCTTTAAATTATAATCACTTTATTGTGAAAAATTCAACCTGACTTGCCACTTGGACTGACGATAAGCCGAAACTTTGCCCCCGTCACTTCTTCGATTCTTAGGCCCAAGCCAAACGGCGTTCTTCACACGAGCCGACCTTAAAAGTTTAGGTCGACCCAAATTAGTTGAGTTCGCCTGTTGAGTCATTAAACGCCGAACTTACATGTAATTCAACCGAACTTAACTAGATCATGGAAATAAACCGATCGAGGTTGAGTTATACCTTGATATTCATACGAAGGAATGGAGACTTTTTGTTTCATTTATTTATTTACTTGCTTTTGTTTGTTTATCCATTTAAAACAAATTATTTCACTGTTTTCACTGCCGTGTAACCTCGCAAACATACATCATCTCAGACGGCCAGCTGCTTCGAAATATTAGCGTAAAACATTGCGCCTAGTTCATTTTTACCAGTCTTGTTTTCTCTCGTGATTTACCAATCTTGATCTGTTTCTGGCACACTTTTGTTTTCATTTCACAGAGATCCCAAGGTTAGGCTTTCTATCGCATGACGTGACCTTTGAAATCACTCCCGGCCGGCGATTACTTCCGTCAGATAAAACAAAAAGAGTTTCTTATTGCACCATTGCAATTACAGTAAAACCACAGTTGGACGAAGACCGGCAAAAACACACTGTCAAATGTTTTGGCCTATCTCCATGGCTCTTGCATGTGTCGAAGATCGGGACGTGTTTCCTTTAGGGACGCCAAGTAGCTCTACGTTTGATGTACGGTATTGAACAAAGCTCCTTTGATTGTTACGAGATCAAATCATTCAAAGGGGTAGCGACCAATCAGAATTCAAAGTTAAGTGATATAAAACTGAGGTTTTATAATTTATTTATTCATTTATCGTTATTTTTTTTTTTTTTTTTTGACGCGAGAGTTGCTTTTAAAGGGCCGTCCTAAACCCAAGGCAAGAAAAGAGATTAGTAGTATGCTCATTGAATCTACAACGGTAAGGCAAATCCCTAGGCTAGTGGACGGGGTAAGTTTCACAAAAACATGCTTTACAGAAGACAGATAAAAGATAAAAGAACAGTTTGCAAGCACATTTTACGGGGCTAACACCAGAAACGACCACGAATGGGCTCATATCTTTTGCTAAGGTTTACCAAGGGTATTTGATTTCTACTTGTTCTACGACAGTAACCCTTCCCAAAAACCAAGAAAGCAACAAGTGGTTTACAAATGGCGTCAAACTCATCAAGAACAACCTGAAAAGGAAACCAATCACCCACACAGCCAAGAACACGATCTTCTTCCTAGGGGATGGTATGAGCATTACAACAGTGACAGCTTCTCGTATCTTGGATGGCCAAATGAGTAACCAGACGGGAGAAGAGAATGTGCTGAGCTGGGAACACTTCCCTTGGACGGCGTTCTCTAAAACGTATAACGTGGATCACCAGGTACCAGACTCCGCTGGAACAGCAACAGCTTTCCTTGAAGGAGTGAAGACTAATGCGGGTGAGTGAGTTGCACATGTATGAAATGTTTACGGAATTTGTGGTTTATTGATTAACTCGATTTTCTTTTTTTTTTACATTAGGCTCTGGCATATATACCCAGAAACCGATGGTTCTCAATGAGTGCCGTTATAGTTGCCGTCGATTCGTGAAATTTGGGTCTATTCTGAACTATAAGTCGAGGGCCAGACTTATCCCCTAAAACCATGGAATTACATGAACAAATATGATCTCTCTTAATATTTATTCTTTTAAACTAACGTAAATTTACTTGAAATGCAGCCTTTCGTTTCTCAGCGTTTCCCTCTGTTTTTGGGATAGAAATAAGAAAATTCAGATCTCCGCTATTACTGTATTTTTCTCTTTCGGAAGTTAAGCCTTCTTGTCGCTTATTGCCAACTTAGTCTGAAATCCCAGCTGTCTCCTCCCTTTTATTTTATCAACTATGTTAACCTCAAGGAATGATTGGCGTGGATGAAACAGCGAGGCGGGGCTACTGTTCCAGTATGAATGAACACAACAAAGTCATTTCAATTCTTACATTGGCGGAGAAGGCAGGAATGTCAACAGGATTTGTGACTACTACTCGTGCGACTCATGCCACTCCAGCCGCACTGTATGCTCATTCTGTTGAGAGGGGCTTTGAGAGTGACAAAGATAAGAGGAGAAAAGCGAAAGATGATCCATCTAACTGCACAGACATAGGTAGTGTATTGTAAACGAGGATAATAAGCCTGAGTACTGAATGATCGAGTTTAGCCTTTTGTCTTACCCTAAGCAGTATATTAAGCACAAAAGCAATGGGGGAGGGGGGAGGAGGGGGGGTGGGCTAGATCACACACATTTCACGGAAAATAACACGGTCCTTTGACATTACACGAAAAACAAAGACATAATGAAAATCACGGTTCACGGTGAATTAAACACTTATTTCTCAGAAAAATTATTTTGCAAAATCAAGATTCACGAAGAAAAGAATTAGCCAGTCCACATCTCACGGGGATAAAGAGGCTGATCATGAGCCACGAAAATACCCTATACCCACCCTCAGCAAATACATGAAAAAATAATTCAAATTAACATAACAGGGTTATGAAACCCGACTGGCAGGAGGCAAACCAGTTGGCTATTTATAAGCGGGGCCGAGCTAGAACGGAACTTGAACCTGGGGCCTCCACATTACATGTCGAGCGCTCTTTCCGATAGGCCACATTGCCTCCTCCATCAGACTAGCGGGAGGAAACAATAAACTTGCTTACCCTTTATTTTTTTAGTCAGCATGGTTATAAAATATTGTGGTAAAAAAGATAATCTTGAGAATAAAACTTTAATAACAGCAGAAAGAATGCAAAAATGAACGAAACATCAACACTAGTGCATGGATTTTCATTTGAATAATCACACTTCGTAAAGTCTTCAGATTCAATCGTACGTAACATCATCCTGTCTCAAGCTGTCCATACTCACTTTCCTTACAACTTTTAACTTGATATATTGTTCTAACAGCCTCGCAACTTGTTGATTACCCTCATGGCAATGGCATAGATGTCATTTTCGCGGGAGGCCGAAGAGAATTTATGCCAAACAACGAAACTGACCCCGAATATCCCGCAAAAAAAGGAGAGAGAGAGGATGGCAGAAACTTGATTGAAGAATGGGTTCACAAACATCCCAATTCAATGTACGTTTGGAATAAAGAGCAGTTTAACTCGATTGACACAGAAAAGGTCGATAAAGTGATAGGTTAGTGGCTTGTTTGTGATGGTATTTGAACTGTGACGTAGAGCTTGTTTTAATGATCGACAAAAACGGAAGTGGTGGCAGTCAGCCCGAAACCAACCCCCTGTTCGCCCTCCAAATGCGCCATTCTGTCGACGGCGTCACCTAAAGTCACCACTTGGCTGCTGTCTAGGCTCGTTTGCTTTCTTTCAAAACCAAAAAGTATATTTTTAACAGAACATTTACGTAAGCTATCAAACCAATCGAGAATTTATGTAAGTTTCGACGTTAGCATGACAGCAGCACAACCGCAACGTTTGCAAGAGTCGCCTCATTATTATATAGATGTCATTCATTCTAATACTGAACTAGTACTAATATTGAAATAGTGATTATCTAATAAAGGGATGTTTGAGACAAGTCACATGCAGTATGAAGTGGATCGAAGCGAGGACAAAGCCGGAGAACCTTCCATTGCAGAGATGACAGAGAAGGCCATCAGTATTTTACAGAAAAATCCAAAGGGATATTTCCTGTTGGTAGAAGGTAACGTACCAGAATAAAGAAGGGTTTCGCGGTTATCCTTATATTCCTCTTCACTATGTGATCATTTATTTCACTGTGATCCTTATAAAACACTAATCTATACTGTAGCCTTTGTTTTGCGCAGACAAGGGTGGCCTCTTGGTTTGGTTCTACTCTTAATTTCCTTTTCTCTCGACTTTCTCAAACATCGATCGTTTGTTCAAATCAAAATACCATATTTCTGCAACCCAAATTCCATCCCTATATCCTTACTCATTTTTGTAGAGTTCAAAATGGATTCCACTTGTATCTACCTTTTCCAAACATTCTTAAGGCGTCCAGGACAGCAAAAGATTTACGTCATTTATCACTATGCTTCCTGTGACATTCTAAACAGTAGTGTCAACGACGCCATACAGATTACAGTAACAATGACCGATAAACTATCGCCGTCATCGTCATCGTCATTGTCATCATCATCATCAGCATCATTATTATTATTATGATATATATTTTTATTTCTGGGATTTTTATTAAAATAATATTTTTATCGTGTGTTGGGTCCAGGAGGGCGTATTGATCACGGCCATCACGCTGGAAAAGCCGTGCGTGCACTTACTGATGCTGTTGCCATGGCAAAGGCCTGTGGTAAGGCAGTAGAAATGACTGATCGAGGTGAGGCACTGAGACAAAGAATGTGTTAAGATATCAATAAAATACAGGCTGAACATCAACCTTTGGAAAAGATTTAGAAAGTCCAACGTGTTGTGGGTTGACAACCCTTTGTTTGCTTGTTTTCTCTTTCTGAATTCGTGAAAATTAATGAAACGACCGTTACAAATGAGAACGTTTTGTCCGTTGTGTTGTTCTCTAGTTGATAGTTGACTAGAATCTTCCTAAGAGCACATATGTGTCATTACACCGCATTTACTATCTGTTTCCCAGCGTAATAACTCTCGCGGGATGTTGTGAGAATACGAGAAAAGTTTGTAAGGCCCAGTTCAAAGGTCGAACTTTCCAGGTACTCAAATGTACCGAACCTAATTTGGGTCGACCCAAGAATAAGTTCGAGTGGTCTACATGGGAAGTTCGACTGGGGAACGACTTCGAACTTTTCATATGCCGAACCAAATGCATAAATTATGTTAACGTATTATCAGTATGACAGCGCTTATGATTGGCTGTGTAATGACATTTCATGCGTGACAAGAGAACTCACAGAAGCATGACGACCGTTGACCACGTTCTCGAGGTGAAATTTTAAATTTCAACATGCTAAACCTGGACAACTCAAAACGGTCTACTTCCAACTAGCGCTAACGCTATTTAACTGTTTTGAAATCCATGTTGTGTATTTGCATTTCAATATGATAGCGATTTCCTTGAACATAAAGTGAATACAACACTGAAAGCTTTTCCGACCTGATCCAACCTTGCTCGTAACCAAGCCAAATGGAAGGGTGCGTCATTTCAAAATAATTTCATCGGTTCATTTTCGTATTTTAAGCGGCGAAAATGGTCTTTCTTGACGCCACGAATTGAGTTTGGGTCGACCCAAATAGGGATTTAAGTTCGGTACATGAAAAGTTCGACGTTTGAACTGCGCCTAAATCACTCGCCTCTGGCTCGTGATTTACAAGCTTTTCCGAGAAAATAATCTTGTTTTTGAAAAGAAGTTGTTAAACGTACCTAACATAAGTAACATGTGGATTTCAGAGGAGACTCTGTTAATAGTATCCGCTGACCACTCTCACGTGTTCACCATGGCTGGTTACCCACAGCGCGGGAATCCCATCTTTGGCCTGGCGGTTGCACAAGAACAAACTGAACCTCAAAAGGCGAAAGATGGAAAGCCCTATACAGTGCTGGGATATGCC
>OX419338.1:12418246-12440746 GCA_948470475.1 Galaxea fascicularis | reverse complement strand
CATGTTACGATTTTTAAAAACAACACAACGTTTTTTAAATTACAAAGTACAGAATTGTAATTTAACTGAAGATGACCGAAGATTCCGTCGAAACAAGTTTTTAAAAAATGTTGTGTTGTTTTTAAAAATTGCAACTCGTGCGTAAAATCGAACGCGCTCACCAACCATGAAGTAATCTATATTTATGACCTCCCTGTTATGCCAGTTTCTAGATTTTTCTCCGTTGTGCTTTCCAAGGACCAACATTGTTTGGTGTCAATCTAAATTTGCCAATTATAGCAATTATCCTCCTTTGACTCTTAAAAGCAACTGAATAATAATAACTTTTAATGATCCATCTTTGACAGAGAAATGCAATGGATTTACAGTATAAGAGATAATGTAAAATTACAATAAAAATGATTTCCAGACCTCACGGTTTCACCTGGAAATGATTAATACAAATATAAATATAGATAACTAGGTATATTATACATTTAAGAATTTAGCGGCCTTGCGGCTCTTACTATAAAAGAGTTTACATGTCTTTGGGTTCCAGACCTTTGTATGACAACTGGACCAGGTTTGGATCGTAGATTGTAACTATAACCCATACTTGGCTTAGAGAAGAATACTTGATTGGGATGGTTGATGTCTTCTATCGTTCTTTCCGATTAGCGTTTTGTTTCTTCCATTCGTCTCTGCTCCAACGCTGGGAGAGATGTTCTCGATATACCTATTATATCCAGACACCTGTTTTGTATGGACTGTAAGTCGTCTGCCAAATACGGTGGTAGACCACCCCAGACTTGTGACGCATATTCAAGGAGTGGGCGAATTTTGGTACAATAGACTATAATGCCAACCTCCGTAGGCAACCTTGCTTTTCTACATTCACGTAGATGATATAATCTCTTGAATACTGTATATTCTAATTTTTGTCTCCTATTTGCAACATTTTTCGGTTGCCATTTCCGGAGGTAGCTTATCAAGACACCAACAAGTGGTACAGAAATGGCGTCCAGTTGATAAAGGACAACTTGCGGCTGGAGCCGAACAAAAATACAGCAAAGAATACGATACTTTTTATGGGAGATGGCATGGGTATTACAACCATCACAGCTGCACGCATCCTGGATGGACAGATGAGACTCAAAACAGGAGAAGAAAACGTGCTGAGCTGGGAGGTATTCCCCTGGTCCGCTCAGTCAAAGACTTACAACGTAAACTCGCAGAGTGCAGACTCAGGCGCATGCGCAACGGCTTACTTATGCGGGGTGAAGACCAATCAAGGTAATCTACAGACCACGGTCGAAATGATGTCCGGCTTGGCTTTCAACGACGATGATAATGACAACGACAGTGACAGTGACGATGGCAATGTCAGTGACAGTGACAGTGACAGCGGCAGTGATAGTGATAGTGATAGTGACAGTGACAGTGACAATGATAGTGACAGTGATATATATAGTGGTAGTGATTGTGCTGACAGTGATAATAGTGATAATGATAGTGACAGTGATGATAGTGATAGTGATAGTGACAGCGCCAGTGATAGTGATAGTGATTGTGCTGATAGTGATAATGATAGTGATAGTGGTAGTGATAATGATAGTGATAGAGATAGAGATACAGACAGAGATAGAGGTAGAGGTAGTAACCATAGTGATAGTGATTAAGGCGCCGTATAATGTGTCCAGGGTTTAATTGCGAAAATACGGTATACACAATTTAAAGTAGGTTCTCTAATTCCTGTATTTGTTGACTATTACGGAGGAAGGTTTCAATGACGTTTGTTAGCTTCATCGTAAACTTTCTGAAGGCAAAACAAACACCTAACATTTATTTGTTACAATATATAGATTTGAAAATTAAAAAAAATATGAGATCGTCTGGAACGGAAACTTACGACTGTTTCATTTCAGAACTCATTGGCATAGATGAGACTGGAAGGTGGGATTACTGTGGCAGTCTTAATGATAATAACAAACTAGTCTCCATCCTAACGCTAGCAGAGAAAGCTGGGATGTCCACAGGTTTCATAAGTACCGCTCGTGTCACGCACCAATCCCAGTCTCCCCTCTACGCGCACTCTGTTAGCGGCGACTGGGAGAGCGATAAAGATAAGATGGAACAAGCAAAAGATGACTCTTCTAACTGCCCAGACATAGGTAAGAAGGCCGGTTAAATTTGGTGTTATTGTAAAGAAAAAAAACTGAATTCGGATGTACGTCGTCGTTCTCGGAAAAGCTACGTTTTGACGTCGATGAGGATACTATTTTTCTTTAATTAAGACTTGCTTTCTTTCAAGAGCCCACCATTTATCGGTATAACAGTGACAGACATTTCAAACGTCAGGCCTTTGCGGGAAATGTTATGGTGTAACAAATAGTCCTCAATAGAAAAAAATGTAACGATAGCAGTACTCGGAATGCCTCTTGTTTGTACGGGGTTTGAGAAAAGGAGAGAAAGGGTAAATAGTTCAGAACTATCAAGTCAGGATCTAGTCAAATGCAACGCGCAAGCGAAAGCTTAACCTTCAATCTTCAAGATGACCACTTGTCTCTAATAATCTTTTTTCTTCTTTAGCCCGGCAGCTTGTCGAATATCCCCATGGTAATGGTCTAGAAGTGATATTCGCAGGCGGGCGCAAGAAAATGACGTCTTCAAAGGACACCGACCCCGAGTACCCAGATAAAACAGGAGAGAGACTGGACGGCAGAAACTTGATAAAGGAATGGGTAGACAAGCACAGCAACTCGCAATACGTTTGGAACAAGACAGCTTTTGACCAGATCGACGTGGCACAGGTTGATCACGTGATGGGTGAGTTTTGGGAAAGCTTTGGAAAAACTGGTTTTTGTTTCTTCAGGGTGAACGATTTTGCGAGTAAATACTCATGACTAATAAGAAAGTATATTAAGTCACTTTCTCTGCAAAATGATGTAGCCGCAACCTTGTGGTTGCAGGGACTAAGCCGTCATATTCCCTCTGATAGTCAAATCAAACTTTTACCTCTTGTTGGTACGAGCCGTTCGAAGTTCTGAGAGTAAAACCGAACACGAACAGAGCTCGCGACAAACCGAAATTAGCTAGCCCTTTAAACCATAACATCGATTTTAAATTCTCATTTGTTGCCCATACATATTTCCTATAGAAGTAGTAGGGAGAAATTGTTAAAACATCAAGCAAATTTATGTTGCGTGATCCCGTCCTTAATTCCCGTGACCACTCTGTTTCATAAAGCGTTGATATAAATTACAAAGACAAACTTGATGCTGATCATGTCAGTTGAAATTAATGCCATAAGCATTTGCTCAATTATTTTTAAACGTAACTATTGAGATTTACTAATAAAGCGAATTTTAAAAACGCTGGACATCTCCGTTTCGATAGAATCGTTTTTGCCAAACTAAAGCTTCACTGATCGCACATTTGTAAAAGAAACTTGAGTGAGTGTGGAATTTTCTTTTGTCAGTCACTGCTTTGGCTTTAATGACGATAATGGTTCTTCTGAATTCTAAGTCAAAGAATGTTCACCTTATTATTGTTACAACACCGCGAATTATTGATTTCTACCGTTCTAGGACTTTTTGAGCCTGGTCACATGCAGTACGAAGTAAATCGTTTAAACGATACTGCTGGCGAACCGTCCATTACAGAAATGACAGAGAAAGCTATTCAAATCCTGAGCAAGAATCCTAAAGGGTATTTTCTATTCGTTGAAGGTAACGTAATCAACATATCACTAAAACCTTTTCTGACTTGAAACATATCTAGCAGCATTACCCTGACTGATTGTAAAACCACAGGCAGCCCAGTCGTGGTATGTGACATCTAAAGTTTTCATAAAAAATATGTCGTTAAAACCTTCCAGCGAACCGAATAGCGGTGGAAATATTTATATTCCATTTAGAATGGACAGTTACATTGAATTTTAAAAAAACCGATGGCATCGGCACTTATACGTCTCAGAAACTGACAAGAAACAGTAGATACAGTGAATGTGGGAAGGCTTTATTTGGCTGGAATATCAATATTTCCACTTCTATTCGGTTTGTTGGAATTCTAGATTTTAACGCAATTTTTTTATGTAAACTTTACATGTCACACACACAATTGGGCTGCCTGTGGTATTAGAGTGGTTTTCAAATGTGTCGTAAAACCAAAACCAAAGCGATAACTCTGACAATTCAGTGACCGTAAAAGGGAACTGGGGCGAGTTTCAAATTTTGAAGTAATCGATAAATTGACACCATCACATGAAAGATAACATTGAGATTGGTCGTTTGACCGAGTTTGATTCTTTTAGGTTGGACAGAGACCAAGTTATGGACCTTGAAACATAGCTCAAAATCCATACAAACGTCTCTAATTTTGAGGCTGCGTGCCCCAAAACCATGGTTTTCGCCCCAGTTCTCTTTTGAATTTCGGAACGGCCAATTAACAATACAAGAGACGAAGAGAGCTCAGTGAACCAATCAGAATTTGAAGTAATTACATGTAACCAGCGCCAAGCGCGGGAAAATTAAATCCGCGCCGCGTACAACTCGCGATTGGTTTTGGTTTTGTGTCTCATTGGCTGAGAAAGTAGCGCGAGTTCTGTCAACCAATCACAGAGCGAAGAAAAGCAAAACCAAAGCAAACGCGGAATTAGTTTCGACACTCAATTGAAAACTCCTCTAGTCAGCGCTGTTATTTCTTAAATCTCATTGTCGCCTCACCCGTCTTGGAGCAGTCTCGGTGGGAATGCTTCCTTTTGTGCTACTGCTTTTGTAGTAGGTTTCAGATTCAGCGAAGTTTACCCAGATGAGTTACTAACACGGCATGCAAATGATACATTTTTTAAAACAAATGTGGTTAGAGACCTATGATGTCTTGAACTGAAATTATAGTCCCGTAGTACTCCACAGAGCCAGTGTAACTTCCGTGGACAGTTTATTATCTGCATTGCACACACCCACATTTTCTGAACTTTGACTTACCTGTCAAGACTGCACAGAAAAATGAGAAGCAGTTAGTAAAAAGCTCAAAACTTCCTTTACGATTTTCTGGCAACCGATAAATTATGAATGATGTGGGAGAGCTTCTGAGTTTGAAGCTCAGATATTATGTATACTCAGTCTGTACGTCACGAATAGTGTTGTGTGGGTTGTGTTTGTTTCAGTATTGAGGTATTTCTTTCGTGTCTTTCACCAAATGCATTCTCTAATCTATGTGGACGAACTTGGATATCCACACATGGTTATATAATGTATGTTGGTAATAAATAATTAACAACTATTCACCGAAGTGGAGGTGGCTAGTGGTGAATATAGCACAAAAAGATGATTTTAACTCATTTATTCCTGCGAAGATTACAACATTTTCAGGCGCAAATTCCGCGCGAAATGCTCGGAGGTGAATAGCACAGGATACCTGCCGGAGTTTGAGTAGCCAATCAGCGCGCGCGTTCAGCGCTATCCACTGTTTTAGTGTACACTAATAATCATTATTCAAACGATGTTTGCAGCCGCCCGTATAGATCACGGTCACCACGCAGGTAAAGCAGTCCGAGCGTTAAATGAAGCTGTTGCCTTGGCAAAAGCAGTGGACAAAGCGATCAGTTTGGTTGATAAAGGTAAGGTTAAATTTCATTTCAAACACCGATTCGGCGTATTTCTGGATATGTTCTAAACTTATATACAGTTGAATACTAGCAAATGATTTTTGCATTAACTTGCCTTCACCCAACACTGCTGATCGTGATATTGATAACGGGGATAATGACGATGATGATGAAGGCAACGGAGACAGTGACGGTAATCATCATGACGATGTTGACCGTGATTGCGACGGCGATGGTCATGGTGATGGTGATGGCGATAGTTACAGTGACGGTGATGGTGACGGTGACGAAATCGTTTCGTAGCACGAATCTTCAGTTGCAAATAGAAACAGTAGTGTACTTTTAGCTATATTCCAACTTGCACTTCAACAAGGTTGCACGACGAATAGGCCATATTCGTATTCTCGGTATTGAACTGGATCTAACATGAAGTAGAGGCTCTTGCGCAAGAGCCTCCACTTCATGCTAGATCCAGTTCAATACCGAGAATACGAATATAGCCTATTAAAAAGATCTTATCCGTGCTTCATGGAGAGACCCCGTAGCTCTCCAGACGAGGTCTGTGATTGGAGAACGAAACAATAGATGATACAACACAAAAAATACCCCTAGCCCTGATAACAAAAGAAGCTACAGGTCATAGGGACCAATGAAAATATAGGTCTGGAAGAGCTACAGGATTACTCGCTTCATGACAGGGAGCAGGGTTGGCGTAGTGGTGAGAGCGCTCGCCTTCCACCAATGTGTCCCGGGTTCGGTTCTCGGGCTCGGCGTCAGTTTGTTGGTTCTCTACTCTGCTCCGAGAGGTTTTTCTCCGTGTACTCTGGTTTTCCTCTCTCTCCAAAAACCAACATTTCGTTTGATTTAGTTTGATTTAAGAATTGTAAAGAATTTAGAATTGCAAAGATTTCTAATTGCTAATTTGCGCTTAATAAGTAATAAATTATTATTAGTAGTATTATGACCTTAACGCCCCTTATCACTTCTAACGCAGAGGATACACTTTTGATTGTGACCGCTGACCATTCACACGTGTTTACCGTTGGTGGTTACCCAAAACGAGGCAATCCGATCTTTGGTCTGGTGATGAACATCTATAACAACAGACCAAATTTGGGCGATGATGGCAAACCATACACCACACTAGGATATGCTAACGGCCTCGGTGGGATTAACGGTACTAGAGAAAACCTCACGAGAGTTGATACTGGAGACAAAGACTTTTTACAACAAGCAACGGTTATGAGGTATAAGGAGACTCACGGACTGGAGGATGTAGGTTGGTTACAAATTTTATATTATTTACGCCACTTTAAAACACAAATACTGTATCGTTATAGAATATTTGCAGTTCCTTTCTGGCAAATCCTGGACATCCTGACGAGAACGATTTCTGAGGAACACGAGAAATTGAATTGACGGATGTTTAGATGAAGACGTTACCTTTACACTATCACGTGGCATCAACATAACAAAAAAAAGACTTAGGTTTTCTATGGTCAAACTACTCTTCAATGCACTCAAAAATGCGTGAGCATAAATAATTTTAAAAAAACCCTAGCATTTTACTGAATGCAATTTTTTGTTTGCTGTTGCAATAAAATTTAGGGATCTACGCGGATGGTCCTGGGGCCTACTTATTTCACGGGGTAGTGGAACAACAGTACATATTCCACGTAATGGACCACGCCCTGTGTTTGAGTGACAGCAAACAAGGATCATGTGCCAAGCACGTGAGCAGAGGTGGCCCCGGAAAGATAAATAAGGGCAGTAAGGGTCCTGACAGGCTAGCGTTCACGTACTCAGTGTTGTTGTTGTTGTTTCACTTAGTTTTCTAAATTTTGACAATTTTGTCATATCTTATTTTGCACTTAGCTATAAACATTATCTGCACTAAGTCATTAGATTTTCTTGTCACATGTAGTGAACTTTACATTTCAACGGTCTTGATGCTGAACGTAAAATCAGAGTTTACTTCTAAGCTACAGTCCTCTTCTCTTAGGAGGGAGGACACAATTTCTTTTTCCGTTGCTTCCCTTCCCTCCCTTGCAAAGTTGAGTTGAAACGGAGATTTTTGACGGGTTATTGTCCATGAAGAATTCAAGGTAAAGATTGGAGCAGGAAGGGGTGGGGGGCTGAGGGAAAGAGGACAAAGTCCACAACAATGAAATGATGTTGAAGATAGTAACGAAGGTAGTAAGGAAATGATGTTGAAGATAGTCACGAAGGTTGTCGAGCGTCAAGCCTTCCCACATAGAATTGTCGATGATTGTAGATAGATGGATTTTCAGTTTCAACAGAATGAAGAGTAATTAAACTAACACAAGGAAAATAAACCTCCAGAATGGTGGTAGGGTGTCCAATCGTAATGTATAGAAGTCTATTTACGCCTTTTTTGGTTCAAATTTGCTAATTGAATTTTAAGTGACTTTTTCAATCATCTATCTTAACCAAGCACTTTTTGCAAGCAGCTAAACGCCCTTAAAAGCCCCTCCCACAATAACATCACCAAGACACTAAGTACTTTTAGAGGGTAACACTTCGTCTGTTAAGTTGTGATACATCCATAGCACCTCAAAACGCTGTATAAAAATGGAGGACTCCACAAAAAAGCTGAAACCCGCCTCCTTGTTAATGCATGACGATTTTCGCGATTAAAAAATTAAATTAAATCACATTCAACGGTTTTTCTCTTGACAAAGAGTACAAGAATTGATCAAGAATTGACAAACCCAAAAACTTGGGAACGTGACTGAAAGCTTTGCTTTGATTTCTCTGATGGAACGTTTCTTGCAAGCATCCAGTCCCTTTGAAGTGATTGTGCTTCATCCCACGTTTCCTCCAATCCCCTCGACCTCTCTTCACTGTGGTATTAATGGGCACATGATAGAATTTTAAAATGACCGTTAAACTTCAAGCGAGGATTTCATTAAAAGTAGCACCCAAAGCAGTGTGCCGCCATCTTGCAAAGGATGCATGTGACGATCGCGTATAAATAGACCATATTCGTCTTCTCGGTATTGAACTGGATCTAGCATGAAGTGGAGGCTCTTGTGGGGGAACCAATTACATATGAAAAGACTCCGAGAATACCGAATATGGCCTATTCTGGAAGACGAATGGACTCGAATTACAATATTGAATTCTCTTATAGGTTCAATCTAGTTTCATGTGCTTAAAGACGAATGGATCTGAAATACAACATAGTTTTTCTTATAATTTAAATCCCGCCTCATCTGCTAAACTGTCTGCCGTCCGCTTTCTTCTTCTTGTTGAATATCTTGGTTCTCTGTTGCAGTTTGGCGCTTTTATATCCTGCGCCGAACCCTCCACCTCCACCCCGTCTTTGAATTCGCTCGCCTTTGCTGCTGTGAACATCTACACCATTTCGTTAAGGCTATAACTAAAAACCAGTACTCAAAAAACAAACTTGGCTTCAGCATTTTGAACACTCTCAACTCCCACCACACCCAACCCCTCTAATTCCACCAGCTGTTATGCCAACGTAGCTAACATAGTACACGCTGGCTTGCTTAAGATGACACTGACTTCGTCTTGTTTTAATCCCCATTAGTCATAAACTCATGAAAACGAGAGGGCAAAAAGGATTTCTGCAGTATTAAGCTCTTCCCAAGGAAATTATACAAAATATATAAGGCGAAATACAAGACAATTTGGCAAATATTCAAGTTAACAAAGGATACTAAGATTAACTCTGGGAGGAACCACAAAGCCAAAAGCAGGAGCAACTTTTTGAAGATCAAGCGCGTTCACATTGAAGATTTTCTTGTGCTGATGCGAGGCATAGGCCTGTAGGTAAGATCTGTAAGCTTCCCGGGCTGATTTATGCAGGTAGTAATTCTTCTCTATGAGCTTTTCAAGCTACCGGAGACAATAAACCAGATGTCAATGATCTCGACTTTGTCAAAAATAAATTTGAATTCTTTTGCGTAAGTGATTAATTACGCGCGGCACAAATCTTGCTTTGAAACTTACGATATTCTTTGTCTTGCTTAGAATCACACTTTTTAGTAACAAATCCTTGTGCCGCCGAAAAATGAAGTTGTTTCCACGTTTTAAAACAGAATCCGTAGCATAAAGGTTACAATATGCGGAAAGAAAAGTCCTAACTTGGTACGGAACGCAACGTACTCTTACATGGCAAGTTCCAAGAACAACCTTTCGTGAGATGCAGAAAAGTTGCCATTCGAAGAAAAAGAAAGTTAAGAAGCACTTCTCAATGGCAAAGTTCGTCAAAATTCAGAAGGGCAGTGTTGCAAAAGACGGTGTTAGACGAGAAAGCTTGGCGTCTCACCTGTGACTGGATATTGTATATTTTTGACGCTGAAAAGTCATATTCATTGAGCGGAACCTGAGGGATAGAGCAAAAAGATTTTACTGTTGAAAAACGTTAACGGGAATATATGCAATGACATAAATGAAGCAGAAACACTGAGGCCATTTACCTTGGCTTGTTTGAGGTATCTTAGGAATGCGAGCTCCTCTGGAAGTAACAGAAGTAGCGCATGGCCACGCCCTTCGTTTCCGCGTGCTGTTCGACCCACACGGTGAATGTACTCCTGTAATTCAAACATGGAATCTTGGTAAATGGTCTAATGCCTTACAGTGTATGTAGCGCTTGCTGCCCAAACTTTGTGGTTGCACTAACGCCCATCATCTAACTTGGACATAGTTTCACTTCAGTTAAACCAGTTGGAGGTTGCTGAAGGTGCAACGTACAGTGTACGAAGGGACAAGCTCCGCCCATTCCAAGTTCATAGGTTCTTACTTAATCCGTTTAACCTTAACAGTGATCAGCATCAAATTTCTCCTTGTAATATCAATGCTTTATAAAACAGAGTGGTCACGAGAATTAAGGACAAGATCAGAATCGCGATTAATCGAGAATTCGATTAATCGTTACACCCCTATTTATGATGATGTCAAAAACCTCACTAACACTGTGACTTCGTTTAATCGAACAAAGGCGAGGATTACTTTAATAAATCTGAAAATGTATAAATGTTAAATGTTAAAGCACGAGTCAGTTTCCGGAAAAATGACTATACAGACGAAAAGCAAAAATATTGCCTGAAAGATAATAAATTCATATGCAAATCATAGGATGAGAATCAACAAAATAAACCCAGAAAAAATTATCCAGTAGGTCAGTGGTTAGAGCATCCGATCTGGAGCACGGAGGGTCGTGGGTTCGAATCCCATCTGGAGCTCAAAATGTTTTCTGGGTTTCTTATAGTTGATTTTTATCCTATATATGATTTGCTAAAAAAACAAAAATATAAAGAAAAATAAAGGAACGATAATTTCATCTACTTTTCCTAGCACCGTGTAGCGATGAGGATACGACATCAGTCAGGACCTGCTCACAAACAAGATATTGACAAACACCAACCCACGAATTGTAGCAGCCTGTCCATTAACTAATTGTTACGGTATTCTAAAGTGTGCATGACGAAAACCCAAAATCACTAGGCTGCGAGTAGTTTCTAATTTCGACAATAACGTTTTGGATAAATTCGACTAATTTTCGGGCTTCCCTCGCGTCGCGTTTCCTCGCGATTTCGCGGGGGCACGCGTGTTTTTCGCCCAACCCACAACGCCATCGCCGAAATGAGTGACTACTCGCAGTCTAAAAGAACACAAACAATAGCTAATAATATTACCTTTGGATCATCTGGAGGGTCAAACTGAACAATCCAATCCACTTCGGGTATATCCAGACCCCGCGCGGCTACATCCGTGCAAAGCAGTGTCCCAGAACTCGCGTTAGAGAATTCAAAAAACGTTGTGGTACGCTTCTGTTGTTTTTGCTTTCCCTAAAATTAAACAAGACTGTGGTTAAAACGGGACAGTCTTATTTCCATGCACGCTTCGACAAACTTTAATACTCATTAAAAATAGGCTGCACGAAAAGTAAAATCGCGTATTAAGACACCACACTACTGACAAATTTCACAGTTGTTGTACAGGTTTTTCGAGTTTCGTCCTGTTATGTGTCAGACTTGTAGTCATCGCAATTTTGAAATGGTCTCTTTTGTTTCAGTTATCAGGTTGCTCCAACAATTTCATCAACTGGACTTTACTATAAGTGTTTTTGTGTGATGACGGAAGTGACCAAATCGCGAAAAATTAAGCCGCAGTCCTCTTTTCCCTTCAATAATCGTCTAGCGATTCTTCGCGAAATTAAGCACGCCCGAAAATAAGTAAGAATGACGTAACAGGAGCAGAATCGGAAGAATTGTCCACCTTCAAGTTCAAAACAGTCGTTTGTTATGTCCTGATAGTGAACGCAGGACTTACATGAATATGGGCGACAGGCAGGTCAATGTAGTTTAGAAGTTCATAGTGGTACTTGACAGAGTTACACGAGGAGAAGAACACCATGACTTTCTTGTTTCTGTTTTTCTTCAGGAAGGTAAACAGAACGAGGAAACGCTTCTCTGAAGGAACTACAATATATCCCTGCAATCAGGATGAGAAAATAAAGCTTAGCACGTACGGGTGAAGAAACGTGAACAAAAATATAATAAGCTGATATAGTATTCCAGACGTGACAACAGTTCCATTCTGGGCACGATGACTGTTGGAAAGGTGATTAACGTAGAGTTAAACCCTAACCGAAGTTTTAAACTCAAGGTAACGTGAGGTTCAAGTGGACATTTCAAGGACCAACAATTTAAGGGCCGCTAATTAAACTGGAATCAAAGTTCAAGCTTACCCGGGATCAGCTTAATTGCGTTTTGAACACCTTGTCCTGTTTTCCAGATCAAAGATGAACTAAGTAGCTATTCATTGCTTCCTTGTTCAACGCGAGTACTAAACGGATTCTATTCTAAGTTTTGAAAAAGACAAAAGCACTTTGAATTAAAGTTTCAAGTCCAATTTGTACCTGTTCCAGTCCTTCAACTGTTGAAGTTTCTCTGTGGTCGTCCACTCCAACATAAAGGGGAGATTTCTTGAGAGAAACGCGCGCGAGGTCTTCAACGTTCCTTGTCTGCGTGGCTGAAAACAGAACCGTCTGCCTGCGAACTAAATTGGTATAAAACACGAAACTGAGTTGTCGGTTTTATCAACGGAGTAAACAATGTAAATTAGCCACCGCACAGGGATCCCAAAAGTAAATTAGGCCACATGTATGTCAAACACTTTGTGATGTAATCCTGTTCCAGATTACAAAAATATAGGCATAGGACGTAAGTTGTCGGTTTTATCAACGGAGATAACAATATAAATTAGCCACCGCACAGGGATTCCAGGCATGTTGGCCACCTTATGACAATATTTTGGGGGGAAATTAGGGATTTTTTTCCTGAGAAGTAGGGATTTTTAGGGATAAATGGTTAAAAAGTAGGGCTATTTTAGGGCTTTTATTTAGGAAAAAATGAAGAATTCAAGTTACCTTATCCAAACAGAAAGATACTTACTCGAATGAAATACTGGTTTATAGCATTAATGACTTAGACAGGAAAGGGATCATGCACATCGCGTCTTGAAAATGCTTAGCATTGATCCTCCCATGCTTCATAATTCCACACCGGATAACCCCAGCACAAAGAAACTTGCAGTTTCACCAGGTAGGGCAAATGTAGAGCCCACGCCAAGCATTTTCAATGACATCAGTCGCGCTCAACCATCATAGAAAGGAAAAAAGTAGGGATTTTGGGGGGAAAATCGAAAAAAAGCTGAAAAAGTAGGAGTTTTTTAGGGCAAGTGAAAATATTTAGGGATTTTTAGGAATTTTAGGGCCACCAACATGCCTGGGATTCCAAAAGTTAATTAGGCTACATGTATGTCAAACACTTTGTGATGTAATCCTGTTCCAGAGTACAAAAATATAGGCGTAGGACGTAAGTTCTGTAAGTTACTATCTACCTTACACTGAGTTAAAAAATACCTGGTAGAAGCCTGATAATCTGTTTCATTTCCTCTTCAAATCCGATTTCAAGAATTCGGTCGGCTTCGTCTATAATCAGACACTGGAGATTTTTGAAGACAAATCCTTGTGTATTCTACAAAATAGATAGGAGATAAACAGGTTGAGAGAATGGCAACTTGCGAACACAAGACAATCTTCACGAGCTACAATTGCCCGGGGTGAGTTATTCACGGCGAATCGTCCAGATGTAATGTTTCCCGAGATGAACCCGTAATGACGTTGTTTAACATTAATTTTCATACCAACAAAAAAGCTGCATGACAGTTCTCGGCACACAGGAAAACATAATTTATCACTGTGCAACTTGCCATAATTGCCAAGTGTAAGTCAACAGTTCGTGCATTTGAAGTCGTTTAAAGGAACGCTTTGACAAACTTGGAGGTCTTCTCGCCTCTTAACATAAGAAAAGTCGAAATCCGTTCTGCTCAAAACACTTAACGATAATTCTGCATTCCAACGATGGCCAAGCTAATAAATTGCTAAACCTGAAGATGATCCAGCAGTCTTCCAGGGGTGGCGATCAACAGATTGACCCCCTTCTGTAGCCGATCAGCCTCGCCCCTTCTGTTGGCTCCACCCATTACAATACCAAATGTGTGACTATGGTACTTGAGTAGATCACGTGCCACGCCGTATGTTTGCAATGAAAGCTCTCTCGTGGGCGAGATTATGATCACTCCGGTACCTGAACAATCAATCATAATTACAATAATCAATCATTGTAAGTCACAGCTAGTGGTAATTTCTCTCTTGTCAACTACATGTACAGTTGAGTTGCATACACGTACACCTACAATCATGGACAAAAGTAGTTGAGACACTCTCCAAAAATACCTTTCTCGTTAAACGCGTGAATTTTCCAATCTCCTATTCTCACATTTCGACCCCCTTCCCCCCTTTGCAATGTTTTAATCACGTGAAAGTGTCCACGGAACATATTTCAACAATGAAAAGGGGGAGAGGGGGGGTTTGACTATCGACAGAAAAGACTTTTTTTTGGATGCTGACAGAGAGCGTTTGTTTTGCTCAAGTGTCAACACTTTTTTCCATGACTGAAACTGTAGTTGCAGTCGATTAGAATTGTTTCTGTACATGCATTCCATCCTATTCACTTACCATTTCTCGGTTTAAAGCTAAGCTTGTACAGCAATTCCACTGCTGGAATGAGAAATGCCAATGTTTTTCCACTGCCTGTTCTAGCAGCACCAAGCAAATCCCTGGGCAACAGATACAGATTTGCCATTAAGAATTAAATCACTCTCCTGTGAGGCACTACACTCTTTCTTACCATTGTCTTAAGCACCACAAAAAATAGGTCCGCAATGCGTACATGTGTGGCTCACTAGACCACGTGACAGGCGCTCGACTCTCGTGGACAAACAAATAAATCCGATCGTGCCATAATGTGGCTACACACTTCGTGTAAGCCACACAAAAATGGAAAGCTATCTAAGGCAACATCAGTGATCTCCACATAACCACCAGGTGAAAAAATTGGGGCAACATATGAATGGATGAATTTGGCCAAGTAATTTGTGTTGCTCAAGCTGGCTAGATATCACATGTGACTGCTTTTTTTTTCATAAAGCTAGCTTTTATTATCCCTGGCTGCAAGGTATACATTGCCTGAATGCTCCCTGTGCCCAGCTGAACCAATGAGAGGTAACTGTATTTGCAGGTTACTTGCAAACTTTAAGTTCAAATAATTACAGCACACTGTTTTTGAAGTCGTTACTTTTCTCAAAACTGTAGCTACAGAATGTACACAATAATGAAATCAGTAAATGCCAGGGCTTTTTTTGTCCCCAGCTGGTTTAGTCAAAAGAAAACACATCTATGTAAAAGAGAGCAGTCTAGCTGGCAAAATGAAAGCTGATTTGAAGCTTTAAAAAATTTCCTATGATAATTGAAGGGTTGGGTGTAACACTATCATAAGTGACTTTTTAGGGACTTTTTCTCTTGCTCAAAAATTGCTGATTTCTCACATAAAGGGCCAACACATCAAAAAAATACAGGACAATGTTTTTTTCCCTGTACCTTTTCCCTATCAATTCTATCTGTATTCTCTCAAATAGATGGATCTACTGTGTGAAAGAGTAAGCCATACCTTCCTTTCAGAAGTGGTACAATGCTTTTATGTTGGATCTCCATCATGGTTGTGAAACCCATGTCAGCAATAGCATTCAGTGTTTTTTCACTCACAAATTCCTCAAGAGACTTGAACTCTTTGCTGTCTGGTACCACTACATCTACAAAATAGCTTAATCTTAATTAATCATGCCAAAAATTTCTACTTCCCCAAACACTGCTGCAAGTTTATTGTCAGACCTCACTCCCTCACTGTACATGTATTTAAAATAATTTGAAATAAATTACAGATTAACGTCAAGCTATCCTTATAAAATTAATTTGGGTTTTTGAGAAAGACTTCACTCAGCTTGGATTGCAATGTAAGGATGTTTTAATAAAAGGCTTGTTTTCACCATGTGATCCTAACAACAATTGTTATTAGTTACTACATGTACAGTGTACATGTATGTATACATATCTTTTACAGCTACCTCGATCACAAGAAGATTCCAGGCATTTGATTGGAGAATTTTCAGTTCTAATTTTTTCATCTCAACTTCCTTGATGAAAAAGAGAGGTCCAATTTGTTCGCACCTTATGACCAGTGTAGTAAGTAACACATGCAACATACCTTCAGGTAAGCTTACACTCTCAAATGAGGTTTTCTTCTTTTTTACTGCAGGCTCTTCACTGTCCCCTTCTACGATGGTGGATTTATTGCCTACATGTACGGTGTTTTAATAACATTTAAGTCACAAACTAAAGTCTGACCAGGGCGTTCATAATACAATGTACTGACCAGTGCAAATGAACACCCAGCGCCATCCTTTTCACTCTACCAATATTTGTAACAATATCACCACAGTCTGATCAATTGGGTTTCAACAAATGCAAAGAGTTAACTACTGAGTTAAAGAGGGAAAGTCAGCAACATTTTTTATACAGCCGGGTAGTGATCTTCTTTAATTTTCTAAGCTTTTCTAGGATACAGACAGCATGAAACAAGTACACCACACATGTATTATAACAAAACCAATGGCCACTATGTACTTACTTACCATTTTCTAAATGCTCAGGTTTCTCTTCATGCTTATTCATTTCCTTATCACCTATTTCTGTCAAAAAATGATAAAAGTTAAATAAATACAGGACCACAGATTCAAATGCTGAAAAAAGTTAAGCAGCAAATGCCATACAATGCTGAGCAGAGGGTTCCCTATACTTTTTTCGTGAAACGTGATTGGGACTATTTTTTTTTTCTCGTGAAACATGATTTAGGATTATTTATTTGTTCGTGATTCGTGATTGTCCATATTTGATTTTTGCATGACCGTGAACAAATTTTGGGAATTATCTGTGAGGAACAGTCTCTATATTTTTACGTGAATGCACTTTGCAAAGTGGTATAAGGGACCCTCTGAGTATGACAGTTACATACAGTTACATGAATTTTATGCGTTTTAAAACCAAACAAGACAATCTGCTTTATGCCTGCATTAACCACAACAATCACGTACAAAGCTGTTAGGGCACAGTTTTAAGTATAACAAAATGAGGATCGTGTGTACCTCGGGAAGCCTCAGTTGATAGTATTGGTCAATATTTGATTGCCACCCAACTGATACCTTGGTTGGTACTCAGTCTACACTCTGGCAACACTCAGTTGACAATCAGTCATATGTCAGTCAAGGTATCACTCGATGTAATAACAATAAATTTATTTAAGTCTCCAATGGTTCTAGCTGAAAAGGAGTGCTCTATTAATTGGGGAGACTGTAAATCAAATAAACGCTAAATTAAATGAAATGTTGGCTTTTGAGGAGAGGGGAAAACCAGAGTACCCGGAGAAAAACCTCTTGGAGCAGAGCAGAGAACCAACAAACTCAGCCCACTTGTGACGGCGAGTCCGGGAATCAAACCCGGGACACATTAATGGAAGGTGAGCGCTCTCACCACTGCGCCAACCCTGCTTCCCACAATTATTGCCTTTGATTGTGTACTGGTTCACAGTTTGTAATAGTTTCTTATGTTTTTAGTTATTTTTCACATAATTGGTACATGTATTAGTCAATAGATGGTCAGGCCTCAACCGTTACTCGACAACAACTCACTGATACTTCACTGATACATGTACGTATGTTACCAACACTGTTGACAGTCAGACAACATTTAGCTTTCAAATAGATTTTTATTCATGTGTTATCTTTTAATGACTAGTTTTAATGACTAGGCAATTATTGCCTTTGATTGTGTACTGGTTTGTAATTTTTAATAGTTTCTTATGTTTTTAGTTATTACTCGGGCTTCCTGTGGAAGGCCCGAGTCTAAATCTGTCGTCCGTTTTTCTTTTTTTTTTTTCGTTGTTCTCTACAAACCTCATTTCCGGCGTATTTGCGCAGGCGCTAACGATGAACCTGTAAAACCCGGTAAAAACCTGTTCATGTTTTGTTTACGCTTGTCTTGTCTGTTGAAAAGCAAGGCACAAAGCAATTGTGGATTCCTCGACGGATTTTCAAAGGAAAAAGTTGATATGTCTACAGCTATGGCAAACGGTGTCGTATCCAATACGCTCAAACCACTTACAATTGCACACGCCGTTCGCGGTAGACCCACACTAAATGATGATGGTGAGCATACATTTCGAAACGGTTCGTTCCGCGAACTTGAAGCAAATGTGAAAAATATTAGGAGATCAAATTAGCTATCAATGAGTACAAAAAGTGCACAAAGGCTTTGACTTGAGTGGAGACTTTGACACGAACAGTTTAGGTGCTGGCGAATACAAGATACCCGTTGATGATGAGATTAGAGGTACAAAGACGAACAGCAGTAGTAACAACAGCAACAGGAAAGCGTCCATGTTGGGTGATGAAGAACCCACGCATCGAAGCGAAGATGCAAGAAACGTTTTTACTTTTATGGCTATTGTCACCAGTATTTCATTTCTTTTGTATACTTTAGATTGTGGATTATCGGCTGTATAAAGTCTGTGTAGTGTGTTAGTTTTATGTGTAATCTTCTACCTTCGCGTGTTCTACATGAATGTGTAAGTTTATCAGTTTTATGTATCAACACAAATGTCGGATCATGTACTTGAAAAATGCGAGGTATTTGAGAAGGCAATGCAGTTATCTGTACATGATCAACGTGATGCCTTGGTGAAAAAAAAATATAGAAAGGAATTCAGATCTCGTTATGCTAAGTTTGTGTATTTTAACGACAACTGTGAATGCCATGTGCCATCAAGACGTTGTGATCGCGAGCCCAGTAGGATACCAGTGAAAAAGCTAAAAATTCTGTCACAGAAAAGCAGAAAACTAAGATTGTTTGTGTTCCCACGGTCCTGTCTTGTTTATTTCCGCTGGCACACACTCACACAGGCAGCCCAATGCTTTAACGAATTGAGTTTGAGTCACAAAATACATGAATGATTTTATATATTAAGCTGTGCGGAAATCATCCACAAGATCCATTTGCCACTTGAAAAGCCCGAGTGAAGGCCATTACGGCCTCTAGTTTTTAACATACAGTACCGCTCAAAAGTAAGTAGACAGTCCCTCGCGTCTCGATCCTCGAGTCTCGAGACTCGATTCTCGATTCTCGAAAATTTCGAGGATCGAGTCTCGAGTCGAGTTTCGAGACTTTTGAGGCAAGTCTTTCGAGTTTCGAGTCGAGAAACTAATGAGCTTGTCGCTTGACTGATCTCTCGAGAAATAAATTTGAAGAAAGGACCGCACATGAAAGCGTTGTACATACCGTTCAGGTCAACTAAAACGTGTCCGAAGTCGAGAAGCAAGCGTCACAGTTTTCCTTTAAAATAATAAAGATAAAAACCACATATGACGAGAATTTGCCCTTTATTCTTTCCTCATGGGATAAATGAGCCAACTCTCAAATGTTCTAGATTGCTCGAACAACCACACACTCGACAACTATTCAAAATTGCGACCTTTCCTCCTTCATTTCATCTGTTTGCGATGCGACTTAGTAACCTGGTACTGAAAACCGGACGAGCTAGATGAGAGGTTACCAAGCAAGCGACGTGTTTTGAATCACGCGTGCTTGATCGCGAAGTTGACCCGCAAAAGCAGAAACAGGAAGGTTTTGCTCAAGTTTATTGAAGAATTTCTCCACAAATCATATCACGAATGAGATGTGGCGACTTTTGTGAAGATATAAGGCTTGAAGGAGGCCGGTATGTGAAGACCGAACATGGAGTACGAGACAACATTGAAATCATGGCACAAACCGAGAGCATTTTCTGTACCACTTAGAATTAAAATATTCTTCTTTAAACAAATTGCGTAGTTGCCTTTTGTGCTTCACTTTGAAGTCTTGATATGCCAATGAAATATTATTTCTTTCCACTCGCTGAGCGACCATTGAGTTTTGGTAGGACTAAAGTCGAGGTCGATTTTGTTGAGTGATTTTCATGACTTGAAAGGTCGACTTATACATTGTACACCGAAAAATACGTTACAAGTTTGCGTGCAAATGGCTATTGTTATTTCTTCGAGAGATAAACTCTTTCCTCAAACGTCTTCGAGTTTGCATATTACGTTTCTCGATGCTCGATGCTCCATCCTCGATCCTCGATTCTCGCGTCTCGAAACTCGAACGTCTTGACGTTCGAGACACGCAAATCAAGTTTCGAGGATAGAGTCGAGACTGTCAACTTACTTTTGAGCGGTACTGTAATTTTACTTTAACAATATGTGACCCTCCACGGGAAAACGTACACTAACGACCTTCCGTTAGATGGGCTAAAACGTTAGCTATCCGTTAGTCATCCGTTAGAAACGTTTGATGAAACCGTTAGTAGCGTTAGTCAATCCGTTAGCAGGTGACTCTTGCCCGTTAGAGCGTTAGTCATATCCGTTAGTAGCGTTAGTCAATCCGTTAGAGCGTTAGTCATATCCGTTAGCACCTGATCCTTGCCCGTTAGAGCGTTGGCCGTATGCGTTCGTTAGCTGTATCCGTTCGTATCCTTGCCCGTATCCGTTCGTTAGTGAACCATTAGTCTGATGATCTTTATTCGTCAGAAAACTGAGCGACAGCTAACATTCGATTGGCAGGCAGTTTCTGATAAACGAAACTCGAAAGACGCTAAACAGAGCTCGATGTTTTGTTTTTGTTCTGTCTGGCAAAAAACATCCGGTGACAAAAGTCTGAGCTTTCTTTATGTTACACAGTGAAATCTCTGGCAAGGCGCAACGAGACGAAAAATACTCTGTCTTAAAACGCTGAATTTCGATACTACAGAGTTTATGATGGGCCATTTATTGCTGAGTAATTGTATATTTTTAGTTACTTAAGTTAACCTTCAAGCGGTTCGAATACGTTGATGTGCTGGCTTCAGTTTATCACAAACAAATTTGCATAAAGCATGTGAAGTTGTGAACATGAAGGTTGTTTACCATTTACCCAAAAAATCCGGAAATTTCGGATGGAATGTAAATGGGAAGACTATTTTTTTCTTCCCGAACGGAAATTTCCACGGAAGAACGGGATTTCTTGAAAGGTAGTCCAAAATTTCCAACCGGAATTTCCGAACGGAAAATGTGTGTACCATTTGCGATTTTCACTAGTTCCAAGTCCTACTCCAATTTTGATGTGTGTCACGTGTTATTTAGTAGGGGTAATGCAAATGGTACTCGCCAATCCTGAACGGAATTTTTCATTGGGGATTTTTGCTTACCATTTGTACAAACCGTCGGCCAACCGGTTTTCCCATGTAAATGGTAAACAACCGAAGTGTCAATCAACCCGGCGGAGATCAATGGGTTTCCGAGACAAACGTTGTGTGATTAATACACACTGCCTGGGCTGTAAAAGCTTCTTTCAATTAACGGGTAGTTCTAAAATAAATGAAGGTCGTCATACAAGCATTTTATCAACGGAGTAGACAATATAAATTGGGGTATGTTGCGGTCGTCACGCAACGCTTCCAAATGTCTGCTCTTCATTCCCAGTGGATCAAATTTCAACAAAAATTTGCATAAAATTGTTTATCAAAAATCTGAAGTTCGAAATGGCGATGAGGGAGATACTAATATTATTGTTTGAAACTTTGAGTATGGGATGGAGATAACTGCCAAACATTCGCTGTAGTTGGTAAACTGCGGTTGTTTGGCGGATTCTCAGCGAAAGACGCTTTCACTGTCGGCTGCTGTCGCTTTTTGCGCTCGTTTAAGACTCCGTCTCTCGCTTGTTTCTGTCGGTTGTCGGTGTTGTGGGAAAAGATTATCCTGTTTTCGGAGCCTGATGGCCTAATCGAATGTTATCGGTTTTAGCCGTTGCAAAAAGAACTTGGCACCACCACGCTTCCTTTATTTTGATCGACCGCTTAATCAACTGAAGACTTCGTTAAAAGGGAATAGATAACAAGCTTACGTGACCGCGAAAAAGTCTGAAAACGAACCGATTCGATTCGATTCATTCTGATTCAATTTCCGCAGTTCATATGTGTGATTTCATTCACATCATTCACAACTTACGATCCGTTAGAAGTGGTGATCAGTCACTCGAACTTTAGGACAAACCGTTAGAACGTTAGCGCAAACCGTTGGAGCGTTAGGACAAACCGTTAGAACGTTAGCGCAAACCGTTGGAGCGTTGGAACAAACCGTTAGAGCGTTAAGACAAACCGTTAGAAGGTTAAGGCTGAGCGTTAGAACGTTAGTACAAAGCGTTAGAACGACTTCAAAGCCGTTAGCAATCCGTTAACTATCCGTTAGTTTTCTAACGTTTAACGGATGATCGTTAGTGTACGTTTTCCCGTGGAGGGTCACATATTGCAAAGCGCAACTGAATATATCCATATAGAAGATTGCACTTTATAAATGTAAATTATTATTATTGTAACATTAATTTTGTCCGACACTCA
>OX419338.1:12385746-12413246 GCA_948470475.1 Galaxea fascicularis | reverse complement strand
AAGTTCCTGCTGCCCTCTTAGAGCAGGGTTCATTGGGAAACAGTTACAATGCACGTAATCTCATCCTTAGAGCGACTTGTGAGCGTGCAATCCTGCCATTCACATACAGAATTTATTTATCTGGAGTCCTTTCGAATATTGCCTCGGTATCAAGGAAGTCTGGCGAAGAAAACCTGGTGTGTCTCAGATAACGGCAGCCATGTAGTTCACTTTCCCACGACTTTGTCGGCTTTGTCGATTTGCCGTCATCGGATTGACTCCGGCTTTGATTCGGCTTATCATCGCCGACTCTTTCTCCTTCATTATGAGTTGACTTTTCGTGCTTCGAAATTCTTTTCAATTCGCTCTTTCTTTGTCTCTCCCCTAATAATTGAGGAGCTGGGAAGGTAGAGCTTCTTTGGCGCGGTCGTATCACCGTCGGATTTCCGTAAACGCCCTCCGAGGACTTTCGTAGACGAGTCGGAAAGCCATGTTCCGACAATGGTGGAAGAGGGCTTCGGCCCGATTTCGGAGACCTGGAGTACTGTTTTGAAACAACTGGCGAATCTTCAACTATACTTGGTAATTGAAGGAAGTTTTGCTTTTTGCTGTTGTCCACGGAAGGCGCCTGAGCCTTCTTGTCTGCGCTATGAACCTCTTCAGTCTCTGAGGCCTCCGATACGCCGTGACAACTATGTAACTCTTCGGTCCCATCACTGTCACTGTCGGATGAAGTTTCTCCGCCAGAATGCGTTAAGTTATAATGAATTGTCCTTAGGTTATACCTTTCGTTCAAGATCTTTGCGATATTCGTGTTGTGTTCAATGTCCAAACGACGTAGCTTTTCGCTGAGTTCAGCGTTCGATTTCTGGCGTATCACCTTGTACGTTTTCGTACTTTGCCGCGACAGTCCTGTGTCGCCACTCGTATTGTAACATCGGGACATCGCTCTTTTTCAAAGGCCGAGGTCGAGCTTATTCTTGTAAAGCGATGAACTGAACTTATCTCCTCGTATTCAACGGAAACAATGCCTGTACACAACCGTCGATGGCATTGTAAACACAGCCGGAGAAAACCAAGTGGTTTCTTTTTTCTCCACCGCTAGGCTATTCTCGGCCAAGGCACAGGCTTTCGAAAACAAATCACCCTGTTGTGTTTAGAAAACCCTTTCTACAACGTGATAACTCTGTTGTGGCAGATGTGATGACCAGCTTGTGATATATTCTGCAATATACGTACGTAACTGAAGAATGCACTTTGCTGATAACACCTTGTGAAAACACGCTGACGCCTTCGCGTGTTGAATCAAAACAGGCACTCGTGACAGGCGATAGATAGGATTACAACCCGCAAGGTTCGGAAGTGCGGGATTGTTTTTCCCATATGGCGGCGCGGTACACGGATAGGAATATTTGATAGACGATCTCTCACGATACTCCGCAAGACCCAGGAGAAGTTTATGTCAGCTCGCGAATTTTCAGTTTTTGACATAACAGTATAGTCTCCAAAGAATTAAAGAGAAAAATAAATAATTTATATGTCCACGTGATAAGAGATCTTATGAATGGCTACTGGATTACCTCGAACTACTGAACATGACTAAAATAAGCCAGGTGTCGTGTGTTTGCTAGCCTGCGACCAGCAGACGTATTTCCGGTCGTCGCTTCTCTCCCTCCGAAAAGTAAAAGGCGGGTGAATTGGAACTTGAGCCGAAAAAACCGGATGCTCTCGCAGGCTATCTGTTTGCATTTGGTTCTGTTTATTTCTTGACATGGTTTTATTTTACCGCACTCTCATCGATTCTCCTTTCATTTGCCCGCAGCACAAAATATATCGGCACAGGAGCACACAGCGACTGCCGAAGATAAGTTAGGAGGTTCAACTGTTAACATATACTCCAGGTCAACAATAGAGCTGCCAACATATTTGAACTCCCCATGAACTGATAATGATTAATGATAGTAATGAACATCTTTGAATAATGTGTATTCATGAACAAGGCCCAGAACGGGACGAACGAAGTTTCGCAGGTACAACTAGTCATCTTAGTTTCGGGTTTACGATATGTGAGTTAACTCTGATCCCCCTCTTCTACCTCGGCAATTTAATTTGAGTTGGAACGTTTAACACGTGCATTTAGTTTTGGCAAACGGCCGTCCCACTGCTGGGACCCATTAAAGTCGTTTCCAAAACGAAAGTCCACAAACTGTTGAGATGAGATTAAAAATACGGAGGAAATATCGCTTTCATCACGCGACGATAGACTCGGCCATCGTCACGCACCACGCATCACAAACAGGCACAACGAACAAACGACGACATAAACAACAGCAACAAAAACAACAAAAGTTCACATAGTAAACAAAGGGAACTACGAGGAAGAAGAGTGGTTTTCCCGGGAATCCAGGACATTCCTTCAAGGCTGCTATCAGCTGTCGACTGTTCCTTTGGCGGTAAAAGAGCGGAAAGCATTGAGTCTAGACAGAAACTTTAGACGCTTGCAGTAGGATTACGATTTTTTTTTTATGATGTGCACTCAGCCTGAAGCTAACACCTCCAAAAACGCCCCTCCTACCACCCCCAACAAAGAGTTCAAGTTCAACTAATCAGTGGGTGATGCAAGACGTTGAAAACTGACACGAAACTAAAATACTGGTGGCTTTCAGATCAGGCCAGCAAGACTAGGCATGTCTTTAAAAATGTGTTCAGAAATATGGCTGATCGCCAATATATCTTTCTCTACATTAAATAGAACAGAATAAAATTTTGTCTGAATATGACCCTCGTTGTCATGTTTTGCCATAACATAGTGTGGATCACGTGACGTGTCACTTAAAATCAGCGATTTGGTGGCGGATTTTATCGTTAGAGGAAAATAAATCAGCGTTTCCAATAGACATCTAGTATATCTAACTCTCTACTCTTGGAATGATAGTTCTTGAGTTTTAGTTTTTAAATTATTAAGAGCCAAAGGTTAAATTCTAGTCTGAAAAATAAACTTTGTATTCATAAAACATGACCGCCACGTATTCCCTAAATAACTGGGCTATTAAAGTAGAATTGATGATTGTCTGGGTGAAAATGACGATGGCTACTAGCATCCTTTAGAATAATAAATGATCGTGGAGAGGTTCACCCATTTACAGCCTTACTCCTGTCCTCACCACCCTCCAGTTTACGACCAGACTTCAAAAGTTTGCAAGACAAGTCGCACGAAGATCCCCATTGCCACTCAGTTGCTGGTTGGGACACGGAGCATTGTTGAAAGCTAATTCCAAGAGGTTACCAGGCCGAGTGGTCGAAGAAGGTCTCGCGTGTTTAAAGTTTGACCTTTTTCGCATACTTATCAAAGTCTTCTTTATTTAGTTTGTAACCCCAGTGCTGAAGAGTTTGTCGTACAACAGGCGACACTGCAAAGTTGTCATATGCACATCCACTTCGGACAATCTTTGCTATGAGGTTATTTCGCCACCGTCCCTTATCTCCAGCACATTTCTTCCAGCGATCAACCTGTCGGCTGTCATCCTCTGTGCGCCGGCCCTCATAAAACCTACAATACCTACAAAAGAAGACTTACCATGAGTGACCACCAAAACTGATCACTTCAACTTTCCGTGGGGTTTTCAGCGCCAGAAAGCCGATTTGCGAATTTTGGACGCGCGGATTTTAAAGCGCTGAAACTACAAAGGCTTACTCCTCAAACCCTCGTGTAATAGAGCCCATGGAAGGAACTAAAAATTACTGCAGGATTCACATAGATGACCCCGGTAATTGGAGCTAACGGAATTCCAAGAGTTCTCCAAAGTACACTCGGGCAGCATTTTTTATCTATCAGAATACAGTTGATGACCTACCATTGAAACCAACCATACGGATCCTGCTTGTGAATCCAGCCAGACGATTCCCACATTTCCAAACTCCCACCACATTTTACTTTGTATGTGTTGACTTCACTGCGATACACTGATGAAGTGACCTGGGTCTTGATATTGAGTCCTTGAAACCAATCAGCAGGAAATTCCTTGTACACATCAGCAGAATATTTTGTACCTGTGAAGGAGGGTTGGTCATAATTTATTATATAATTCTATGGATTTTCCCCCCTTTTCATTAGCTAAGAGCCCACCACGTGACCTGCAAATACCTGCCTACAAATAATGGTCTGCTCATGCGTAATACCGTGAAATGCATTTTTGCCGCATAATATTCTGCTCATGCGCAATTGTAACCACGGTAGCATAAATTATTTAACGGAGAAGGAAACCAATTGATTTCAATTGATTGATATCAAGACAAACTTGGTGATCGAATGATAATACAATAATTGAACTCAGTAATCGCAAAATGTCGTGATTTGTCAGTGTCTCCCAGATCAATTATTTGCCTCAGCCATTCACAAATCATGATATTTTGCTCAACCTCGTCCAAAAATAATTATTGTTAAATAACCATAACATTCAACAGGTAAATAATAATCAGGAAATATGCAGCAGAGACTGGGAATTATCGTGGATAATTTTTTTTATCCAACAAAATAAGGATGTGCTGCTTTCTCTTCATCCTTTGAGGATAAGGTGACACCATTTACTTTTGCTCTCTAATATCTTGTAGCTTTAATCTCTTTACCTGATTTTATACCCCAAATGCAGACGACTGCATGCTTACAAATAATATGATCTAAAATATTTGGTGTTGGCTTGGAATTTTGCAAATCAGTTGGATTTATATTTTCATATGTTTGAGATAAAAATTCTAAATCCATCTGGCTCAGAGGAAATAACAATTTATCTGATTTGGAAATTTTCAAACTATTTAATGATTTGGGCCAAGCCTTGGCTGAAATATCTGGGGGAATGGATGTGAAGGTAGCAGTATGCTTTAAAGCATTTACTCAACTAAGAACCCTGTTTTAAAAATTGAACCAGAACTCATCAATGCATTACATGTACAAACATGCTGGAGTCCTATAATGTCATTTTACATGAATATTCAAGCAGTTACTTCTAACAACCTTTACAATATATATGGCAGCCCAAATAACAAAATGCAAACACGGTGTTCCAGATAGGAAGAAGGATCATGGGTCAAAAGCCCAAGAAAGCAGGTTCTCTGACAGGGTTGGTGCAGTGGTGAGAGTGCTCGCCTTCCACCAATGTGTCCTGGGTTCAATTCCCAGACTTGGTATCATATCTGTCATATGTGGGCTAAGTTTGTTGGTTCTCTACTCTGCTCCAAGATGTTTTTCTCTGAGTACTCTGGTTTTCCCCTCTCATCAAAAACCAGTATTTGATTTGATTTGTTATTACATTTCAGGGCCACAAGTTTATTAGCCTGTGGTTATTACATGCTAGACTGACTTCCCTGACTAAATAAAGTTATTAGTCTTATTATTATTATTATTATTATTATTATTATTAAAGTTATTACTATTAGCAGTAGCAGCAGCGGCAGTGGCAGTGGTAGTGGTAGTGGTAGTGGTAGTGGTAGTAGTAGTAGTAGTAGTAGTAACACTAGTTGATGAATAAACATTTTGGAGGACCCATGTCTACTGACCCCTAAAAAATCATCTGTGACCCCCAGACTCCAGAACGTTATCTGGAACACTGAAACCCAAACTGCTCATAAACTCAAGGCATTCAAATCTACCAATTCTTTGGAAACTGTCTTCAGCAGAGTAGATGACAATCTTGTGACTTGTACTGTAAACTCAGCAGATAAAATAGAAAAGGTGGATTGCGTGGTTCCAGTAAACATCCATACCCCAGGGTCCATGGGATCCCTCCCCCCCCCCCCCTCTCCCAGCAGTCCCTCCACAAATTCCAATTTAGCTACATAGTTTTCTTTAAAAACATTACTTTTGCCTTGAATTTCCGCCGACCTTTGGTGGAGGACGTTTGGATGTTTTCTAGAACTGCACATTCCTAAATATGCCTTGTCATGTATGAGTGCACCAATCAGAGGCTTTTTGAAACTCTCAGCAAGCTGAGCAGCATGCTGTGGTTTTGGTATGCCTACAGTTGTAGCTTGAAAATTATAGAGGTATGAAAGAGAAAGGTTGAATTTTAAGTCCAGTAAGTAAAAACAAGGATGAACGTTCACCTCGTCACAACCATGGCACAACGCGAAAAAAAAAAAAAAAAAACAGAATACTTGCCCATTACAAGGCCACATATGCATGCTGGGAATAGCCTGGTGATCAATCCAATCATTGTCCTGCTCAGTTACTGCTTAAATAAGTAATTAATTATGCCAAATGCCAAAGTATATGGTGCCAAACAAACATGGTAAATTTTAAGGTCGTTAAATGAATTGATAGCTACAGGCAAAGAATTTGTCTTTCCGATTTCATTTCCCAAGTTCAAAATATTTTCCCACCTTCTGGCTCAAAAAGCTTTTTATGCACACTATAGATGGTGTTCACAGTGACGTCATCAAATTCTAAAATCAAAATTGCTAGGTCCTCTGAATTTTTATCTATATGACGTTGAAGATGACCTTGAAAATACAGAATTTTGAATTTCCCAATTGTCACCTTGCGTTACACCAAGATACAAACCCGTTTGGTTGGAAAAAAAATGTATCTCGTTATGATTCTCCTAGTTTAAATGTTTCAAGTATATTAGGAGATGTGTTTGTACACGTATGTACTGTCTCACGAGTGAAAAGTAAGTGCTTTCATCACAAAGTGAACTCCAGATGTTTTTGTTGATTTCCGGCCGCCATATTGGTGGACCAAAATCGCGATTCCATGCATACAAAACTCTATAAAGTTGCGTGGCACGCTTCGGCAAATAACTCAGAAACGATGTACCACACAGACGTGAGACCTGGAGAGGTTTTTTATGTATTGGTCTTCTATAACATTTTCATGTTCTTGGCTTTTTTTATCGAACGTCTTCGATTTCATTTTTTATGGCGTGACAGTGAAAACTATAACGGAGAAGCGTTCTCTAGTCGAAATACTCGGAAAACGAATTTTCCGAGCCCCCAACAGGAGTCGAACCCATGACCTTCCAGAATACCGGTCATGGGTTCGACTCCTGTTGGGGGCTCGGAAAATTCGAAAATTCGAAATTCGACTTGAGAACACTTCCCCGTTATTTCACTTTATCCAAGTCACCAATCCATTTATCAGTGAAAACTATCTATTCATTCAATATTTACCCGTAACACTGGAGTGGATAGGTCGGAAGTACGTTCCTCCAAAGCTGCCAGCCTGGAGGACCTCTTGTGGAGTCATATTTGGTTTGAAGTCTGGAAAATCTTGGAAAACTAGTTTGCCGTGTTTGTCGCGTTTCGGAGTATTAACCGAAGATGTCTTTGAAGCTTTCGCGGATGAAGTCGGCGTCGTTTTCGGCTTGCTCCCTTTGTACTCAGTTTTTCGCTTTTTCTTTGAAGTTCCTTCATTTGACGCTGCAGATAATACCCGTTTGCGGGCCATAGTGAGTCCAATCAGAGATTTACGTAAACGTGGAGAGATAATCAAGTATTATCAACGAAAACTTAACAACGCCAAGACGCTTTGTTACGTAACTTTTCTTAGTAGCCAGGCAAATTTTAAGGCTTGCCGTATGGCGAGGCACCTAAGCACAAAGCGTTAGGTTGTTCTTTCATGTTACGCTTACGCGAAATAGGCATAACTGGCCTGTAAGAAGTACATTATACACGCTGTATTCCCCAGTACAGCCTGATTACCAGGTGTACATCCTGTATTCCCCGGTTCATACTACTCTCTCTAATAAGATTGTGAACTGCGTGGCTGCAATTTGCGCCTATAAAGCAGTCTGGCAAAGTCCCCCACAAAGTGTTGTAAAGCGCATTAGATCATTGCGTCATGGTAATGCGCTATAGAAATATTAATTGATAAACTTTACTTTTACTTTACTTCACTTTACTTTCACCCTGGTTTCCCGTGTACACACTGTATTCTCCTGTGCACCCTGTATTCCCCTGCACACCCGGTTAACTCCGGATTCCCCTGTACACCTTATACACCCCGTTTACCCGTGTACACCCTGTATTCCTCTTTACACCCCGTATTCCCCTGCACACCCTGTTTACCCTTGTATACTCCGTATTCCCCTGTACACCCTATACACCCTGTATTCCCTTGTACACCCTATTTACCCAAGCAAACCCTGTATTCCCCTGTACTCCCTGTATTCCCTGTTTACACTTGTATACCCCGTATCTCCTTGTACACCCTGTACTGCCTGTTTACCCGTGTTCACCCTGTATTCCCCTGAGCACCATGTTTACAAGGGTAAACAGGGTGTAAACGGGTTTACACGGGTAAACAGGGTAATGAGGGTTTACAGGGTGTACTGGGTTTGCAGGGAAATAGGTGTATACAGGGTGATATATGTATACGAAGAGTTTTATGTTATGATGCTCTGTCAATTTCGCGTAAGCGTCACATAAGAGAATAACCAAACGTTATGCTTACGCAGTACCCATGCAATAGCGACTGTGAGCTCCAAACTGGTTTGTCTTTGCCCCCTCCAAAAAGGTACAGTAATCCCCTCTGAAGAATATAGAGCGGTTTGAAACTTGAGTGTCGAAAGTAATAGGTCATTTCCGAGTTCATGTCTGCCTCCTCTTCAAAGCGAGTCTAAGTGCGAAGTTTTTGTTATGGAAATTAGTTTTCATTCATATGTAAAGTAGAACTAATTACCATCACAAAAACTTCGCACTTAGACTCGCTTTGAAGAGAAGGCAGACATGAACTCGGAAATGGCCTATACTGTGCTCAGACACAGAGGTAAGGTCTGGTACGCATGATGCATGATATTAACAATGTTGTAAAGATGGGCAACTCTTCAAGACGCAACTTTCAGATCTCTCAGAGGCATATTAAGGTCAATGTGCACAAGGCCCGACTTGTTAAGCCACAGCTAGAATATGCGTCTGTTGTCTGGGACCCTTACACAAAAACGAGTAAAGATAAACTGGAAATAGTCCAGTGGAGGGCTGCTCGCTTGTTATGAATAATTACAGCCAGGGATGCAAGTGTATCACAGATGATCAACGAGCTCGGATGGAGAAGCCCCTAAAAGCGACGAGCGGTCAATACGGGTATACTATGATGTATAAAGAATCGGTTAATGCTTAGCTGGCGTGCATTTACTCGAGTTGTATGGATGCACGCGGGATGTTTGAGAACACGAGAGAAGCTTAGGAGTTGCTGGGGGCGTAGCTGAGAGCAACTCTAGCTTCTTGAGTGCTCTCGAAACTTCCCGCGTGCATACGCACAGCTAAAAGCATGAACCAATTCTTTTATAACATAGCAGCAGCAACCGTTTTGTGTGCGAAACTTTAAAGAGATCAGATATCAATTAACTGACTCGAACTTTCTGTTTTCAAAAAATTAATCTGAAGCAACCGACCAACGAGACGCGTTAAGACTTCGTTTCATATGCACGGCACAATCGCAAATCTCGGTAAAAGAAAAAAAACGAAATTATGAATGAATAGATTGATAAAAGACTTGAGGAACTTCGGTGCGTCGGCGAGAACGTTATCGCAGTATTCAATTAGTTTTATTGTTGAAGACCAGGAAAAGCTTTTAATGCTCCATTATATGTCCATGGTAAACGCAACGTACATGCACTTTCCCTTGCCAACACATTTAACCCTTCACGCAAGCTCTCAGGCGCGAGCTTCTGGCCTAGATCAACTGAGCATGTTGAGATTGATGATACAAGTAGTTTGAATAAGGCGTCTACCTGTGACGTTTATGATTATTTCGTTCCTTTAAACCAGAACCTTTGTACTCGCACTTCATGCTCTATAAGCTACTAAAGAGTTGACCACAGCACACTGACACATCTTTCCATACTAACAGCGCCGCCTTTGCCATGGCGACTGTTTTGTCAAACGCTAACATTTAAGAAAAAAATACTAACTTTCGTGAACTTTGGCCTATATATGACGATTGCCGATTTCTTCGTTTCATTTAAACTGCGACTGATCAAAATTCTTTCTGCAAGGAAGACCTCCGTTTCAGAACACTAAATTTGAGGGAATTGAAATAGATCTATACTGCTCTCGGAAATTGGACCAAGCAACTCGTGTAGTCTTTTTTCACGGTAGCAAATATTGTACCACCAGGCACCAGTATTGTACACGACACATTTTTATCATTCGATTTCAGTAATTACGTCTATCTTCAGTTTTACGCTAACGGCCATGTTATTATGCGTTGCTTAGAAATCTCTCTCTCCTCTCGATTTCTTCGACGATTGAATTGATCTTTTTTTTTTCTAGGACGAAGGTCTCAGTTTCATCTCAGTGAATCTGAGGCAGCGATACTTACTGTCGCCGCGGAAGTAATACCATACTGTTCCTTTAGGATCATTTGTTTTTCCCAGGTATTTGCCATTTAGATTGGAGTAATGGCAGCCCTTGTACCACCAGGCTCCTGTGTATGACATAGCGCAGTTTGAACTTCTTTTTTGATCATTATCTCTGTCTTTTGTGGAAAACGCCATGTTATTGTGATATTTCAACGCATCTCCCGCAGTCCCTGAATATGAACCCACTTGAAGTCGATACTGCGTCTGCTCATCACCAACGTTAAACCTACGATATTTGGCATACTGTCTAACTCTTTCCCAGTCCTCCAATTCCACTCGCAGAGAGCTAGGTCTGGAGTCCGTCAGCCTGTGGATCTTATCGTTTCCCAACCAGAATTCACGTGTCAGCTGACCAAACCCTGATTTGTAATCATTCCACCCTCGATAGAAGTCTACTGAGCCATCTTGTCTTCTTTGAAACACGGTCCACCCTCCACCGTCGGTGCGCATGTCACAATAGACGCTGAAGGATCCCCTACCGTCTGGGTTCACAGAGTACACTCCACTCTGAGTGTGGCCTGCTTTTAGGATATCAGAACAGTCTGTGTAAAAAGCAAAGCAAATTGAGATACAATACTAACTCATTTATTTGCGTCTCTTTATGTCTTGCCTGTCAAGACATAATGACCTTAGTGGTTTTCATGCACCGTGTTTGAGTATAAGCTTCAGCTGTTTGTTCACTGCCTCGTCCGAATAAAGTCACCAGTAGGCCATATATTCTTTTCGTTCAATGTTCATTCAACTATCGGAAGCAGAATAAAAGGAATCCGTTCATTCCAAAAACTGAATAGGTCCAGAAAAAAACCACAACTACCGTCCATTCTGAGTGTATTCCTGGCGTGCGTTCCTCAAAACTCTGGAAAACATTTCGAGCCCGACTGACAAGTATTTTCCAAGTCAATTTTCTGTCGATTGGTGCTAGCTTTTTGGGCGAACTAACGCAATGTATTTCTCAATTTTGGGGCCCTGCTTTCATGAATTTTTCTTCTAAATATTAGAAACCGAAGTTCTGGCAATGAACTTAGAGCACGGAAAATAGGTTTTAGGGCCAGAAACGTTTTAGGGAGTTTCTGAGGAACAAGTTTATATTACGAACGTAAACAAATGTCATCACGCGACTAAAACTGAAGAGCAAAGATAAAAAAAGGTGAACATTATTTCATCATTTTAAAAAAATTACACTTCATGTCATGTTATTGTATACGTTTCTAGTTCTTTATATGTTCTTAGTAGACACCTATATACGTATATGACATCTAAGCAGTGTTGCCTAGGCTCAGTATTTATTAAGAAATTTCTAAGAAAACTCAGTGAAAACAATTAATAATTGTCAAATCCCGATATAATGTCTATAAAGGATTTTAGGGTGGTTTTCCATCAAGTTCTTTATAACGAGGTTATCTTTATGACGAAGACCTGATTTTGCCAGTTACGCCACCTAATAAAAATCTGACTGACAGCCATGACTATTTACTGTTTGCGGACTTTAGACTCACCTTTTATTGGGTTTTGAAGCTCAACGTACGTCACTGTTTCCACATCAAACACTCCCGCACTTGTTGCAGTGCAAATATAATTCCCTGAATCGTTTTTTTTCGATTTTAAGCCCCGAACAACTAACGAGCCATTGATCTGCTGGCTTCGTCCAAAAGGCAGTTGATCGCCCTGTTTTTTCCAGCTGATGACTGGTGGTGGGTCACCTGTAGCGCTGCAGTTTAAAGTCAAAGTGTCGCCGAGCAGTGCAACGACTTTTACTGGTGGTTTAATGGTGAAACGAGGAAGGGAGACGACAACTAACACTGTTCTACTCAGGGCATTTCCCAACAGATTAGTCGCAGTGCAGAGGTAGTTGTCTGAATCAGACTTTCTAACGTCACTAAGTTTCATGACGCTGTTGTTAGCGTGTACCCTCTCTTGCGGCAGCTGGCCAAATGACCTGCTCCACGTGACGACTGGTGCAGGATAGCCAGTCGCGTGACAAGTTGGAAAAGTAACGTTACTGCCCTCAATGACGTAAACAGGTCCCGGATGGAGAGAAACGGATGGAATAACTGAAAAAAAAAAAAGGTCTTGGATATGATTATGCGCCGCTTACTTAATTTCGTCGAACATTTTGAAAAAAAAGAAAAACTAGCGAGGACCACCAGAATAGTATCTTAAAAAATCAATGATAAAAGGCGGTCTATATTTCTTGTCTCATGTATTTCCAAATCGTTTCTTATAATTCACGTCCAATTATTGTAATTCTCGTCACTTAAGTCGGATGTTACTGGGACAGAGAACTGACCAGGCTTTAGGAAAATGGATCGGACCGTACCAACAACCTACCAAACGGCTGGAATGACTTAAGAAATGTCTTCTTCGTTATGATACGCGTAAACTCAAATGTGGGCGAACATAATTGACGTAACTCACCAACAACACCAAAATAGCATCTTGAAAACGATTTTTATGAACCTAGCAAGATGACGTCGATCGAGTTACGTTTGATCGATAGCTCGTGATGTTTGTGAAGGTTAAATCATATTATTTCTTGTTACTAATGACATGACAGAGGATCGATAAAGGACTAACAAGGGTTGAGTTGACTGCGTGTGAACTAAACTGAGGGGCTAAATATAATGAAAACAAGATGTCTGACTAGAAACTCTGCACCATGAATGTGTATTCTGTTACCGGGCACTGGCGTCCAAAAACATGACGATGAAAGTTTGTTTTTCGCGAATAATTTTCAGCTCTGTAGCTAATCAAACTTCCGTTTCCTTTGGTGAACACAACTAACACTCACCGTTAACGACTAACTGCGCTACCGCTTGAGTACTTCCCAGGATGTTTGTTGCTGTGCATTGGTACGAGCCGGCATCACTTCCTTTCACGTTCTTTATACTCAAAGTTCCTTTTGAAAACGCTGAACGGCTAACAACTGATTTATGGTCTACTTTACTCCACGTTATGGCAGGCTCAGGATTCCTGCTGACTGAACACTCAAAGGAGGCTGATTCACCTTTGTTAACTGTCAATCGCGCAGGAGAAACTGCAACAACAGGAGCTGCAATGGATTCACCAGGCTCTCCTTTAGCTCCTGGTATACCTGCTCGTCCTGTTTCTCCTTTCTGTCCTTTATTCCCAGCTTCTCCCTGCACTCCAGGGGGTCCCATGATGCCTTGCTTGCCGTTCTTTCCTGGCGATCCCATGATGCCTCTATCTCCTTTGTTTCCGATTCTTCCTTTCTGTCCCCTTCGTCCCCGTTCTCCTTTCTGTCCCTTCTTTCCTGGTGGACCGGGAGGGCCTGGAGAGCCTGATAGGCAAATCTCACCTTTCGTGTGACAAAGTTGTTGTTTCACCGCTGATAAAAGTTTGTTGACCTTCAGCACTGTATCAGCGGTGGTTTCAGCATCCGTTGTATTTTTTGGTGTGTCAGCTTGACGACTGATTCTGTAGTGTTTAGAGGACGGCAATTCTACATAAGAAAACAGACTGAGTTTTGAACCTGACCATAGCTAGCCTTGCTAAACGGTTAGATTAGCCTAATTTACGAACTCAGTGAAATCGGTTAAGTTCAAGTGTCAACAACAAACGGAGAAACATCCGCAACTGCAATTGATTTCTTGGAATCTCTTCAGATCCCATATGATTAAGGACTAAGATATAAAAAGAGAAGAAACGGAGGTTCCGTTCGTTTCACAGTTTGTTGTTTATCTTTTGAGCAACAAGAAGTGGAAGGAGGCATTGTGAGCAGCAAATCGCAAGTTAAACGAAATGACATTTGTCAGACGTTGAAACCAGTGAAAAGTATATAGAACGTCCACAAACTTATTTTGTTTTATTAAGACTTACGAGATGGGACTGCGACGCCGTGGACGTCCTTCTCTGCTGATCGGAGTCTCAATTTCTTCGGTGCTCATTTTGTGAAGGTATCTTCAATTTCCCGTGTATCTTTAAAACGAAGGCGTTCCCAGACATGAAATTTTGCAACAAATTTGCTCTTTCGTATCTTGAAACTGATCATAGTGAAAGACTAGCTTTCAGAATAAGCAGATTGCAGGTTTAGAAATAGCTATTCGGACCCGAAACGAGGCCGGTCGTTCTTATTTGCTTTTTTCTGTTTTCTTTCTTTTTTTTTTCACAGTAAATACCCTATAAAATAAGAGGAAAATTAAAAAAAGCAGTACAAATCGACAAAGTCGCCATCCGCTGAAACGATTGTGAACGTTTTCCGCCCTTCTAAGCTCGTGAGAATTCTTGTCCCCAATCTGATGTCACTACCGTTGTTTTGTCGAGAGGTAACAAACATATTGTTTGAAACGTTCATTAGAAAGCTGGACGGTTCTACCACTCGAATACTTATGTATTTCTTTTGGATGCTTGGTTTCAAGATTTCTTAAATTTGCGCGAGCGATCAAACCGAGGGTCTTCAGCTTCCATACCTCTTACTAACCGAGTTTGAGGTCCGTACTTTAAGTTACGGACTAAGTTTTAATCAACGGGAAAAAACGAGAATCCGTAACTTACAGTAGGAACCGAGAAAACGAGTTTAGTAAGATATTTATTATATTTTCGAGGTTAATGCGGGCGCGCAAGAAAGAAAACTTCAAATTTATCGGGCCGTACAGTAAACTACGGCCCGCAAAATTGACCAATCACAGCGCGCGTACTAACTGAGAGATACAATAAAGCAGTTTATGAGTTCTAGTTTTCGTAAGAGAAATGACAGCGATTCGGAATACTAGCAGCAAGTTAGGGGGTACAAAAGCGTGCGTGCTCTATTTCATTATCTAAAAATAATTATGTCAGCAAGAATATACTCTGCACTGTTCTCCATACGTTTCTATGATGATGACTGGGAGAATTTGTTAAACAGTCAAGATCTTTGCTACTTGTTGATCACTTCCTTTCTTCTCACTACCTTTATGTTTGACTGCGCAATGTTACTATATAAAGGAGAAATTAAGGATTGGTCACTGTTAGAGGTTAAAGGGTTAAGCACACCGGGGCAACTTGCATTGTCCCCTCTCCCATTTTAATTTCTCGAAAAGATGAACAAACAAACATTTGAACCTTAAGATATTTATAACACCTCCCTTCATCTCTTTTAGTATCTTATTCCTAAATCAGAGCTTCTGAAGACAGAAGAAGGAATTAAGTAAATTACCGTTGTACTTATTCGAATAAGCGCCAAACCCTGAAAGCCCAAAACGTTTCTGTACTAGACCGGCGTGAGGTAAGAGGAGTGTCAATTCTGTTCCAGTGGTGAGCTTTTATGTTTTTTAGGGCTTGTTCATGTTAGCTTTTGCACTTTGTTTTGTCTTGTCAAACAAACGCCCAGGGCCCAGATTCACGAAGCCCTAAGTACATTTTTCTCACAATAGCCCACTGTTTTGATATGCCAGAAAAAGATGCTATGATACATCTTAACTTAATGAATCTGGCCCCAGGGCGGTTATTCGTTCCTTGGAGTGCTATTGACACTTCAGAGTGATTATGCAATTTTCTGGTCTAACACCTTATGTAAGGTTATGGTCAGAGTCCAATTCTGTTTCTTTTGCAGAATCCTCTTCTTCTAATATTAAGGAAGACAGAATTAGACGCCAAGCTGATACATCAACGAACACAACCGATGCCATAACCCTGGCGGATATAGTGCTGAAAATGAATAAACTTTTATCAGATGGGAGATTGCAGCTTTGCCCCTCAAAAGGCCAGTTTTGCCCATCAGGCCCCCCAGGCCCTCCCGGTTCACCAGGAAAGAAGGGACAGAAAGGAGAACGGGGACGAAGGGGACAGAAAGGAAGAATCGGAAACAAAGGAGATAGAGGCATCATGGGATCGCCAGGAAAGAACGGTAAGCGAGGCATCATGGGACCCCCTGGAATGCAGGGAGAAGCTGGGAATAAAGGACAGAAGGGAGACACAGGACGCGCAGGTATACCAGGAGCTAAAGGAGAGCCTGGTGAATCCATTGCAGCTCCTATTGTTGCAGTTTCTCCTGCGCGATTGACAGTTAACGAAGGTGAATCAGCCTCCTTTGAGTGTTCAGTCAGCGGGAATCCTGAGCCTGTCATAACGTGGCGTAAATTGGACCATAAGTCAGTTACAAGCCCGTCAGCAGCTTCAAAAGGAACACTGAGTTTGAAGAACGTGAAAGGAAGTGATGCAGGCTCATATCAATGCAGAGCAACAAACATCCTGGGAAAAACTCAGGCGGAAGTGCAGTTAGTCGTTAACGGTAGAGTTTTTGTTCAATATGTGAAAAGAAAGATAACAAGTCAGTTACAGAGCCGGAGAACAAGAGCTAAACTTATATTTGCAGAAACGGATACACCTAGTTTAAACGTCATTTTTAAATCTCATAGGCATTACTAGACTATTACTTAGTTACCGGCCTAGGGAACGGAAGCTAATGAACGAAGACCATTCTATGTATTTTTCATTTCTCAGTTAAGAGCATGATCTTTAGAAAGTGTCTTGATATCATTTTTTAGTTCTGTTTTGTGTCGCTTCGGATATCTGTGGCTAGTGACAGCAAACGCACTCATAGTATCACTGACGTTGTCATTATCATGATTCAGGTTCTCGGTGTGGTCCATTCTCCTAAAACGTGGTTAGTTCTCTGTCCCGGTAGCATTCAATGGGGGACGAAAATTACAATAATTTAACGTCAATTTTTATTTTTCAAAACGTTTGCAACTTTTAGGTAGGTAAGCGAATAATCCTGGCATAACCAAGAAGACCTGTTTTTCTTTCAGTTATTCCATCCGTTTCTCTCCATCCGGGACCTGTTTACGTCATTGAGGGCAGTAACGTTACTTTTCCAACTTGTCACGTGACTGGTTATCCTGCACCAGTCGCCATATGGAGCAGGTCATTTGGCCAGCTGCCGCAGGAGAGGGTACACATTAACAACAGCGTCATGAAGCTTAGTGACGTTAGAAAGTCTGATTCCGACAACTACCTCTGCACTGCGACTAATCTGTTAGGAAATGCCGTGAGTAGAACAGTGTTAGTTGTCGTCTCCCTTCCTCGTTTCACCATTAAACCACCAGTAAAAGTCGTTGCACTGCTCGGCGACACTTTGACTTTAAACTGCAGCGCTACAGGTGACCCACCACCAGTCATCAGCTGGAAAAAACAGGGCGATCAACTGCCTTTTGGACGAAGCCAGCAGATCAATGGCTCGTTAGTTGTTCGGGGCTTAAAATCGAACGATTCAGGGAATTATATTTGCACTGCCACAAGTGCGGAAGTGTTTGATGTGGAAACAGTGACGTACGTTGAGCTTCAAATCCAGATAAAAGGTGAGTCTAAAGTCCGCAAACAGTAAATAGTCATGGATGTCAGTCAGATTTTTATTAGGTGGCGTTCGACCCAAAAGATTAGTATTGCGGTGAAAGCTTGATATAACGAACTACCAGCAAACTGGCAAAGTCAGGTGTTCGTCATAAAGATAACCCTAAAATCCTTTATTGACATTATATCGGGATTTGACAATTATTAATTGTTTTCACTGAGTTTTCTTAGACATTTCTTAACAAATACTGAGCCGAAACAAAACTGCGCAGATGCCATATTCGTAGGTGTCTACTAAGAACATATAAAGAACTAGAAACGAACAATAAAATAACATGAAGTGTAATGTTTTTAAAATGATGAAATAATGTTCACCTCTTTTTATTTTTTGGCTCTTCAATTTTAGTCGCGTGATGGCATTTGTTTACGTTCATAATATAAACTTGTTCCTCAAAACTCCCTAAAACGTTTCTGGCCCTAAAACCTATTTTCCGTGCTCCAGTAATTGCCAGAACTTCGATTTCTAATATTTAGAAGAAAAATTTATGAAAGCAGGGCTGAGTTGCTCGTAGCATGGTTAGCGCTAACCATTGGTTAAGTTGTATTTAAACCTATAGGTTGCCATGGTATTTAACCTCCGTTTGCGCTAACCATGCTTCGAGCAACTCGGCCCAGGGCGCCCGTCAAAATTGAGAAATACATTTGCGTTAGTTTGCCCACAAAGCTAGCACCAATCGACAGAAAACTGACCTGGAAAATACTTGTCAGTCCGGCTCGAAATATTTTCCAGAGTTTTGAGGAACGCACCCCAGGAATACAGTCAGAATGGACGGTAATTGTGGTTTTTTTCTGGACCTGTTCAGTTTTTGGAATGAACGGATTCCTTTTATTCTGCTTCCGATAGTTGAATGAACATCAACTGAACGAAAAGAAATATCGCCTACTGGTGACTTTATTCGGACGAGGCAGTGAACAAACAGCTGAAGCCTATACTCAAACACGGTGCATGAAAACCACTAAAGTCATTATGTCTTGACAGGCAAGACATAAAGAGACGCAAATAAATGAGTTAGTATTGTATCTCAATTTGCTTTGCTTTTTACACAGACTGTTCTGATATCCTAAAAGCAGGCCACACTCAGAGTGGAGTGTACTCTGTGAACCCAGACGGTAAGGGATCCTTCGGTGTCTATTGTGACATGCGCACCGACGGTGGAGGGTGGACCGTGTTTCAAAGAAGACAAGATGGCTCGGTAGACTTCTATCGAGGGTGGAATGATTACAAATCAGGGTTCGGTCAGCTGACGGGTGAGTTCTGGTTAGGAAACGACAAGATCCACAGACTGACGGCTTCTATAGCCAGCTCTCTTCGGGTAGACCTGGAGGATTGGGACGGAGGCAAAGCGTACGCCAAATATGGTAGCTTCAACATTGGTGATGAGCAGGCGCGCTATCGACTTCAAGTGCGTTCATATTCAGGGACTGCAGGAGATGCGTTAGCACGTCACAATAACAAAGATTTCACTACAAAAGACAGAGATAATGACAAACACAGTAGTGTTAACTGTGCTGTGTATTACACAGGCGCCTGGTGGTACGACAATTGCTACAACTCGAATCTAAACGGAAAATATGTAGGTAAAAAGGTCGATGCTAAAGGAGTCACGTGGCATAGATACAAAGACTATTTGTCTCTTAAATTCACCGAGATAAAACTGCGACAGTCCTCTTAGATAAGGAATATTAGCAACAGATTTAAGGATAAATGATAACTTTTAAACTCCTTTATTCAATGATTCCGCCGGGTTGTTACTTCAACCTCTAAAAATTTGGAATAATTCGGCAAGAGAATTCCTTTTAGTCCACTCTTAGTTGTGGTAGTTAGCAGAACAAAACATCGACAAACTTAACCATGACGACAGTCGCGGGCACTTTCTCTTCCGTTCCACATAGAGATGACGAAAATTTAAGTTGTGCTTTTGACAACCCTTCGTTAACTTGGGAAAGCACCAGACTGCTGTGCAGGAAGCGGCGGGTTCAAACTTTGGTCTGACCAACACTCAAGGTCCTTTAATCACTGAGAAGAAAGTGCAGCCTTTGTAATAACATCTGCAAACGGTTAGACTTTCCAGTCCTCACCATCCCTCAAGTTAACACTTACGCTCAAGCTCGCGCTGACACACGCGAATCTCACCCATTTTCCCTTACCACGAAGCCCATCTTAGCTACGAATGACCAGGACGGAAACCAATTGTGCTGACTTGAAAAACTTCCGTCCAGACAATGTCCAACAAAAATACTATTTGCTTCTTTTTCAAGAATATAAATGATTTTATCCTCTTGGTGGAGTTTTCAGTCCACTTCTTGTATTGAGAAATGCTCTTCAGCCTTGTCTTTATCCAAACATATTGCAGAGTCCATGCTGGTTTGTGGACATAAAATTCAAGGTGTATTTAGGGAGTATTCAAGCACCAAAAAACCAGTTTTCAAGGGGAATTCAAAGCGAGTTTACTTAATTGTCTTGAACTACGTTTTGAATATATCTTATTAACCAAGCGCGAGGGCTGTACTGGGAGAATATCGGCCCGAGGTCTTGACAGTATGGACCGAGCGCAGCGAGGTCCGTACAAAAAAGACCAAGGGCCGATATTCTCCCAGCACGGTCCCGAGCAAGCTTGGTTAATAAGAGATTTATTACACGACTGAAGACAACGTGGGAACAACGCGGGATCATTTGGGACAAAACCCGGTCCAATACTTAGAGAATATCGGACTGGCAATAGAGCAATCTTATTGGTCGATTTTAGTTATTGGCCCTGTGACTGTCTAAGTCGTGTAATAATCTTTGTTATTACCGACTTAAAATAGCTGCCTCAGATATAAAATGGATTTTTATTAAGAGGCACAACTATCAATGGAACGTATTAAATTTACTGATTTCACCAAGGCTACAGCAATTCACAAACAGTATCCATGACAAGTTTTAAATGGTGTAAATGTACGTGAAATGTACGAGGGCGAAACATATTTACAAGTAATCCATAATGTTCAGCAACCATAAACCGAACAATAATCCGAACAATAATCTCAACAACAACAACAGAGTCTGAAATCAATGTTTACCTTTTAACTGAATGTTGATGGCATACACATTCTTTTGGTTACCTCCAGCAACAACACTGAAGTACAACAAGGTACCCATGCTCGCTAATTTAAACTCTCGGCAGCACAGTTTGCAATACGCAGCATGTTTATCGCCTTTGACAACTTGTAACCAGTCTTTATATGCACCGTCTAAGACCCAATCAGAATTAAAAACGCATTTACCTCCTCCGGGCATCTTTAGCCTGCGTAGCCGGCGTAATCGGGAAAGGGGAAGGGGAGCGAGGGAGGCGAGAAAAAATGAGGGGGATTGGGGAGAGGAGAGAGGGAACGCCTGCCACAAGAACCCCATTCGCTTCATTCCCGCCCAACGATTTTCAGTTAATCCAATTACTTTATCCGTCAATAACTGTCAATTCATCCACCAATCAAAATCAGACGCGCGTTTCTCTGCATGACTGATTTCACGCGGGAATGTGCCACGCCTGTCTCACGCCGGGCACGCAGTAAGAGGTTTTAAATTGCTTCAATTCTCAAGAGACTTACTGTCAGAAATTAGCCAATCAGAAATTTGCGTTTGCCAGCGAACGCAGAAATGAAGCGAATGGGGTTCTTGTGGCAGGCGTTCCCTCTCTCCTCTCCCCAATCCCCCTCATTTTTTCTCGCCTCCCTCGCTCCCCTTCCCCTTTCCCGATTACGCCGGCTACGCAGGCTAGGCATCTTTAACAATACAAATGTACTTACGAATCGTCGTAGCCCGAGACAACACATTCAAGATGGCGTGCATCTGACCACATGGTGGAACTACCCATCCCAGAATGCAGTGTGCGCAAGTCAGATTTTAACCCAGCATGCAAAGGTACAGGTAGAGCAGAAATTTTTCGCAAAATCTTTTCGCAGGTTTAGCTAGTGATGACGTCACAAAAATAAAATTTTTGAAATTTTGGGATATGATGCCATATTCTTATAGAGCATGCTAAAAGACGTCCTCATTCCAAAAATTAGCTCCGAATTGCAATTCCCGGTAGAGATATAAGGGATCAAAGTTTGATGGCATTCCATACAAACCCTTCAAAATTTGTTTCTGTTCCTTCAGGTTAGAACAGACTCAAAATTAGAGAGATTTATATGGGGCAGTATCAAATTTCAATCCTTCATATTTCAGCTGCGAATTACAATTAAGGGCTAAGTTTTGGCAAGGAACCTTTTTTTTAAGGATATTCCATTCGAAAATGGCGCCCAATCCCATAATTTCACAGATTTAATTTTTTGTGACGTCACACTTTAGAACTCTATTCTCAAATTACTGTATTGCAACCCATTCCAAAGAAATTCAAGGAGTTGCCATTATTTTCAAGCACTTTTACAAAAAAATTCTTCTTTTTAAGGGCTTTTCAAGCGCCCTTGAAATCTCATATTAAATTCCAGGGCTTTTCAAGTACTTCAAGGAGTAGCACGAATCATGTATTGTTTAGATTTAAAACAAAGGGCCTCATTTGGCCTGTCCAGAGTGTGTTACCTACAGAGGATTATGGAGAGGAACACACCACGATTCGTGAAGATGTTCACTGTCGTTCTTGGAGCAACGAGAAGGACCGGATCCTCAGAATCGGACGGAGGCAGAAGTTTAATGAGATCAACAAACACCTGCCCTATGACCAATGGGCAACATGCCTGAATTCTTGCTAAACTTCCTCCCTGGCCGGGAGGAATGAAACATGAAATGCGATCTAGTATATATAGCTAAAATCAGAGAGGGGACAAGCTTTCCAGTGTGCTCTCTCGTGCCACGTAAGGGTCTCAACCATCAACCCATTTGTTCAAAGAACGGATACTTTTATTCAGTTTATTATACATGTATCTCTCAGTATGTCCGCGGTGATTGGTCAATTTTGCAGGTAGTATTCCCCTTTATTGCCTGCTAAAGTTGAAAGTGGCCACTTGACTCTGACTTTACTTCACCTGCAATTGAAGTTTCTTTCCCGCGCTCCTGATTAACCTCAGACGTATAATAACTTTTTTCGTACTTGGGCCATAAATCAACAGGAAAACGCATAGAAGACTCCCACTGGCTAAAATGAATTGCAACCGTATCACAGGTAACTGTTTTGACAGCGATTTATCCACTGGATAATGTTACCCGCTGTTTGAAGAACTTGGGCCTGGAGATATCATAACAAAAACAGAACCCTTCTTCAGTGGATTCGGCCGCAACATCCCCCGCGGATGCAAGCAGGTACAAGCTCACATATAAATGCCGGACGGCTGTTTCATTAATTATGCCAGTTATATACACAATTCAAATGCGTCATTTTTTTAAGCCCTTGCAATTGAAAGCCTGTAAGAAAAAAAAAAACTAGAGCGTGAATCTTCTCTAGCATGTCCAGCTGCTCCGATTTTTGTCGCCCTAAACCCAGGTGATTTGATCCCAACGTCGTTCCCAGGGTTCTCTCGTCGCTCCGGGGGACAAGTAGGAGAGAACGAGGTTGAATTCATCCCAGTTATGTTTCACCTTTTGTTAATCCTGAAACTGATGCACGCGTATTTTCCCTGAAAGTACCCTAATCTCTGAATCCCTATTACTTTCTTATGGCTAATTACTAATCATCAGTTCTTGTAGAGCCTACATCTAGACCATGTACTTGGCACTCCTTTACACGGTTCAAATTGTCTGTTTTTTTTTTATCCATGGGGGTAAACCTTCTTTAACCAAGGTCTCGGTAGGTAACGCGCTCCATCAAATTCCGTGAAGTATTCCTCAAGAACCTGGTGAACGATCTGTAAATAGAAACAAACAGCAGCTTGTGTGGCTTAATATGACAACATCACCTGACCGATACATTTTAATGTTAAAGCTGTACTTGGTACTTTAATAGCCTTACAAAATATCCCACTCACCAACATAGTTTTGTACCTTTTATACAAACAGTACATTAAAAGGCCAGCTCAGAATTGCATAACAAAAAAACCTTACAATCTTACAGTACCTCCCACACATTTTCCTTCCACACACCTTTTATTTTACTTGTTCCAACTCTACAAGGCCTGACAACTCAAGAGAGCAGCCTAATACAATACTGGCTAATTTAACCCGTTGGCTCCTACATCGGCCAAAACCAGCCGCGCGCTGTGCATGTTCTGCGTGGAAAACACGTTATCCCCTACCTCCCCTACTAAGTGTTTTTTGGTCTTCTAATGCGGTCATTCATTTAGTGGAGAAATAAACCAATCAGAATGTTTCTTCTGTGCATATTTTTAAACGTTTTAGAGGGAGGGGAAAGGGAGTTCTTAGGCCGCCGCATGAGATTGTGGAAAAGAAGAAAATGGCGTCACACCGCATCAGCACTAAATTTCGAAGACTTGATTTTGTTCTCTTAGAATTGAGATGAAGCTCTGTGGAGCTCAGAATGGAAGGATATAATCCTAAAGATAAATCGGCGGTGAAAAAATGAGTACATGGAGGTCATAAACCGACGAAAGATCGTTTCGCGTTTGAACTTTGATTTCAAAACACGACCTGAGGAAGCCGAATCGCGGACTTGAAATGAATTTTATGAGACCATGAAAGATTCTACAGGACGGTAAATAATGTCTTTCGATTTCTCTGTTTCCGTTGCAATGATTGCAAGGGTTTGTGTACAAGAGAGAGAGAGAGAGAGTAGCCTGCGAGCAAGCTCTCCACTGGGGTCTCACGCGAGATTTTCGAGGGCGAGCGAAGCGAGGCGCGAGAGGATTGGGGCGGGGCCCCAATCCTCTCGCGCCTCGCTTCGCTCGCCCTCGAAAATCTCGCGTGAGACCCCAGTGGAGAGCTTGCTCGCAGGCTAGAGAGAGAGCGAGTGAGAGAGGAGGGGGGGAGATAGAGTTCTACATATACTGGTGAAAATGACTGATACACACGACTACAGTGGGACAGATGGTTGCAGTAGTTGGGGTCGTTGCTAGGCGTACAGAGACCGATACGGGTACAGTAGGACAGATAGCTGCAGTAGTTGCGAGGAGTACAGAGGATGCATGCAGGTACAGTGGGACAGATGGTTGCAGTAGTTGCGGTGGTTGCAGGGAGTACAGAAACCCATACAGGTACAGTGGGACAGATGGCTGCAATAGTTGCGGTGGTTGCAAGGACTACAGAGGATGCATGCAGGTACAGTGGGACAGATGGTTGCAGTAGTTGCGGTGGTTGCAAGGACTACAGAGGATGCATACACATACAGTGGGACAGATGGCTGCAATAGTTGCGGTGGTTGCGAGGAGTACAGAGGATGCATGCAGGTACAGTGGGACAGATGGTTGCAGTAGTTGCGGTGGTTGCAGGGGGAGTACAGAGACCCAGACAGGTACAGTGGGACAGATGGCCGCAATAGTTGCGGTGGTTGCGAGGAGTACAGAGGATGCATGCAGGTACAGTGGGACAGATGGTTGCAGTAGTTGCGGTGGTTGCAAGGACTACAGAGGATGCATACACATACAGTGGGACAGATGGCTGCAATAGTTGCGGTGGTTGCAAGGACTACAGAGGATGCATGCAGGTACAGTGGGACAGATGGTTGCAGTAGTTGCGGTGGTTGCAGGGGGAGTACAGAGACCCAGACAGGTACAATGGGACAGATGGCCGCAATAGTTGCGGTGGTTGCGAGGAGTACAGAGGATGCATGCAGGTAGTTGCGGGAAGTACAGAGACTTTTACACTTCCAGTGAGATAAATGGTTGCAAAGGATGTGAGGAGTATAGAGACTTGCACACGTTTTTTGTGGTGCAATAGGGAGTTGCAGTGGTTGGCAGAAGAAAATGCGTATTAAACCACATACGCAAGTGAAGAGTGATCATCGCAGTAAATTTTCCAATTTAAGCAACTGGAAAGAAGAAGCCTGAAAAAATCAGGGCTTCAGGGCTGTGCGGGAAAGTATGAACTCAATAAACTGACCTCGCTCCCAATGTGTGGCTTCATAGCTCAGTTGGTAGAGCATCGCACCGGTATCGCGGAGGTCACGGGTTCGAATCCCGTTGAAGCCCTGATTTTTTCAGGCTTCTTCTTTCTTTTCTTTTACTGCGATGATCACTCTTCACTTGCATCTACAACCGCAGTACAAATATGAATTATTTCATATACACTTCACATCACTTCACTGTGCGGGAAAGTATGAACTCAATAAATTGACCTCGCTCCCAATGTGTGGCTTCATAGCTCAGTTGGTAGAGCATCGCACCGGTATCGCGGAGGTCACGGGTTCGAATCCCGTTGAAGCCCTGATTTTTTCAGGCTTCTTCTTTCCAGTTGCTTAAATTGGAAAATTTACTGCGATGATCACTCTTCACTTGCATCTACAACCGCAGTACAAATATGAATTATTTCATATACACTTCACATCACTTCACTGTGCGGGAAAGTATGAACTCAATAAATTGACCTCGCTCCCAATGTGTGGCTTCATAGCTCAGTTGGTAGAGCATCGCACCGGTATCGCGGAGGTCACGGGTTCGAATCCCGTTGAAGCCCTGATTTTTTCAGGCTTCTTCTTTCCAGTTGCTTAAATTGGAAAATTTACTGCGATGATCACTCTTCACTTGCATCTACAACCGCAGTACAAATATGGATTATTTCATATACACTTAAACCACATACGTATACATGGGTTTTGATATATACATCTAAATTAAAACTTCCATTAGTCTTTTCACTATATAAGTTAATACTAGATAAATTTTCCGTTTTCGTTTCGACTCAGAAATGATAAAGCAGTGAATATGAAATAATTGTGCCTTAAAGTATGCGGCAATTTGAAATGGAAATACTGATATACGTTGTAACTGGTTCTCAGAGGCCTAACCAAAGTAATGTCGACTACCGAACCTAACGGCAATGTAATTGATTGGTTTTGATTCCAAGTCTTTTAAAATGATATGTCGATATTTGAAAACATTGTAGACTTCAGTTGTTGAATATAAGATTTGTGGCAATGGGAACCCAGTTTTTTATCTGTATATTTACTCGGAATAGCAAGCGCCATTCACCTCCGAGCAACTCGATTTGTTTGCGCGAAAATCGTAATGTTGACAGTAAGAATTAAGTTAAAAATCATCATTTTTGAGTTCTATTATCTCACTGTTTCAGCATTGATATACTAAAACAATTATTCACCTCAGAGTCGGTGGCCAGTTGTAGATACTTACCTAGCCGCATAGAGGCTCGGTGAATATCCACCACTAGCCGCCTCCACTTCGGTGAATAACGGTTAATTCGCCATAGTTTACGTTATTAGCCAAACAAATTTACTCGGATTTACCCTTTGTCATTTCAATGCGTTTAGCTACTTCTAGTTACTACTCCAGTTAAGTAGACTCAAGATGTTTTTCCATAATTATTTTACTAGACGAAGACGTCTAGATTTCATGAGAAGGGCGAGATTTCTAAATTATACATCTTTCACGATCTTTGACGGGTTTATCTTAGGATGACCTGAAAGAGGAAAAATTTTCAATAGGCCATTTCCGAGTTCATGTCTGCCTCCTCTTCAAAGCGAGTCTAAGTGCGAAGTTTTTATTATGAAAATTAGTTTTCATTCATGTGTAAAGTAGAACTAAGGGACCGTTCATTTTTTAAGGGATAGGGGGGGCTGGTGGGATTTAGGGGAATGCCATGTAGCAATTGTATGACCCCCCTCAGCTTGCCAATTTTCTCACATGACCCCCCTCAAAAGGAATTTTTTTGGGGTTGACCCCCCCCCCTTCCTCCTTCAAAAAAAGTTGCACTTGGTACGGAAGACACGAGTGACGAGA
>OX419338.1:12298246-12378246 GCA_948470475.1 Galaxea fascicularis | reverse complement strand
GTCCTAACTAAACTAAAATCTCAAAAGGATAAATAATTCCTTATTTTTTATTTTGATGACGTCATGTGAAAACCGAGAATTGTTACAACTGAGTCATGCGATTTTTCAACAATATATTTTTGCTTAGACTGCAAATTAAGTTGTCTGCCTTGATGAATCTGTTTTCTTGAGGCTTTGTAGAATTGGAGTAGTGTTACAAACTAATAAATCTGGGATGATAACAGAAAATCCACATTTGGGACAAATGTTAGCTGTGGCAATTATTTGATTCAAGTGTAGCTTGATATTGTAATACAGTGGAATTATGATAATCCTGATTTAGTCGAACAAAGGGAAAAAATGGTTTGAGAAATCGGGCAATTCGCTCATCTAAGATTTGGTTTCCAGAATAAATTGAATATTTCTGCCCATTTAATTTGCCGCAGGGCTTAAAAGATCGAGAGAAAATTATTGGCAACACAGTAATTGTTGTTGTTTGGTGATACAAAACACCGATACAGTATGACAGTGTACATTTGCAAAAAAAAAAAACCTTCCAAAGTATGATGGTTGAAGTCTAAAAATAATAAAGGATGTGCTTTTTAGAACATTATTGAGCTTTCTTATGCAAGTATTTTAATAGCAACATAAAGTTGTTTTATAATTCAAAGTTTGTGCCAGGCTTAATCTCATTAGATGCCAACCGTCAAGAAATTGACTTATATTAATTGCAGTGCACTCAGTTTTCACTACCTCTGTAAAATATTAAAATAATGTAGAAGCCATGGTCATTTCTGCCGGTTTGTTTTTCTGAAAATGGCAAACAAGAGCAAAAATCTGAATTTCATAGTATATAAAACGAAGGGTTAGTTTTCCTATCAATTCAAGGTAAGATTAAACAACAAGAATTAACGTACTACAAGAGCAAAAATCTGAATCTCATGTGACTTCTGACCTTTGATTAAACATTGCAAAACAACATTTTTATCGTAAGTGTAAGTTAAATGAACAACATTGCTTTTGGCATATAGCAAAACAAATTTGTGCAGAAAACACCGGTAAATAATAAGCTTAAGTTAATCAGGGTCAATCAGAGACAAGCTTTTACTTATGCCATAAGAGGACTGCTTCGAGGCCAAAATCGGCCGTTGTATCATTTAATTTCTTGCAAAGCAAAATGAACCCGGACTGTCACTTTCACAGGATTGCGGTTGTTTCGCCACCGAATAGTGAAATAATTAAAAAATTACATAGTCGGTGTTCTAACTATGTAGAGTATTAATACTCGCTTGGATTGGTTCGTGGAATTTGAAGCACTTCGAGACGTTGGCGAACTGGCCGGCGAAACGACCGTTTACCCCTTTACAAGATCACAACACACTGCAATGGAAACCACTGTAGAAAATGCAATTTATTTAAATTTAAGACTTACAGTCATTACCAGGATGATGTTAGCCTCAATCGACTTCGATTCCTTTCTCAGTGTATTACAGCCGTCATCGGAGAGTTATTTAAAGAAGTCGTCAATGGCAGCGAATCTCATTTCAAAACCGTTTCCAGAAATACGACGCTAGTTCAGTCAAATGTTTTGCTAACCAGGACAATCCACCACAGAAAATATAGTTTACGACGCGACTCTCGACATTCGGTGCTGGAAGGGTTTCCATGGCTACTCGAAATCCACGCGAGCAACACAAACTTTGCGTGTACCCCCACGCGTTTTAATGAACGACAAACACTATATATAATTACAGCGCGGGTGTCGGACTTAACGGTCATTGCCGTCGAATATGGCTCCTTTTGGAAAGAGATAATTATTGGTTCGATGACTAGTTTAAAACCAGAGAAATTCTTTAAAATAAATTTGGTTCTGAAACTTTGTTGCTCTGCCCCCTCCCCCCCAACGCCGGAGAATTGAGGTTTACTGGAACCCAGTGCATTTCCGCGTCTTCGGTCGCAATGACCTAACGGATAATTTTGTGGCGACACTTTGACCGTTAGTTTTAAAAATAAATTTTCTAAATTAAACTATTTGCGAAAAGATATATGTTTTTAATGTTTGAAACTGATTCCCAAGAGCTGTACTATCAACGCGTTTTATGGATATGATACATGTCCTGGAAAGCTTTATTAACTCCCCTTTAAACCCCTCCGACCTCTTCCCAAGATCATTAAATTATAACGCGTGCGCCTTCAGATTTTTTTCTTTTTGTTTGTTTGTTTTGTTTTGTTTTTGTTTTTGTTTTTTTAATAAGCACCCCCTCTCTATAAATCCCACCTCCGCATTGATGGTAGATCATATCATCACAGTCATTTGAACAAAAGAAGAAGCCAATTTTAGGCGTTAACAATATGCTTACTCACCCGTGCGGTATACCAAAAATAAGGAGCTTTAAATTACGAATCTGTTTGAGCTAAGAAGAACAGTAGAACCCTCTGTCAAACGCCGCTGGCCCTTATGATTTTCCCATGACGATTTTTCTTACAGTTGAAAACTTTATAAGCACCTTAAAAAGGGAATAATGATGTCCATAAACAAAAACGTGTACTTACCAAAGATGGAGTCTTCAGTGTACGGCAGAGAGAAGTCTGAGAACAACTTCAATAACTCTGACTCTACTGGCGCTTTCCGGACAGATGACAATCACATTATGCCAATTGTTTTAATTAAAGAAGATTGGAGGCTTTTTGAGTTACATTCAAGAAAGTACCGCCTAAGCGTTAACTTAGACGTTAAAAAATGACATAATATTGCGTATAACAATAAGTATTAAGCACCTTGCGCAACTTCAACAAAAGGCGCTCTGCGGACATAAGAAGCTCTTTGAACGGTAACATAAAGATCGTTGCTGACGCCACAAATCTTAACAAATTAAGCTTGCACTCCACCCAACTATTGCCAATACGTACATGTACCAATATTTAAAATATCAAGCTAGAAGCTCGCTTAGTTCACAAATTATGAATATATTATAAATGGTCACTAAATAGATGAAAAACGTATTTTCAGAAAACGTACGAAAAACTTGCCCCCGAAAAAATGTTCCAGTGTTTCAAGCCCAAGCTCTCAAATATTACAGTTTATGCGAAGTTTAAAGTTTTCAGGGGGTAAGCCAGGAAATGCTCAAGTATTGGCGATGTTACAGACATTTGAACATTAGACGCAAATGACGTTTGCGTCGTTGATCGGTGACATAAACAAATCTCTACGGAATGCGTTTGCAGCCAGAATTTTTGTTATACCTCTAATATGAAGGCATTAACAAGATTTTTGTTTTGGACAAGTTTCGAAAAGTTACCATGCAAATTATTTTTTTAAAGAATTTTTCAAAGTTTACTGTGATTGCAGCCTTAGTGCATGTCTTAAACTGTGGAAATTAACAAGATGTCTTTCTGTTGATCTAACAAAAGTACACGGTTATAAAGAACAAAGACAGTTGTGAAACATACTTAGGAACCAAGCAAATTCCTTTTTAAATAAAGGCGCTAAATCTCTCCAGAGTTAGCCAAAATCACCCTTTTGTGGCGCTTTGCGGACATGAAAATAATTGAAAAAATCTGTAAAAAATTCCCTTTAAGGCCTAATAGTTTGACACATTGCACAAAAGCATAGAAAAACATATTCTTTAATGTGGTGTACAAAAACTGGCTAACTCTCACGGTTTAAGACAACTTCTTTCACAAAAGTGCAAAAATATCACACTTTGATGGAATGGCGCTTTGCGGACATTTTGTCACACTCAAACGTTCCTCACTAAAAGACGTGCTGACAGCAACAAATAAACGCGATTTGGCTCAAACTTTTCATACGTATTGCCCATACATACATCTAACTTTGGGGTGAAAATTACCTCTAACTCCCGCAAAATGATAGAGTTAGAGAACGAGAAAGTCAAAAATGTGCAAACATGGGGCTTCCCGATTTTCGCGTAACCTGAAACACCCACTCGACATTATGCCTTAACTGAACTTTTTCGGACGAAATATCTATGCTTTTTTAAATTGCTATATCTACTTGCCGCAACTCTATAAGCCTGTTTTAGACAGCTAAAGCCAACATTTGGTCTATTTCTAGGTTTTAAACCGATTTCATAGCACGAACGGGCAGCAATGGCGCCAACCGGACGCATTTTTGCCTTTACCAGACTATTTCTCCAACACAATTGAACAGAATACACTCATAAACTAAGATTACATAGACTTTAGTCTAAGCCATGCTTTTGCCAAGTTTCAAGTAATTTTAGTTTATTGTTGCTGAATGATAGCCTGTTGGAGTTACCCAGAAAAAGTGTCCGCATAGCGACCTAACGGGAGGAGTGGTAGTAGTAGTAGCAGTAGTAGTAGTAGTAGTAGTAGTAGTAGTAGTAGTAGTAGTAGTAGCAGTAGCAGTAGCAGTAGCTGTAGCAGTGGCAGTGGCAGTAGCAGTAGTAGTTATAGTAGTTGTTGTTGTAGTAGTATCATCATCATCATAATTATTAACTTATTATTAAAATTACCATGACTATGACTAATACAAAAAAATCCTAGACTTAAATTTGACTCCAGTCTGTGACTTTTGGTGGACATACTACATGTATAAGTATTAATTAATTAAAGTAACTATTCTTACAAACTTTAAATTAAAAGTTCTCTTAATATTAATGATGCTACATACCTTGGTATTTGTAATAACTTCAATATTCTCCTCAGGTACATATGTGATTTGACTATTTGGTCGATCTCGTATGTCAACAAGAATTGCATAGTTTGGCATTTCCCGCCAATGCTGTGATTGAATGAAAAAAAAGGATTAAGGGTTAATGCATGAAACTCAAAGGCAAACAATGATTTTATAAAAGGATGAAACAGGTAAATAATTTGTTAACCTTTTTATCTCCATGGTTAGTCTGAGTCCAATCCTGTGATGCCTGTCAAAAGAGTTAATAAATAAATTATAGTTTGGAGAGTTTAGAATACACTGTGCAGGTGATGTATGCAAAATTATTTGTTTTGTGAGCAACACGTAAATGAGGCAAAGTTAAGAGAGGATGCTATGTTTTTGATGCCAGTTTTGCTTTCATGTGCTTGTAATATTTCTCATAACAGTAAATAGATCTGTAAACTCATATGCCAGGCTATTTGACAGCTACTAATTTAGGTTTTGGAATACATGTAATTTCTAAGAGTGCACCTAAGTGTTGCACCTTGTTTTTGAACATGGCTAAAACATACGAAACATTACCATAACAGAAAATGGGCATGTAATAAATTATAGCTGCTGTGATAAGCCTGTTAAAAAGACCACACACAAGTCTAGATATTTCTATTTGTCACCAACAAAATAACTTCTCATTTTATTGATTATCATGCCCCTTAAAGTTTCCAATCAATGATCCATTATAAATAATGACTGGCACCCAACTGCTCATTAGAATAGAAATTTTAATTTGTGTACAGCTGCTCTAACTAGCTTATGGCTATAAGCTGAAATCTAAGCATAACTACCAGTGGTACACTGTATACCTTCAGTTTTTCATCCCAACCTATGATGATACCACGGTAATTCCACAACTTATGCCGGATAACTTGACCCACATGAAACTTGATGTGCTTGGGTCTTGGGGTACGTGGCACTGTTGACAAACCAAATTGTCCATTCTTTTCTTGAAATTTTATCACTTCTTCAGCCGGGCATTCCCCATCCTCATCATCCAATAGTAACATCAACGATATTGTCCAGTTAGCTACCATTTCTGGCCATTTTTGCCATTCAAGCACACTGCCACTAAATATGGTGAGAGATTTTGAAATCCTGTTGGAAGAATAAAATGGGGTTTGCCAGGTGCCTTCTGTACTCAGTCTTATTGGCCATTACGAAGTTGCGCAGGGAACTGGGGTGAGTTTCAAATGTTAAGTATTCGATAAATTGACACTCACATGAAAGATATCATTGAGGTTGGTCATTTCACCAAGTTTGATTCTTTTAGGTTGAACAGAGATCTAGACATGGGCCTTAAAACATGGTTCCAAATCCATACAAACGTCTCTAATTATGAGGCTGTGTCCCCCAAAGCCACCACTTGCCTCAATTAAGTGGCCAGTCCCTGTTAAGGTGGCCTACTACAGTTTTTTTTTCTGCTACAGCAGCTTGCACACACTTGAAGTTCAGTAAACATTACACACAAGCTAGAGTCATTTCAACTGACCAAGGATACACCGAGGAGTCAAAATAAAACATCAATTTCTAAAACATTGCATCTGTGGCCAAATACAATCATGTAATTATGTATTATGGGATGTCCAAGAAGCGTGTTTAAGAAATAGGGGGTGGGGTACAAAATAGACCAATTGGGGGTGTTTTTCTCAAAATCTAGCCATACAACCCCATCTAAAAATTTCAGGATTTGAAATGTGGATAAAAAGAAACATTTGGAGAGGAGAGCACGAAAATCTGCCTGGCACAATTTTTGCAATTGACAAAAATGGTGAATTTTGTCTACTTTTGAAATTAATAAAATTCTGTCTGACAGATTGTTTTGAAAAAATTCTACATCTCCATTTCAGTGTCTTTTGACAGATACCAAAATTTGGACACAGGTTGTATGGGTAGTTTTTGAGAAATTAAGCCAGGAAAATAGGTTTTTTAGGTTTTATATGACCTGCATTAATAAAAGCATTGCACATACATTTGTCAGAGAAAACCCAACTGCATGCTATGAGTGCATGTGCTCTCTCTTCATGCCACAACGGGCCACAACCTCATGTTTTGAGTTAGAATATGGCTTTTTTTACTGCACCGACTCCACTTAAACCCTGTGGAAGGTAGTGACATCATAGTAAATGACTTGATTGCTTTTCAGTATTTGGGATTTTTGTATAACACATTTCTTTTTTCATTTTTGTTCATGGGGTTTCCCTTTGTCAACTTGTGTGACTTTAGCTTGCATGTGATGCTTATGCAACTTCAAGCACATGCAAGCCAAGCATAATCACGCATATAGCAGAAAAAACTGTAGCAAGCCACCTTATGTGGCCACTTCTAATTCTCTGAGGGCCCCGCACAAACGACATCTAAAAATGGATTTGCCTTACCACCCCCCCCTCTCTCAGGTAATCCCCTCCCCACCACTGTAGGAAGGCTTCCTATACACCTTTTGATGAGTCAGCACACACATAAGATACATGCGTGCAGCCCTGTCCTGAAACTAAACATGCACCATGCCTTCGCCTTCAGCACTGTACAACAAGCCCAGCACTACTGAGCGACCATAAGCGATTGGCCATAGACTTAAGTAAAATATTAAACTTCACATGATCAACAACTTACTGTTTTATTAGCTGAGCCCTCTCGCCTGCAGATGGTGCAGTCCACTGGCAGATTAAGTATTGCAATGGTACTGCCAACAGCAGTAGGAGAAACTGTAGCCCACGAGGCATGACTTGCGGTGAAAACGCAGCAAACTATCTCCCTCGCTGCGAAATCCACTACGCCATGTTACGCTGCACATTAACGAGACGTGTCGAGACGCGATGCCCCTGAATATAGTTAACACAATTAGTTAACACACAGTTTTTTGTGCTCTCACTCTTTTCGAACAACGAATCACTTCACTCCACGATGGCAAATAAGACAAATTACCAGGGAATCATCCTTATTACCAGACCCCGTGGGCCAAAATTATTTGAGCCCGCAGTATACTCATTGGAATTCAACATGGCGAAAGGTAGGAGAAACTCGCAGCGAAAGAAGAAAAATTCTAAGGGAAACGAAGAGTTTGATGACGAAAATGGTGACGAAGGTGAGCACAGTACGTCAAAGATTCCTATGTGGTTAATGATGGTGTTTTACGATATGCATCCACTACAGTATATCGTATTTACAACAAGATGGTTGTGGACAAGTTGATCGGTATCGTGTAACCTTGTTCATTTTATGTGGCCAAGAATTAAACATGTTGTTATATCTCTCAACTTTAATGCTTCTTGAAAAAGTTTACCTTTTGTCTTAAAGAGGCTAAGAATTTCACTGTTTAGTAGTTCTTTGCAATTTCTAAAACTCTTGACGACTTGATCACGGACGTGTTTGTACACACCGGAAGTCACGAAAACTGAAACTACAGTATGGGGCCCAGTTCTCGGCCACAGAAAACGTAAACTTGTATTTCTTACCTTGGAATAGCCGTAAGGACTTGAAACTTCATACACAACTAGCTTCAGCATTCAGTTTACACATGTAAAGCTATCGACTGCTCAACGCTGTTTTTACCCGAGTAATAACGAAAATGGAGGCTTCGTTCGCCGGCCCAGTTGTCGGCCTGCTGGCCCAGTTCTCGGCCACAAAAGAGTACGCTCTATTCCTCAGAATAAACAACGCTTTATTACCATGTTTGGAAAGATTTCCACATAGTTCCCTATATTAATTATACATGCATCACTTTCATACTAACCCTATTCCAAAACGAATAGAGTTGGGTCACAAAATGAATGTATAATTAATGCAGGGAACTGTCCGGAAATCTTGCCCCATTTTTTGTTGTTAAATCACTTATAAGGCTTGTATTTGACATTTCGATCAAAAATTACCCTCAAAGAGTTTTGTTTCATGTCAGAAAAGGAAGTTTTTTGCACACCTAGTTTCACTCTTAAGTGCAGTCAAGCAAGTCGTTTTAGTGTTGACGGCGAGCAGGGTGGCAGAGAATAGGCAAATACGCAAATGTACTAAGGAAATATTGAGGAGTGGATCTAGGTCGAAGAATAGAACAGGCCAGCAAAAGATTACATTTAACAGATAGCTAATTATCACTCTACGTTCTTTATGCTAAGAATTGGCTCATTTGGACCTTCTATACAGACAAAATATAAACTAGTTGAATTAAACCATGTAATTCGAGTAGCCATAAACAAACATGTTTCGGGGAAACCAAATTAATCTACCTATGCGTCACCTCAACATGCTCACAGTATATAGTAGCTGTAAACTCAAACCTTGGCAGAACAAAAGACAAGGAATCAAGCTACCTTTGGAAGCAATTGGTTTTTATTCAGATTTATTTGTGGCACGAAAAATAAACATTGAACATAAAGTGGCCAAGAACTGGGCTTCATGCTGTACATGTAGTACCATTTCGTTTTTTATAGTACACTCAACAAAATTACTCAATTCTGATTGGTCGAAAGCGGTACAATTAATCCCAAATAGTACTCGGCAGGAGTACCTATTAAGTTTCCTTGGTAACAGTGCGTAAGAATTGCCAAACATTGCAAATTTGAACGTTTTGATGGGTGAAACTGGGCGAAAAGGCACATAAACCAAAGTTACTATTCTCTGGAATGATTTGTTGGACTAGTTTTATACAATAATTTACAAGTTGCGTGACTTCATACAGTTCGTAGTTTTGCTGAGCGAACTATAAATAAAAAATCGCATGACCATCTCGTACAATTCGTGATTGATAGATACTCACGATTTTGAAAATTCTCAAATTGCACTCGCCTTAAGGCTCATGCAATATTGAGAACTTTCAAAATCACTCATACTTATTAATCACAAATTGTACTCGAGGCCTATACAAGTAAATAAGTAAGTAAGAACTTAATTAATGTGTCGAAGTTGCTAGCATACAATGTATACTAACTGGGGACACCTAACTACAACAGGTGTCGAGGAGTGGAAATTGTTGACTTTCTTTGCACTGAATTGTGAGGAATTTTAGAGATGTAGATGTTTGCAATAATTATTATAAAGGAAAAGAGAGCCACAGTGCCAATGTCTTAACAGTCTTTGGAGTCACGGTATCTCTTGTTTTGAGTTCGGCAAAAATAACAGTGTTTCAATAATAAATGACACAGTGATCACTTCTTGTAGCATCTTGATTGTTTGCTTTGTGTACAAGTAAGAAAGATCTATTTCCTACTGTTTTTGATTTCCAGGTGCAAAAAAGTGCCCTCACATTTCAAGGGCAGTCAAACTTTCAAACCTACAAAACAAAGTCCCCCATACCACCCTTGGTCAGTGTGTGGTAAGTACACTATCTCTTTAAATAATTTTTTATATCTGCATTTGGAGTAATTGAAGAATACCCGGCCACTTCTGACCACTATTGCCTTCTTGTAGTGGTATCCTTTGAAAAACAAGACAGATAACAATACATGCTTTTATTATATTTCTCAGTTAGTACGCACGCTGTGATTGGTCAATTTATTTATATAATAAATATCTTACTAACCTTGTTTTCTCGGTCCGTACTGTAAGTTACGGATCCTCATTTTTTTCCTGTTGATTTATGGCCATAAGAGCCATTTGGGCCATAAGCGAACAGGAAAAAACTCAGTCCGTAACTTACAGTATGGACCTCAAACTCGGTTATTAAGAGGTATTTCACATGCAAATAAGTGGCTGGGTATTCTTCAGTTTAGCACTGGGTTTAAATGGTTTGAAACCAGTAACCTTTTCTGTAAGCTTGAGATTTGAATACTTCAATTTGCATTCTTTTAGTGTAATTATTACAGTCTTTCCCGTAAAACCGTGAACACCTGAAATATCTATGGAATGTTATTGTGTTTCAAGTAAAAAGCCAATCACGCGTGAGAAAACTAAACCGCAAACAGTAACGGTAATTAGGTTGTGGTTTCATGTTGCTTCTGATTGGTCGCGAAACAATAAACATTCCACAAAGTTTTTCTGGTGTTCACGGTTTTACGGGAAAGACTGTAATTATTACATACAGTGTATTAAAATAGTTTATTTTGATATCTTCACAATGTGCTATACAAATGGAATTAATTTGTAGAACAACTATTTGTACATACCAAAACCTAAATGTTGCTCTTCAACTCATTTCAATTCAGTTCATTTTAAAGGTTTGCTGTTTTCTTTTATATCAGGATTGTGGTGAGTTAGATTCTTCTGCAGAAATGGGTGTTTGCATTTGTCTTTGTTGTGCCTACCAGGTATAAAAAAGCTTTTTTCAATACTTGTAGTAATATTTGTATATAAACTAATTAAATGTATAAACAAATGCATCAAAGAATGAACAAATGAAGTTTTGTTTCAGGGTACATGTAAGTCTGATAGTTCAACATAAAATGTGCAGAAAATATCTGTTACAGGGAAACATTTTTAACCTGAGTGGATTGATTCTCAAATCCCTTTGTCTCCTAAGCCTAATTATTGAAAAACAGGAGTTTGACACAAAGGAAATTGATTTTCAACCTAAGTTAAAAAAATTTTTAACCTAGGTTAGGGGTGGGGGGTGGGGGGTGGGCAAAAGCTAAATTGTAATTTCCAGAGGGGTGGTGAGGGGTGCAAACCTAAAGCCCTTCTGTGGGGGTCAGGTATGGATGTACTTTCTGGAACCACACAATCTGTTGCTGTTACATTCAAGATCAGTTTAGATTTTAGTTTATTTTGGTTTATTTTGTTCATTATTATACTGTAATGTACAAATGTGTGGTTATCTTTTGGTTTATACCCCTGCATCCCTATGGAAATTCCAATTTCACTCCATACTTTTCAGTAAAACCTTTATTTGCTTGTTCCACCTGCCTCCTTGGAATTTCCATTGAACTTCCATAGGGGAATTATTGATATTTGCTGGAACTGCATAATGCTGGGAAAGCCTTTTGATCAAGGAGGAAACTAATTCACAATGTCAGTACATTTCGGACTTACAAGTGGGAGGGGGTGATAAAAGCGAAATAATAATAGTGTTAAGAGAAAAGTATGGAGCTCAAGTGGAATTTCCAGAGGAGTGGGATGGGGACGGGGGTACAAACCAAAAAAAGCTTCCATGGAAGGGTAATGAAAATTAACTTTTCCTGGAACTACACATTGAAAACTGACAGCTCAGAGATAATAATTATCGCAATCCCAAAAGCAAGAACACCCTAAATATTGAAAGTACATGTAGCATACAACAGCCAATGTTGTTATACCATTTTTTGTTGTCATGATTACACAACCTGAGGGAGCCCTGCTGAGCTGGACTCTCATACAGATCATCAGTGTCAAGTGGAAGACTGCTGTAAGCATGCATTGGTTTAAGATTAGCTTTGACCAACAACGCATTTTAATACAGCTTTTCAGGAATGAGAGAAAAGCCCACAACCCCTCAAATAACTTCAATCTATTAATTATTGTGACTGCCTTTTTGTAAACCAGGGTTGTGACAGGAACAGTGAAGAGAAACACGCTTTGTCGCATAACCATTCCAGCCCTGCCCACAACATTGTGGTTCATCTTCAAAACTGGGGTGTTTGGTAGGTGTGCACTGAGAACTCATGTGCTGAAATACACTAAATAGACTTGTTACTACTGTATTTAGAGGGCCACAATGTGGTGACACTTTCAAGTGGTACCTTCAGTAATTAAAGTCTGTTGCAGAGCTGAAAATAACTGTCTGTCATTAGATAATGTCTGACTAAAATCAGCCCATGGCTGACAAAATCTCAACTTTGGTCAGACATTATAACCAAACAAATTTCTTTAACAAGGAATAAGTAAATAATGATAAACATCCAACTACATTTCTGTTTTGTCTGACCAAAACATAGACCTGGTGGGACATAATGTCCTTTCAAGAAAGGAAAATAATATTATTTGAGCCCTCTATTGTATTGCATTGTATTGCATTGCATTGAATTGCACTGCATTACATTGGTAAATCTTATCAGACAGTGTCTTTAAACTGCCAACATTGGTCTCTCAGTAGAGGTGGTCATCACATCTTTAAGCAAAAATCATCATAACAGGAGAAAATGAACAACAAAGACTGAAAATACCTCCGATTAATACATATGCATGCATGCTAATCAGCCTGCTGGAGCAGATCAAGGTACAAGGTGTAAAAAAAAAAAAGACCTGTATTCCAGTTTAAATTGTAAAATAGAGACTCTACCTGCCTTCATTATCATTCTACAACCAATGCTGGAATCATTTTTGGTTGCAGATGGTTATGGTCATGGTTGGTTGGTTATGATCAACTTAATGCCATCTGGAGCATACTTCAGAATTTAACCTGAAGTTCCTCCTGGTTATTAAAGAATGATAAAGTTGGACATGTGGCAATTACAGTTGACTTATGCAGAACACTGTAAAGCCAGGGGTTTCATTAGAAGCTGGCAACCGACGAAATCAACAACCTACTTTGTCATAATTTACCTCTCACTGCTGCCTACCTTGTCTAGATTTCACTGAAATGATTAAAAAGTGTTCATCAGGTTGCCACCTACTTTGGTTAGCTCAGACAGCTACTCCAGAAAATATTGAAACCGCTGGTTAGCTAAATTAAACCACTGACAGTAGCCAAACACTCACTAAAATTTAGTGAGTGTTTGGCTACTGTTAATGTAATTGGGACAAATCCCATGCCCATACCCACCCCACAAACTTTCAGACGTACCTAGCATGAAGCTTCTTCTTATACAATGTACTGTAATATCAATACACTGTCCAGCAGAGATGTGATAAGAAGAGACAAACTTATCAATCAGAGGGTGTTATCTTGATATAACCCCCAATTCTCTTATCTGATGTACAAGGAAATGTATAGTGGCTATAGCAAGGAGAATTAATAATCAGGTCTTAGGAGTTAAAGGGTTTAAGTACGTCTTGTGTTGTGTCTTACCAGGTGCTATGCATGTGATGATGAAGTGCCAGTTGAACAGGAATCAGTTATTCATAACTGCATCAAATTGCTTTTGAAGACTATGAGGTTGAGTCCTTCACCAGGTATACAGTAAAAAACCAGGACTTATTGATATCAGTACAATGCCACTTTCACATTGCTCTGTTGTTTTCTTTCTCAAGTGGCACACAGAGGTCAATTTTTTAAATTGTTTTTCTGGGTACTTAATTAATAAATAAATTCCCACTTATTTCTGTGGATTCTTAATTTTGCCAAACAGAGATTTTCATTTCATGAAGACTTAATTATCAGGATTTCAGAGTAACAGTAGGTATTGAGAGCCTTCAGTCGAGTGTGGCCCTTATCTCTGATTTTATGCTTAGAAGGTTAGACTCACAAGAATATTATGAACTCAAGTGATGATAAAAAAAGGCTCTGTATGCATCATCCAACTGAGGTATAATAAGATCAAGTACACTGTGGACTCAGATCCAAGAATCCTGTCTTATTATTAAGGGGAATTATTAACCAAAGTATTGCTGTTTATATTCTCTGTACTGATCTTTGTATATTTCTTTAGATAATTTAGGAGAATCTACATGTATATGTAATCTTGTAAGATAAAGTTTTCAAACTTTTGTTTTAACATTTTCTTTATTCTCACACACACTTTGGCAGATGTAAATTGACAACCAGCTTTAATGCAATACATTCTCAGAGAAAAACCTTTTCCACTTCATTTGTACCTCAGCCAGCAGAAAAACACACTTAATATTGAAAGTGAATTTTAGTCACCTTCCATCGTGCTGATTAAAAAGATCTGTGTAAATGACAGGTTACGGTATACAAGTTCTGTTCATCCTTGGTTATCCTTTAGTTGTGTTCAGTTTCTCAAGGATGACTGCATTGTTTGTGTATTTTATTTTTGATGTCACAGAGCTAGAAGTGTGTCTTTCAAGTTCTAATAAAGTAGCTACGGATAAACCGAGGAAAGATGATTTGAAAAACAACACCATGATAAGGAGTCGCATTAAGGTACAGCAAGGTCATTCTGCTAACAGACCCAGCTCCCAGCTCACCCATCTTCCCAGCAGTTGACCCATGAAAGAGCTGAAATCAGCATCCACCCCACCCCTCCATTTCAAATTCTCACCTCAAAGCAAGTTTGTATCTGCAGGAACACATTTCTCAAAACTCTAGTAAGAGGACTTTTTGGGCCCAAGAAGTATTTCTTAAGTTAGTTCTCCATTGATTGGTGAAGCTCTTTGGCTAAACTAGAACAAATTGTATTTATCAGTTTTGTGGTTTTCTTTTTTAAAAAGAACATTTAAAAAAATATTAGATATCAAATTTCTGGTAAGGAACCTAAGTGTATGTAAAAAAGTATTCTTGCTGGTGACATTCTCAGAGTTTTGACAAAAGGTAGTGAATCATTGAAAAAAAAAGCTTTCTATATGGAAAGTAGTTGCTTAATCATTCTTGTCCCCAGAGGCTGTGATTCTTTCAGTCAGCACCAACAATAACTACCTCTGGCTTGTTCCAAAATATGCACATTCTCAGTGAAGGTGCATTTTTGTAACCGTTGGCAACCACTATTGTTTCAAACTCCCAAGTTTGCGCAGAATAGCTGAGAGTCCGTGGTTCACTGACTTCTTGGTTTGGAACCAGCCAGAGGTCGTTATTCTTGGTGCTGACTGAAAGAATTGCAGCCTCTTGGGACGAAAATGTTGCTTGATGTGAACATTACAGGTCTTCTGTATCTGTCATCAAACTTGTTCTTGTACTTGTTTTTAAACTGACAGTAAGCAGTGATTTACATCATTTTTGGCCCTGGTAGATGACCTTGCCTGTGACTGCATTGTCGTCAATCAGTCAACTGAGCCAAGTTGCTCGAAGCATGTTTAACGCTAATGGGGGTTAACCACCATGACAACCTATAGGTTTTGATTCAACTCAACCAATGGTTAGCGCTAACCATGCTTTGAGCAACTCGGCCCTGGACGTTAGCAAAACGACTCGTTAGCGAAACGGCCGACATTCAGTTTGCCATCCCTTCCTACATGCACATTGTACTGTACTCTGGTTTGCAAAGTTGTGAAATTTCCTTTACCAATCAATCAATGTTGAGTCTAAATGAGACCTTGTGTCACCTTTTGTGTGTTTGATATCAACAGGGTCTGGTAAACCTTGGTAACACATGTTTCTTTAATGCTGTCATGCAGGTGAGATTGTTAATAAAAGTCACCACTGGTGTGAACCATAACACACCATTGTACACTGTGATATCTTTTGACCTGTAATCAGTTGAATATTTCCTAATTCAGTCATCAAACTCAGCCAAAAATATCAATGTGTGGGTGACCAGGAAATATTAGTTTTTGCACCAAACTTGCTGGGCGCCCTGGATTTCAAGGGTTTAGAGGTTTGGGCACCCAACTATTTTTCTTAGAGCACAGCCTTGATAACAATAATAGGGTTTTGCACAGGGTTGAATGCACTATTTCAGAATAGCTGTACAAGCCTGGTTTCTGTATGCTTGCATGGCAACCTCATCCCTTGGAATTAGGTTTTGCAGAGTTACAGGTGTAGTTGATTTATTGAATGATCTTTTCCAGCAACGTAACTAGCTGCAGTAACCATACTTTTAGTAAGGAAACCATACGAAAGGAAAGAAGTATGGATACTTATCACCAGCCACCTTGTGTTGTAATGTTGTGGTTCAATATTATCCTTGGTTTGAATTTTATTTTCCTTAGTTTTGAACTTGTTATCATACATTACTATATTCCAAAACAATGGAAAAAACAAGGACAAAATTGAACCACAACAGTTTAACTTCCCACCTTTTCCATGACCTTTCACATGCAGCACTCTGTAAATCAGTAATAATTATTGATTATAGTAATGGATGCATGAACATGTGCCCACTTAAAACCACTACATGTACAGTGTAGATGTTATGTTACATGGGGCTATTATTCGATTTTTTCTTGTTTTTCTTTCTAAATCCTTTTTTTTTTTCTCCTAGAATATATGTCAGACAGAGCTGTTACACATTGCAGCATCGTGCACTGCAAAAGAAGGCTTTTCCCAACACATATCGCCTAGTAACAGAGATTTGGTGAGTAAAACGAATGAGGAAGCTACACAAATTTGTGCAAGGCTGTCTTTTTTTTTTTTTGTCATAAGGGCCGGGGGCCGGAGATTTTCCCCTGGTATTTTGAGGTATATCCCCGGCTACTTTGATATAAAACCAGCATGTTGACTATTCTTCAGCAACTTGAGCCCCGGCTATTTTTTGGTATATCCCCTGGCACTTAGTTCAAAAATTAGTGACTGCCCTGTTGTATAAGTGTCTTGTCAGTGCCTTTTGCGTTGTCAACAGTTCAAATGCCTCTTACGTGTTGGGCTTTATTTCAGGCCTATTTCTTGTTCACGTATAAGTTCTGTAGTAAAAATAGACTTTGAAAAAAATTATTGAACGAGAATACCCACAAAGACAAGTAAACGGCTCCTGAAAAGTTTGTGGTGTTTCTGAACTACAAAATTAATAGCTGGGGTACTCCGTTTATTCGTCTTACAAAATACGATCTTTTACTTTAACACACCCTTTGACTGACTTGAAAAACAAACAAAACAAGGCCATTATTTTTTTAAAGTTATGCCGATGTTGTTTCTTTCACGTTTAAGAACTTCCTGCAACTGCTCCTGGTTTTTTTTTTCTAAATTAGAAAATTAAACAATTCTTATTATTGAAAAGAAACATTTGTCGTGTCTTTTGTTCTTAACAGTCTCGTCTCACTGTGACTGTGCAAGAGGCACCAGGACCAGTTACCAAAGCATTGTGGAAATTACTACAAGATTTCAGACACTCATCTGATGCTACTTTAAACCCAAAGCAGCTCTTTGGCGAGATTTGCAAAAAGTACGTCAAAATTTCTTCTCTGAATATAATTATTTTAAAGTAACACCTCTCGTGTATTTCCTTATAGCATTGATTAGAAAGTAGAGCAAGAGTAGCCATTTTTTGTTTTCGTCATTGTTTATAAGGGACCTTAAGCAACGACGACGACGTTGGCAACGAAAACGTCATTTCAAAATACAACTTTTCGTTTTTGTAACTCTTTCGGGATTATTCCAATTTGTTTAACGTGAAAAATGCTGACGAGCGGTACAGGGTCTAAATTACTGTGAACGGTGTTAAAGTAAATAAAAAAGAAAGAAAACTTGTCGTCATGGGCTCACGTTCTCGAGAAAACCTAAAATTTGGTCATTTCACGTTGTTCTTTTGCAGAGGACAGCAAAGAAATGTACCAAAATGTAAAACGCACGTGCAGAGTATTATTTTGGCTCAGTAACCCCATTGTTTTGTGGCGTCAGTCTCGTTGCTGTCGTCGTCGTCGTTGCTTGTTATAGGGAGCTTAAGCACGCGCGTTTTTGAGACGCGAACGGCAACCGGAAGTGAGATGTTTTCCCTTTTAACTTGTCTTCACACAACTATATTTATATCGCTAAGTATCTTTTCACTATTAGACACTCTAAGTTTAAGAGTCTGGTTGAGACCGCTATCCTGGGGTGCGAAATATTCACTTCCGGTTGCCGTCCGCGTCTCAAAAACGCGCGTGCTTAAGCTCCCTAATGACGACGACGACGACGACGACGAAGGACGATAATGATGATGATAATGATGGACGATGATAATGATGATGACAAGGCAATCCAAAGAGGGTTTTCATTTGCGTTGTAATTTAGTAGTTTACTGTTAGTAGTAAATCAAAAATTAAAAAAAATTATATATCCAAAGATCGTAAGTGTGTCATAAAGACCAAGTAAGTGATGTATGTTCTTTGTTCCCTTCTAGAGCCACCAGATTCAAGGGATTTAGACAACAAGACAGTCAAGAGCTGCTTCGCTATTTGTTGGACTCCATACGGAACGAGGAAATTAGAGTAATTCACCTCGTTTTTTTGTAATATTTTTATTGTCAGCTTACATGTTATTCTCCTATGGAAGCGTTACTAGCGTCGTTACGCAAAGCTCCTTACGGAGAGGATGTTTGCGTGACGACCCTAGAGACGGTACACTTGCTCCGTCGGTATATTTGAATGATCGCAGTTTGTATCATCACTTGTTTCCAAATAGAGAGCCCATTCTTTCTTGGCTTCTTGCCGCATTTTGTAAAGATGAAAAATGGCAAACGTTAATGGTATTTCTTTGTTTCGCAGGAACAAATACACTCTGCGTTGACAAACGCGACAAAACAACAACTCGGCATGTTGCAAAAACTTTTATTTTGAAACTTGACGATTCGTTGTTGACGTTTTGATTTGACGTTTCTGCGACATGAATTGTTTTGTCATGTCTGTCACTGTATTTTATTCCTGCTTAAGATGAAATGGTCGAAGAAAAGGAGTGTTCACGATTTCTTTGTTTGTTTTGTTAGCGAGTTAAGGTTGCTGTTTTGAAATCGTTCGGTGTTGCTAGTGGAAACGACGCAAAGGAGGTGGAAGATGACAAACGAGCACAAGTTAAAGGTTTGTCACGTGAACCTAGCTTAAAAGTGACCAGCATGTCATTTCACCTTGCATTGTTACTACTAGATTAAACCGATGTAATTCTTGAGAATATACAAAATGATCACCAGAGATTGACTGCCCCAATTATTGAACAGATTCTCCCAACTGATGCTATAAGACACATCTGGAGGTCAGTGAGGAGAATTTTCATATTGGTCTTAAAAGGGGTAATGGCCCAACTTCCACGAGCCTATTGTAGTCCTGTAATCGGAAGGTCGTTGGTTCGACTCCTTTAGGCTGAACTCTGAATTTCTTTTTTTCCGTAAGGGAACTAAGATAATAATATCTTTCTGCCAAAGCGATAGTTCAGGACATTTAGAGAGTGAATATATCTATAAGAAAACTCATTCATTTGACAGTTATGAACCTTTTAACTCCCAAGATCTGATTAGCAATTCTCCCTTTCACGCTGCCGTGCGTTTCCTTGTAAAAAATTACTTTAGAGAATTTGGTGTTACATTAAAGGCCCACATTTACCCAAGATGGATTGTGTACCGAGGTACAATTTCTGTACATGAAAACTCCGCCACATTGAGGTCTAGCCAATCAGATTGCAGGGTTCAACAAATGGACCTTTCCAAAACAAAAACAAACGCTTGCAAAGCCTATTGGGTGAATGTGGGCCTTTAAGATAACACCCTCTCACTGATAAATATGTCTATTCTCATCACCTCTTATCTTTATAATGTATCGAAATTATGAGGAGAAATTATATGTTGATTACTCCTGGGAGTTGAAGGGTTAACGCAACTTGACTAGCTCCGATAAGGAAGATCGATTTTCCGTTCAACCCTGAACCACTTTTCATCCGAGTTTTCTTTTCGCTGCTACTTAACTTGCTTACACAACTGCAATGGTCTTTCAGATCGTTCTGTTGGATTCCTTTTCAAATGTCTTTTAAAAATATTAACAAGAAAGCTGGTATGTCTGGTTTGTCAAGAAAGCTGTTATGAGCAGGTTTATTTGCAGTTTTGCTAGTGAAAGTAAAACATCCATCGAGATTTGGCTTGTCCCCCTTTCCGCTTGTTGGAATCAGTTAAATCATGTTCAGTGCTTAGCTAAACTAAACTACAAATTAATTTGTTTTATTGTAATCGTGTTTAAACAGAGTATGGCGCATGTGCGGAAGCACCGCTGATTGACAGCATTTTTGCCGGCAGGCTCGTGAGCATAGTGATATGCCGTCAATGCGATAAGGTTAGTTACCAGGCCTGTTTCGGCGTCATACAGGGGTCAGTGCTGGATTGTTCTTTTTATGATTGTGTTTGTTTATTCCGTGAAACGTCTGATCCAAAAGAATAGTGATATATCGAAATTGCCCTGTAGAAGAACGGGTACTGAGTGTTCCAACGTTGAATTAAAGAGGGTGCCGCGGGAAAGGGTGTTTTCGTGACTCGTGATCGGCGCTTTTTTTTTCCGTGAAATGTGAAATTCCTTATTTTTTCCACGTGGATCGTAATTTCCATAGTAGCCGCGAAGCGTGATTTTCCAAAATTCTTTTCCATGAAACGAGAAATAATGTTAAATTCGCCGGGAACCGTGATTTTCATTAGAGAGATTAAGCATGACGTTTACGCCAAACGGCAAACGTTGGAGTGAAATTAGGGTTTTGCCAAAAAGGTAAGAACTCTGCTTGATATTAGCTCATTTCTGTCCTGTTAGCTCCAGATATCAAGCAACTTCTCAAAGAAACGAGACAACTTAAAATGAGAGAATTTTCACGCTTTTATGATGAGCAAGAGCCTACCGTTTGCCGTTGGCCGTAAACGTCATGCTTAATCTCTCTATTATGTCTTTGTTTTTCGTGAATTGTGAAAGGACCGTTTTATTTTCCGTGAAACGTGGTTTAGACCCCCCTTTACCACCCTCATTAAAGCCTGTTAAGTTAGTTAGTATCTCTAACGTTTTGTTGTAGGAATTCAAAGTAGAGGAAACATTCCTGGATTTATCTTTGCCATTGACCGCTCCACAACAGGTATGAGAATCAATACACCATTTTGCAAGTGAATTGTAGGTTGATCCAGTCCGGCCTTTGTGGTGGCAAATGGCCATTTTAGGACGTAATTTGAAATGGTAATTTTGACCGTTTCCCCTATAAAGGACTGGATCTACCCGCAATTCACTTGGAACTGATCATAAACAAAATGGTGTATTTATTGACACATCGTTGTCAACAACTCAAACAACCTCGACACAAACTGAGAACTTGAACCCTTTTCTGAAGCGGTTGGCAGGAAAAGAGTGGGAAAAGCTTGGAGCCATATTCTTTTTTTCAGTAATTCATTTCAAGTGGGCTAACCTTGTAAACGTTCCGAAAGCCGTTGTCCTGTTTGCTATCATGATGGCCTCAACTCTCAATTCTTTTCTATAAAATTCGAAAAATAAGCCCATTTAAAAATAAATCACTGCCTTGTAAAGACGAGCTATTCGGCAAAAAAAAAAAAAAAAAAACCCACACACACACACAACTGTTTTGCAGTCTGGGCGCTAACAGCCCTCCAAAGGCCAGTAATAAACCTGCTTGAAACTCCATAGACTGATTGGGTTACTTGTAGCTTAAGTGAGAGGTCAGCTCAGTGTTTTAATTTGTCTCAACCCCATTTATTGTTGAGCCTAACTCTGCTTAATCGAGTGATAACCTTCCACCTCTTTCGCAAGTCTTTCATAAAGCTACTTGATTTTGTAGAATTTCTGGAACTTCAAACCTTTCGCTGACGGAAAACAGAATTCCAAATCATACAAGTCGTTTAAAAGCAGAAACGAGACAACAACTGTTAAAAATGATAATGCAGAAACTGAACCAGAAAGCAAGGCAAAGAGTCCAAGTAAACATCAGCAAAAAGCAGCCAGGAACGCTGAGAGGGTAAGTTATTACTGAGAGTACCTAGAGGCATGAAACCTTAAGTACGCTTTCGAGATATTTTGTCTGACTAGAATTCAGTGCTAACCATCAGATATGATATGCGCTTACTTGGACGATTAGTTTTCTTTGAAGCCGAACTAAAGAATTCCAACTACATACTTGAACAGCTACATCCAGACTTACATGATCGTGAGCATAAATAGGACTGATAAACATATTGTCTTTCATTCGTTCAATCGCTCATTTGTTTATTTATTCGCTAAGTCAGTCACTGATTCTTCCCCCCCTCCCTCCCTCTCTCCCTCCCTACCCCCTACCTCCTTCCTCCCTCCTTTCCTTAGCGTTTCAGATCGTCCAGATTTCAGTTTTTTTTCTTTGGAGGGGGGGGGGGAGAAATTCCCTTAGACTCCCCCTTGGGACTCTTTCCATCGGCAATCGCAGATCTTGCCTCGTCTATGCCAGAAGTCTGGCTACGGCCCTGGGGGCCGTTTCTCGAAGCTCCCGGTAATTACCGGGCCCGTTAAGCAGTTATTTTGCCATTTCAGATGGGAGTTTCAAAAGTTTTGAAAATTAAACAGTTACGTTGTCAGCTAAAGAAACAAAATGGACTTCATTAGAGGTCAGAACACGCCCCACTTTTGAGATTTTGAGTTGAAAATATGGTTTGTGGGCCCGTTAAGTTACCGGGACTTTCGAGAAACGGGCCCGTGGTCGGTCGGCACGTTTAATTAATTAATTCGCTAATTAGTTGAATTCGGTTTCTCGTAGAAGAATAGCAAAAAGGGCAAAGGCCATGGGAAGGCTGGGAAAGGAAAAGTATCTCCCAAAGCAATAAATAACAACAAAGCAGACGAGGAGGTTGACAAAAATGGTGAGAAAGAAAGAGAGTCAGAAGAGGAAGACAATGAACTCGACCAGATGAATGAGTCTGTTGTGGGAGGAAGTAATGACGAGCAAGAAGGCAATTTACACAAAGAAGCTGATCATAACAGTGCAACAGAGGAACAGGCGAATGATGCTGGTGATCGGTGGCGTGAAGAAACACCCGATAATGATGCTCACGCGCAAGATGAGAAGAATCGCTCACAAAACTCGCAAGAGAGTGGTGGAAATTGTAATGCCGATATTTCCGACGGTGAGAAGAGAGAATGCGGAGGAGACTATCCGGACGTCGAAAGCGGAAGTTTATCGGTGGAAATGTCAAATGATGAACAGAAGGAAGTGATTTCGTCGCAGACTAATTCCGAGAATTTTGAAACAAATGCAGAAGATCTGTCGACCGGGCACGACTCTAGCGCGAACCACAGTGTTGTTCAGCTTTCACTAGCAATTACAAGCGATGCTCCTAACGAAGAAAAACCTGACAAGCATTCCGATAATGAATCAAAAATGACAGAAACTGGTGAAAGTGGAGGAAGCGTGTTGCTAAGCACAACTGACATTGTTGAGAGAATGGATAAGCTAACTTTAAACGCAGATTTAGATAAAGAGCTTGACGATTTTCAGTTGGGAGGGGCTTCTAGCGACTCTTCGATGAATTGTTCATTTCGAACGGTGGGGGATGCTTCCTTGTCCTTGGATCGTAACGAAATTTCTCAAAGAGACTTTGCAAGAGTGGATGAAGATCTTGCTCTAAAGGAATGTCTTCCTGGAGGTAACTCTGAAACCGTTGCTACACCTCTAAACGAAAAGGACTCTTCAAGAAGTAGACTTTCTAATGAAGAAGAAACAGGTACAACAGAATCGCAAGCAAACAAAAATGTTAAAGACCTCTTGAATAGCGATCAAGATGTTAAACGAGAAATAGAAATTACAGAAAACCGAGAAGCATGGTCCGGTTCTTCATTAGGAAATGAAACGAAAGAGACTTTGAATAAAGCAGCGAAGAGTGAAAGTATCTCTGAAGAAAATGAAAGTGATTCTGATGAACAGCTGGAACCTGACTCGCAAGCCAATAGAGGTCTCACCCTACAAACTGCCTACCTCCCCTCTCCTGGGGAATGCTCTATCATGTCCTGTCTGAGCCAGTTTTGCGCCGCGGAATTGTTAGATGGTAGTAATAAGTTTGCTTGTGAGGAGTGCAGCAGAAGGGTGCAGCAATCAAAGAAGAACAATGGACCCGGAACAGCTGGAGAAGAGAGAAACAGTGATGGTAGTGAAGATGGTAAGTTAGTGCTTTCTTTTATGCCGGTATTAGCTTTCAGCCGTTACAATCAAAGACTCGTGAGCCCAAGTGACGTGAAATTCAAGCGCTACGTGGTTACCTCAGTTTAGTGGTAAGATCACCAGACTGCGGGTTCAAACCCCAGACCAGGCCAATAATACAGGGTCATTAAATAGAGGTACAATACTGATTTCTTTAGAAAATACACAATATTTACATATAAGGCAAACGAAATAATTACAGTACCTTAAGAACGCTCATTGAATTTCACGGGGCGTTCTTAACCAAGTAGTGGATAAATAGCAGCTCTTTTAATGGATCTGTATTTTTGTCTTCAGACGAGTCTGCAGGCGCGAAGGCTCCAAAGAACAAGGAATGTAAACAGCAGACCGTGTACACAGTTGCCACAAAACAGCTGCTGATATCTCTCGCTCCTCCTGTACTTACTCTTCATCTAAAGCGCTTCCAACAGGCGGGCTTCTCGCTCCGAAAACTCACCAAACACGCAGACTTCCCTCTGGAACTGAACTTGGCGCCGTTTTGTAGCAGAAGTGGAAAGGTGAGTAAAGCAAGCGAGATTTTCTGTGTGACTTTCAAGAATGTCTTCAACAGTGATCACAAAAGTCATCCGTCAGAAATCAGAACGATTTACCGCTAAAAAACACCCTAATATAGAACAGACTGTTTAATTGTCCAGTCGTATTGCTTATAAAAAGAGTAAGTTCTAGGGTACCCCATCGAACGCGTCCCCTTTTTCGTTGAACCAACCAGAAGTCGCATGAGTCTGTTGGCTAAAGTAATCAAACTGCTATTAGAAAGTTGAATGACTGGCTGGCTGACTGGCTGACTCAATAACAGACGGATTGACTGACATGCTGGCTTGCTGGCTGGCTGGCTAACGGGCTAACTGATTAACTGTCTCGCTGACTTTCTGGCTGACAGACTGACTCGCTGACTGACTGCGGGACTACCTCCTTCCTTGCCTGTCAGTGTCTGACCGACCAACCGGCCGGCCCCCCGACGTTTAAAGGGACGTAATTGTGATGGATGGACGGATGGATGGATTGACTCCCTATTTATGTACTGCTTTGTGTTCTTATTCTTTTAGAGTCGCGCCGATTCGGAAGGACGAGTGCTGTATTCACTTTATGGTGTTGTTAACCACAGCGGCAACATGAACAGCGGTCACTATACAGCTTACGTTAAGGTCAGCAAGATGCCAGTAAAGGGTCTTTATGATAGGATCACCAGCGTGAATGAATTAACAGATTTCATCAGGAACATGTGGACTGGCGGGACGAAAACGACGCAGTGTAATCCCAGGTGTCTTCATGACCCTATGCAAGATGGTCAGTGGTTTCACGTCAGTGACTCAAGCGTAAGCGCAGTGTCTGAGACCAGAGTACTGAAAAGCCAGGCTTATATGTTATTTTACGGACGGCTTCCCCTCAGCAACAGATAGCGAGGAGTTGATTACAAAGCTTTAATGAAATTATGCTACATGTAACTCTGGTCACTGGCGAGATTACAAACGTTCGAGCGAGAAATGTTACTGCACCTTCTTACCCGCAGTTCGTGTTTTCATGGGGCAGTTCAGTGTACAAACTTCAAGAACTCTCTCTTTCCAAGTTTACTTGAGCACGAGTAAACAATCAAATAGTCTGGGTCAAGTCTCTTTCTGCATGGTCGAGAGCGCAAGTCGCTTAAGGGGTGATACACCTGACTGAATTTGAATGAAATTTGAAGAGGTTTTAAGAAGAGATAGAAGGAAGAAAATGATTTTTGGAACACTAACAGACAGTTGACACCCACGCAAGAGCACCCCAGGTTGTTAGTCCGTCTATTAATTATTAACCACAAATTCTAATTTTAAAACTTCACTAAATCTTCAATATTTCTTATTTCTCTCCAACTTGGCTTCTAGGCAGAAATTCAAAGGTTGGGCTTTCAGCTTGCAGTAGATTTTCATGTATACTTATGTTGGTATATTTTCCTTAAAATTCGTTTGACGGCCCCGTGCGCAAAACACAAGTTGATAGGTCGCTTTTTTAGTGAGGAAATTTCATAGCTTTTTGGAGCATGGCGTTGAACTGAAAATAAACAACGCATTATATTTACCCATGATACGTAGAACAAGAATTGTTGAAACATTGGAGAAAATAGTATTGTTTTACCTAGCAAATGAAAACATAGTTTTATATCTGCTCATTGTGTGCGTTGTTTTGTCCAGTGGGGTTACTTCTAACGTCAAATAAACCACCCCAAACATGTGTCCCCAAAGATATCCTAACATACAACACTGGCATTCTGCACAGTAATTGGAGTTATTCGAAACATTGCAACATCAGTTTGCCAGGTTTTATTTATCGATTTCTCTGATCACTCTTGTAATTCCTTTCACCGTAGATGACTTGGTGCAAAGAATAAATAAGCGAAAATAGCAGTAAAAAGCACAAGACTTGTGCGCGTGGTCGACCATTTTAGAACTCGCCCCAGTCCCTTAGCGGAAAATGATCGTTTGAAGCCGAATTTTTCTCTTTGTCGTCGTGTTGCGAAGAAACGAACGCGGTAACCCCCCCCCCCCTTCGCCCTCTTTTATTGGTGTTATTTACTCGTAAGAGGTGCACGAAAAATATTTTAAGAAGAAAACAAGTTGGATAGTAGAAGTTGCAGTACGTATAAATCGCGAAAACTCTGCGTTTAGGGCCAGGGAGGAGTATGAGATTACGAGATAGCGTTACAATTTTTTTTAAACCGACATTATTCCCAACATCGGGCAATTTGAAATAACTTTACAAAAATATTATAGCCCAGACAGACAAACAGGCCCTAGGTTTCAGTAATATTCATAGTTTTTGCTTTGTAATAACAATTTTTCTGGCTGATCAAGTTCGAACATTTCTCGCGCAACTCGGCAAAAATCACTTAAAATAACGGGCACGCGGGGCAAAAACAAGCACGGTGACCCCATCTATTGATTGTGTATTTTTTCAACATCTTATGCAAGGTTGTCAATCGTGCCACGTTTTACAGAAATCTGGGAATTACACCCTTTTAAGGGGAATTACCTAAGCTTCGAAAAATCAATTACTGGTAGGTTGCACGCGACTGAAGTACTATGGAGCGTCGTACAACGACAGTGACTGGTGACCTATGTTGCTCTGCAACGTTCTCGGAAAGTATTTAACTATTCTGAAGTAGTGAGTGTTTAGTGTTTTAGTGCACGTCGATAGCTTCAGTTACTATTCTCCTAAAAACTGGTCTCCAACAACAATCTCGAGCTGCTCATGGCAATATTTTTGTTGATAAATTAGAAGAGTTTCTGAATCTTTGGCCCACATAGTGACTCACAAATTATTCTAGCCCAACGCAAATAAGAACAATTTTCCCAGCAAGCAATGGAATTTTAATATTAGAACGCAGCCAACCAGCAAAACTAAATCAAACGGAACCAGCAAGCAAAAGGTTTGTTGTCACGCACTGCCAGCCAGGGACAGTAACTGTGAAGAGCGTTTTTTTTTTTTCAAAAGCGGTTCGTTGGGTACTCCCGCATAGCGAAATGTTTCATTATTAGGGAATTATAATTTCAATTGTGCTGTGGAATGACGCTCGTTGTCCGCGTTGGGAGGAGAAACCATTTTCCTCCTCCCAGCCCCCATACCCCCAGAGAGCTTGCCCGCACGCTACACGTTGCGTGACCTGCGACCCAGTCTACGCACATACGTATACGTTGCGTCACCAGTATGGCGGCGTCGGACGAGAACTTCGCTGTGAAAACGTTCAAACTAGTCGTATTTGGAGCTACAGGGCGAACGGGAAAAGAGGTTGTGAAGCAAGCATTGGAAAAGGGGCACCATGTTACAGCTGTAGTGAGGACTCCGGAGAAACTAAACATCCAGTAAGTGACCTGTTACGAAAGACTAAAGTTAAGTTAATCTTACGGGATTGCGAAACCGATTGGGACGTTCCATTTTTAATCCGATCCCCCCCCCCTCCCCCCCTTGAGAATGAGCGGATTCTTACTAGTCAATAATGGAAAAATAGGCTCTGTTAGGCGGGGTTTAGGCATCCCTTTTCCCTAAAATTACCAAGACTGTTATCCCCAAACCTACTTATCTTTGGAATTTGACATCTCACCCATCTTGCTTGGATTTGGACTGACACGTTACTGTTCGTTACTGGTCGCCGGTAGTGCAGATCCATGGCAAAAGTGAGCAAACGTGTGACAATTGAGAAATCAAACCTTTTTTTTGTTATTCCTTAGGAATACAAATGGTAGGCCACCAAATTAGTTTTTCAGATAATTTACAAAAACTGAAATTTAGAGGACCTTTTTGTGGACCTTGGTCATTGTCAGGGTAACTGACATGACGTCACAAGCACCCCTTAAGTATGGTCCAACAATATGGTTGCAAGGAGACATATAGTTTTCCCACACTATCAAATTATCCTTCTTTGTAATCTTTCATCGTTTCACAGCACTAAAGCAACGAAAAACCCTTTGGAGCCTCCTTAACTCAAACCTTGCCCTCAAGACAACATACATTCACCATGTATAGAAAGTGCCCTTGAAAATTTGTGACTGCATTGACATGTCAAGATCTTGTCATTCTACAAATTGATAAATTTATTATTCATAAAATGATTTATATATTTTACATATTGATTACATTTTTCCCATGTTTCCATCCAAAGTGTTGCTTGCCCAGAACATTGGCAGATGGCCCTCTTGCCGTGTGATAGGGCATAAAAAGACATGTGCTATACATGTTAATCTAGCAGCAAATTTCACCTACCTTGTTTGACCAGCTGGAATTATCTGCTTTATCATGTCCCAAAACAGCTTTAGAAAGTGGTCAACTTTTAACCCTCCTAATATGTTTTTATATTCCAACAGACATGAGAATTTAGAGGTTGTTATAGGGGATGCTTGTGATGTGGAGAGTTTTGCTACTGCTCTTGAAGGCAAAGATGCCGTGCTGTCCAGTTTAGGAAAATATGCCAATGTTTTTAACCCAACAACCTTTTACTCAGAGTCAATTGACGCTATTATGGAGGGAATGAGGAGGTTTGATACCACACTTCCTTAATTTTTTGTGCTATTCTGTAGTTCCAAGAGAAGGATTGACACGCGTACCTTCCACAGACGCATATACCATGGAACCTCTCTTTTCCACTCTAGAAGTTGGAGTTTGGCTTCATTCTCCAATGTTAACCTTGGCTTTCAATATCCCAAGACATTTAACAAAAGGCACCTAAAAAAATATGTACACATCAAAGTTAATCGCTACAACACATGCAAATGGCGGATTTAAAGTTATCAGTACATACCACTGGTAGTCAGTATGGGTCGTGACTTTTTTAAATAGAGTGGGTGTGGCATCCTATGCCTCCTCAGCATCAAAAATTGTTAGGAGCATAGAGTTATAAATACAATGTATTTGTATGAAACAGCCAGAGTGTAAGACTAGCTATTGGAAACTGAGTCTTACCAAGAAAATCACTTTTAATTTATCTTAAAGTGCTACTATGATCAAATTTTTACCCTTTGAACTTTTAGCTTCATCACATAGAATTCCAGGAAAGATTTAAAACGCCGTTTACCGTTTTCAAATATCTGATTGGTTCCAGAGATATTTGAGTTTGAAAAATGTATAAAATATGCAAATGAGTGGACTGGTGACATCACAAACTCAACCCAAAATTTACATCAAGTATATAAACTTGACAGGCAAATTGTTCTACAGGCAACACACCTACAACTATAAAAGAACTCGGTTCCCATGGCAACTCACTCTTCTCCAGTCCCTCTAACCTGATTTCAATATTTAAGTGATTTTCAGCTTGAAAAAAATTGAACAAGGCCACAAGCTCGACTTAACATATTTATATGCTTGCTGGATCACACAAATGAGGCACCATTGGCAAATATCAAAACAGAATGCCAAAGGTGGCCAGTAAAGTCATTAATATCTGGGAGGTCTGGAACCCAGTATGTTGCCATGGTAACAAAACTTGTAAGCTCATATTGTGGAACACATCTGGTAGAATCTTACTGCAAAAAATCAAGCATGTCTGATACAAATTGGCGGAGATATCTTTTTTCATCCCATTTGATTAAAATTTGGTTGAGTTTAGGACGTCATCACTTGGCTAATTTGCATATTTTAAAAACTTGAATATCTCTTGAACAAAAAGAGATATTTCACTATAGTAAACAGTATTCTTCTTCTCATAGAGACTACTTGTTTGTATTTTAAAATGGCTCAGAAAGGAAAGATGCAAATTTTATCATAGTAGCACTTTAATTACATGTGTGCCATCTGGGTATCATTTGCTGCACATAGTGGTACCTTTATTTGTAACTGTGCACAGCCAGTGCCATGCATACCCTCCTATTTTTTAAGGAAACAGTCTCCAACACATCCCTTGGGTGTACCACATTCAAACCAAGCAGACTGATCAGAATTCACCCATTTTTTTTTTTTTTTGTTCTAGGCACAAAATAACACGACTCGTGGTTGTAACATCGTGGTGCACACAGCCAGGGCCAAATAATGCCTGGTTTGTTGAGTGGATTTTAAAGCCCCTGTTTTTAAATGGAGTAATAAAGAACATGGCAGTCATGGAGAAGATGCTGGAGGAAAGTGATCCTCAGCAGGTGAATTATACTATTGTCAGGCCATGTCAACTTCTTGAAGGTAGGTACATGTTAAATTGAAGGGCTCAATGCAAAAAAGGAATGTGCAAATTTGGGCTTAAAATGCAATTTGTTCTAAAGTTCACCTTCCTCTGGCCTTCACACTGGTTACCTTGTGAGAAGCATAAGGTCCAAGGGGGACTCCGGATTTCAAGTGATGGGAAGGATCGAATGGGGACAAAAATGAAAACCAAAAAAATCCCTAGGGTTTCCAACAAAAGCCAAAACAGCACTTGACTAGAAATTAACCCCCAAACAATTCAATGCCGAATCTCCAAGCCTTAAGATTTCCAGAAAGGATTGTACTTTATTCGCGAAACCATGCGGCCCTGAAGCGCGGTCTCTACCCCCGAGGCACCACCACAAATCTTCAGATTTTTTTCGAATACCCAAAAAAATCCCTACTCAATTCTCAAATATCCTGGAATCGAAAATTCCAAACCCTGAAAAAAACCTTCGATCATCGATTCTCCGTCACTTGGAATCCGGAGTACTCCCACCCCCGGGACATAAGGCTTCTGAACTTGGAAGATTAGCTTAAGTCAGGCTGAAATTGCACCAACTGAAGTGATGCAGGAGTGATTGTTTTGAAAGCCTAAGCAAAAGAAATCGCGCATACATCAGATCCTTTTTTACTCCGTTTCTTGAGTGTTTCGCAAGGTGATGATGATGATGATTGTTATGGTGGTGGTGATGGTGATGATGATGGTGATGATAATGATGATGATGACGGTGATTGGCAATGTCCATGGCGAGCAACACAGTGTTAACCTTTGGAGTGGTACCTTCCATTATCACGTACAGCAAGATACATGTCCTTATTCCACGACTACTACTGTATTCTATATTCAGGGATAAACCTTAGCCTCGAGCCTTAGCTCTACCAACTGAGCCAACCGCCGACCGGTTGGCTCAGTTGGTAGAGTGCCGGACTACCTTGCGGGAGGACGTGGGTTCAAACCCCGGCCGGACCAACAGTCAGGGTCTTTAAAGTGCCCCTAACCCCAAAATATTTTTTTTCGCTAAAACTAATCTTTGTACCTGATCGAAACGCATTGTGGCATTTTTTTTTTTTTTTTTGCTTTTTTCACCAAACCTTGACTTTTTATAAGCTTGAAAACTGATCGCCATTCGTTTCACGACCGAGTCAGAAGGGGAGTGGGTCTATTCCTGATTTGACGTCACAAACTGATTTGCATCGCATTAACTCTTTGTAAACATGCATGCAAAGTAGATTGTGACGTCAAATCAGGAATAGACCCACTCCCCTTCTGACTCGGACGTGAAACAAATGATACTTGGTTTTTCGTATGTTTTGAAGCCTATAAAAAGGTAGTATTTATTAAAAAAGGAAAAAAAATGGCACAGTACGTTTCGAACAGTTGCAAAGATTTATGTTAGCGAAAAAAATATTTTGGGGTTACTGGGGCACTTTAAATAACTGAGCAGAAAGTGCTTCCTTTGCAAGTCTTTTGCTAGTCTTCTCGGATAAGGACGATAAACCGGAGGTCCCGTTTCACAACTCTTCACAATTGATTCAAGAACCACTAGGGACGTAACGAACCATGGCTGTGACCACCCCTAGTGCTGACCTGTTCTATTCAGCAAGTGGCCGTCTTGGCGTGATATCGCAAAAAGGCTTATGGTGTATGAGACCACACGCATAACAGCCAATGGGACTTTGCCGAGTGCTGAAATCATGTAGATGTAGATGTAGAATGGCTAACACTCCTTTTTCCGATACCGGCTTTTCAGGTGAACCCTCTGGAAACTATAAGGTTGAAGAAGGACAATGCAACACTGGAACTACCAGCAAGATAACATGTGCAGATGTTGCAGAGTTTATGCTGAAGACTCTGGAGTCTGACGAATATGATAGGAAAGGATTGGCCGTTGCTGGCTTGTGAAGATGCTGCGCACACGTGTGATTCTTTGGCCCTACTCAGTCTTAACTCCTTCAATGACGAAAAGCAGTAATTTTCTTGTAGAGACACCCGTCAGCGGAAGTGTAAAAGATCCTTACTTCCCCGTTATGAAATTGTTAGTTTCTCAATAAGCAACATGGTGTGAAGCATCATATATGCACGAAACCAAGCTTCGAAGTGCAATCAACATTTTCTACCAAAATAGGTGCAACTTTTAATTAAGAAAAATAAAAGTTCAATACCGGAAGGCTTTTAATCTAATGTAATCGAAATGTTAACTTTTATTGTCGTGTTTTCTATTTTGTTGTTGTTGCATAACTGTAATAATGAATTACAATTCCTGGGTGTTAACATTCAAATGATTTGTCCCCACCTGAACAGGTCAACTTCTTATGAAATGAACCACGGCCCCTGAGATCTTCCCTATCAAATGTTAAATGACATGACTTTGTGGTTTTCTCTGTTACCTGCAGAAGTCCTCAAATCCCAACATATACTCACGATCTGCAATACGCAAGACGCAGAATAAAGTGCGATATATGATCCTTTATTCTCTCGTTTATTTCCTCCTCTGGATTCTAATAAGGAAACAAATTTTGCAATAAAATATTTTACTAAATCACAGAATCATAACTTAGTGGAACGTGATCATTCCAGAGACCGTGCAGAGGGAGGGGCTGCCCACTTTTGTGAAGTAAAAGTTAGAAATGATAATAAAAACGAAAACAAAAATACCGACGAAATTTCGTTGTAAAGGGAAAAAAGTTACAATAGACCATTTTACAGTTGTGGCAGAGTTACCTGGCCTATGAATGGAAGCGAGGCTGAGGGTGACCTTGTTTTGATAGAAACCTTTCTGCTTTTCTTATGTAAATGCAGACTAGTTAGCATTACAACAACATGATTTACATGATAAACAGGGTTGGCGCAGTGGTGAGAGCGCTCGCCTTCCACCAATGTGGCCCGGGTTCGATTTCCGCAGTTGGCGTCATAAGTGGGCTGCGTTTGTGGGTTCTCTACTCTACTCCGAGAGGTTTTTCTCCGGGGCTGACTCCGGTTTTCCCCTCTCTCCAAAAACCAACATTTCATTTGATTTGGTTTGATTTAAGAATTGTTAAGGTTATAATTGTAAGGCGCATTTGATCATATTCACATTATCATTCTCTTTGAAGTCTTGCGTTGTTCTCTTATGGTGCCGAGTTCATTCCCTAGGCCTTGGGCAGGCATAAGTCTGTTGGATTACTTGATGGATAGGGTCCTCCTAAGTAGGTGAGCAGTCCCAAGGAAGACAATCTTCTGAAGCTCTGCAATTCTGATGTTCCCGGGAATCTTATTGATGTAGTTTTCAGTCCCCTGCTTGACAAGCCCAAGAGCACCAATGACCACTGGAATAGCTGTTGTTTTCATTCTCCATGATTTCTCACTGAATTTCAAGAGTTTTTCTACTGTTTTTAAACCTTTCTCGGCAGGCCTTTAATGTATGGGTCCATATCGACCTGTACATTCTACAGACGCATGGTTACTCTTTAAGAATTGGAAAGTTGATATGAGGCATTGATACTTTGAAATGGTTAGTGTTTTGAATTTTAACACCCCATAAATGTGCTTCAATGGCCGATTTCCATTGAAAATGACTGTTTGGTTCCCTACAAAACCCAAACTGTCCCAAGTGAACGCCCTCAGACAACACCAAAATATACGATTTTTGTCTTTAAGTTTCCGATACAAAAACTCCTCCTGGTGCCCAAAAACGACATTTGCAGTAAAGTTCAGCTCCAGCACTTTAATTCTCTACCACAATTTTCTGCTCACTCGTTTAGCACGCCGAGGAAAAGCTATTAAAGTAGAGCTATGCCCACTCATCCGAAAGGTTCTTCGTCACGAGCGAAATGAGTTCTGGGTAATTCCTTGATAACGGCGACATGGAAGTCCGCCAATTTCTGTTATATAAGTGTCGAGCCACCCAGTCCTGCTGGCGAAATATTGTACTGATTGCATTATTTACAAGTCAAAACAAGCCAAAATTGCCACGCTAGGTCCTGGAATCCATCCTCAGAAAGGCCAGAAAGACAACCTCACTCTTCAACCGTCATGACTCGGCGACACACTCGTAGCGGCTAAATCGCTGTGAAATTGTTTTTCACCTCTGGTTTCTTTCAGAGGATTGCCTCTACCCCCAAACTAGCTTGATGATGCCAGGCTAGGGGCTTCTGAAGCGGAAAATGGCTCGAAATAACACTTATAAGTCGCATACTTACCAAATTTCACGCCGAGTGCTCGCTTGAAAAACAAGCAACAACTAGCGTGACCAGCGTGACATAAACGAGAGAGCCTTCAGTGCTGAAGATCAGCAAAAATCACCAAGGTAACGCCAAATAAGGAATCACCAGATCGCCTCGATCGCTGACACTCAGAAAATTTCAGAAATGGCTCAAGAAAATTTGGACCAGAAAGGGTTAAAGAGGTGTTTGTTTCCGTGGGGATAGACATATCAATGAACAGACAAGTTCTTTTCTCCTTGTCTTTCACTTCTATGTCTGGACTGCAATTGTGTCCCAGGAGGGGAACATGGGGTTTTTCGGTGTTGCGGTGTTGATGGTTTTTTCAATGCGGTGATGCGGTGAATAAAATCTCAATTTGCGGTGTTGCGGTGATCGCAAACCCAACGGTGTGCGATGTTTGCGTTTCTCAAGCTACGGTGTTCGGTGAAATGAAATTATTTGCGGTGCTGTGGTTTCTTGTTTGATCTTTCTCAGACCTAAACTTAAAATTAAACTTAAACGTAAACTTCGTTAATCCGTGATAATTTATGACAAGAACGTAGCATTGTGTTTAATTTGTAAGAAAATACAGACCAACATTGTCGAGTTAATCTTCAATACGCTTAAGCTGCCAATGAGAAGCTGTTTTCGTTGATAAATACGTAACTTGATAAGTAACTTGACCGCTGCCACCAGGAGCTCAGCCTTCTTTAGGTCAGTTTAGACTCTTAATCGTGGAAATTCTGGAAACGACGAGGCGGAATGCATCATTGATTGCGTAGCTTTTTTCTACGAAGAAGGAAAAGGTGGCGAAAACTACCGGGCGAAAAATAAATTCAGATGTCGTGTCAATTAGGATGAAAGACGGCTTTGTAAGTTAAGGGAGTGCATTTGGTAAGTTTGTAGCTTAGACACGTTTACTATTATTCGTTGCTATTCTTTATATCTGAATGTCTTTACAGTCTAGGGTCGTCTAGAGGTCATTCTTATACCGGTCTATGTCGGCTCCAAGGTCTTGCGACTTTCTCGACCTTCTATTTTTGCAAACGATTATCGATATTGAAGGGTGAAAGGGTCATTGAAAGTGCTCCGGACAGCGATACCGGTAGATCGTTTTCACTGTCACGCAACGAAAAAAAAAAAAGAAACCTGTGGATATAGTTTTATTTGTTTTATCACTTGGCAGCTTTTCGGGTCAACTTCTCAGTAATGTTCATGGAACTTCATACAAACGACCTCTCCGGGTAAGTACAATGCAAGAAAACTGATTTACGGGTATCAACAGTATCGACGCGTAGGCATGCATTGACAAGAGTACATTTTGTTGTGTTTATTTTGTGGAAAATTGTTTAGGTATATGTCAAGTCAAGTGTAGACGTTAAAATCATGTAGCTAAAAATAATTGTTGCGGTGACGGTGTTTCCTCGACTTTTCATGCGGTGATCCGGTGTTCGTTAATTTTTTTTTTTTTTGCGGTGTTGCGGTGTTTGAAGTGTCAAAGTCAAGTGTGTGTGTGTGTGTCAGGCCAGCCAGTCCTACCAGCAAAATATTGCACCGACTGAGTTATTTACAAGTCGAAACACGCCAAAATTGCGTATTAAGTATGAATAAGTTTATTTCAGTTATTGCGTTTATTGAATACATAAAATGATAACGCCCATTCGCACCGGGGGTAGGCTGTAATGCTTACCACATGGAAGACACAATGGCCTTCTAATTCACAGGTTATATAAGAGCCAGGAGAGCTCAATCGTGCTAGTTTGAAAAGGGATTGTCATTCATCTCTTCCTGTCCTGCCGGGGGACGGGTATTCAAGCGGCGAATTAAGACCCGATCTCATGCGGTCAACCAAAACGAGCATGTTACATGTTAATTTTTAATACCTTAATTTCTGAGCATCAACTTTATTGGTTACGTCGACGCCATTTGTCTTTCAATGGCGTTATCCCATACAGTGTTATGAGTACCTGTTATGGGCAGGTGGATTCTTTTCGCTTGACGGCTCAACTGCATTCGTGACAAACTTCGCGAACCATCAGTAGTTAAAGAGATACAGCATCTACTTCCTCTTTTCACAGCCCGCCGGATTAACCTTGTGTAAAGTGATAATCTTTGAAGGACCACCGTGAAAGTCGTTATTTTGGTCTCCCTTTCCAGCTGCCATTGTGTAAAAAAAAACTATTTGTCAATGAGCGCGTTTTGTCGATGAGAACTCGTAGTAACACTCGTGCTTCGTGTTTCATCAGGGATGCCATGCACCTCGAAACAATAAAAACATGCACGTCATGCACCTTCAGCCTCGTCCTTTGATGTGTTATCCCATTAACTAAATACTAGCACTTCTTGTGTCTTTGCCCTGACCTATGCCATTTAAGCCTCTGTCTTTGACCTCTCACTGTTCCGCGTTAGCGCTAAATAAAGCTGTTTAACATGACATATTCCTGAGGAAGGACTCGCACTCCTTTCCCGTGAAGAATTCCCTTGACATGCCTGTTCCGCTCATAATGTTCGTGATTTTCTTCTTCTTCTTTTTTTAGCAGAAAATTAGAAAGTAAAGCGGGCACGTGGAAATTTGTATTAGAAATGGCAACACCCAAGAACTTTGTTCAGTCCTAAGTCTAAGGCTCCATCCACACTAATACGTTTTCGTTTGAAAACGCATACATTTTGATGCGTTCGCATTTCGTCCTCACTAAAACGCCCGAAAATGCTGATGAAAACGAAAGCTTTCGAAAACGGTTTCAGAAGTGGAGTCTTTTGAAAACGTATCGTTTTGAAAATGCCTCCTCTCTGGTGTGGATAGGTGAAAATGCTTCAAAATGAAAACGCTTACGCAAACATGGCAGATGAAAACATGCTTTTGCCGACGCTACTAGCAAATTTAGTAGCTTGTTTGGAGCTTAACCTTACTCTATTCAATCTCATCTTTTCATAGTGTCATTTAGCGTTTTCGAGAGTTTTCGACAGTTAAAGGAGCTACGTCACGCTATTTTAGCATATTTTTAAAGCTCAAAATATGTCTTGCGGTCAATTGAGATCCAAAAATAATGGTCTAGTTTTGTTATTTAAGACTGTTATGACACTAAAACTGTTTCATGTCGTCTGATGCTACCAATGCGGCAAGGATGGAAATGGATTGAAACTTGAAAAGGTTGGGCCAACTTTTTCAAGTTTTGATGCTATCTCGACAAAAAACAACAAAAACCTTATTATGGGTTGCTCTCTTTGATAAAATTAATTTGATATCCCCCTCATAGTTTATCAGGAACATTGTTTGTATAAATAAGTAACGGTTTTTGGAAAGAATTGATCCAAAACCACAAAATCGTCGTGACATAGCTCCTTTAAAAACGCTACGAAAATGGTAGTGTGGACGCGGATCTATTGATGCGTTTTCGATGATACCAAAAACGGATATCTTCGAAAACGCATTAGTGTGGATAGTTGAAAACGCTAAGAAAACAGTAGTGTGGACGCAGATCTATTGATACGTTTTCAATGACACCGAAAACGGATACTTTTGAAAACGCATTAGTGTGGATGGGGATGAAAGATCTGGAGTCCGCGAAAAGTAATGTTCAACCTGCGTGAGCACAGGTAGCCCAACCGTAGTGTGTGACATCAAAGTTTAAAAGCTAGATTTCCAAAGAACCGAATAGCGGTGGACCATTGATACTGATTTCTTTAGAGTGGACAGTTATAGCATTGCACTTAAACGTACCAGAAAGTGACACGAAACAGGGAAATGAAGGTAGGAAGGCTGTAGTTGGCTAGAATATCAATGTTCAGTACCACCGCTATTCGGTTCGTTGGAAACTACAATCTTGGGGAAAACTGTTGAGAAAATTGAGCTAGCTCCAGAACCTCTTTACGATTTTTGGACGCCAAGAGGCCACTTTTCTCTAGTAATTTTTTATGAACTTTGGTGTCACATAGTACTATTGGGCTGCCTATGGTGTGAGCAAGTTTCGCGTGAGGCTCCAAGTCAAAAGAGAGCTTCAATACTCAGGAGTGCTCAACGATCAATTTTCTGAAAAAGTTTGAGTTCTTTGACAAACAACAGATTGACATCAGTCAATCAATATCTGCTCAATAACTTACCTGGGAAAAAATGGCCGCTCCTCAGCGCCAGCAAATTTAAGTCCATAGGATTCCTTTTGCCAGCAAGCAGCTTTATGGAAGTCCATACTCCCAGCCAGGAGAAACTGTCGGTCACTATCGTTTACTAGCAATATGGCATGCAGTAGGCCTTGCCAGCCAGCAAATGAGGTATTGTAATACCCTATTTTCCAGCAAAACTTTAGTTGCGAAATTTTGACAGCTTAGAAGTGTTAAACTGACTTAAATTTTTAATTTCGTCCTTCCAAACAAAGAAATTAATCAAATTGACCAATCTCGTTTAGAAAATTGCTTATTTCTGGATCAAGTCAACAGCCACGTCTTATTTATCAAACGTCATTTGTCTCAACATTCCGAAAATGTTAGATAGCTAACATTTTTACCTTCTATATAGTCATGCAGTGACTATAGTTGGTGTTCTTTAAAATTTTCGGAATAAGAGGTGTAGCCAAAATTTATATCACAGGAGAACTGGCACTAGACAATGAGCATCGATTCCATTTGCAATTTGTAACTATTCGACCAATTCCTAGCGGATTTTGCCACACTTTTTAGGGTCAATGCTTGGATTTAGTACTTGAGTTACGCTTTTCTACTTTTTCTATTTTACTTTATTTCACCATTCGCTATTCCTCTTGGATTCCCGTTTAACTATATGATTTTTAGAAAATGTGATTAACAGTCACGCATAATTAAAATCCAGGCACAGGTGTACTTGAGAGCCATTCAATCATCGTTCGATATGTTTACACATTAAGGCGGGGGTACACCTGAAAGCCGTTTTCACGCCGCTTAAAATCGGCCGGTTTGATGGAAATATCTCGTTCGCGTTTCAAGCAATACAAAAACCCTTCGCTCATTACACAAATCCATGTGGTGGGGTGTTTTGGAAATTTTTTGGTGATTATTTAGGTATATTTGGGAGAAGATAGTTTTTCTCAAAAGAGTAGTAAAATTTGGAGAAATAAGGAATAGTTCGGATTTAGTGTAGTTTAAAACTTAGGATTTGAAGTTAAAAAATTGATATATGGTCACCGAAACAGTCCCCTATCAACCTGGCGTGCTCTTGGGTTGGGGGCAACTGTCTGTTGGTGTTCCCAAACTAATTTTCCTTCGTCTATCCCTTCTTAAACTTCTTAAAATGCCATTCAAATTCAGGTAGAATCCCCCCTTAAGTAAATCAATCAGATGCTGGGCTCGCAGCAATAGACTAGAGCTAGATCACAAACACTTCTTGAGTTAAAATGATTCAATGTTTTGGAAACCGATAGATCAGATGACAAACACTGCTCGAGCTGAAATGATTCGATGTTTTGGATGTCAATAACTCAGATCACAAACACTGCTCGAGTTAACATAATTCGATGTTTTGGAACCTGATAAGTCAGATTACAAACACTGCTCGAGTTAAAATGATTCAAAGTTTTGGAAACCACAAACACTTCTCGAAGTTTTGGAACCCCGTAAGAGAACACAAACACTTCTCGAGTTGACAAGATTCGAAGTTTTGGAACCCCGTAAGAGATCACAAACCCTTCTCGAAGTTTTGGAACCCCGTAAGAGCTGGATCACGCTGAGACACTTCTCGAATTGATTAAATGATGCGATCGTTTTGTAACCCGGCCAAAAGAGATCACAAACACTTCTCGAGGTGACAAGATTCGAAGTTTTGGAACCCTTAAGAGATCACAAACACTTCTCGAAGTTTTGGAACCCCAGAAGAGATCACAAACACTTCTCGAAGTTTCCTAACCCCATAACAGAACACAAACACTTCTCGAGTTAACAAGATTCGACGTTTGGGAACCCCGTAACAAACATTTCTCGAAGTTTTGGAACCCCGTAAGAGCTGGATCACGCCGAGACACCTCTCGAGTTGATTAAGTGATTCGACGTTTTGGAGCCCGGCCATAAGAGATCACAAACACTTCTCGAGGTGACAAGATTCGAAGTTTTGGAAGCCCGTAAGAGATCACAAACACTTCTCGAAGTTTTGGAACCCCAGAAGAGAACACAAACACTTCTCGAAGTTTTGGAACACCGTAAGAGATCACAAACACTTCTCGAGTTAACAAGATTCGAAGTTTTGGAACCCCGTAACAAACACTTCTCGAAGTTTTGGCACCCCGTAAGAGCTGGATCACGCCGAGACACCTCTCGAGTTGATTAAGTGATTCGACGTTTTGGAACCCGGCCATAAGAGATCACAAACACTTCTCGAGTTGACAAGATTCGAAGTTTTGGAAGCCCGTAAGAGATCACAAACACTTCTCGAAGTTTAGCAACCCCGTAAGAGCTGGATAACGCTGAGACACTTCTCGAGATGATTGAGTGATTCGACTTTTTGGAACCCGGCCATAAGAGATCACAAACTTCTCGAGTTGACAAGATTCGAAGTTTTGGAAGCCCTAAAGAGACCACAAACACTTTTTGAAGTTTAGGAACCCCGTAAGAGAACACAAACACTTCTCGAAGTTTTGGAACACCGTAAGAGATGACAAACACTTCTCGAAGTTTTGGAACCCCGTAAGAGATTACAAACACTTCTCGAGGTTTTGGAACCCCGTAATTAAGAGATCAGAACCACATCTCGAGTTAACAAGATTCGAAGTTTTGGAACCCCGTAAGAGATCACAAACACTTCTCGAGGTCTTGGAACCCCGTAATTAAGACGTCAGAACCACATCTCGAGTTCACAAGATTCGAAGTTTTGGAACCCCGTAAGAGATCACAGACACTTGTCGAGGTCTTGGAACCCCGTAATTAAGAGATCAGAACCACATCGCGAGTTAACAAGATTCGAAGTTTTGGAACCCCGTAAGAGATCACAAACACTTGTCGAGGTCTTGGAACCCCGTAATTAAGAGATCAGAACCACATCGCGAGTTAACAAGATTCGAAGTTTTGGAACACCAGAAGAGATCACAAACACTTTTCGAAGTTTTGGCCGAACCCCGTAAGAGCTGGATCACACTGAGAAACTTCTCGAGTAAATAAATGATTCGATGTTTTGTAACCCGGCCATAAGAGATCACAAACACTTCTCGAGTTGACAAGATTCGACGTTTTGGAACCCCTTAACACATCATAAACACTTCTCGAAGTTTTGGAACCCCATAACAGATCAGACACTTTTCGAGGTTTTGGAACCCCTTAATTAAGAGATCACAAACACTTTTCGAAGTTTTGGAACACCGTAAGAGAACATAAACACTTCTCGAGTTGACAAGATTCGAAATTTTGGAACCCCTTAACACATCATAAACACTTCTCGAAGTTTTGGAACCCCATAACAGATCAGACACTTCTCGAGGTTTTGGAACCCTTTAATTAAGAGATCACAAACACTTCTCGAAGTTTTGGAACACCATAAGAGAACATAAACACTTCTCGAGTTGACAAGATTCGAAATTTTGGAACCCCTTAAGAGGTCCCAAACACTTCTCAAAGTTTTGGAAACCCGTAAGAGATCACAAACACTTCTTGGAGTTTTCGAACCTCATTAAAAAATCAGAAACACCGCTTAAGTTGACATGATTCGAACTGTTAGGGCCCAAACACTTAATTCTCAACAGGTTAAGCTAACGAGCATGACTCAATGTTTCGGTAACGTACACAGACAAAGAATATATAACCCTTTGCCCCCTTCCATATAACACCCCTAAAATTCAGATATCCGAACGTTTAACAAGCGACCTGTGTTTAAAATATATATTCAGTTGAAACGAAATATATAGCCTGCAATGCGAACCGGCCAATTGTGAAAGGATTCGAATGAGAACATACCCTGCTATTTGTTAGTTGAAACTACATCCACACGCAGAACAGGATTAGAAAAGTTTCGACCGTGTAAATTTTTGCTCTACTTTTAGCGAGATATGATGACTTCGGCCTACCTTCGACGTAGCCTTGTATTCCCAGAAATGATGGTAGAATGAACACTCCGGGTTAAATCTCGTTTCTCCTGAAGAAATGGTAGGCGCACAGCACAAGATAAGAAATAAATCATAAAAATGTGCAATAAAGGAAAGGAAAGGAAACTTACCTTTCCCTACAACGGAACGCGACCACTAGCTGCGATAGAACCACGCCAAGCCGGAGCCCCCAGAACGAACACAAAACAGCGCAACTTTGATGTCAAATAACAAAGTTCATAGTGCAACAGGTCAACTCGCCACGTGTCGCGCAACATGGTTTGACAAACGGGAGATTGTCGTGCCTGTTCTAGCAGCAATTTATGGCTTGTTGACATATTTCCCAGCAGACACAGCAAAAGAACTTGTTACCAGCCAGGATTTTTCAGTCGTAAACAAAAATAATTACGCGATCTACTGAGCAACCGTTTCAAAGAAGCCCTCCCAGCAACGGCCTTGCAAGTGCTTATTTTTTTCCAGCTAGCAATGAAAAGCCTGGGGAGCGCATATTTTGTATATTGGCTCTGTTGAGAGAGGAAATGAGGGACAGGCCTGCGCGGACTCCTCATGTGGTTTTTGTGGTCGCCTCGCATGCATTACAGCCTTAAATTATATTTTTACCCTGACAAGCATGGATTTCCCTCTTTTAAATGATATTATTGGAGGTTTCAAATAAATCGTTTTTAACAATGCCTGATTTTGTATAAGGCCCCAGTGTTCCATCATTGCCCGTTTAAGACTGTTAATTGCTGGGTGGTACGCAGTGCATGGCAAAAGGCAAAACCCTCGCGTTAGTTTTTTCAGGATTTTTTATTCTGTGTGAGAGTCAATTGTCTAGAGACAAAGTTGACCCCTGACAGAGACCTTTCTGTGATTGTTTTTTGATAGCCACGCTACGTGCTTTCAGGCGTTGTTTGAATTTCACAACACTCTCTTCAAATGTTGTTTTTGAAGAGTTATAGTCCTAAGCAATCTCTTTGCTTCGCCTTTGATGAAACCACGTTTTACGCCTGGAGGATGGCACGAGTTGAAGTGCGTATATTGAAAGGTTTCAGTCGGCTTGTAGTGAGTTTTTATGTCCAGGATGGATTCGTTTTTTAATCTTTCCCCTTTGAACACCACTGTATTGAGAAAAGTAAGCTCGTTCTCTTATATTTCGGCCGTGAATTTGATGGTACGGTAGGTGGAATTTATTAGCTGTATTTATTTACTGAATTTTTTGTTGCTGAGCATTGCAACAGACCTTATTACAAACAAGAATTCCAACAGACCTCATTACAACCCAGGTTACAACAGGCCTCATTACAAACCAGCATTACAACGGACCTCATTACAACCCGGGTTACAATGGACCTCATTACAACCTGGGTTACAACTGACCTCATCGCAACCTGGGTTACAACGGACCTCATTACAACCCTGGTTACAGCGGACCTCATTACAACCTGGGTTACAACGGACCTCATTACAACCTGGCTTACAACGGACCTCATTGCAACCGGAGTTACAACGGACCTCATTACAACCCGGGTTACAATGGACCTCATTACAATCTGAGTTACAATGGACCTCATTACAACCTGGGTTACAACGGGCCTCATTACAACCTGGGTTACAACGAACCTCTTTACAACCTGAGTTACAATGGACCTTATTACAACCTGGGTTACAACGGACCTCATCACAACCCGGGTTACAAGGGACATCATTACAAACCGCGTGCCACTGCGTGGGCTCAAATATCCGGAATTTCCGGCCATGATGAGCTTTGATTCAATTTCAGCCATGAAAATATTATTAAGTGACACTGCCATTTTAGTTCCCATGGCCGTTCTATGTGTTTGGAGATAGTTGTCCCCATTAAACTGGAACGAGTTTTCTTTCAGAATGAAACCAAGCGTTTCCCTTAGGAAGCGTGTTGGGATCGGTGGGTTGTAATTGTGGAACGTTGTTATGCCTTGCATACTGTTTCTGTTCCCTCTTCTTGTGGTATATTTGTGTACAAGCGAGAGACGTCCAGTGACACTAAGATTATCTGAACGGTACTGGCAGGATAAACGCCATGAGATTTTGTTCTTTTACTTACAGCAACGTGGAATACAGCAGTGAGGCTTTTGTGGTAACCAAGAATTTGGTTTTATCCACGCAGTTGATAACAATGTAAAAAGCTGACGTCTCCAGCGTTAGCTCTTCGTCAGCGAATCCAAATTTTATGGTAACTATCTGATTCATTTGTTGTTCGTTCTTGAAACGACCTTCTTGGATCTTTTGGAGGCCTTTGTACGACTGTAAGACACGTTCATCAAGAAAGAAACAGGAATTCATTTCTTCGGGATATGTCTAGTGTGCCCGTCTCTCACGCTAAGTATCGATATTTGTAAACTTGGTATCGAAATATGCAAGGCCTTCTGGTCGCATACAAAACGGTGTGCAACAAACGAAGCCTGCAGACTTGCAGACCGCAGGCCGCAGACCTGCAGACTAGCAGACCTGCAGACTTACAGACACGTTTGGAACTCACGGGGGGAGGGGGGTAATTGACCAATATTTGGTATAGGTGATCGGGGTGATCAGTGAGCCGCTGAGGCTTTGAAACGTTGACCCTGTTTAGGACAAAGAACATCCTAAAAAAGCATACCCTCAATTTTATTACGCTGTTTAGGACAAAGGACAAAATGCCCGCCTTGGAAGAGATGGCATGAAATTATATTCCCCGTTTAGGACAAAGAGGCAAAGAAAATGAAGTCATACCCTGTCCAGCGGTACATTCCTGTATAGGCCATGTAAGGCAGTACCCCCCCCCCCCCCTCCCCACACACACACACCCGGGGTAAGAACTAGCTTTCTCTAGTTTTCTTTTTGTTTTTTTCAGAATTGCCTTTTTTAAAGATGTTTTTTGAAAATATAAGTTAGAGACTTTTTCTATTGAAAGAGAAAAATGCGATATTGATTGTCTTGTTTGCTTTGTTAGACCTCTGCTCACTCACAGCCCTCAAGCGAACCGCTATACGTGAAAAATGACATTTTTCTTAAACCTTTTGCAATTATTATTAGACTGTTTCATTTCTCTTACGTTAGATGGCGCCTTATTATTCTTATGTACATGTAGGTCTGCAAACAAATCTTTGAGTGTGACAATTTGTCGAGTCTGCAAGTCTGCAGGTCTGCGGTCTGCAGTCAGACCGCATACAAAATGGCGGCTGAAAGAGGGGATGGCAAGCCATTAAAACTGGTAGTTTTTGGAGGAACAGGGCTAACAGGGAAGGAGATAGTAAAGCAAGCTGCTGAAAGAGGTCACCACGTTACTGCTATTGTAAGAACACCTGAGAAAGTCGAAACACGGTAGGACTATTGTACGAAGGTATTAAAAACTGAATCAGCTTATTAGAATCGATCGAGCCACGGATTCGATTCTAGCCTGATTATATTTAAATAGAGAGACGTTGTATCATAGAAATAAAATCAAGAACCATGTGGTGACTTGCTTCAAAATGGTGTGGTGACCTGCTTCATAAGCAAACTAAATACGCACAAGCCCAAGCGCAATATTTTTCAAAGCGAATGATTTTTTGGTAAGCTTACTCAAAGGGACTACGTCACAACGATTTTGTTGTTTTGGATTAGTTCTTTCCAAAAACCGTCACTTGGAGCATATATTTACAAACACTGTTCCTGATAAACCACGAGGTGGATATCAAAGTAATTTTGTCAAAGAGAGCAGCCCATAATAAGGTTTATGTTGTTTTTTTGTGGATATAGCAACTTGAAAAAGGTGGCCCAATCTTTTCAAGTTCCAATCCATTTCCATCCTTTCCTTCCTCCAACCAAATTTTTGTGTACATTTCCATCCTTGCCGCATTGGTAGCATCAGACAACAGGAAACAGTTTTAGTGCCATAACAGTCTTTAATAACAAAACTATACCATTATTTTTGGATCTCAATTGATGGCAAGACATATTTTGAGCTTTAAAAATATGCTAAAATAGCATGACATAGCCCCTTTTAGCTTAAGTAATTTTATATATTAGTAATGGAGGGTGTAAACTGCAGGTCATATGTTGCAGGTCAGAAATTTGGTACACTGCCAGTATGCCTCCGGAAATTTCAAATGTCCGATTTGCTCTGTTGAGTCCTGTAATTTTGAAACAACGGAACAAAACAAAACAAAAAACTTAAAGTTGTCAAATTTCCACAATGCTTAAGTGAAATTCTGACCTGCAACCTGTGAACTGCAATCACCTCTGGGGTGAAATTGGTAAAATTTCTGTTCCTTACGATAAGAGTGGTGTGAAGAAAAGTTACTGGTCTCATCTCTTACTTGCACACAAATTATTTCATGAATTCCACAAATAGCTGAGTAAAGTAGCTTAAGTAATTATCTAAGGGTTTCGAGGGCCTTAGATGAAGAGAGACTGGACTTGTAAAGCCCTGATCAAACAGCGCATAGTTGATATCATTGGTGATGATAGCTAAAACACATGCTATCATTTGACCACCAACTATCATGTACTATCATCAACTATCATGAACCACCAGTATCATTCAGTCTGAACCTGCTTGATTTTCTTAAGACAGTCAATGATGCATGATAGTCTGTGATAGTTTTTCCTGTTAGATTGCGTACGTGATAGTTGATGATAGATACAGTCAGCTGTTTCTGCCCAAAATCAACATGTTCCGGTTTGCCTAAATGCACAGGAGATAAAAAGATTAATCTGCCGCCCTTTTTTGTCACAAAATATTCATATTGTGTTCGTGAGTTTTCACAACACCATTCTCATGCAGCAAGAGCCAGGCTTCATAGTGTCTCACACAAGCATCATGCAAACATGCTTTCACGACCACCAGTAAACTACTGTCGACTATTACAAACTTCTACGAGCCATTTGATTATGCACATAATAATAGTTGATGATAGTTCATAACAGTTTTTGGCTCTTCAACTACCAGTGACTGTTGTGTGCTTGGCCTTTGCACAGTTAGGTCATTTTCTTTTTATTTCTGATCTCTGTACAATTTTTGTGCAGAGGAAAGGGTACATATCCTTATTTAATAGTCCCTTGTTATTGACAATGAATTTTCAAAACCTAAATATACACACTGTAACTTGTGTGATGTGAATGCATCTCTTACCAGTCTGTCTTCCCATTGGTGTCCTGATCTCTCACAGGCTGTCTTTAATGACCAACTTCAGTTATCTTGCAGAGTTGATGACAATTTAATAGTTATGTTATTTTTTTTGTTATCCATCAAATTTTCTGCAGACATTCTAACCTAGAGTTATTCAAGGGGGATGCTTGTGATGTGGAAAGTTTTGTCTCTGCTTTAGAAGGCAAAGATGCTGTTGTGTCAGCCTTGGGAGTTGTTGCAAGTATATTCAACCCTACAACTTTCTATTCGGAATCCATGCACGCAATACTGGAAGGAATGAAAAGGTAGGTGCTCTTTACCACAAAGCACAATCTTACTCCTTATATGTGAACTAGAAGGATGGGGTAAGTAAGCATAATCTGTATTCATACTGGACAGTGATGAATATGCAGTCAAACACTGTCTAACTGTGCAACTCTTTAACAAACTTATTTTCCAAATATGTACCGTCGAGTATAAAATGTCACATCTCACTGGATGAGCATGTGGGCGAGACGACATGTCATATTTTTTATTTGCATTTAGTAGGATTGGCATGAACCTTGAGTAAGAAGCCAATCCACTTCTGGTATGACAATTTTTGTAATAAAACATGAAATCCTATTTCTTAGTCTGTACTTTTGAGGCCAGTTACAGCCTTGTGTTAGTCAATGTCAATCAATCAGTCAATTACTCAATTGGAACAGTCAGTTGATCAGATCATTATTGACTGATCCAATCAATCGAGCAAGCAATATCTCAATCAATTAACAATCAATCAATCAATCAATCAATTAATCAACCAATCAGTTAGTTGTTGTGTCAATCCAATCAATCAATCATGCATTCAATCAAAAAATCAGTCAGGGCCAATCAATCAAACAGTGAGTGAGTGAGTGAGTGAGTCAGTCAGTCAGTCAGTCAGTCAGTCAGTCTATTGTCAATATGTCAGTATTCAGTGAATGATCAACAACTCAGATCAGTTACTCACTCTCTTAGTCAATCAACAGGTGTGGTATGAAGAGACTAGTGACCATGACAGCATGGTGCACACAGCCAGGGCCAAACAACAGCTGGCTGGTGGACTGGATAATCAACCCACTGTTTCTCAATGGAATGATAAAGGACATGACAACAATGGAGAAGCTGCTGGAGGGCACTGATCCTGAGTGTTTGGATTACACCATTGTTAGACCATGTGGTTTGGTGAATGGTAAGTTATCGCTGGTAGCCACGTTGCAACCAGGGAAGACTGGATTGCTCGACTATAGATATGCCCTGAAAACAGTAAAAATCTAAAACCTTAGTGAAGGATACATAAGAAAACAAACAGAAATCAGCAGCTGATATAAAAGCCGCAGGTGTGTCTTAAAAGAACCTTAAGTGTAGAGTGTATTCAGGCATGTGTATACAAATCAAATCAAATCAAATCAAATCAATTTTATTTAGGCTCCATAGCGTGAGGAGTGGTTGCCCAATCTCCTGAGCCAGGGGCTCTTGTATTAAACGTTCGAGCATTACGGATCGAATTGGAATTTAGAAATGTTGGTTTTTGAGGAGAGGGGAAAACCGGGGTACCCGGAGAAATCCCTCTCGGATTAGAGAAGAGAACCAACAACAAACTCAACCCACAAACCCTTTATTTTCTACAATAAATTTGTTCTTCATGCAATCGGTGCACCAACATCATGCTGACGCGGAAATTGAATATTCGCTTCATCCTCGATGAAAGTGCGAAATAGCCTGGGGAATATTTGACACAGGAGCGACGTTTTGGCAGCGGGTCGCTCCAGCGAGCATCGAAGCTATACTCTCGTTCAAGTTCAAGTTCAAGTTTATTAAAGACTTAAAAAACATTTCGAGGGGAAAAGAGCACAAGTTGACGGTTAATTTCTTCTCATCTTCCCCGCTAAAGTTGCTCGCAGCTCTGCCATCAAATCTTTGCCTTCGCGGCTTAGAGTACTGACTGCTAAGAGAGTATTCATTCTATGCCGCTGCACTGCAAACAATACAGTAGTAACAACAGGTGATGGCTGAACAATGGGACGATGGAATTAATGCATGGCGAATTGTCATTTTGTCGTTTGTGCGTACGTCGCCATCGAATATATTCCAACGCTATCCATTTCAATGGTATTACCATAAAGGAAATAACTCGAAACCAGATAAAACTCAAGTTCACATTGTACCAGTGTTTTTTTGCCACCACAACAAGCTGTTGATGCAGCTCCTTGTGTTGTGAAGTGAAATCATCGAAAAACGGTACTTCACCGCCTCCTAACCTATACCAAATTACTTTCCTGTCTGGTGAATCTTTGAAACACTCGGTGTTTCTACGGTTTGATTCGATGTCCATTTCAAATTTATCCTCGTAAAAATCCGTTTCATAAGGCGAGGCAAACTGGGCGATCTGGCGCAAAATCTTACAGAAGTCATCCGACTACTGTATTTAATATAATAGGGCTTTTTCGGTTTGGTTTAGAACATGAACTAGCATACGACCACCACAAAAAATAGACTAAGACAGGACTAACCTTTCTTTTAGGCGAACGAACAGGAAGTTACAAAGTCGAAGAAGGTCAGTGTAACACTGGGACTAAGTATTTCATCACACGCGCTGATGTTGCAGAATTTATGCTCAACACTTTGGAAAGTAGGGACTATAGCAGGAAAGGTTTTGCCGTGGCTGGTTTATAAAGTAACACACGCGAAAGTGACGAGAGAGGAAAGAAGTATTTTATGGGGGGTATGAGCGACAAGAAGCTGCATAGCTACAGAGGTAGAGTGGACAATTGAAACAATAAATTCCTGAAATGCAACGCCGGACTCTTGACTGCTTCGGGAATTTCCTGAACCGAAGGTGAAATACGAATGCGGCGAATTCAAAAGTGACTCACGTATTTTCTGTAAGGGAAGGTAAAGGAAAAACCAATCGTCACTTGCTTTGTAAACAGTAAGACGCGTTCTGCGACATACTTTACATACTGTATTCAGCCATTATGAAAAGTTTAAAGCCTATCCCGGAAAAGGGCTCTGTTTCACCAAAGCAACTTTACCTCTCAAGAAGCATTCGTTGGAGAAAACATATTGCTAGGTTTTGCTCTACCTTCTCAATATAATTCCACAGTCACATTATGTTGTGCAATCGTTGTCACAATATGTTAAACGCTAAAGATTTCACTAAAATCGCACCTTATTGCATACTGCATCAATTTAGGAAAAATCTGATAATTCCTTCGAAATATAGAGTACGCCAACCGTTGGAATATATCAAATGAATGTTATATTCGTAGAATGTTTCCGCATATTTGTACTATGTTTTCTCGTTTGAATGCAACTCATTTTTCAGAAGAAGAGTTGCCCGAAGGTGAACGATCATTGATTACGAAGTACTTCTAGTCCTTCGTTTTGCACCGGAATTTATTATCTGTTTGATTTTGTTCTGAGCTATTCTCATGCCCCAGCAAGCGTCGTCTTTGTGGAATTAACCAGTGAATGTATCGGAGAGTGTTGGGGAGGGAGTAAAATAGTTGCAATGATCTCGTTAGGCTCGATTTCCGCCGCTCACTCGGGTCCGGAGTCATTTCCCGAAACAGCAGCTGGTAAATCGAGCCTATGATCTCGTCATCACAGGGCTTCGCAATCAATACTTTCATAATATGGACCTTATAACGCCTCAAAGCTTTTTGGATTTGTTTTTTGCGTATTTTCCTCAACAGCCTTACTGGACTTCCAATCATCTTCCTAATTGATAGCAAGGCCTTGTATATGAATGAGCACGTACGGCCTTGCGTAGCGTACTAAATATCATCTCATTTGCTATCTACGAACAGAAAAGACGGCCGAATTAGAAGGTGAATTGTCACCTGAAAAAATGTTTTATCTGTTTATCTGGGAGTTTCCTGTAAAATAAGCTTTTCCAGAGGAGGTAGCTGTTGTATTTTGATAAGGATAGACACTGACGAAAAAACGTCAGTAAACCTTTTTTTCGTGGATATTGTATCGCAATTTGTGGACAAGAAAACGTGGTTTGTAAATCCCCAACGGATGAATTATCTTGACCCCCTTGCGACCGCAATTTAATACACGTGAGAAATGAATACTGCACGGATTAAACGGTCTTGTAAGTCTAGAATTAAAAGAGATCTAAACACCGATAGTCGTAAATTGTAAATAGTTTCTTGTAGCTGGAGTCTATCGGTTAAAGGTTAATGGGCACCAACGTGTGAAGGGATTCCTCGCTGTGATACTGTGTAATATGTGTGTGATGTGGTGATAATACAACAACGGCACGAGGAAATTACAACAGTTAAGAGCATACATTGTTCATTTGACCATCATGAAACGTGTCTGAACTTAGTAATGCCTTGTAAACGTTTTGTTGCGTTTTTTTATTTCTGATGTCTGGGTCATCAATTCATGCCAGTGGGAGATAGAGAGAGATGTTTTTAATGGGATTTTCATTAATGAGTTAACCCTACAATTTCTGGGGAAATGGTCCCTGGAGCTTTGTTATGGGGTGTGGGAGATTTCAGTCATCTGGCTTTAAATGTAACGACGCATTCAAGCAGTTCAAATTCGCGGTAGCGTTTTCAATTGCCGAGGTTTGGCCTTTAAACCGATGAGCTTTTAAACTTGATTTGCATCAAAAACTAAATTAAATGAATAATTGCTTTCGGCAGTCCGTCAAAAGTTGCTAAACGGATTCTCAAGCCTATTAGGATTTGTAGGAATTAGTTAGCTCTTTAGGTGAGGTTTCAGCTGGTATTTGCACGATCTTTTTCCGCGGCCCGCTACTTTCAAAGTTTGCTGGTATAGCAAAAGGCGACACAGGACAGCGCCAGGACAATTAAAAGAGGGTTAAGAGTTTCAAATTCCAGTTGAGAATTCCGGCCAAAAAAAAACAAAAAAAAAAACAGCTTTATCAGTGTCTGATGCATAATTTGGCACGAACGATATGCAACCTTATGTTTAGCCGCGGTCACGAAGTTATGTGTAATCTCTTCCGCTCCACTGATTAAATAACTAGAGCTTGGGTGGTATGTCAACCAAGGTCTAACCAAACATATTGAACTTTGTAACATGGTGCACAAGTGAAGAGCCACTTTGTGGAAGCATTGTGCGAGTGGGAGGGGAGGTGGTGGTGGTAGTTGTATTCCGGGAGGGGGGAGGGGGGTGTGTGTGTTCTTTTTGGAGTTGAAATTTTTGCGATTCCAGGATATTACTGTGTACGAAAATTTGGCAAGTATTTTTTTTGTTTTGTGACTTGTCTTAAGTAGGGATTTTTCGGGGGGAATTCAAAACAATCTGAACGTTGGGGATAATGCCTGTGTATCCTGCATGCGTAGTTCTGCGGGTAAAGTACAGACCTTTCTGGAAATTTTTAAGGACCGAGATTTGGCATGGAATTTTGTTTTGGGTAAAACACTCAAATATTAAACGGCACTATAAGAGTTTGTATTGTGTGTGTGTGTTTTTGTGTGTTTGGGATGGGGGAGGAGGGGGATTGGTTTTATTTCGCTTATACTAACACTAAAAAGTCCTTAAAAATCTCGCTTTCATTTAATCGAAAAGTGGCTCTACTAGGTTGGAAAAATCTTCGAGAAATTTTTGATAATTTTTGAAATGCTTTTAAATAATAAAAGTTGAGGGAAGGGGGCGGGGGGAAGGGTAGAATATTGGATTTGAAGATTAATTAAAATTTGCGGTGCATAATTACTAGACAAAGGCCGCAATCAGAAATAGGGTGGAGTAAGCTTACCGATTTCATTACCGCTGTTGCTTGCTATTTTTCTTGAGGACTACTTAAGAAGCGCTTCCGAACAGGTCGATTTAGTGTAAAGCAGGAAGTGTAACCTGCTGGTTTCGTTCTATTTTCGTTTGGTTTGGTAAACCTTTCCCTTTCTCCAGTGAAGAGGACTCTATTGATGTTCCATGGTGTTCGTCATTCACTTTTTCGTAGGAAAAAAATTGTCCATTTTCAAAGCTTGATAACCCTTGGCATACCGCTGCCTCCATGTAAATAATTAGAACCTCATCCCAGAAGCCGTTGCACCGCGGGTTTCAGTGTTTTCCACGTCTGCATGTTCTTTTTGTTTTCAACCAGGGAGTCCGGTTTTCAAGCGAAAGGATGCCGTTTTTTCTCCGTGACAATGTGTACTAGAAGATTGAGACTAGGAGCTACGTCTCTACTGTTTATTATATCTTTTCTCTTATTTCCTTAGAAAAAAATGACAGAAAAATGTAAAAATCGTGACCTACAAGGCTCCGCGATAATATTTGGGTGGAAACCTTAAACCAATTTCTTCTGGAACGTTCTTTGGCCTCGATTAGGTTTGAATCTGCCAAAGATTTAAGGGTGTAAGCTCAGTTTAATTTGGTAATGACATCATGCGAAAAAAAAAAGCCCGAGAAGTGTCGTATAAATTTTGAAAGATTTGTATGGTAAGTAGATTTGCCACGATCCACCGCCCTTTCCTTCCCCGCAACAGTTTTGACGAAAATTTCTCACTTTATTACCCAGCAAATCGCAAAAGTTGCCGACAGTGAGGTGACTTGTAATTTAGGCCAAATACGGTGAATTGTGCTATCGTTCTTTAATAAGGTTACTTCAAACCTTCCGGCGTGTGTTTCCTCCAGAAAAAAATTCGTACACGCGCTGTTTTAAGAAAGCCCCAACAAACTATGTATCAATAGAAAGGTTATGAAGTGTAGAATTCGTTAAAATTGCGTTCTATTTTTGCTATTCCTTTCACAAAGGCATCAGAAGCCGGTAAACGCCAGAATTACCGACTGGCATTCCGTCGAATAAATCGGGTATCAAATGCGATCGTCGATGCAAAATAACTGTGCAGTGTTCACAAAGCATCAATCTCTCAAAGTGTGCCAGCATTTTCCTGTAGTTATATTGGTTATCTTTTTATACATCTTTCAAAGCCCAAGTATCGAATAATTCCCAAAACGTGTTGCGCCAGAGGCCGCCACGAAAAAGGTATTTAAAATAACAGAATTCGCCGACACAACTGATTTTGTTGATTCTTTATCCTTTAATTAACTGTAAGTCTGGCCGCCTAGATTAGCCTTAGCTATCTGCGGGCCGGCTAATCTTGCTTTGTTAAAATGTGTGAAAAATAAAATTGATTTGATTTGATTTGATTCTGTTCCTTAGTTATCAATGCATGTTCTGGCCAAATTTCACGGAAATCCGTCAATTCTACATGGACGGATTCTGCCCAGGTCAAACGCCGTACTTCACATGAGCCGAACTTAATTTTAGTTTAGGTCGGCACAAATTTGTTACTTTTGCCTGTTGGGTCAAACGTCGAACTTAACTCAGCCGAACTTAACTAGATCATGTAAATTTGTAAACAGATCGAGGTTGACTTATACATTGATATTCATGAACATGATTATGCATTTGGTTCGGCTCGTGTGAAGATCGGCGTTTGACCCAAACTCTATCTTCAGCTGTAATTCCCGCCTGGCCAGCCGTGAAGAACGCCTCAGCCGATCCAAAGGAATTCAGTCGAACTTAATTGAGTCAAACGCTATACTTCTCGTGAACTTAATGACTGAGTTTAGTTCGGCTCATGTGAAGTACGGCATTGACCCGGGCCTTTTCTAAACTCAAAAAGCTGCTGGTCAATGACATAAGAGAACCCCTATCGTTAAACAGAGCTTCGCGGGAAAGTGATCGTTTTACAGACACGTTTTCGTTGTTTAGCTCGTTCTGCGCGCACGTTTTAGGCCGTTTTAGTCGGCAATGGGCAAAAGGCAAGGAAAGCGATGTTCAAGAAAAAAAGGAAGACGAAACGAAACCGAGGATCAAGTGGTGATGCGTGATTTCGAAGACACTCTTTTTCGAAGGCACTCTTTTTCGAAGGCATTCTTGGCCGATATGAAATCCCTGGGTACGTTTTGTTTTGTGTCCAGAAAAATCGCTTTGCTTTTTACCCAAGGACTTTTCTCTTTCCTAGAAGGTTCATGACGGCAAAATGAATTTTGATCTCATGGAGAATTTGCAAAGAGCGTTACGACTCGCGAGTATAATGCTTATGTATCGAAACAGCGGATCTTCCAGACAAAAGCCGTTTGCTGGGAAAAGATCGCTGGGGAGTCCTCGTCTTTTGGGTGTGGGATTATGACGCCTTGGCGGTTACACTTTTATTACAAAAATCTCTTTTTCTCAATAACTTGCATGTGTTTCATTTTTTGGAAAATATTAGCGTAAATAATGAACTGTAAGTTGGCTGAAAAAACGTTTTGGGGCAAAAGTAGGCCTGGGAAGGTTTGAAGTATCCTTAAAGATTCATCAAATATTTTCGCTCGCAAGCATGGTGATTTGCCTAAACGCATCACGTGACTGAATATGCCCAATGACCGGTGATATTCCCCAAATGCGTGTCGCGAAAAATATTTAAAGGGTAATAAAGACATTAGCCTCCATTTGGCTTTACAAATATTCTCGAATATTATTCTTTGAACGTTATCAGTTTCTCGAAGCAGCGCTTCTCGGAACGGATAAATGTCCGTAGACAAATATCCGGGCATATTTTCACCCCATGAGATGGAGACTACTGTCTATATATTCGTCGTGCGTACTCAGCAGGTATCCTGCATTGATAATTATTCGACATGTTGAAACATTGGTACTCCGGATTTCAAGTGATAAGGCTGATCGAATTGGTGAAAACTCAAGACCCAAAAAATTCCTTCGATCTACACAGTCACTTGAAATCCGAAGTAAGGTATCAGGCGATATATTGGCATATACAGATATTTCAATTGACGTTTTCGGAAGACCTACGCGACGATCCCGAAAAGTAATCTGGGTAATATGTCCACAAATGTTATAAACTCGGCTTGACTCACTACCATGGATACAAACTCACAGAGGCAAACGTTTACGAGTGTTTCCCTCCATCCTATGGTGCTAACAACGCGAAAATGGAGCTGAATGAGTTACAGCCGATTTCAGTGCAGTGCAAAGACCCGGGTTTTTGAAACATGATTCGCCCGTCATGATTCGACCGTGAGGTTACTAAGCCGAGGTTCGAACGATGAAAGCTCTGCACGAAGACATAAGAATTACAATCAAGTCGCCCGAAAGTTATCTCCCCCCAAGTTACGTCGCCCGAAAGTAGGTTAATGTCGCCCGAAATACTAAGTTATCTCGCCCGATATTTCATTATAATTATATAGGTTACTTCTTGTTGGAGTACATCGGTCTACATTCAATTCACAAGTTTAACGGTTACATTGTTGTAAGATAGGTTATTTAATTAAAGTTTGCTGATATTGAATTACAAAATGTCTGTCTCATGATTAACATACGTTCCATAATCGTGCGGAACTTTGTTTGCAAATGATTAAACCTATGTAAATGCACAGAAAGTTGTAGGGTTGTGGGTTCGATCGATGGAATCTTTCGTTTGCTTAGAAAATGTTTATAATTACAGTGATTGAACGTTGGGTAATAAATGAAATGTATGTTTACAGATGAAAAGATGTCGGGCGACATTTAACCTACTTTCGGGCGACGTAACTTCGGGCGAGATAACTTTCAGGCGACTTGTCTGTAATTCTAAGTCTTCGTGCAGCGCTTTCATTGTTCGAACCTGGGCTTGGTAACCTCACGGTCGAATCATGACGGGCGAATCATGCACGGGCGGATCATGTTTCAAAAACCCGGGTCTATACACTGCACTGAAATCGGCTGTAAGATTTACAACTACCCATGTCCCCTTTCGGTCTTGTCTTTTAAGCTTTACGCTTGAAAATCCGATAACGTTAAACGAAATAGCTGTATAAATAATGAACCTCTAACATCGAGACCACCATCAATAATTTAATCATTTCCAAATGCAAACTCATCTATCACTACAATTAGTTCATCTTATGAATTGTTCCCTAAGGTGTGTAAAATAATGAAAACGGCAGGCGGAAGATACCGTATACCTTTAATTAATTTTCCCTTTTTTTTATACAACAAACGCAAAATTGAGGTTCTTTTAATGGTAGGATTCTTGCTTACGTATGCCCTTAACTTCTTTCCATTTTTCATGCCGTGATTTTCGCTCAGAGTAAAAAGCGAACTTAAAACGACCATAAAATTGGGAACGTTTGAAGGCACTATAAAAAAAGCTAAAGTAACCACCCATTAAGCATGGAATATTGCACCATGCCGTGCCACTTAGCATGTGCCCATCACAAGAAAAGCTAGTGTCAACCGCACTGCAAAGTGTTTGGTATCAGTTTATTTTATACTACTCCACTTCAATTGAAGGAACTCCCAAGAAAAGAGAAATTATGGAAATATAAGGATACAAAAGTATTGTACAGAACGTTTTTGGTTTTCGTTATCTTTGTTAAATGTTGTGTTTCCCTTGCTGACTCGAATATTAAGGGGGCGTTGTCCCCTATTTTTACAGCATCATTTTTGCTAAAAATACTCTAATGGTGCGGTGAAAAGAAGTTTCACCATGTATGACATTTAGTTGTGAATGACAGGCAGGGTAAAATAATGTTGAAAGAATTGGCCATCAAATTGTTAAAAACTGATTCTAGTATATTTTGATTTCGAGGAATTATTTGATGTTATGCTCTCGTTGCTCCAAGGACACTAGGTTTCACCATTGAGGAAACGCAATATTTGTGCGGATATACTGAACAGAGCACTTCGGAATCACTGTGAAAACACCATTGCATGACTGCCTTAAGAGATTAAATATAAAGTTAAAAGAATGCATCACCGAGAATAGCACGGCAAGAATAGCGCGCGTGAAAAGCTCTTATTTATAGCTCGTGCAATAATTCGGAACTGTTTCCTCAAGTGACCACACGCCAGGTTCCGGTATATTTTAAGTGCGGTGTGTTTTGAATTGGGCACGGAAATAGTGAAGAATAGAAGTGTGGATTATTCTGCTCTGCTTGCATTCCAGTGGTTAGGTTAAATGTTGTTAAATATCAAGAATTGACGTTGGTATATAGAGAAAAAACAAGGCGTAATTTATGTAAGTAAGGATACAAAACCAGCAGGAACGTGCGTGGGTCGTAAATTGGATTTTGACAATCGCGTTAGATAAGTGAAAGAAGCTTCTTGTTGAGGCCTGTGTCTTTGTAGAGACCAGGAGGCCAATAGCAAAATACCTCACATTTAACTTTTGATACGATGCTGTTTCGAATAGAGAACTTCAGTTTTTTCAACACCAGGGATCGGATTCGTAAACTAGAAATTGGCGTTCTCGGTGAGAGTGCTTCTTTCTTAAAGAAGGTTAAATTCTTAAAAAAGAAAGCGACAAAACTGTTATAAAAGTCATCTCTTTGTGAAAAAAATGCTCGAATATAAATAGTTCTCGATCAGAGTACATGACACTTATTGAAATTTTTTTTTGCATACTGAAGTGCAACACGGTTTTGAACAAAATTATGCATGTGCAATATGCGTCTTCAGCTGAAATACACTCTGTGGTTTAACATTTTCTGTAATGTAAGTGAGAAGATGACAAGCAAGGGAAAAAAGTCAAGAATTTTTCGTCGTTGCGGTGTGATCCAGATCAATAATTCAAAGAAGGCGGGGGAGGTCAAACCGGTATTTAACAAAATAGAGATAATCCGTCTGTTTTTCAATAAAAGCAATTAATTTTGTTTTTGTTTCCTTTAGATTATATTATGCTTGTAAGAGGAAAAAGATAACATATCGATAACTAAAAATTGGTATGTCTGCCTTGCCTTAATTTCCTAACCAATTTCCTTTACCCTGGTGTTATACGACACATGTTTTACATAGTAACCTGTTGTTTTACCGGAAGCAGAATTTACAGCTGGGTTGAACTCGCAAACATGCCTGGGCCATGCAGTGTGAGAAAAGAAAGTGATTTCTTCGCTCCAGCGGCATCTGATTGGTTGCAGAGGCCGACTATATAGTTTTCCATTTAATTAAAAGACCGAGATTAGTGCTAACACCTCTTAAATCTTAATTAGATGGCTATTCTTAGCTTTCGTTCATCCTTTTTTTACGACCCATAAATTAAGGGCTGTCATTTGTGGTTAACAAGAAATGTCAACCAGCAATTAGCGGACACGAGCCAAACATCGCATGTGCCACCTTTTTGTTCCTACACACGTACTTTTAGTTAATAAATTGGTTGACCCTGTCTTGACTTTTTCGAGCCATTCCAGTCTAGAAATGCAGCTTAACCAATGTTTCAGATAGCTTTGTCTGTCGCCAAAGCAAACCACATCATGTGCCTTGTATATTCTGATTTGTTGAGTAAAACTTGTAGTAAAGCCATAGGGGTACAAACTTTTCCTCACTGAAAATTAAGTTTTCCGATACCTCTTTTTTTGCGGTTCACCCGCTTTGTTCCGAATTGCTGACGCTGCTGGCCAAAAAAACAACAACAACAACAACAACGCCTACACACACACACACACATTCCAACCAGAAAGACTTTTAGGTTCGCCCGTCTAAGGTTTCGACTAGAAAGTGAAAAAATGAACCGAGCTCAAGAAGTCAACTGCTGTTTCCAGTTTAAATGTCGTGATAGGCACAACTATTTTGTCCCTAGCGTGACTAGTCAAGCTCTCCCTTGCATATAACAACTCTTATGTCACATCTTGGCGTTCTCTTAACTGAAGCCTTCAATGCCGGCCATTTTTGTCGCTGAAATCTGATTCTCCTATTCGGACGTATTGATTACTAAATTGTAAACTGTGTAGCGTGCACGCTCCACTTGATATAAAATACCTTGAAACGTATAAGTTTGTTGAATACATGCTGCCGACAGTATTTTTAGAAATGCTCTCCTACAGCCGATGCTAATGGCCTTGTAGATCTCTTCGTTGACTGTGTTCATTGTCTCGGTATGCCGCTTCTAATTACATCTTTGAGCGTTCTCTGCGTTCCGGAAAATGTGGGTTAAAGAACATTTTTTATTTCTACTTTTGCTTTTTTTTTCTAACGTAGAGCCTCCAAGAGTCCTTAGTGGTTCTGTATCCAATTAATTTACAATATCCTCTCTCTATGCCAAGAGGGATAAGATCTGTGTGAATCAACCTTGTTTCCTGTTATTCGAAGAATAGTCCAGTAAATTCTTTAGTCTCTTCAGTCCTAATGGGGCAATTTGCCCAGCTTCGTACCTCTCAGAAATGCGAATCCGATACATGTTGTGAGAAAAATTTCTCCACCCTATCATTAGAGTGTCTAAGAAATACCTTCTGTAAATTCTAAAACGCTACTCCCTAGCTAGGTTTGATTTCTATAGAGACCAAAACGTTGGCATGCGAAATGTTTACAGTTTACTGTAACAACTGAATCGAACAATCGAACCGTTGATGTTTTGTGGGTTTGGGATGGAGTATATAGTACCGGCTTTGCTTGTGACCTTTAGACTTAACGTAAACTATTGCAGTTTTGCCCGGCACGTAAAAAAATCGCCCCGGACATTCTTTACATCTGTAACATCATTGTGCAGAAAAATTGTGCTTCCTCGTTGTTGGAGGACTAAGAGGCCTTCGAGTCTTTTCTTATTGGTCTATCTTTGCTTCTTAATCAGATATCAAGGACGTCTTCATCAAAAAATGCTAAACGTTCCCCTAAACGGTTAAGCCTCAATGAAGTGTATTGTATCGCTCCCGATGATCTAAAAATATCTTTATCAAATATCTTTATCTTTATCAAAATACTGGTAAAGAGCGCCAAATAATTTGTTCTTAAAAGCTTTTGCAACTTTGTAGATCTTCTGTTTTGTCATTTCTGTCCTTAAACTCTCTGCACGATTTTTCGACTTTTCTGGCGACTGTGGCCTGGAAGTCGTCATTCGCATTCCGAAAGTCTTTTCAGCGCGTTAAGTGCGATCTCTCGTATTGTGAAATGGGTCAACCGCGCTTGCAGTTTGCGAGAGTTTTCTTTCATTTCAGTGGTGCTAGTGTGATGGCTTTTAAACAATAAACATGTTTGCATGTTTCTTCGCTTTTCTGGGCGCTTGTGAATTGCACAAGCGGCACATTTCGTGACGGCATGGAACAACAGGATTTTAATGGTATTTTCATAAGCGATCGCGGGTATTAAATAATCGGCTTTAAGTACCGTAAGTAACTGGAGATGTGAGCTGCTTTTTTCATGTTCAGTGATGACTCACTTTTCTTGCCAAACCGTTCTAGGAACGATTATCCTTGGAGGTAGCCTGCTTCCGACCATTGCGGGTTTGGCATTTTCTCTTTGATCACAGTGATTACAATGAAAACAATTCTTTGATCAACCGACCACTGTCCCAAGTGGGCTTGGAACGCGAGAATCAAGGTGATTACCTTAATTGGTTTCAGAGAAAGAAAACGATGATTTCGGATCATCAGGGAGTATGGTCAAGGGGCTCAATTCGAATAAATGCGGGACACTTGTTTCTCCGAAACCCCGCCGAGTTTTTCTCCAAAGGCATTCACGCGAGATCGGTTTGTTGTTGCGGAAAATGAATAAACTAAGCAACTGTTCTATGTAAATATTTATGTAAGATTACTGCTATCATTGCCTAGAGTGTTTGTAATGCTCCAATATTCTTCTATGTAATTGAAGAGGCCTAATTAATCCATGTGATGTATGCCCTCTATGAGTTTAATAATTAGCAATTAGACCTTGCCCTTTAAGTCGCCGCAACCAATCAAAAACCTGCATTGAACTTCAGCTAGCTACAAAGAGAACTCGTCCAGCACATTTTCATTCAGTTGCGACTCGTCTTTGCTGTGTCCTGTTTTTTGCCGGTGATAGTCCAGTCTCTACACTGCTCATTGAATTTTTGGTAAAGCCAAGTTGTAGCGAAGTCACATTTCAAGTAACGTTTCCATTTTAACGCCTTCCTGTAAGCTCAGAAACGATTGCTGATTGAAGAACAGGACCCAAAAAGACTGAGTTCGGAAGTTTTATTGAGATTTGGTAAAATGGTGAGTAAAATATAGAGGCAGTTAGTGAATTTGTTTGCGGTATTGCAACTATGGATGTATTTCGCGTCAAGCGATGAACGTTAGACTGACCATGCGTTTCTTAGTTTTATCTCATTTACACGAAACTAATTTGTGACATTCCATGACTTATTCAATTATGAAGAAGCCTAACTCATTTTAACTTGACATTACCGTTCAATTCCTGATCCTAAATTACATTAACAAATTGATACAAATTAACGGCCAAGACTACTGACTCCTGAAATCCCCAACAACAATTCCATCCTTATCGAGAAGCATTCACTAAAGGAAAAGAAAATCACTTGACTGAAACTGCGACTTTCTAGTTTAAAAAAGTGTGGTCAAACTTCCAAGATTTCCACTTGAGCAACAAAAAAACACATGATCTTCTATAAATCGATGCTGGCCAGTTCATGAACCGTCAAACTACTGAGGTGGCTCCTCAGTGTTCAACGCAGTAGGAGCGGAAGTTGCCTGCGCGTTCATCTTACAGCTTATGGAACTCAAGCTATTTTAAAGGCGTGTTAATAAAACAAATAACTCCAGCAGTTTCTCTTCACTGATAACCTGTGTTTGTTTCATCAGTTCCGTGTATTTACGGCGGTGCTTATCGTAGCGATCGTGTGGTTTGTAAGTGTGAACTGTGCCATAGATGATACCATTGCGGAGCTGACTGTTCAACTCGCTCACCTTGCTCAAAAATGCTCCGCCAACGACGTATATGAAATGAAATTACGCCACCTCACTGACAGAGGCGTCACTTGCAACGATGGCAGTCCAGCTGGGTAAGTGTGATCTGACGCAAGGCTAATTTGAAGTACTTCTTCACCCGGTTCAGTTTATCTTCCATGCGCGTTAAGTAATGCGCATCCAACGTATGAATCTTCTCGACCATCCAAGTGAAAGTTTCAGAGCAGCGAAGTCATTTTGCACTTTTCTGCGATTTAAGGTTGTTTTGGCTTTTGATTAGCTCATGAAATCCTATTATCTCATCAGACTTTCCTTTGGTGATGTTTAATTAAAGTGCTGGTTCAAAGTTTTCAAGCCTTTGAGTGCGCGCAGTGAAGTTGTGAAGTCGGAACGCTGAAATGAAAATTAATCTCTTGAGAAGTGTTTTCTTTGAATCTGTTTATTTTTTCGCGTTTTTTTTTTCAAAATGAGAATTAAAAAGCTGTCGTGGCTTTTGCCCTTTGCTGTTCAGGGGGTAACAAGTGACAAGAGAACCATAATGAACGAAATTGAGCCGTTGCAAATTGGTCCCAACGTTTGACCACGATTTGTCCTAAGATGCGACGATTGAATTGAAAGCTCTTTAGGAGTACTTACTGTGGTGCTGTTTATTTTTTCCTGAAGTTCAAAGTCAGCGTTTTTTACGGACTATGTCACGTTTGGTTTTGTCGCTTAGGGGGGTGAAGAACGTTTACAAAAGGTACCGCTCTCGTCAGTTCATGTTGATACCGGTCAGACATTGATGATATGAAATATTGGTACATATCAAACCCCTTATCAATACGAGAATCGCACCGTGCGCCCACAACACCTGGCGAGATTTACCTGATCAAACCTGCTTTGCGGCGATATATAATGCCATAACACAGATTTGTCTCGTTTTTCTCACGTCGCCTTGAAACTCGTCGTCAAGCAATAACAGGGGTGTTGTCGTTATCATGCTCCTGACTGAGATTTTCCTTTGGTGAAAGTTATCGGGATTTCCGTATAGATTAGGCGGGTGGAAACGAGTTCAAGGTCTTTGTTGTTACATGCACGTTTGAGACCAAAACTCTGGATAGAGGCCAAATTGACGAAAACTTATTCGCATTTTACGTTCTTTCTCGCGCCATAGATTTTTCCTCAGTGTAACAGTTTCGCTAGAGAAAGAACTGAAGTTCTGATTGGGTGAAATAAACCACGTTTTCCTTAATACCATGTCAATTTAATAGTGTTTCTTTACCCTTAACTAAGAGCTCTGGATAAGTTCGTCCAGAGACAGAGAATTTACTTATAGAAGGTTGGCTTTCTGGTGATCATAGAGTGTAAAGGCTATATTTACAGAGTGCAGTCAGACGCTCAAATATTTCCGAAAGATAAAATTTGCCAACATCCAGAACTGGTAATCATTCGAATCCGTGAAAAGGTCAGGGTTTGGTTTGTAACATTACAACGGAAAGGTAAAGTACATCGCATCGCGGGTTTTTCGCGGAGTAATAGCCATATATGTCATGATACCATTTAACAGGTCAAGCTGTGATGTAATATCAGGCTGGTTAAGTGAAAAGACACAGCTGTTACATAACTATGACTCGGCTGGAATTGACCCCAATTTTTGTAATTTATTTTACTTTATCGCGTTGCTCATGGCCGCATCGTGTTTTTTCTTTCTTTTTTTTCTTACTTTTGTCTTTTACAGTCCTTGCTCTCTGTTTTCTTCCCGGCATTCCGTGTCGATATTCTAAACTGTTTGGTGGCTTTGTATGTCAAAAGACCATGATTGCCTTTTTAATTCCTGCATTTTACATTCGGCATGCAGTCCACGTTGGTGTAACTTATCGGGTTTTCGTAAAACACATTAACAAACAGCACAAGAATGTTCTCTGGAAACTTCTCTGTTCTGCTTGCTAGGTCTGTTTCCACTGATAAGAGCTTTATCCCGCCATATCTAAGGAACCTACGGTCTTAGTAGAGACCTTTGGTGCCATAGTAGTTTCACCCGATAGATAGCCTCTTCCTGTATCGTCATATCGGCGGCAGCAATTCCAAAAATGTAAGCAAAGAACGTGCCATTCTGTGCTAGCAATAAAGCGACTGTACTTCCTTTTTCTTTAGTTTATGCATGTGCTTGTACAGACATATTAGTTTGCTCTGGTGAAAAACACTCATAAATTAAATTTCAGGGTTTTCTTCGAAAACTTAACAAATGGTCATCATCGCCAGATTTGGGAACCAGATGTAGTCTATTAGGTAATGTAGGTGGAACAGACACATTTCTGGAATATGTCCCGGCGTACTTGTGAGAGAAAGTGTTTTGAAAAGAGGTGCCTTCGATTTGATACACCTCATTGAAACATGCGGAGATAATAATGAAACATAGGCTCCAGCCTTGTTTAAAATCAGAGTTTTAAATTTTATTGCCTTAATATGATTTTGTCTCTGTTACGAAATTTTGCGCAATTAAGCCACTTAGTCAGCAATTAAGGTCGCTCCATCTTAGCCCATCTCGCCGGACTTAATGTAAGTTGAATACGTGCTTAAAACTACGAGCTTGAAACTGTTTTTCTATTGTTTCGCAGGTATTATTTGAGAAAAGCCCACGGGAGCAAACGATGGATCGTTTTTTTGGAAGGTAATAAAGAGTTCACGACATGTAGACGCTTTTTACTGATAAAGTATACTTGATCTTGTAACGGAAGTTCCAAAGTTCAAATTCTATCTGTATCGAAATGGCGCGGGGTGTGCTGTGCGCTATCCTGGTTCCAGAGGCCCGTTGAAAAAATAAATATCCTTGAAAAAAACGTAGCGCTTTGCGCCTCGTGGCCGCGTAATTTCCCTCCTCCAAACGAAACAAAATAATCTGTCTGGCACTCATGGTAGCTGTACGCTTTTAGGAAAGATTTTTCAGTTGCTAACGCCATAGGGATAGGAGCAATTGCTTCTTTCAGCAACGTTTTTCTCAGTTAGTGCTCGGCATAGGAAGAATTATTTGTGCTCGATGAGGGAAAGTTTGCAGTGATGTATGAATGAGCCAGACTTGCGTTTCTAGGAAAGGTTTGCCGTGCGCGCTTGCTATAGAAAGAATTTCGAATAGTCAGACAAAATTACTTACTTTAGTCTAGAAATAGACTGAGTTGCACTCTTTAGAAACAGTTTGTAAATCATGTGGGAAGCAATAGTTAGTATGCACACAGGCTACTAACTACTCTTCTCAACTTCTTAACTCATTCAGTTACATAATTTCTCTGAACATTACGGTGTGATCAAACACAAGACACGTGGTTGAGGATTACATTTTCACTGAGAACGAAACGATTTGATGTTCAAACTGCCAACACAACAAATACGCAGAAAAGAGCGTGGAGAATGTGTATCTTGATTTATACGTTAAATAAGCTAAGTGCTCCGTCTTGCTTAGAGCACGTATTGCATCGACAAAATAAATTGTTTTACAGTCCGCATTGTGTAACGTTAAGGAATGCCTATGTTACGCAACAAACGGAACTTTTGCCAACTGGCCATTTGGGAAGTCACTAAAACTCCCCATATGTTGCAATAATTGCCTGACACCGTGGCCGGAAATATCTCTTCCTTTCTTCTCAGCAAGATGATTTACAACAAGTCAGGACGCAAATGGGTAATTAATCGGATCGTCCTGTCCTATTGATGGTGAACAGAAAAATAAAGAATTTCCAAAGCAGCAAAAGAGTATGCAATAATAGTCTTTTCGTAATCTGCTTACTTCACAAAGCAGCTGTTCTTCACATTATATGCTCATTATATCATACCGATCTAGTATACGCCTCTAAACATTGTGTTATACCATAACACACTTTTGGAGAATCGCGAGAAAGGTTTCGTTTGGTATTTGACGTACGAAAGTCGTGAAGCAATGAGAGTTGTAGCGTTGTCTTGTATATTTAATCTTATGTGTAGTGAATTATCAGCTATGGTTAAAAAAATCAAAGGGGAGCTACGCTAAAAATTGTTTGCAGTCAGCAGTTATGTCTTCGAAATCATTCGCAAAATTCGCAAAAATTAGAGGTGAGCTGTAAAGAATTTCATCCTACACTGACTAATGATCTCTATAGAGGTTTAGGGACTTTGCGGTTAACGTAGAGCTGGCAACTCACCAGAGAACTCACCTGTCACCGTGGCGATCTGAACCGTATTTTTACAGCCTTACAAAAACCAGTACTTGCAGTAAATTAAGAGCTGACCAACTTTGAAGTTTGTTGATTCCGTCTCTTACTGTGGCAGGAGGAAAGCAAATGAAATTCAGCTCCTTTTCTACGGTAATATATTTTTTGGAAATATCGATAAAAGACATTTTGGCATATCATATGTAACGCTCAAATTTAAGTTGTTTTTCATGAATTGTGGAACATTTTGTTGTGTTTTATTTGATATATAGACACTCCATCATGAGGACGTCTTATCGCCTATGTATTTCGGCTACTATGGCGGTCGACACTCAACTCTGTGCTATGTACTCTTTTGTTAGAAATGCTCCGGTAACAAGTGCCGCTACAATTGGAACTTTTCTCTAGTTCTATCGTTTTCAATGCCAAAAACATAACTATAGTGATAGATCTTGAAATATCGTGAGAAAGCGGAAAACACGATTTTCGTTTGAATAGGGTGCTTGTTTTTGTCAAGTCTACAAATAGACCACCCATGTGTCACAATCAAGGAAGTGGGCTGGTCATTGAGCATATCAGATAGTGGGCATTTTTTTTTAATAACAGCTGGGCTGGAGGGAGGTCAAGAGTGAGACTACTGATCGAGAAGCAAGGATATCTGGTGTGATGTGGCGTAACATGACATAGATGTTCAGTGAATAGTGTTGAGTGGACTTTTTCGGTAGAGTGTGGCAAAGCGCTCTGTCATGACAAGCCATGAAATATAAACGACAATCTTTCATTTCAAAACGCCGGGTGAAATCGGACGGCCCCGACCTCCTCTACTTACGAAATCGTGTTTGTTTTTACCCTATTCATTTTCTACTAACAGTCTCATGATTGTTTTTAGTATAAGTCGTTACAAAAACACATTTTGAACACCCATACAGTGAAATGACTCCTCATTAGTTGGTAGATGAGGCGACCATTGGATGGAGAGTTAGTTGTCTCCGGCTGCTAGTTGATTCCAAATTTCAGCCTGCCTGCTAGAGTTTACTTGCGAAAGATAATTGAGACTGACTACGAACTGAATAATCCTGAAAAGGTCGAAAAACGGAGCCCTTTACTGGTCTGGACGAACTTAAGTTTGTACATTTTTTGGAAAAAAATAGAAGTTGAAAAAGTGTGGACGTTTGAATAAATGTTGGAACACTCTGGTAGAAAAATGGCGAGAAACAGAGCGAAATGTCGCAACCCTGTTCCAAATATCATACTGATCATCTTTACCTGCATGCAAATAGGAACCTTAAGCCGGTTAGCCTATCATGATAATTACGTAATAATAATTACATAATTGACCACTCCCCTAGAGGAGCTTTTCAAGGACAATAAAACAAATAATACAAATGAACACAACAGAGTTAAGAATCCCAACTGGCGAGAGGCAGACCAGTTGGCTATTTACAAGGATGACTGAGGAGTTGAGGCACGAACCCAGAACAACACCAGCTAGTGGCTAGAGCAGGATTTGAACCCGGGTCACCGCATTGAAATCCAGCGCCCTAAACCACTCGGCCATTTTATTAAACTAATGTGCACACGATTATCTGATAATTGGAATAATATTAACACAAGTTTATCTGATCAGAAAAAGGCCATGAACTTAGTGGACTTTGAATTCAAACTTGGTGTTATTTCTCATGCTTATCACGGGGTTCCAAAAGTTTGAGTAGCTAGTCACGTTCGGGTTTGCAAAGAAACGGTTACTAATACGCTCAAGATCTCTAATGCAAACATAGCATAGCTACACGCACAAAAAGAACCGTGTTTATTTTCTCAATGAGCCCTTGCTTTCCTTTTCACAATCCATTTTTTAATCTTGTCGGAAAGGGTTTTCCTTAATGACGATTAATAAAGGAACCTTAAAAACCTCAAAGGCTAATAAAGGTTAATCTACTTTATTTTGTCTACTTCCCCAGACGAGGTTCTACTTAAACTGACCTCCGAAATGTTTCTTTTGTGGTTTGTCATGCCGACTGTTAAAAGCTAGCACGCTTTGTTTCACTTACCTATATGTAAACTTTTCCGTGCTCTAAGGCGATGAATATGGGTCAATGGTTTTAAGGACAGAACCGCGCTAACCATATGAAATCCAGTGTACATACGGGTTAGAAAAAGAACAGGGCGGCGTCCAGAATTGGACACTTAGGGAATAAAATTCAGACAACACAAATCAAGACAAATATTTATTGATCAGAAACTAACATTTTACACATTAACCCGCCACCGCAGGTAGCAGGGCTAATCTAGGAGGGCCATGAGGGTGAAGGGAAGAAAGGAACCGCTGAAATAGAAGTAGACAAATAATCTACGAGAGATAAAAAATACAAATTGAAGAAGTGAAGCATTTCAAGGATATCGAAATAAAAAAGATAGAAAGGTTGAAGTGTGCGTTCATTCACAGGTAGAAACATCTAAATAAGAAATATATATATTTAGGCAAGCCTAAAAGCGGAGCTCCACAGTTATTTCCTTATTGTATGGCATTTACCGATAAAATAAAATCAATGCCAGGACTCGAGCCAGGACTCTAGTAAGGACTTCTGTATTGTGATTATGGTTTTTTTGTGATAATGGTTTTTACCATTCAAACATGTGCTAACGTACATTTTCGATTTATCATCGGCCTTTGCCACGTTGGATCAAGGAACTACATGACTATGAGCATAAACGATTTTGCTTCATCACAGTTTAATTACATCCGATTACATTTCAATACAAATGGTGTAAATCTCTAAATTATAGATGAGCAGTCCCAGTGACTCACTTTTAAATCCAACATCACAACCGGTTATGTGCTTTGGCTAAGTCACAAATTTTCTAACATGTATCGTTGACATTTTAACCTCAACAAACCGAATATTCCACAACAAAACAAAATGGTAAAACTTCAAAGTGGGTACTCTTCGACATCACCCAAAAAAGAAGAAAGTACTTTGTTCGCCTTGTTTTGACTGTTTTATGGAGTCATTTTTGTGATCTATAAGAGTAAAGACGATAGAAAACTGCCGTCTGTGTCCTTTGTACAATAGCACCGAAAAACATTAAGCGAAAATGACTTTAACTTTTCGTTATGAAAAGTGACTGCGGCACGATAAGCCATGAATCAACTCAGGTGATCAACTGCAAATGGTTGAGAATGGCTTTATTCTTGACTTCGATCAACTACAAATATTGCAAACTGCAAACGTTGACTACAAGTCGTGGGCGGTATTATTTTTTACATCACTGTTAATGATAACATCTGGTTGGCAATGACAACAGACAAACAAATCGGTTTCAGAAAAACATTTGTCAATAAACATTGAATTAAAGACGAAGTTTTTACTGCAATTAGCCTTTTAAGTCTGCGATTTTTTAACTGACAACGAGAATTGCTGTGAGGGACAACATATTGCTGTCATTTCAAATGCTGGAGCTGTTAAAAATCGTGTTTACTTTTGTTGCTCTTAGCGAGAGTTTTCCAAATGTCAATCCGACGCTTGTTCCTAACAAAGCGGAGCCGAGGATTTCAGTAAACCGTCCGAACTTCGCTTGGCTTTTCTTCAACCACTTTTGTGCCCTAAAATGAGCAACAGCATGGAAAACGAAGAGTTTTAGGATCCAAAATGAAATATTGGATAGAAAACATTTGGAAAAAACACGAGCATTTTTTAGTCCAAACCAATTTGAGGTAAAAGCGTGAAAACAACAAAACGTAAGAAAACAAAAAACGATACGAATGTTTTTTCGGCGTTTCTCGTAGAAATTGGAAAAATAGGACAAGTAACAAACATAACTCGTGAGTAACCTAGGCAAATCGCTAGTCCGAGTGTTCTTGACATAAGTATCCGTATAAAAGACAAAACAGGAATACTAACCTGCGGATGCGGACAGTTCAGGTCAGTCAATAATCACTCCGAACGTAGAGCTGACATAATAGCCGTCATTTCACACAAAATCATTGCTTTGCTAAGAATTGTTGCGAGGGACAACATATTGCTGGCATTTCCAATGCTGCAGCTGTTAAAAATCGCGTTTACTTTTGGCATGGAGTTGTTGTTCTTTCGGCGAGAGTTTTCCAAATGTCAAACTTATCAAGCGGAGCCGAGGTTATAAACCGTCCGGACTTCGCTTGGCTATTCTTCAACAAATTTTGTGCCCTAAAATGAGCGACAGCAGGAAAAAACGAAACGTTTTAGGATCCAAGATGAAATATTGGATAGAAAACATTTGGAAAAAACAAGAGTCCAAACCAATTTGAGATGGAAGCGTGAAAACAACAAAACGTAAGAAAAGAAACCGATGCGAGTGTCTCTTCGACGTTTCTCGTAGAAATCGGAAAAAATAAGACAAGTAACAAACTGAGACAAATCGCTATTCAATTTTCTTGGCATAAATGTCCATAAAAAAGACAAAACAGGAGTACTAACCTTCGCACAGTTTAAGTCAGTCAACAATCACTCCGAACGCAGAGCTTAAGCAGAAGCGGTCATTTCACACAAAAGTAAGTCTTATTACGTCTCATGCCTATCGAGGAAGCTTGTTCAATTAAGGATTTTAGCGGCAAAACCGTCCAGTTTAATACACAGCAAGGTCCGAAGACAGCGTATAATTACTGAAACCTTGCCAGACCACACGATCTTTTCTCTTCATGCAAGCTTCTGCAGGCAAACACGAGGAAAAGCTGAAACTTGGTAATGTTTTTACAGCTTGACAAGAGACGCTCTCTTTTTCGCTGTTCCTCACTTTAATTTCGTCTCTTTTCTCGAGCTTTTTGTTGTTTTTTCTCCTGTTGCTCGTCAGTACGATTCAGCCTGTTTACTCGAGCCCTTTCTTGTTCTCCCTCTCGTTGCTCGACAATACAATCCAGCCGGTTTGCTCGTGCTTTTTCTCCCGCTGTTTGTCACTGATACTCTGCCTGTTTACTCGTGCCCTTTCTTGTTTTTTCTCCCGCTGTTTGTCACTGATATTCCGCCAACGAATAGACAAAACTGACTTTGTTTTAAAACTGTCTTCAAAATTTGGCCATGCAATCCCCCGCCACAAAAACGCGGGTTGAGAACTGCGTGTATGGCCAAATGATCTTTCCAAAAACAGTCCATATGGAAGCGCGCCTACATGCGAGCTTGCACACGAAAGGGTTAACTGGAGTATCACATTTGACTTTGGCTTACATGATGGGGTGGACGTACGTACGGTCGGACGGTCGGACGGTCGGACGGTCGGACGGTCGGTCGGACGATGACGTCATAATCAAAATTTCTCGGATGGATGGGTTACCATATTTTCTTACCAATGGTGCTCCGCGCGCGCGCGCCTTCGGCGCGCGCGGAGCTCCGCTATAAACAGCTATGAAAAATGTGATTGCACTGTAGATATTATAGATTCTAAATCCACATACGAGTCTTCAACTTCTAAACTATTAAACAACGTTTGTATTTTTCTTTCCATCAGCAGAAGCTTCATTCTCTTTGTAGAACGGTTGCAAGAAACATTCAGTGGTTAATTGTAATGAAATGTGTTTTGTGACTAGGGGGTTGGTTTTGTGGCAGCGCTACTACGTGTCGGGAAAGACACAAGAAAATGAGAGGGTTGATGTCCTCAAAGCAATGGAGGACAACGAAAAGAGGTAGGAGGAACAACAAGTTCAAGATTTTAACATATTTGTAGACTTAGCAATAACTTATTATACCAACGAACATAGAGTGGTTTTCAATTGTGACGTGACCGAAGCCAAAACCAAAGAAATTACTTTCACCAATCACAACAGACGAAGACAACTCAGCGAACCAATCAGAATTTGAAGTAATTACATGCAACCGGCATCAAGCGCGGGAAACGTAATAAGATCTAAATCTTCATAACAAAAGGTAGTCCCACAAAAAATATTAAAACTCGTACTATTGCTATCTTTTGCAATGATTTCTACCATGATTCAAGAGTCAGCTCATAGGAACCCCTTGATTTAGAGTTAAGTGAAGAGAGATCGTGTTTCTCAACAGGCCTCTTCTCCGGGAGAAATGCAGTTACAGACAAGGTCTCAGACTGCTGTTTCCTCGTTAATGCTACAATGGCTTAATTTGTCAACTTTGTAGTGTCTGTTTGCCTTTTTAGGAATCGGACTATTGTCCACAGATCCAAAGGAAAACCCAAGTTGGTGGAATTCGAACCATGTGTAAGATTTTATTTAGGTGTTTGTTTTTAGTAAAAAAGATTTTAAAACAGTTTAGAGGACTAGTAACCAGAGATGTGGTCAATAGATATTCCAAGCAATCAAGGAAGAAAAAAATAGTTTGTTTTGGCTTTATTAAAAGTAATAATAATTTAATTCTAATATAGCACTATTTACAATTACAGAATATGGTAACTAAATTTTCCGTGGTTTTTACAGGCTGGATATGTCAAAGCTTAAAAACTACTCTCTCTCTCTCTCTCTCTCTTGCCAACGGAGACCCACACTTCACAGCAACAAATCTTATCCTATCCCAGACGATTGGGGATTTCCCTGTTTCCCGTCCGACTGTTGATTAGTCCCAGGTTTTGCCGAAGATGACAGACGCAATTTTTATTTGTGAGGGAGGGACTGGAGCCAAGATTGGTAACGACCTTGGAATATCGCCGACGTCCCGGACAGAACTGCTCATATGTCGGGAATGATCGCCGATCGACCATCGTAGAAATCTGGGACGCGTCGGAAAATAGAAACGCTTCCCAGTTTCCCAATTAATATTTGTCTCCGACCATCTCAAATGATCGGGTACGTTAGCGATTTCCAATTTTTATTAGTCGGCATAGTCTGAGACGTATGGGAAACAGTGAAATCCCCGATCGTCTGGGATTTTCCCGACATACGAAAACTAGTTTTCAATACTCCGGTACTCGCTTTCACTGTCTCTGAAACACTCGAACACGCTCCGTTAAAAGAAACAACTTTCAAAGAGACTTCTTTTTTAAGAATATTCCTCTCTCTCTCTCTTGTTTTAATTTATTTTTTGGTTTCCTGTAGAATATATATTTTTGATTGTTGTTTATTCTACATTCTTCCTGATTCTTAGGTTCATACCTTATTGTTCAAGCGACGCGTGGAGCGGAAATGCGTCCATAGAAACCGGAAGTGAGTACAGTCACGAAATTTTTGTAGCTATATAATAGTATGTTTATTGATTTCATAGGTGCATGAACACAGCCTTTCTTAATTTTAAAATCCCTCCTTAAGTTTGGTCACGCGGCTCACCCGCTCGCTGCGATTAGTGCCCGAAATAAGTTTCGCGTGAGATCCAATGGAGATTACTCGCAGGCTGGGAACCTGAGACAGGCTATACAAAGGTCCTCCTCTACACCAGAGTAAAACAGAATCTTTATTTATACACGATTAGAATGAAAGCTAAACACTTTGTGGGGTCGTGTTCGTAACAAATTTATTACTCGTCTAATTAAAACTATTGATTTATCAGAATTAAAGTTAAAAACCTTGTGGGGTCGTGTTCGTAACAAATTAATTACTCGTCTAATTTATAACTATTGATTTATAATAAATAATACACATTTCTAAAACATTCTAATAGTTGACATTTCTTCAAAATACGAGTTGAACTAATAAACTAATAAAAATTGAACGCTAAAATTCACTTCCCTACTTTACCTTCCTAGTTAAAAGTACATGTAATCAGTTGATCTCAGTTCCTAGACGTTGAGCCGGATAAGCCTGTGAAAGTTAAGTTCCTGAAGTGATCATAAATTTGCTCACGAGTAATCGACGGAGTTTTTTAAGATCAATATTACATATGTTTTTGAGATGATGGTTGACAAAGTTCCATAATACTGAACCTCGATATACCAGTGAATCTTTTAACAATCTAGTATGGCGATACTCATCGTTACGTCACCTATTGTCATTAATGTGCCAACTAGAGGTTTATTGGCTCTCGAAACAAAGGATTCTTTTGTTCTGTGGTTGGCAAAATTTAAATATCAAAAGACTTGTTTGTAAACAGTGAACATCGCTATTGAGTCTAGGTATCGTGTCAGCTTCCTGATCTATCTTCCCGTCTTATGAATATGCTATTATCTAAACACTCGGCTAATAAGGCTTTGACTTGCTCAGTAGAATAGTTTGAATATTTGAAATTTGTAATCTAAACCGATCATATCCCATCCTGCAAAGATCAGAGCTTCACTAGATGCCGTATCTCTGGGTAAATTATAAACAATTCTTGCTGCTCCACAATGGAGTTTCTTTATTGAATTTCAGTACAAGATCTGAATTAGAACACGAGGCCCATAAAATAATACCATACTTCACAGAAGGTAATGTCATGCTAAATACAACTTTAGAGAACATTTTAGGTAAAAACCTTGAGCGCTTCAATAAGTCTATTTTTAAGTCTATCTAAGTCTAATTTAATATGGCTTGTATAGTAGGCAAAAAGCCGTTCTCGTTTAAAAATCTTCCCCAAACCGGTCTCTGAATGATGCCCTTCACTTCGCAGGACGTTTCTCGTTTCTTGGAACCAGAATATTGGATCGCGTGATCGAAGAATTGCTTTCGGAGGGACTTAGCATCGCGAGACATCTGCTCTTAGCCGGCAGCAGGTACAAATGTAACATAGGCAAACAGTAAAACTCATGGGTGGCGACGGACCACATGACGTATGTGATATCGTATCGATACTGAGTTTCGATATTTGTCCAACAGGACTTAGAATACGTGGTACTGAATATTTGGTGTCAATGTTGCCCTATTTTTATTCTCCTATGCTACTTTTTTAAAGGTCTTGGGATGTGATTAATGAAAAGCATCGTCCACGACTGGTTCTCGGTCGGTGGGCCTGATGCCTGCAGGATCTGATTTCCTGCGGTGAAGGAACATGATCTTTTCACTTGACTTTCGAACCTTGAAGAAAGGAGGAAAATATCTCGTTTAATCTTAATGGATTAAATTAATACCGTTCATGTTTTAGTTAAAGATCTACGATTTTTAAATTTTAGCAATGAGATGCATACCTAGTTGAACCTCTGTAGAAAAGATGTGTTTAAATTTTCTTTTTTTCCCAACATCCGCAATTAAAAGATTGGAATCAGCTCCTCCCTAATATGCATATTACGCCCATTATAAGGATGTGTAAATAAGTATAGCTTATTTTTATTTCATTGATTATTATATCGTTGGATAAGGCCTGTAACTTTACTTTTTTAAAATTGTGTAAGTGGTTTGTGAGTTGCCTAACCGGCTATCACACCAAATAAAGATGGTGATGATGACTCCATCGCCAGAAATCCACAGTTAAATTTAAATCAGTTAAATGTACTGTACTGTACTGTACTTTGTACAGTACGATACCTATATCATAGGAAACCACATTCTAAAAGCCTAATTAATAGGCGGATTCCGGTCCTTGGCGAATGTTACCGTGAGTGCATAGCTGCTCGGTGTACTGTTCGAAAAAAACAGGGGTACACAGCTTTGAATTAAAATCCCATTTTTTTTTTCATTGTATTCTAGCGCTGGTGGAATAGGAGTAATCCTCAACTTAGATAGAATCGCGAAAAATCTCAAGATGGCTGGCTTCAACGTCCATGTCCGAGGTTTGACTGATTCCGGTTGGTACCTGATTGGTGACGAGAGTCCGCTGTCACCGAGATGCCTGGTGGGTGGAGGCAACAACTGGGCGCCTTCTCAAGCCATTAAAGAAGGGATGGCGTAAGTGCTTCATTTGACTTGTCTGAATCACTCGCTTTCATTTTGCATACTATATACGTTTTCATGCCGAGCAAACAAAGTCGCGAGGAACTGTGTGTATTAATATATGTGTTTACAGTAATTATGTACACATACTTTCTTTCAGTTACTGGAACGGAGTTGTTCCAGAAGATTGCGCAAGAAGGAATCCCACCGAAAAGTGGAAATGTTACTTTGGAGAGCACGTGTACCGCACCGACAGCAACTCCCCAAAACATAGTGAGCAACCAGCTTATGGTTTCTTTCTTCTCGGTTCGCTTTCATGCATGAACGTCTGATTTTCTTTTAAAAATGAATGTATTTGTTTTGTTTTGTGTTTTTGGAACAATGAAACCCGAGTATTCTCGATTCTGCTTCATTGAATGCTCGTTACAAAAATAATTCTTTTGAGCATGCTCACAAGTCAAATTCTGGTTCCTTTCTTATTTCCCCCTTTAACGTTTTCCGCAAGCTTTTTAGGAAGTACTTTTTCAGTAAGAGAGGCCTCTTTTATTCTGTTTGCCTTGAAAATTTTTACTTGTTTACAAGCTTGCTTTTAAATATATAGATCGTTTTCAGTCACGTGACCAGCGGCCATATTGGCACTGTGAAACAAAAGAGAGTATTTGCATAAAAATAGAGTTCAATTCCCAGAGGGTTAGCCTTGTGCACCAACATGGCCGCCGTGATGTCATGTGAAAACGACAACTGACGAAAATGACGGTGGTAATGGCGATGGCCGTAAGCAATAGCAATAATAGAGAGATTAAGCATGACGTTTATGACAAACGGCAAACGTCGGAGTGAAATTAGGGTTTTTCCAAATATGTAAGAACCATGCTTGATATTAGCTCATTTCTGTTTTGTTAGCTCCAATTATCAAGCAACTTCTCAAAGGAACGAGACAAGTTAAAATGAGAGATTTTCGCGCTTTTACGATGAGCAGGAGCCTACCGTTTCCCATTTGCCGTTGGCCGTAAACGTCATGCTTAATATCTCAAATAGCGCAACAGACCAACTTAAAAATAAATACCTCTACTAAAACTTGCCGAATAATTTTGTTTTGTTCTTGTGAACAGGCCCTTTGTTCGTTTTTCAATGGTTGTATGACACAGCACAGCTAGCGTGGACCTTGACTGGACAGTTTTCAATACCCCGGAAGCTAAAGAAAGACGAATACCAAAAGGTCCTTCAATGCCTCCTTGGACTTGGGACAAAGCTAAAGCAATCCTTCAATCGGACTAAAGGATTAGAATGGTGAGTTTTCGATAGACCGAATGTTTGGCCGTTTTATATCGAAACCAACCGATTTAAAACGTTGTTTGGATTTTTTCGTATTCTAATTGCGGAAACCCATTTTTATCTGGTTTAATTAGTTGGTCACACTTTTTCAACCAACTCAGAACTCGGTTGAAATGCAATTGTTAAAGACAATAATGGTGTGATGTGCCCGTGATAAAGGTGATATGCTAGTTGCTTGGCAACGAGCGAAAAGATAACTGAAAAGTGTCCAATGAAATATAAAAATGGTTGAAAGCGATTACCAGCGTCCGATGACATATCAGGAAGTTTAAGTAATGACTACGGCGACAACATGGAGGTGATCAAAGGACCTCGACCAGATCATGAGTAAGAGAAACGAGAATGTTTTGAAAAGAATGCAGAAGGCTGTGGTGTCAAGCTCCCTGAAGGTAGTACGCACCTTCAAACTGACCGTCACTTTATTTCAGTTTCACATATATTCATCAAGTAATGCAACAAGGCGAGGACCCATTTATTTTTGGAGCAAATGCTGTAATGGAGCAAATCAGCTCTAAAACCGCGGGAAACTGCGCGGCTAATTTGCTTGCAAACACTTCCTTGTCTCCGCAATGTAGATAACTTTCCTTATCTATCCCCAGACGCAAAATTGTTTCAAACAAAATTGATTAGACACGTGTTATATTTGAGTTCTGAGCCATACTGAAGAGCCTTTGTTTCTTATATTTTACAATAAAAATCTCCGATAAAACATTACAAAATATAGCACGACGTTTCGACCGTTTCCAGAACGTCATTATCAAGTTAAAGTAAAATAATGAAATCGGGTATAGATAATGAAGAGATGAATAAATTAAAAAAAGCATTGAAAGTTAAAAAGAGTTTGGCCCTAATGGAGTCGCTCTGGGTGTTTACATTGGGCCTTATTGTTCTTATGTACAACATTTCCCCATGGGC